>JAWNGG020000017.1:1200000-1887052 GCA_036937485.2 Tetragonisca angustula | reverse complement strand
ACCTCACGACGTTGCAGCTAAATGCTCGTCGAGCATCCTTCGGGCTCTCGGATGGTGCAGTGTGTAAAAGCGAACTCTGCGTGTAAAGTTACGTCGACTACGCGTGCTCTTTACGAGGCAGTGCTCTTTCTCGTCGTCCTATCATGGCTTCACCTTCCAGGTGGCGGAGACAGCGTGTGCAGAGAGTGTGCTCCACGTGTGTGTGTGTGCCCTTTGACCTCCCTTCGACGAGGCCGTTCGATCGAGAAATGAATCGAACTGATAAAAAAAAAAAAAACATCGGTGGACAACATTGCGAACTTTCGTATTGCACGAGGGAAAAGGAATTTCGCTGGCTCGTATATATATATACATATATAGTATATATGAACGTCTCGAAAAGTCTCGAATATCGTCTTTCGCTTACGTCTCCAATAATCTAACCGTTTGCTAAAATTATTGGATTTATTTCTAATTCGATAGAATTATTCGATTTATCGCTCTATCGAAGCGTTCCGCTAATCACGCTCTCAACATTCACACGAAACGCTCGTTTCAAGTTTCTATACACCTATTTCGATTTATATTTTGATTTAGAGATTCGAAGAAATCTTGGTAACAAATGCGAGGAACGCGTGTTCCGTGTCACGGCGTGTAAGAACGACATGTAAGAGACTCGATATTTCGTTTCCAGGCGAACGATGCTGGATGTAGGGACTACGCAGAGACATAGTAGTGTCGGGCCGAGCCAGAGAATTCGAAAGTTTCCCGGTGCGCGACGCGCAGTGTCTGCCCGCGAATCGACACGACAAATGGCGGCTTCCGGTGAAGGAAAGTGAAACCTACGAATAACAAAGGGGATGGGAAGAACCGGCGAGGCCAGGTTCCGCGTTTCAATTCGTGCATGCGTGCGTGCGTGCGTGCGTGCGTGTGTACGCGAATTGCTTTCTTTCCATGTTATTTGTTTTCTTCTTTCCCCCATTTCCTTTTTTTTTTTTTTAAATTTAACTTTACGTCTTCCTTGATTTTCCGATCGACGAGAAGAAAGGGGCAAATCGTTCGAAACGATAGCTACTTGTCAGAAGCGGGGCGCGTCGTGTTTTTTTTTTCTCTTTTTCTTTTTTCTTCTTTTCGACAAGCTCGAGCTGTACAACCTACCGAACGAATTCTTCGTTCCGCCTCGTCTTCGTTTATCTTACTTATCAGCGTGTAGTGTGTGTGTGTCGTACGTCGGCGGCTTCGCTCGAACTTGAAAAAAAAAAAAAAGAAAAAAAAGAAGAAAGAAAGAATTAAGGCCGACGAGCGAACAAGCACGTCGTTGAACTCCGCCTGACGATTCAGGTACACTGTGTGTGCATGTGTGCCTAATGTATACGGTTTCTCGGTTCGTAATTTCGGGTAGAGGGAAAATAGAGGGGGAGAGAGAGAGAGAGGGGTGGAGGGAAAAAAAAGAAAAGAAACAGAAATAAAATTAGATACAAAGAAACAAAAGAGAGGTGCTGACAAGTGTACGCGGACCGTTCAGTTTTGTTCCTTTTTTGGAAGTGGACGACGAACTCATCCGGCCTGGAGAATTACGATTCAACTACGCGCATCGATTATATAAGTAGAGTAAATATCGAGCCTAATATGATCACAGCTATTGTACGAAACTACGACTGTAAAACTTTCGCGGAGGAAAAGAAACGACATTACTAGTATTAATAATAATGATAATCCATAATAATAATAGTAATAATAGTAATGGTAGTAATGATAATAATAATAATAATAATAATAATAATAATAATAATAATTGCGGTTAGATAAACAATATAGAATCGATAATCAAAGCATACTACGAGTGATCTGTCATCGAGGGAGCTAAACGTCGATCTCCTCATAGCTACGCTCTTTTTCTCTTAATCGTTGTTCGAACGAACCTCGAACACTTGGACATTGAACGATAGAAAAAAATATATGTATATATACATATATATACTGTATATTTTTCAAGTATGTATATATACATATATATACTGTATATTTTGTGTAACGTGTTGTGTACGTGTTGATGCGATTCACGTATGCACATATGCATTTATATATATATGTATATATATATAATCTATAAAATTCATTCTACGAAGAGTTTTGCCCTCGCACCAGTTTCATCAACGCGACTTCGAAAAGAAGGGGAGGGGGAGGCTAGAGAAAATTCAATGCTTTTTCGTCGGTAAGCTTTCGCCCTTACACTTCAAAGTAAAGTGTATATATATATATATATATATATATATATATATATATATATATATATATATATATATATCCGGTGAATATCTTTCGTCTCTATATGTTTTTATGCAGCGAATCTATCGTCGCTGGTGGGAACCATCGAGACTGACGATTTGAAGAAACATGGATAGAGCACGAAGCACCCAAAACGAAATTCACTCCAAAATGAAAAACCGCTATGATCGACGAAAGAGGAGAGGCAATACCGCACCTACTCCACTTCTCTCTCTATACAGGGTGCCTCGGTAGTTCAGTTACTGAGACGCCCTGTATATTTTGGTTCTAAATTAAACAGGCTCTAACGTGTGTTCAAAGACGTGTCGCGAACGACACACGATTGTTTCATTTTATAAAATCTTAGACTTCAACTTAGGACCTATGGTGTACGTATTTTATGTGTTAGTGTTTGTGTGTGTGAGTGTGTGTGTTATACTTTTCGTACGCGAATATTGCACGCTTCGATACCCGAATTCGGTATCCAATGAACCGTGTGTACACGCGTTTATGTATATTATATATTATATATCACATATATAATATAGAGTAGTTTGCATATACAAAGCATTCGTGATTTGTTTCGTTATATCTCCCTTCTCTATCTTAATTATATATATATTTTTTTCTTCGTTTTTTCTTTGCTTGTTTTTTGCAAAACTTACACTACTACGACTTTTCTTCTTCTTTTGTTCACCTCCTCGTCATTTTGTTTCCACGTAGTGCAAAGATAGTAGTAGTAGTAGTAGTAGTAGTAGTAGTAGTAGTAGTAGTAGTAGTAGTAGTAGTAGTAGTAATAGTAGTAGTAGTAGTAATTGTAGTAGTAATAGTAATAGTAGTAATAGTAATAGTAATAATAGTTTAAATAGTTTGAATCGCGGAACGAAAACATTTTGCTTCTACATCCGAAATTAAAATGATAAGAAAAAAAAAAAATAAAATGAAATAAAAGAAACTCTCTCTTTTGCTCTTAGTCGTTTAACTTTTAACGATCATCCATATCGAATTGTAAGAAGGTTATTCGATGATCGTACAGTTTGCTCGTCGCAATAATTATATATTCGCGGTTGCTTGTTATTACTTTCTCTCGCACATACGCTTCCTCTTAATCTCTCTTTCTGCCATTCTCACGCCCGGTCTCATGTGCAAAAAAAAAAAAAAAAAGGAAACAAAAAAATTGAAGAAATGAAAAAGGAATATAAACATCGTTAGAACATCGTTTCACAGCTAACCACAGCATTCGGCAATTATGTTTCACTCATCTAAAAATTACTTATATCACAATGAAACGCCAGCGCATCCTTTCGTCTCTGATCCCTAATTTTACGTGTGATATACCCAGGCTCCGGGTAATTTTACCTCTCTTTCGTTCGTCCAAACCTTTTCTTTTTTCAGCTAGTTAAGAACTTTCAAGGATGGGTCTTAAAGGCTCTGGCAGGTTTTGGCCTTGATCCGAGGATTTCCGGATGGTCGCGAATATATATGCTAAGGATCCGCGTGTCGGATGAACTGCACGTGCAAGGCCACAGGTGTTCATCCCCGCGACGCGGATCCGCGGTCACAGGGCTTATCAAACTGGCGGAGAATCGATGGAGCCTGTTGTCCTCTCAGCTTGTCGCTCGACTACTCTTCCTGAACGCTCGCCAACATAGCTGCGCCATCACCGGCTGGCTTCACGGCTCTCACTCGGTAGAATTTCGTACCACGTGGCACGCGATACCGGTTATCGATCTGAAACGTGGACAAGTTGCTCGTCAATGCTTATCAAACGCTAGACATAAAAAAAAAAAAAAAAATGAGATATACACGTTGTCTCGCGACTGGTCGTAGAATCGTACGTACACATTACACGTACATATATGATAAAATATTCGATTTTATCACTTTAGATATTATTGAAGATGTTTTCTTCAATGTACAATTCTACGTTTCACACCATTCTGTACCATGTTCTAACGATATTCGTGTCATCAAACGATAATAAAGTAATTCGTCATTTGCAATCTCAGAAATAAAATTCTGGAACAATGTCAACGTAGAATACTACATTTCTATACCGCCAGTTATAAAGAGACAAACAAAAGAAAGCAATCTCACCTTTATAGCATGACAGTACTCTTTGGAGGCAACCTCGACGATGCTCTGAGCACTTTTCGACGACTCGTCGGGATTCCAGATCAAATCCAGGGCAGACGTGGATTTCGGATCGAGGAAATGAAGCGTCGTCGACTCCTGATAGAACGTGTACGTTCTATGCGTCTCGTCCCAGAACAACAGCACGTTGTCGCCTGGATCGCAGCTAGTCACAGTGATGTGGCCCAGCTCGGCGAGCTTCGTTGCAATTTTGTCCATCTTCTTCTTAATATGCGTGAAGCAAGTGATACAGCCGCAAGGGCGTTGCGGTTTCGGGCTGGTCGTTGCGTCCTGGGACGAGCTCGACTCGGAAACGACCGCCACGGAATCGTTCATATCCTTCTCGCGACTGCCCGACGAAGGCAACGTGTCAGGAGTAGAGAAGCTCCTGGATCTCTCCTTCACCAATTCGATCTCCAATCGAACCTTGTCCGCCTCCAGGTTCTCGATTTTCGTGTCGGCTGTTTCTTTGCTGTCGCGAAGCGACTGTAACTCGGCATTCATTCGTTTGTTCTCATTCTCGAGGACCTCGAGCCTCCTCGACAGACAACTGGGATCGTTGCTCGGCTCCAGTCGCACCTTTTTGGACTCGGACACTTCCACCTCGTCCTTCTCCGTTTCGAGGCTCTTCGGTTCCTCCTCCAGGCTGCTTTGACTCATGTCCAACTGCTCGTCGCCGCTGTGCTCTTTGTGCAGGCCAGCCTCGACGAGCACGTTTTTGAAGTTCTCCGAATCTTTCAAACGTCTGATCGTGCTCTTGTATCGCTTGCACTCCTCCGTTAGCGCGAGCTCCCTTCGTCTGTACATCTCCATTTTCCGATCTTTCTCCTCGATCGTTTGCGTGGCCAGTCGTAGATCGTGTATCAACTTTGCCACATAGTCCATCCGTTCGTCCATCGTCACTGATTTCTCCAGCTTTTTCTCTTGCGTCGTCTGTGTCATTACTAAGTCACTGAAATCTGGTCTCTGAAAAAGATACAAACCAAGGTAAACGTCGGACAGGATGCGCAAACTGAAAACGTTAGTGTTAACCGCAATTGCGCAACACTTCCG
The DNA here is from genome assembly GCA_036937485.2 of Tetragonisca angustula. Classification (NCBI taxonomy): domain Eukaryota; kingdom Metazoa; phylum Arthropoda; class Insecta; order Hymenoptera; family Apidae; genus Tetragonisca; species Tetragonisca angustula. The sequence continues at coordinate 1,881,619 of JAWNGG020000017.1, read as the reverse complement.
GCGATGTGAAAATGCAATTTGAAAATGCGCGTGACACTGAATAACTAGCGCGAAGGCTCGCAGTGATCGATCACACTTACGTCGATCTTTTCAAGGCTGCTGTCGCTTGGACTGCTTTCCATGGTCGACGCGGTCATTAGCTTGAAACGGCCTCTGAGTGATTGCAGCTCGCTCTTGTATTCCATCTGCAGCTTCTCCGTCGCCTCTTTCACCATCCTTTGCTGTTCGCTGCACGCCTGATTCAGGCTCTCTTCCAACTCTTGGATGCGTTTCTGGCTCTGCGCCACCGAGTTCGTCAAGGACGCTATCTCGATGAATCTCTCGTCGTTCGCCTTCTTCACGGCCGTCTCTTTGTCCGCGCGAGCTTGCTCCAACGTTTCCTCGAGCTGTTGGTGCAAGTGCGTCTGGAGATCCCTCATCTCCGTTTGCTCGTTCTCCAACTTCTGCCGCATCGTTGCTATCAGACGCTCGTGCTCGGCCAGCTCCGCTTCCTTCTCCACGAGATTCCGCTTCAGCGTGCATATCTCCTCATCGCGGCTCTGTATCAGCTTCTTCACGTCCGCCATCTCCAGCTCGTGGTCCACGGTCAGTTCCTGCTCGCGCTCGCGAAGACGACGATCGCACTCGCGCGAGTACAACGACAGTGCCTCGCGAACCTGCTCGGCCATCTTCGAGAAAATCGTCTGCTGCTCGTTCGTGCGATCCCTCAGGACAGCCAACTCTTGGCGGACGGTCCTCAACGCCTCGTACACCACCGCCTTCATCGTCTTTAGGATCGAGCTAAGCCTCTCCACTTCCTCGCGCGTGTTGCCGAGATTCTCCTGAAACGTTGACACGCCATGTCACACGTCGGCGGAGTAGTACCGAGCGAGGAATACGATTCCTTTTTCGTGCTAAACTCGACCAAACACGTCGAGGAACAACTAGTCACGAGCAAATTGTAAAAATCGTTCGCAGGCGTGATAATAGAATCAACGTTGTTAGCAGAAGGGAGAGAAACAGTGGGGAGAGAGAAGAAGTAGTTTGACAAGTAGAGAAAAAGAAAAAAAAAAGAAAGAGAAAGAGAAAAGAAAAGAGAAATCCCAAAGGTGTCGAGTGTGTGAAAATGATGACGATGAGATTGGCGGTAGAGCATGGATATATAGCGAACAGTCGGTCCGGTCGTAAACCAAGTCGTCTTTCGGGGTTCTATTCTGAAAAGCGAACTCGTGGCTTGAGTGTATCTCGGGGGACGTACTTCGAGGGTCATAGGATCGGGAGAATCGAGTGCGACGGCAGCTAATCTCCTGTAAAAAAATTAAAACACACGTACTCACACGACGATGACAACACGGCGCGGCCGGCTACGTAACAAGTACAGAAAAAACGTAAACACGGATATGCGCCAAGCACTTTGAAAAAAAAAAAAAAAAGGAAAAGGCAGAGTAGATCGTACCAACTCATCAGAACGTTACAAGCAAAAGAATACATACCCACCCTTTTTTTTTCTTTTTTTTTTTTTCCGAGAATTACGTTTGCGTTAAGACAGCGCTAACAACTTACTGGACAGCGAATATAAAGACAACGACAACGAAAGTACCTAGAAATCACAGAGAAGGAAGAAGATTCAATTAAGTGGACGTGAAAGTTCGAATAAGCCAAACGTCGAGTAACAGGGGTACGCAAGAGTGTACGGGGGTGGGTTGCAGATACGAGGAGGTGGCGTTGCAAATGATACACACATACACAGGGAACGAATAAAACACGGGTACAACACACGAGTCGGAACAGAGATACACTAAACAATGTATATAAGCAAACGAGTATGTATATACCATACACAAAAGTCGTGGGGAGAGGAAGGAGAGAGGTCGGTAAGGGGTACGTATTAGCGGTAGTGGAACGTTTACGGCTACGACTACAAGGTCTGTTAGCGAGCTGTAAGTCGTCCAGTACCTGGAGAAGGGAAACGATAGCCTGATGCTGGCCGTCGACGGGATGCTCGCTGAGACTGCTCGGCAGAGACTCGTCCATGTAAAACTCAGTACCCATGAAGTCGGTAGCGCACACACCGATAGAGGGGCTGCTACCGCCACTACCGGACAGCTGCTGCTGGCGTTGCTGCTGCTGGCCGTCGCACATCGCCGACCGTGACAGGGAAGAGGAGGGATTTGGGCTAAGAGAGTTCGGCTCCTCGGCCATCGTCGTCGATGGCGTCTCGTGATACTTGGAAAGACCGTTCGCAGCGGCGCGATGAAGCAAACAACTGCTCGACTCGCCGTTCTCGGCGCACTCGGTTAACGGGCTCAGCTGAGCTGGACGCTCGCTGACGGACAGACTTGGGAAATGGAAGGATCCAGGCTCGCTCGAGGATGATGACCGGTTCGTCAGGTCCGCGACTTTCGAATTAAGCGGGGATACGTTAGTCGAGGTGGAGGAAGCGGGGGACACGCTTCGCGAGGCACCAACCTCCAATTGTTTCTGACGCATTTGTTTCGCGCCATCGTACGACTCCGGCTTAGAGTCCGTGGCACCTTGACCGATCTTCTCGAACTCCTCTGTGTCCGTCTCCGATTCAAAACCACCCCTGAAATCACACCAACGTATGACGATTCTGTCCGACCGACGGGTACAAGATCGACAGGTCTCTACTTTTCACCAAAATAGAACAGACATGAATGTACCTGTCGAACAACATCGGAGCTCTCGTTCGTTCTTGATCCTTGGCGGCTACGTCGACGCGCATGGAGGTGCTGTCCTTCTCCTTGTTCCCGTCGGTGCTCGCCTCGGTGAGGCTCTTTGACAGGAAGAACTGCGTGATGCTGTTCAAGTCCGGTGACGAGATGGTAAGCGCCAGGTCGGGTAGCTGCGATCTCAGAGATTCCATGTCCTCCGCTGTCAACTGCGGTGCGGTACAATCGCGTTAGAACTAATTTTATTCTCTCTCTCTCTCTCTCTCTCTGCTCGAAGTGAAATTGAAAAAAAACGAGAAAATACCTTGGGTAGCCCGCTATCGAATACAGACGGTGCCTGGGTGGCAAACGGCGGCGGCGTGTCCTCGAGGCCTGGGAACAAAGTGTTCAAGAAATGACCGTCGAACTTGCTCTGGAACTCCCGTCTACGTGCCAGTTCCTCGCTGTGAACGGTCAACAACTGGCACGCCAGATTGCTGGCCCACACGAGGAAAGCTTGCGAGAATGTTCGCCTCCGAACCACCTCGGCCACGGCGTTCATGTACATCTGCGGCGCCAGATGGATCTGCTGAAGCACCTCCAGATGCCTTCTCAAACGTTTCAGGCTCTCGTGGTACATCACCAGCTTGCCGTCCACCTCCATCATCTTGTTCTCCACGTACATGATCCACTTGAGCCGATGGTAGATGTTCACCGAGAGTTCCTCCTTCGCTTTCGTGCACCGGCGCCTGATGTCGCGCAGCTTGTTGTGATTGTGCAGCATCACAATGAGCTGGCGTCTGTGCGAGGTGCACAGGTCGGGAAGCACGCTCGCGTCGCCGAGATTGTTCGCCCGGCTCTGGTTCTGCAGGAAACCCTGCGCAAGCTCCCCCTGCTCGTGGACAAGCCTCTTCGTCTGCGTCATCAGCTGTTCCAACGCGAACAGCCTCTCGCCTAGGCCCTTGATCTCCTTCATGTCCTGCTTGTTCGCGCTGTCGATGGCCGCCTTCACTTCCGCCTTCAACGCCTCCATCACCTTCTCGTCGAACTGTTCCAACCCTCTCGAACACTGTTCCGCCACCTGCTCCAGGCTACTCTGATTGTCTTTCGCCGAGATCCAACGAAGCAAGCTCAGAACCTCCTCCCTGCCGTCGGTGTCCTTCTCGGATTGGCTCGGCTGGTCGTCCGGGCTCAACAGGCCCTCGGCCTGAGCTCTCAGCGCTGGTAGGATTGGAATCTTCGCCAGGGTGCTCAGGTCGCCGCTGAAGCTGCAACACGTTCGATGAAATGTGTTAAAGAGGAACGAAGACGAGTGAATGATGAGTGAATGATCAGCAGTTTGTTTAGTTTCGTTTCGAAACCTATCACAAACTCTTTGTAAACTTTTTAGTATACAATGACTACGACAATAACGGCTTCTTAGCATTCATAACTGTTGGCTTTGAAATTCTAATCGTCTCTTTTTGTTCGATACGTAATAGACGTATAGAATAGTTAACAATTTTTACTTGAGTTGATACTGACCTATCGAACTCAAGTTCGCATCTAATACCTGCTAAAGAATTATTTAATTAACTATAGTTCGAACGTTTCGTGGATCACGTCGACTGTTATTTCATCTACTAGCATCGCAATTATGTTCGTTTCCTCGGAACTCGCTACTTCCTTGATGTCGCGCGACATTGCAAGCTATCCGCGCGATTCCTATGTAACAATGTGTCCAGTATGCAACTATCGTCGTTGTAGAAAGAAAAAAAGAAAATGGAAAAGAAAATGTTGACCGATCAGCAGTTCGAACGTGAGGCACATGTAACCATATTTTACGAGAAGCGATGCGAACTCGGAGACCTCGGTGGATCGTCGCGATTATGCAAATCGGATGATATCGTTAGCTCTAATTGAACGTTGCGCCCGATCTTAATTACGTACTGCCGTCAGGACGTAAGATCCGCATGAAAGTCTAATTTATTCATCTCTCGACGTAAGAATATATGTCACATTGGGAAACAAATGGAAATTGAATTCCACCGTTTAAAAGTATAGGGGACGACATTTAATTACAAGCTGCGGCGATCTGATTCACGATAAGCTAATTGTAATTGCAATGAAATGATAAAATTAAAATTGAACTCATTTTTTATCAACTATTATTTGAAGCTCAAAGTCAGAAAGATTTAATCCTCGATTGACACGATTAAATTTAATCTAGCCTATGAAAGCTAAATTACTTAATTTTAAAGCTGGCTTCGTTTCAATTTGCACCCCGTGTTTTGCATCGTCTTGCACGATTGTAAAAGAGCGCCTATCTTGTAAACTGTAGAATAAAATTAAAATCAGTTAACCCGACGATCGATCTAACGTACATCTTTTATAATCAGCTATAATTCAACGAGGCTGAAATATCTTCTCGCGGAGAAAAAGCGATAAATCCTAGAAGTACAATAAAAATCCAAATACATACCTAATGTTGTAACAACTGATAATTTCGACATGTTTTTAAAAGCAGAGGAAATATAGCATAAGAAGTATTGACAAGTACTTGGAAATCAAACCCAAATAATTTTGATAATCTGAGCTTAATTCGTAGTGTCTTAAATATTACATAAAATGAATAGTAAATGGACAAATTTTTATGTTTTCAAGAATAAAAAATACAAAATCAGTATAATATAATATAATAATAGAATAATTAATATAGCATTGTGTCTTGTGAAAATTACATAAAATGAACAGTAAACAGATAATTCATGTTTCTAAGGACGAAAAAAAGAATTTAACTCGCCGTGTCTTGAAAAAATTACACAACAAATGGTAAAAGAAATTGAGATATGTACATGTATGTATATTTAACGATGTTCCACATTTTTCACCAATTGTATCACTTCTGACCTAAATACGACAGTTATCTACTGCCGCGACACGGCGAATCTTCGTGCGTTACTTACTTCTGAAGCAATTCCATGTGCTGTTGTCTCTCCGACAGATAGACGGCGAAGCTCTGTTGCAGAAGATCGGCACGCGACTGGAACATCTGCGTGATGTCCTCGAGATTCGCTACCACGGCGGCCCAGCCTTGTTGCTGAAGGTGTTGATCGTGGACCAGCCTCTCACAGATCCTGGTCTGCTCCCGCGCCAATCCGCAGCATTGCTGAGCCAATTGGGCACGGGAGATGAGGGTCTGGTAAGTGGCCGGCATCGCCAGCGACGCGTCGATCTGGTTCTGAAGATCGATATCTGCAATGCAAAGGACGACAGATCGTATCGAGTTCTTAATAACGGAATATTTTGTCGAATCGTTCCGCTCCTGCTCGTTGAAATACCGTTCGAACCATGGACTGTCAACTAGAAAAGGCAAATTGGATCCTTTCTAGACTCTAAATGTTATTTTTTTTTTTTTAAATAATGAAGGCAACGATATCATGTTAGACTGCACGGAAAATTCATCGACGTTTGACAAATTCCTTTTCTCAATTTTATAAAAATTAAGACTTTTGTGTAATGCTTTGTAAACAAATTAATAAAATTGCATTGTGAGAAAATATGTTACGAAAGAAATGAAGAGGAAGAGTAGTGACCAACATAATAAGAAAAGAAATCTACATTTCTTTCAATAGCAAGCTAAGAATCAAGCAACATTAGTTAAACAGATATAAATATTCACTCGTATCTTTTTCATTTGCACAAATCAAATTGGTATATAAAACAAGTGTTCTTGGAGTTCACTATTTCTATAATAAACTCATTTTTCTTTTCAATTATAAACTGGCACTATTTGTCAACTTGTTGTTAATTGTTGGTGTCTTTGATTGTGAGCATATCGAATTCTTAATAATATAATACTTGTCAAAACGAATTCCTCCACTTTCAGTGACCAACACTACAATTACCAATCTGTAATTTTGTACAGAAATTTTCTAAATTTTCAGACTATAATATTTTTTAAATATTATAATAATACTGTAATATTTTACAGTTTAATATAATATAATATAATATATATTATTATATTATATAATTTTAAACACTATATTTTTCAAAAATTTGAACAATGAAAATAAAGAAAGATTTAACCAAATGTTGCTGCCATCGAAGCTACGCTACTCTGAGCTTTGTTAAAACAGTTATCCTCTGAAATTAACCCTGTCGATTGCTCAGCGGCGAATCAACCAATCCCAAGGTCACTTCCTCGTCCTCGATCCGCGCCATTGTTCGATTTGAGCTCGAAACAATATCCGCCGACCTCGTCTCTCTCTCTCTCTCTCTCTCTCTCTCTCTCTCTCTCTCTCTCTCTCTCTCTCTCTCTCTCTCTCTCTCTCTCTCTCTCTCTCTCTCTCTATCTATCTATCTATCTATCTATCTATCTATCTACGATTCGCAAGATAACTCTCCGAAACGGGATAACTTCCTGAGAACAGTGTCGACGAGAGACAACCACACCCGACCCGACTAACAACGCCGGCCAATTATGCAAACAGATTTCGCAAACTCCGGGGATCAATCTGGTTCGATCGGCTCGAATAATGATCCGAATGATGAACCTCGGCCTTTGATACAGATCGCGTGTTCCCTTGGCCGATAAGAGGATAAATTCCAAGAGCGAATCTTCGAGCGAGTCGATGACGACTTATAGCAGAGAGAAGATTGCGCATCTTTACACATTCATGAGAAACTTGCACAGAAAGATGCAATGTGCAAGAACGTAAAAGGCACGGAAAGTAGAATGCTCATTATAGGTGAAATTTAAATTATTAATATATTATAATTTTTTATATGAAAAAATAAGAAAATTAAGCATTAAACTAGGATTAGATACCCTATTATATTAATATAACAAATAATTTTGTAATTAAATGTTGAATCATTAAAATAAAGTAATATGACGGCCTTTTAATCTTTTTAGGGAAATTTGTTATTTAATCTGATGATCCACGATAGGAAATACTTAAATTTTATTTATGTATTGTTATTATAATTTTTATGAATAAAAATTATATAAATAAATATTTAATAAAATAATATTTTAAATCAAAATATAATATATTTAAAAATAGATGAATTATAAAAAATTTTATTCTTGGATAATTATTTTTAATATTAATTTGAAAGAAGATTTAATAGTAAATTAATTAAATTATTAATAAATTATTAAAGTATTAATTGGTGTACAAATTGCCCGTCAATTTCTAATAGGAATAAGTCGTAACATATTAAAAGTTAGTTACATCAGTGTTAGAATCTTTGACTAGGTTCGCAAAAATCAGGCAAGAAACAAAGAACAAAGAATGTGTGTGCAATTACTTTTTCGAATAATGAGACATTCGTAAAACCTCTAAAATCTCTCGAGAGACGAGAGGCACAATGTGTAAAAAATTGAATGCCAATGAAATATCGTGTTAGTGATACTGGTTATCAATAATGTTTGTTCGTTTGGATGCGATTGGATGAGCAAAACACGATAAGTTTATTTTTGGCTATTTCCTTATTTTTACATTACTTTGGTGGTTAAAGAGAAGCAATCTATTATAATATGATTAAAATAATCCGTATGTCGGATAAGTTCCAAGTTCGAAAGAGCTTGATTTTATCGTTTAATTAAATGGAAATAATTAATATTTCACATGTGCGATACTGCTTTTACGCAACGTCGAGCGTAAAAGGATCGTACACAGTCACGTGTATAGTGGTACACGTATTTTTATTTTAGACCCTGACCGGCATAATGGACACTCATCGTTATGAATACCGCATCACCTGATCTCTCTATTATTATTATTATTATCAAGAAGATGATTAATAAACGAAGGAACAAGTCACAGTTGTTAAATAAAAGATGTGAATGTAGATCTCACTATGAAATATTAAATACCTTCTCATAAATTCACAACTGTGCGAAGAAACAGGAAATTTGCTACACAACCTATGTGTAATTAACGTCAAGAAGATTTCTATGTGTATGCGTGTGTATGTGACGATGTTAGACTCTCATTATCAACCATCGTGAATAATCAGAATACACGGTTCATTCTCTCGTACGCAGAAAAGCTGTTGAAAGCTGTTTCATTATTTAGGTCGAGGGCTGATCTTTCGTACAAAAGAAAAAAAAAATTTTTTTCTCTCTACAATTCCAGTTCGATCGTCACAGGAAGTAATGAAGAAAATTCGATGAAACTACGTTCCGTTGAACGTTCACCACGAAGAAGCGAGCAAAACTTCTAACACGTGCTAACCCTGCATCTATATTTATTGACAATGGCAGACTCCTGCAAGCGAGTATCATCGCGCGAATCTATACTTTGTTGCTTGATGCTTTAATTTAGGAGCTGGCTACGTATACAGGCTGTTTCGTAACCTGTGGGACCCACTTCGGCAGCTGATTGTACGCCTAAAAATAATGAAAAAAAGTCATAATCAAATGTATGTCCTATCTGTCTTCGTTTATGAGATGTAATGAATTTTCTGTTTCAATTACTTTTACGAAAAATTCTCGAAATGACCACGTTGCATTTGAAGACAAGCCTGCACGCGTCTTGTCATTGATCTGGTCTCTCTCTATCATTCCTGGTGTTTCTCGAATTTGTCGGAAGCCTTGCTCTATTCTATCTCGTAGTATTTCAGCATTTTCAATCGATGTCGCGTATACAATAGATTTCAAATGTCCCCACAAATGAAAATCTAATGGATTCAAATCCGGAGAACGAGCAGGCCATGCAAATAGGACCTTCACGACCAATCCATTTATTTGCAAAGTGTCGATTTAAAAATTGCCTAGCCACTCGGTCAAAATGCGGCGGAGCTCCATCATGCATAAACCACATACCAAGTCTAATATCGACTGGGACTTCCTCTGATATTTCGTGTGGACGCGCGCTCAAAAAATCGACGTACTTTGTGCCTGTTAGTTTCCCATCGAGAGAAAAAGGTCCAATTAAAAATTTATCAATTATTCCTGCCCATACGTTTAAACTAAACTGGCGTCGACGTCTTGAATGGACAATAACATGTGAGCTTTCTTCATTCCCAATTATGATTATTATGAAAATTGAATACACCATCCCCGGTGAAACTAGCTTACTAGAGTTTGCTCTGTTTATAAAATTCATTATATCTCGTAAACGAAGACAGACAGGACATATATTTATACGACTTTTTTTTCCATTATTTTTAGGCGTACAATCAGTTCTCGAAGTGGGTCCCACAAGTTACGAAACACCCTGTATATACGTCGGAGGCTGTTATGTCTCGAAGCGAACGGGATCGAACGAGCACATCCGATGGATAGAGCGCTCGCAAGCCGCCTGTATAATTGATCGAGATTCGCCAATGTAATCTTGGCACGCGACGAAAGCTCAAGGTCGCGGACACAACTCGCGCCGTCTCCGTATCTTGCGTCATACCCTGGATTCGCGGTGCACAGCGACTTTACACCTGGTTCTCCAGGCGTAACGAAACGTCCTACTGTCGATTGAGCTTGCTTTTCAGGAAGGTTACACCATCGATCCAACGCTCTCGCTTTCGTGTCAATTGTCCACAAGTACTAATGTAAATAAATAAATGAAAATATCTGTTGATAACAGAACAACTGTATCAAAATTGTATTCTACGTATAAATCGCTATGATTAAAGCAAGTAGATTTATACACTCGTGTTTCTGCTCAGACAGAAGTTAACCCACTTGGCTGATTGCGGACCGTAACGAGCGACCAGATCGTATACAATAATTCGTCGCTTTCATTTTGACCTCGTCGCTGGATAGAAATTATTGGGGAATAATTTTTTACTCTAATATTTTCTATTTCTCTCTCTTTCTCTGAAGCTCTCCTTTGCTAATTCCCTCTTCACGATGACTATAGAACGTCGGTCTGAGGTTTCCAACGATATTATTACGATTTTAATTAATAATAAATGTAGTTAAACGTAAGCATAACCGTATCTAATCTACTGTAATTTTAGTTCGAACGAAGCGATAACAATGAAGAAGTCTTCTTTGCTTAGCGATTCTTCAGTTCAATTACGGTACAGACATATTCCGCATGATTTTTTTACTCTGATTTCGTAAATATCGCCGCGTTCGATCCAAAGTCCAATCAACATCAACGAACAAATGATCTGCTTTACTTGATACGAATGTCTAAGCCCTGCTGATTGAAAACTCAAAAAAAAAAAATAAAAACTCAAAAAAAAAAAAGAGATTAAACGTACTTTCACGTCACCGCAACGAAATACGCGTTCTAACGATAGCAAGCTACGTCCTCTCAAGATGATACGCGACGATGAGCCTCCGAGTGTCGTCTTACGCGTCTTGCTCATCATCGCGCCGCGTGTTTCGAGGCTAAGGTCCAATGTAGCTTGCTGCTGCTTTGCTGCAAGGCAACTCGGTTCATCCGCTCCGGTGCGCGCGCTCCAACAGGGCAGGGGGAAAATCTAGGGCTGGCCGAAGTTAATTTTATTTAAAGTTTCGCAGGCTGCTTCCACCGATTACACCCGGTGTATAAACAAGCAGGTTAGGCCTTCTCGTTAAATGCTTAATGAGGTTACGTCAGGCACAGTTTCAAACCCGGGCAACACTGCTCCGTGACGATTGTATACTTTGTCACTAGCAACGTGTTGTACTTGGCGTGAATTCGTGAATACGGGAGAGTGGAAGCTGACTGATGAACGTTGCCTGATATGCTATTTTCTTTTCTTTCTCTTGGCGAATATTGGTAGTGGCCGAGGAGATGTCTCGATCAATGACACCGGCCGTCCCGAAAATTTCGTTCTTGTATAATGTACGTGATGTAAGAGGATGTCAAGTAACTTTGTTCAAGTAAAATTTATAAAATACAAGTGACAAAAATAATATATAAATGTAGATAATATTTATATAATATATAACAATTTATGATATAATTATTTATACATAATATATATTTATATATATTGTATACATATAATACAATATAAATATACATATATACGTTTATGTATTTATATATTTTGTATTATATTTATATTTATGTATATATATATATATTTTTTATTGTATTTCATGAATTTTATTTGAACAGAAAGCGGCTAATTACCTATTCCGAATTTCTAACATGAAACATTGCATATTTGATATTTATTATACAGTGACTATAATAATTGGATTGTTAAAATTTAACAATTGACTTTATCGATAAGGTTCAATCAAAATTAAAAATAATTTAACTTTGGTTGCTAAAATGCAGTTTAATGACGCCAATCAAGAGTCAATGATCAAAGACGTTACCTTCGCCATTCACAGATGAAAACTTTTCCAAACCAAATTTAAATTTCGACGTGCAATTTCGACAAGCTTCAGGTATACTTTAAACAGGTTTTTCTTAGTTTCTTTCTAATCAACGAAAGAGGAAGATGCAATTAAAAAAAAAAAAAAAGAACGCATTGTCCTTGGAATCTGCAAGTACCTATTAGCTGGTCGATCGAGATTGAAAGCGGCGCTGCGTGGAGGAAAAAGGGAAGACGCGCGGGCAGAAAAGTAAATCGAAGCTGAGGCTATATGTCGCACAACTGTTGGACAACGTATCGATTTTATACTCTGCTGCTTCGCTGGGGCGTATTCCCTCTTTTTCCCCCAGTTTCGGCGTTTCGTTTCAGAGGAGGGGAGCAAAAAAAGAAAAAAAGAGAGCACGATCACAGGGAAAACTCGTCGAAGCGTGAAAAGATCAGAGGGTGGAAATCGAAGGAAGAATTCACGAGGTCATGGGGGGTGGAAAAACAACAGCAACGAAAGAAAGTAAAAAAAAAAAAAAACACGAAGATCGAAGACAAAAGAACGATTGATATCGTTAAGCAGCGACGATTGCGCCTCGTTAATTCAGTTTATGACCACGATTTCCAGCGTCATGGACGACAGAATACGCGAATAAAATCGCGAGATCGAGAACGAACCCGATCATTTGCCGATTCGGAGCTTCATTGCGCGTGGAACGCCTTTTACGGGGGAGAAATAACCGCTACCACAGTCGACGATACGCGATTGCGCGATCTCACTTCGAATTACGACACGTAACACGGACAATCGGCACTCGCTAATCACGATAAGACTTCTTCAGATCGCTAAGACACAATCGTGTGTTTACGCGGCGAAGAATGTAATTTTCACTCTCTATGTGTGTAACGAAATTGCTCGATAAAAGGGAATCAATGAAACGTACAACGCAAAATACTCGCGGTTAATATATTCGGCGGATGAATAATGACACTCGATTGCTCCAATTGCGTTCGTAAACATGAATTTGCATAAAGAAAATCTCGCGATGCAACGTTCTAGAAACGAAACCATTATCATAAGTCGACCGCGGTTATTCATGCGAATGAATATTTTTGCGAACGTGCGAAAGAAAAGAGCGCTACTTCTTCGCGGGCTTTTTCTCACAGTCGGGTGTTTCGTATACTTTTTGCATACAAAAACCGGTGCGCCTTTTGCATATTGAAATTTCATGCTACTTCGTAAACATCCGTAGCCTCGTTATCAACTGCGTCGCCAATTTCAAACTTGTTTTATTTTTTCAATTAAGAAAAAATAATTGTACACAGACGCACATATATATATATATATACACACTTATATACAGAGTGGGTATGAAGGTTAACGTTTTTTCGAATGGAATCATATAGTTTTTATTGTATCAGTTGATGCACCTTGATATTCTTTCAAAAAAAGTACTAACCTATTTACGTTAAAAAGATCGTTAGTTTAAAAGATATTTTAACTTTAATTTTGTAAAATCTAAATGTGAGAAAGACAAAGACAGTATAAATATACTATCCTTCTTCTTCCATGCCTTTCATACGATAATTTTACAAAATTAATACATCTCCTACAACTAATGATTTTTTAACATAAATAGGTTACTAATTTTTTTGTAAAAAATATCAAGGTGCATCAACTGATGCAATAAAATAAAATATATAAAAAATATATAATATACATAAAAGATAAAACATATATCCATTTAAAAAATGCCCTCCACACGTCCGCCTACAGAGAAAACTAGTATCATCAAAATGTGCCCCACTCGAAACCATTCAACTTCATCTGAAACACTTTTCGCTACGCGTAATAATAACGACGTAAATGACCCACCTTGTATATATATACATACATGCATCTTTGGATGCAAACTGATCGAGTTATTATAAATGAATCTTTCGTCCCGATGGAAAAATGATCGTCGAGCACCTGTGCGGAACAATCTCGTCTATCAGATCGCGCAACGACGACGCAGATGATACGCGAGCAAAGACGATGAAAATTCGCTCGCGTTTCGTGCACGCGTATATAACGACGGCCGACCTCTTTCAATCGTACGTAATTGCGTAAGCTTCCGGCGCAGGTTGAACCTAGCAAACAGGGGCCAAGAATTTCACGGCACGACACTGAATTCCCAGAATATCTTAACTTGGACTAATGCTCCCCTTTTCTAATTATACATTCTACGCGCCACAAACACACGCCTACGCGTTCGAGAACGTGCGTCGCGTCAACCGCGACAGCCGCGCGCGATGCGTTTATTAATCGAAAAGAGAGAAAAAAAAAGGCGAAAGACGAGAGACGGTTCATTTGAGAATGAAGGATCGCGTTGGTCGTAGTTACTCGACACTCGACGAGTTGGTCTGTGTCTCTAATGAGCCCCGATGACACGCGCCTCCGATTCCACGGCTAGTGTTGCTCGTTCGGCCTGGCAACCACTGTGAATCAACGTTGTTTGTTGAAAAGTACCCGCTATTCGTCTCGATTTTCGTTTAATCCCCGAATAGAAACTTCCGTGAAGCCACACGTCGACAGAACAGACGCGAGGAAAAGGGCGGTTGAACTTCGCGTCTCGAAAAAGCTCGCGTTCGATTTCCATCGGAATTATTCCAACTCGTCGCTCGTTGCAACGTGGAAATTCTTTTCTCATCCTTTCCTTATCTAACTCGTGCGATCTAAAAATATACACAGCCTTTCGAATAATAAGGTAGTTTCGCAATCTTCGTGACAAACACGTGTCTGTCTACGCACGTGTTAGCTTTCGAAAGCGAATTTTATCGAAAAGTCGAATCGATTAACATCGTTTCTTTTTTTTTTTTTTTTTTTTTTCTTGAAACTCTGTCGATTTAAATTAGTCACACGAACGTGAAACACGTATGTGCCATCAAAATGTGTATTCATAATTTTTAGTTAAGTTACATGAATTTGTCAAACATAGACGAGCGTTTTTGAATATCGTCTTTCAAGAAAACTCGAGAAACTCGATTGATTTTCGTGTTTGAAAAGCCAATCTCGAGACAACTGCACGAATCGTCTCACCAAAGTCGCTCTCCAGCTCTTGTACTCCTATCGTCATGCACCATCGGCCAAGTGTCCGGATAATTGGATATTGGGCTATCTATCGGAGACGGTTAAGGAGGCCATCGCGACGAATGCCGTGCGATCTATCTCGACTTATTAAAGGGTTAATGGGTCGCAGGCTACACTCGGTGATGCATCGTGCCAGACGATTGCGAACGCTGTTTCATTCGAGTCAGCACGCTCGGTTGATAATCCATCGGACACCGGACCACGTGATTTCTCGCGAAGCTGCGCTTCCAACAAACCACTCCACACGCGTCGAAACATGCGGCGACGCTCTGCGAGGTTTCACGAAACCTGCGTCAAAATCGGTTTGTTTGTCGATTGCACACTGCAGCATGCATCGTGAAACTTGGAAGTTGGCGCGCGCAAGTTTTCCAACGTGCGTGGATGCCTCGAGGCGAACTATGCGAGACGGTGTAACAATGGAAATTTATATCCTATGTAACTACGCTGTGAATAAACTTTGAATAAACCTGAAGTTCTGATTTAATTTGTCGTAATTTCTTGACAATCTTTCGAAGGAAATGTTAAAGAAGTTTTACGAGAGGCGCGAGAGTCCCTTGCTTTTTTTCTTTCCTTTGGAATTGTGTCGCTTAATCTTACCTTGATCTCACAAGGAGAACATGGAATTAGAACAACATTACAGCGCAAGAGGTGAAGCAATCCAACGGGAGTGCGTGAACGCGTGAGTGAAGAAAAAAAAAAGGAGAAAAAAAACCATCTCGTCTGCGGTGAAAACTCGGTCAATCGTAGATCTTCATCCGAAGAGAGAAGAAATCGTTGATCATCGGTTGGTCGATCGCCAGACACCGATTTTGCCGGACGAAAAAACGCGTGCATCGTTGGTGAATATCTCGCTCGATTTCTCTCTCTCTCTCTCTCTCCTTTGTTCGAATGTTCCATTTTTCTCTCCCTTCTTTCCCTTCTCTTCTCATCTTCTGTTCTTTTCTCCTTGGCGCGTCGGTCCATCGATGGTTGCATAAAGGTAGGACGTGAACGTAATCGAGATTACCTTTTTCTCTTTCACCTCGACACGATTCACCTCGGTGTGTACAGAAACCAGGCAGGATTGCCTTGCATCGCGAGAAAAAGTCCGATTTTTAAAAGAGAAAGTCAGCCTTTTGTTTCTTTTTCCTTTTCTTTTTTTTTTTTTTTTTTAATGCTACAACAAATCGCGTCGATTTACTTTCATCGTAACGAATCAGTCACGCGACTTTCGATGGAGATGTGAAGTAACGACGGACGTGTTCAGGAGTTGAAACAGAGCTTGGAACGAGCGGATATGACGACGCTCGGGGTTTCGTTTCACCGCTTGTCCCGTTTTTCTTTCAACGTAACGGCGAGATTCAGCCACACACACAGATCGTTAGAAGCGGTACAAATTAGCCATTTTCTCTGGCTGGCCCAGTGAAACTCGGTACTTTTACCGCGGAACGCGAACCGTGCGTTTTCTCAATTAGAACGAATCTCGCGGACGTGGCTGGTAATCGTCGAAATTCTCCTCCTCGATTTCCCTTGAAAAGAAACTGAAAAACGCTCGTTTCCACGCGAGCACGCGTCTGCTCTCTTCTGCAAAGCCGTTTTACAACGAATCGCCATTTTTCTGACCGGTGACCGCGAAAGCAGAGAGGCGAAACATCGTGAAATCAAAGCACGAAACCCATTCCTCTCTATAGCTTGTCGTTAATTTGATATCGGTAAACTCACGCACTGTAATTAGCGTCTTTTCGTTTAATTCACAGGCTATGATTCCCCCCTCCAATCCATCGCTCCGGTGATTATTTTCAGAGCGGAGGAAACACCCCGGAACGAAGAACCGTTGCAAGCGGCAATTTAGAGCTGAAAACGAATCGCGTTTTCCACGCAATCCTCAAAAGTGCACCGGGTGAACCGCTGCGGTTCGGGCCACCACTGTCACGCACTCTCCTTCGGCCGTCTATAGTTCTCTTCTCTGGCTGCGCCATGCCTCTAAGGCCTCTCCACGACTCGCCACGAAACGCAAAACCAATAATACACGAGGTTTTAAACCTGCGTGCGCTCGCCATCAGATAATATGCAACAAATGCAAACGCCCGTTCGTATAAATTATTAGGTCATGCGTCGGCTTCGTGTTGAGCCTGATAATTGAGCTAGATTTTTTTTGAAAGAGTAATGAATTCATTAAAACTCTCCTGTTCTTTTTTTTCCACGAGATAACGACCCGAAGCACATAAAACACAGGTTGGTAATATTTCAGAGAGAACGGCCAAATTAACGTTCGTATGCTCTTTTGTGTGCAATTTCCATTGAAAGAACTTGAGAAGAATTAAATGTACAGGGTGTGAAGCTATCCGTGCAATTTTCTCTTAAATCATTCGCCACAGAGGAGAATGTTTCAAACGAAACGTACGTTGTCTCGAGAAGAACGTCTTATGGTGGCAAGTCTATAGGTTTCCTAGATTTCAAAGTGATCTTTTTTTTAAATAGAATTGCATATTTCTGAATCTTTACAGTAGCTGACATCAAGACGAACTCAACGAGATAATGTATTCCAAGATCATTCAAAATTTACCTTCGAGCCACCAAACCATAACTCGTCGCTTTCTTTTTGAACTCGTCGGTATGATATCGCTGGATGTCAATCGAAATTATCGAGAAGTAATAAATTTATACATATTACACATAATACGCAACTGCAACAACATAAATTTATAATTGCAACATTTTTCTCAGTTTCAAGTAACCAAGGTGAAACGAACGACAAGTTTATTACTTCTTAATCATTTCTATCCAAAGAAGTAGAGAGCAACGAATTATTGTGTACGGTTCGGTCACTCGTTATGGTCCGCGCAGCCAGTTGCCAGCGCAAGCGGCTAAAAGTGTCGACAATTCTTCCAACGATTCGTCACATCTCCAAAGAGAATTCGAAATTTTCATCGCTATAAATCGAGATCTCCTCCCTTGGGGGGAGACTCCGCGTCGTTTGCGACGTTGCGCAAGTCGCACGAAACGCAGCGGCGATCAGAGCGCGCGAGATCTGAAAAGGAAAGCCCCGCGTTACTAGAATAAACCCTCAAGGCTGGGATCTGGTCCAAGTGTCCGACACATCTACGCGTGTCTACACGTCACACGCAGTGCGCCGACTGCCTGCCGTCGACAAACGATCGCAACATTTGCGACAATTAGGCTGCTGACTCGAACAGAACCTGCTCATTTTTCACGCGTCGCAAATTAGAGAGAGAACGAATTCAACAAACAAACTGATCATCCGCGAGAAATTTGCAAACGTTAATAAATCGGCGAGCCGTGCTAGCACGAGCAGCGCGCGTCTGCCCTGTGCATGTTATCTCGAGCGTTGCAAAATGAGTGCAAAGAAAAGCGTATCGACGGCGATAAATTCGCGTGCAGTTAATTGACCCGATAAAACGGAGCTCGTCCCTACCCTCCCCGCCCCTCGTCGAATCTTGACCCGATCGAAGATAACCCTAAGCGCCCCTTGTTCTTCACCAACTTCCGTCCAATGCTCCACTTCGTTCGTCGTTGTTTCCTCCCCCTCTGTTTTTCCTCGTTTATTTCTCGTCGTCGGTTTATTCTCGACGAAATCATTCCCGAAGAGAAGGAGAACGCGCCTGTCTCTTTCAATTTGATCGCAAGTATACGTATGCAATTAACTCTCAAAAAGTTATATATAACTAATAATATATATATATAACTAATAACTATAAGTTATATTATGTATATATATATATAAAATATATATAATAGCGGTTAAATTTATATTATAAGTTAATATTTAATGCTATTATAATATATATATAATATATTTATATATTATAATTATAATATTACATTACTACAATATAAAATTATAATATATATATATTTTTTTTTGCTGCATGATTTTTCTCATTTTGACTTTAATTTAACCCCTTCCGCTGGCAACCATTTCGCGGACTATAACGAGTGACCGAGCCGTATACAATAATTCGTCGCTTTCTTTTTCCTTTGAATTCGTCGGTACGATATCACTGGATAGAAATTATTAAGAAACAATAAACTCTAATAAATTTATTTTACTTGGATTACGTTCAAATATACTTAAAATTGAGAAAACTGTTGTAATTTGGGGCAAAAAATTTTCGACGTGCGTGGCATTCCAGCGCAAGAGGTTAAACGATCTTTCTGTCGAGTCTTGTATTTGTAAAAGACGGAATTTAAGTAGAAAATTACATGATCTGTGAAATGTTGCGAGTATCTTGGATACTGATCGTGAGTCTTTCTCTATTCATTGTCTCGCGATCTTCAAACACTGTTCAATTTCACCAACAAAATTTAGTTCAACTCAACAGGTCTCTCTTTCCAATTTTAGAATATTCTTTTTTCGATTATACAACGATAGTTAATTAACAATTCAACAATTGGAATGTACTTCCTTCATTTTCAGAATATTTTCATTCGATCATGCAACAACGATAAAACAACAGTTTCAACAATTTGAACGTACTTTTTTCAAGTCAATCCTCTCTACCCAACATCACACTTATTATATACGTACTTTTACAAATCATTTGCGAATATTATCCAGCTTCCCTAGAAAATACAGGTTCACTTGAACGTCATACACCCAAACGCGAGTCAATCATCGCGAAACCGATCGAGCACGCATACATCCAGAATAAAAAAAGAATACGAGATCGTAAAGAAATGAATCGACGAGCGCGTGGCAACTTTTTTTTTTCAATCCGCATTGCGCGCGGAATCGCCAAGTATAATACGCATGGTGGCTGTCAGCTTTAGGGTCGAAAACGAAAAGAGAGCAACGACGCGATAATCGTCGCAGGGCAGATTACTCCTTCGTAACAATGAGCATCGTTGTGTGGGGAAAAGCGGAGGAGAAATGGTATCGGGGTCTAAATAAAACCCGGCCGATTGGTTATCGACAGCTAAATAAAGAATATCGGCCCGGCTCGATGCCGAGTGCCAACGTTGGAGGCTTTTGTTACGTGCTTCTTCTCGTTCGCTTCCCTCGCTCTTTCACACCTTCCTCCCTCTTCCATACCCGTTGTCCGATCGACACCCTCTGATTTCCTTTCGTTTTCGACCCGACCCGTTCATTCAACGTGCCCGCGCTCGTCGATCGGTTTACGCCGTCGATTTGTCTCTCAGTGACTCCATTGACAACAATCGCGGCGCGAGCACGCGAGATGTCAATTTCATTGAAGCTGCAGGAAAGTGTGCGGCCTCTCCGACTATCGAAATTAGGAACTTTCTTTGTTTTCAGTTTTCTTTTTTTTTTTTTTAAATTGAAAGTAAAGTTAGTAAAGTCTTAATTATATATACAATCAATTATCATATTTTCTAGACCAGCAAGAGTCTGCTATACTCATGAAAGGGGCTGTATATATTATTATTTATTATAATTGAGAATAAAGTGAGTAAAATCGTAATTATACAGTGACATGTATATACACAATCAATTATCATATTTTCTAGACCAGCAAGAGTCTGCTATACTCATGAAAGGGGCTGTATATATTATTATTTATTATAATTGAGAATAAAGTGAGTAAAATCGTAATTATACAGTGACACGTATATACACAATCAATTATCATATTTTCTAGACCAGCAAGAGTCTGCTATACTCATGAAAGGGGCTGTATATATTATTATATATTATAATTGAGAATAAAGTGAGCAAAATCTTAATTATACAGAGTGATTCACGTAACTTGCACACCTGAAATAACTTTCAAATTATGCGCCTAATGAAAAATTGTTTAACACAAAAGTTGCATGGTTTCAAGGGAGGCAAAATGTGGCGTATCAATATTTTGTAGATTTTGAATTTTCTTTGATCGGATCGTATATTTTTCTCATCATAAATCTGAAATATTCAATTTCAAGTGAAAAAGTATTAAGCCACATTGGTCCTAAACCTAATGGTTAAGGAAATATTTTAGGATAATTTAGGTTAGACCATTTGCTTGCCACACATTAATGTTTCATGGACGATTAAATATATATATTATTATGATTAAATGATGATTAAATATATTATTATTATGATTAAGAGTAAAGTGAATAAAATCTCAATTATATAATATAGCAAATATAATATATGACATAGTTCATAAGTATAACAGATTTTTGCCGGTTTAGAAAATACGATAATTGATTTGGTTATATAAAAATGATACAAATTATAATGAAAAATCGTAAAAACTATCTGAAAGAGAGTAACGAATTAATAATTGTTGAATTAGCGTTAAATATACGTTTCTAACTTTTGAGATTGGTCTCAAATTTTACCAACACAGTCAATCGTGTCTTGCCACAGTATTGACGAAATTCCCAAAATGTTTCATGCAACACACACGTAACACAGACGTAAAATTTTCCCATGGTAACCACTGTTTCTAATTTCGCGAGTATCATTGAAAAGTGAAATTTTCGACAGTAAGAGACGATAGCAAAGTAGAATGAGGTAGACCTCGCGAGCGAAATGAACGAAAACGAGCGCTGTCTAGGGGTTGAACGAGGGCTGCCGCGGATCGATGACTGAGAGTCTAAGAGGCCTATATTTATCCATCGTTCGACCGAGGGAAAAACCACCAGTCATCGCGAGGAATGTAATTTTCGTACAATTTCGAGCAGGAATGGGGAACGTGGATGAAAATTCTTTTCTTCGAGGAAGACGAATGGTCTTTTTTTTTTTTTTTTTTTTTTGCTGGTACTAACCTCACACGCACTAACACGTTGGAGAGAAAAAAAAAGGAAATGTTCGATCATCTTCGACCTGCGAAGGGCCTGTGCCTTTTGTGAGAAGAATCGAAGAAAGACGAGAAAACGTGATAGTCATATAACATGGGAAATGTCTGGTAATTAACTGAGAAATATGAGGGTGCAAGATCAAGTCTCTCGGTCATCCGAGTGAAAGATTCACGACTCAAACTGTTCCCACTTTGCAGATCAACAGACATTAACCAGAAAAATACTCGACTAACAGAAACCAACAGAAAGGAAAAATTAAGATGAATTTTTTTGTATCGATCTCAAAGTATTTTTTGTATCGATGACTAAAGCAAAGATGTTAACCCCTCGCGCTGGCAACTGGTTGCGCGGACCATAACGAGTGACCGAACCGTATACAATAATTCGTTGCTCTCTTCTTCTTTGGATAGAAATTATTAAGAAGTAATAAATTGTCATTTGTTTTTACCTGGGCTACGTTTAAATATACTTAAAACTGAGAAAATATTGCAATTTTAGGACGAAAAATTGTTGTAAATAGGGTATGCATGTATTTTACGAAGAATCATTCAAGTTTCCAAAGACACGCTGTTTTATATCTATAAAATGTCTAACAAGAATATTCAAATGGTCGTTGCGACCATTTTGGTAGTTTTATCGTTAAAGTTGAGCTTCACTTCGCGTTTCGTCGGAATTTCGAATCGGCCGATTGAAAAATCACCGAAGATCTGAGAACGAGAAAAAAAAAAAAATGGTACGATCGGAAAATTAAACGGCCAGCGGCTTTTATCTCCGTTCTGAAATAAACCGGCACGAAGCAACGAGATAGATAAAAGAAAACGCAAAGGCAACAACAAACAAACAGACTTCGAGCCGAGCTTCATTCGCGTTTCATCAGGATTTCAATCGACCAATTGAAAAATAAAAACAAAGCCGACTTCCAACAGAGCCGAGTTTCGTTTGTGTTTCATCGATCGATCGAAAGACGAGGCAAGAACCTCCAGCAATAAACTCCAAGTTCCAGTCGAATTCCACGAGGATTTCAATTGATCAATCGGAGAATGACCCGGCGCGAAAGAGAGACCGGCGACCTAAAAATCAAACGGCAGATTTCGCGATTTTCTAAGCGAACCCACCCAGCAGCGCCACTCTCGAACTCTCGGACCGAGTGAAACGCTCCTGTGAAATTAATATTCTTTCGTTCGCTGGCCAGCGCGAACACACCTTTCCTCTTTCTCTCGCAACGGCGTGCTTTTCCCTCCCCGAGCGTATCAGCGCCGTGAAAGTCTCGCGTTTAAAGTGGATCGCGGACACGAGATTCAGAGGTCGTGGAAAATGGTCTGCAGAGCATCTCTCGACGCGGGTGTGAACATCATCGACGGTTTGCTTTCGACCTCGTTTCGAATCTGGATAAAAGTGACATCGTTGAGAAACATTTCTACACTTTACACTGAACTCTCTCTAACTTGGGCACAAAATGTGACAATAGCTTGGACATTCTGCCGTCGAGGCATTATTGGAAAAACAGCAGACTCGAATGCCAAGAAAGTACTGACCTTAACCACTAATCAAGTCACACACCCTTATCCCGTATCAAAAACTAACAACACACCATGCAAAAACATGCCAAGGATGAACCGAAGGAGGATTCAGTGTGGTAAATGACTTCTTCCTTTTAGCGGATTAACCGAAAAAGAAAGATAGGGACAAGACTAAATAACCCATGAACACTTAATCAAGAACACTGACTCTACCTTCTGCAATAGATGTCGAAAATCTGTCAACACATTCTCTACAGGATGAGCCGAAAGTTCCTTTCTACCTATTTTCTTTAACACGTTAGAATACGAGAAAAGAAACAAATTTTGCAAATTTTAAATTAAATTCAAGTTCAAGCATGATTTTTTTTTTCATGTTGTATCTCTTTGTTCCTTTCAAACGTCGATTGCCATATATAATAAAATTATATTATAATATGATAAAATAAAATAATATAATATAAAATATATTATATATATTTTATTATATTATAATATATTATTTATTAATAAATTATTTATTTACTTTAGCAGGAAGTGACTTTTGGCTCACCCTATATACGAACCATGAGCGGCAGAGAAGATTCCATAGGATTAATCCCACCACTGCTCTGATCTTCCAAAATCATCTGAAGAGAACACTCCAACACTACATGGACATAAGTCTACACTACAAAATATAAATCACGTATAAATACCTCGCGAATGAAGTCGAAGCCGATTCCTCAAATCTGCACAAAAGAAAAGAAAGAAAAAAAAATAATAAAACCTGAAGAAAAAGGTCGCATGGTAAGCGTAAGAATGTCAGGGGAACTAGACGAGTTTCGTACGCGTCGAGGATCGTTTCTCGAACTGCCCGCTGCCTTTCGAATCCTTCGATATCCTTTTGCCAGCGTTCGATCGTGTGTTTGGAACTCGAAAGTTTTGTCCAGGCGCCAGGCTGCTTTTCCACCGACGCCAAATATTCCGACCAATTGACCGAAATATCTAGGTTAATGTTCGAGTTTCTTTTGCGTTGTGTTATTCCGCTTCGATATTCGAACAGCGGAATAGCGGAAGGAGAATAGAGAAAAAAGATGGATCAATCTTGATCAACTGTGTTATTTCTGAATTCTACCGTTGAGAAATACAATACTATAGATAATAATACTAGAGAAATATAATACTACTATAAATATAAATGCTATTGATTAATAATGAATTTAATTGATAGATATTTGATACTGTATTAGAATATAAAAATTCTCGCTAATTTCAAGCTACGACAAAGCGTAATTAATTCAAAGAAATCCAAATTTGAAAAGCTCGTATAACACGTCTCGATGACTGAGGACTTTTCTTTTTTTTTTTTTGTTACTTTCAAACGACAAGTACCGATCATCTTCTACTTTAAATTAAACCTTTTGTCGTAATTTGTTTCTTTGAAAAATAATTTTAGAAATAATTGTTGCTTCAAGCCTCCGATTTGAAGCACTGTAAATAAAGGTTTATTCGCATTCTCAGTACCACCTAGACGAGAGATAGTGGCGGTTTTCCCTGGCTTCCGTGCTTCCAATTCTCACTTAATCGCGCGAAGAGATTAAGCAACGAACGGTGCACGGCCGCCGTACTCGTGCATTCCCACACACACACACACACACACGCATACACACGCGCCACTTTCCTTTCTGTTTTCCCAAGCAACGTCCTGCTGGCTGTTACATAAAAGGACCTAACGGGTTCGATAGATTGCCTATCGATATCCATTTGGATCCAGTTGTGAAAGGAGTTCGACGGTCCTCGTACGTTCTTTTTTTTTTTTTTTTTATTTTTTTCAACGAAACGTCCAAGCGTTCCCATCGCGATTTTCACGCGTCGATATTCTCGACGAACGTCCAAAGTGAAACACCGAAGATTAACTGAATCGCTGACGGTTTTCAGGGTTCGATCGCGATTAAACGATTCCGGAGATCCTAAGATTCTAATGATTGAATTGTAAAGAGGTTCTTTGTTGAGTTTGCAAAGTTGAGTCAAGTTCGGGAGGAAGAATAATTGTGAAAAATATTTGACAACATTTGAATTTATTGAAAATTTTGCGGAAAATGTTGAAATTTATCTAAAATCAAGAAGAATGTTTGCGAAGAATATTTGAGAAAAATATTTGAGAAGAATAATTGTGAAAAATATTTGAGAATATTTGAATTTATTCAAATTCACGGGAAATGTTAAAATTTATCTAAACTTGAGAAGAATATTTGTAAAGAATATTTGTCCAAATTCGAGAAGAATATTTCTGACGAATATTCGAGAAAATGATACAACTTATCCAAATTTATGCTTTCGCGAATACGATTAAGAAAAAGTGAAACTTAAGATGAAACATTAGCATATTTGCATTACGTTCTTTTTATCTTCAAATTTTCATTATTTTTACGTAAAAATCCGCCGTCTTTTTTTTCTAAAAAAAAAAAAAAAAAACGTGAGAAATAATAAAACATGACGTTCTTGTGCACGAAGTTGACAGAATCTTTTCGAACGAAAGTTTCAAACGCCCGAACGTTGATAAAGAAAGCGCAAAGGTTACGTAAACTGCAAGCGCAATACGCGCGCACAGTTCTCTAGAACACTTTGGAACCGAAAGTCTAGAAATTTTCGCCAGCGTAAAATAATATTTTCTCGTTGGTCAACGCTGTCTGGAACGCGGATAGAAGTTAATTTAGTCGAAGATGCTTTAGGAACGTCTGTTAGAAGCGCGTAACTGCTCGTGCATAGCTCCGCGAGATTATGTATTCACCGATTAGATATCCGTCCGCTTATTTCAGTCGCGTATATATTTGCCCGTTGCATAATAAAACTAACAATGTTACATGACAACTTGCGCGTTGGCGTTTATTTGCGCGCTGTTCAAGTTCATCCAAGTCCATAAATATTAGAACGTGCGCGCGAAATGAGATAAATATATATATAAGACTATATATTCCTCTCTAACCACTCGACTAATTTTCACTTTTCGCCTTCGTTCTGTTCCTCGATCCTGGCAAATGAAGTTGGAATTTTCACAGGCGTTGTTCAATTTGTTTGAGAAATCTGTTTCCCTCGCAAAATGAGATAAACACATAGGTCAGGCCAAAAGTTTCTTCCCACCTATTTTTCTTTGTCTTTTTTTTTTTTTTTTTTTTTAACAAAACGTCAAAATGTAAGAAAAGATTAACCACTTGCGCTGGCAACCGATTACGGACCATAACGAGCGACCAAATCGTGTACAACAGTTCATCGCTTTCTTTTCCTTTTGAACTCGTCGGTATTGATATCACTGAACAGAAATTATCGAGAAGTAATTTGTCATTCGTTTTGCCTGGGTTGAATATACTTAAAACTGCGAAAATATTGCAATTTTGAAACAAGTTTCCAGTCATTCCAGCGCAAGAGGTTAATCTTCAAACGTGACTCTTTCCTTACGCTTTAAAAATCATTCCTTTCAAGCATCGACCGTCAAAGCTCTCTCAAATTAATAAAGAAACAATGAAAAAAATTACAGATTTATTTCAATATAGGAGATAACTTTTAGCCCACCGTATATAAAGCTGCTCCTACCTGACTAATTTTCACTGCATTCGGTTCTGTTTCTCGTTCAATTCGTTTCAAGGACTCTGCTCCCCCCCTACTCCCCCCACACCCCCCGCGGAAATTTCAACGGAGCGCAAAATTACAATAAATCAATCAATCGCGCCTTTAATCTGGATCGATTGTTACCTGCCACTCGTAAGAGATCACCAGCAGCACCAATATTTATGGGCTTTCGTTACGCAAGCGCTTTCAACGAAATTAACGTTGACTATCATTGTGACGTGTGGTTATGTAACATCCACCCCTTCCTTCCAGCCATCCTTCAATTATTTATAATCCCCCCCCCCTCTAACGTGTGTACATGCAACTCGCGCAATTCGAACCGGCGAAATCAGTGTAACAAATTATCGATTGCACGAAACTACGGACTAGTAGCGATTTTCGTGGCTGTCCAAGCGACGAAATAAAGGAAACGAAGGAGCCACCGTGTCTCTGCAGGCCGGCTCTTTGCCATAATCGGACGCAGGGGTCGTCTCACCGCGAAACAAAGCCGCGGACATGATTCGACCTCGTTCGCACGACGAGCATACGAAATAATTGCACGGTGGCAGTGATACATACGTGGAAAATTCGGGCGGTTTCGCGTCGCGTTCCGAGAGCTGATAGCGAGTTAAAGAAAGAAAGAAAAAGGCCAACTCGAGCGGAGAACAATGTATCGTCGGCATGTGCCCGCACTTACATCACCTTCGCCGAGGCAATTACCATCCGGTGCGTGGCTGCGCGCGCGTGTCCGTGAGTAAACGAGGTATCGTTACTGCGTTCGTTGTAACGTGTCATTCACGATCTGGAACGACGCTTCCGCGAACGAGCTTCTCGCTATCTTTGAAAACCAAATGCAAATCGCGGTAAAATTCGAACAGCAGCCGTGACACGTGACAATTATTTTCGTCGCGCCTCTCGACGTCATCGAGAGGCGGCAGGTTCATTTCAAACTTTCCTCGCAATGCGAGCAAGCTGGAACAAACATTAGTCGTTTTACAGGTAAAGGGATAACACAACGCTATATCCAGTACCCAACCAAAATGTAACCAACACTATATCGTCCGGTGAGATATCCAATAATTTTCTTTGGTTAAAGTTTTTCAAGACTGAAGTTTATTAAATTTAACAATTCCCCCAGTTAAATATTAATTTAAATTTTACATTAAATACAAAGCAGATTGATATAAAATTCTATAGATTCTTATCGTTCCATGAAAAAATTGTAACACATTTATTAAAATTCATAATTTATATATCAGACAGTGTATATTTCATTGATCTATTCAGTCCATGTTTCATTTAAAATATCAATTGATCATGCCACCTTTGTACAGGTCAGTCGTACTGCGGCCATTGAATTATTAATTAAAAATTTCAAAAATTTCTTACAAAAAACATTCCTTTACAACCAAATCAGACGTCTAAACACAGTCTTGTTGAACGAACTTGTTCACGGCGTTGTTAAAAACGTTTGAAAAAAAGCGACGGGGCTAGCCCCCGTGAATACGCGGCGACAGGAAAGCTCGAAGAAAAATTGACGGACGACGCCGCCGCGGCTTTCTTCGCTCATGAATGAAGATACTGTTAGCCCGCGGCTCGCAGCTTGTAACTTCCTGCTGGCGCAGAAACTAGAGCATCCTGTCGCTCCGCGACAATGCTCGGGCTGTTACTAAATTGTTGTATTGATCACAACTCCCGACGTTTGTCCTCCATATTGTTTTCTATACCCAGCCCAACGGACGTTCCCTCGAAAAGAACTGCTTTCTCCATCGGGTGGAAAAAAAAAAAAAGAAAGAAAGAAACAACAACGACCGACGAAATACACACAACTCGGCGAGCAGTGGCTGCGTTTCTCGTTTCGCAAGACGAGACAGTTCTTTTCAAAGAACTCCTCTTTCACTCGTTCGATCAAACGGCACCTCTCGCAACGTGTCGCAACCGAACACGCACGGCGGCATATCTGGCTCCACTGATTTCCATCGTGCAAAAACGTTCAATCATCTCGCGGCATGCCTCTAATCTCGATTAATGTGATTCCCGCCGATTGCGGTTCGTTACCACCGTCAACTTTCTAATCGGCGCGCGTGATTCCTTTCGTCCTCTGTGCGCGCGTTCTCGTTCGTTGGGCGACAGTGGCAATTCGAGCCAAATTTTCTTCATTGAACGTCACTGGGAAGTAACCGTGTATGAATCTTGACCAAGGACTAAAGTCTGAAGAAAAGGATATATAAACGGGGGGGGGGGGCAAAAAGTATCGGGACACCTGCTGTACACGAGGTTGATTTTCGTGGATGCGTAGCTATGAAAACAAACCATTACTAACAGCACGAAATAAAGCAGAAAGACTACGGTGGGCTAAAAAGTATCGAAATTGGTCAGTCGAAGAGTGGAAAAATATTTTGTGGACCGACGAATCTAAATTTGTAGTGTTCGGTTGCAAGCTTATGTTTTTAGAAGACCTGAAGAAACAATGATTCCTGACTGTATCGTATTCACAGTTAAACATGGAAGGCGGTCAATAATGGTCTAGAGGTGTATTGGAGCAAATAGTGTTGGTGATTTAATAAAAATCGAAGGGATTCTGAAAAAAAGAACAATATTTGTCCATTTTACGTGATCATGTCATACCATCTGGGAGGCGATTAATAGGCCAAAGTTTTATATTCGTGCGTGACAACGATCCTAAGCACAGCAAGGGTTTGTAAAGACCATTAGAACAGAGTGATGAATCAAAAATAACGCATTGGACTCCTCGAGCCCTCGATCTGAACCCAATAGAGAAGATTTGGGATGAATTAGATCGGAAAAAGTCTCAAAATGACTCATGGAACAAACTACAAAATGCACGGAACCAAATAGTACCAGAAACAATAGAAAAACCAACAAAATGCCGAAATTAGTCGAACAAAGGATTAAAAAAAAGAAAATTTAACTTTCTCGTGCAAAATTAATGTTGTTATTACTATAATGTAAATTATATATACGTCTACCAGCTTAATCTAACTAACTTTGAAATAAATTTAAGAAATTACAACAATTTCCCGATGAATTCGAAAAAAGAAGTGCCGTTCCTTTACACGAAATCAGTAACATTTCTACAAGTACCGGAGTGGAAGTCTTGTTCGAATAAAAGTTCTGCAAAGTATAATGTTTTAATTACACTCTTAAAACGTAACAACGAAGAAAAAAAGAATGTGCACAGAGAAAGAGAGGAGTACGATTTAGCTAGAAGGTAAGTACGTCTGGTTAAAGCGTTGCGCATCGAGCAAGTTTGCAGTTTTGCATACATTCGCGCGCGCGTGTGTGTGTGTGTGTGTGTGTGCACGCACGTACGCGTGCACGCACGGAGAAAAGATCGCGAAACCACCGACAGCTGGTGTACCAAGAAAATCGCATGACCGCGTTGCCGCGACGTTCTGTTGCAACAGTCAGAAAATAAAAGCCGCCGGAGGAACGAAATGTGTAATATGGACACGTGTGTGTGCGTGTCGTTCCCAGGCACACACACGAAAAAAAACCGCGCCAAGTAACGCGAAGAATAACGAAGCTATTGCTTATTCATTGCGGTAACGTGGAATTTTCACCGCGTTCGCAATTTCTTCTTACCGCCAAATCGATGCACGATAATGTACAGGGTGTCCGAGTGAGAAAAAAGTCGAACAGCGAAAGAGCAAAAATTTTCTCATTAAATCCTTCGTCCTCGTGGAAATTGAATTTGAAAAATTTGAAGTGTATTCGATTGCGTAGTTAGACGAGGAGACTCCGCGCGTGAAAATAAATGGAAAATAACAATTTTCCGCTCAAGGCGGAAACGTGGTTTTCAAGAAATAACAGACTTTGAATATTTTTCGTGGAAAAATTGCCTTCAAGCTGCTCGATTTTGCTGAAAAACAAAGCACGTCAAGCACGTCAAGATTTTGTTCTACGTTTTTCTACTCATTTTCGCGCGTAAAGTAACTTTCTCTTATTTATTCCTTTTCTGTCATGCGTAGAATCGGCTAATTTTAAAAAAACTCGATAGATTTTTAAACTTTTAATGAAAAAATTTTACTCTCTCTCTTTTCGACTTATTTTTCACTTGGAATCACCTTCTATTCGATTGTATCGATGTGTAGCCTGCAAAGACGACCAACGTTCGAATCTCTTTCGATAGATATGTACAATATTACATATTAATTATAAAACTGGAGGAATTTTCTTGCTCGCTCGCGAATGGATTTGACTTTATAAATAATTTTAAACAACTTCTCGGATCAAATACGTGTCTAAAAAAAAATTTCTATCCCTCGTCTTTTACTGAGTGACGATAAGATTCAAAGATGAAATCACTCCGTGAAAGTGGAAAATTCGGAGAAAACTATTTCACGAGTACGTCCACTTTTCTCGAGACTCGAAGCTCGAGAGTTCAAACTTCAAGAGATCGAATATCTTGTCACACGTCCTATGTGTCGTATGCTCGATGACCAAGAGCAAACCTACTACCTCTTCAAACTGCGATAACAGCTCGTGTAAATGTAACTCGAAAAACAGAAAGTTTTTTTTTGGAACCTCCACCACGATAATCTCTTTGCTTTTGGAGGAAAGATCACTGGATGATCAACCACTCTGCGCCAATCGTCGACAGAGTCAGAGAAAGCTATTTTCGAGAGACCATCGGCCATCTGCGTATCATACGCGTATCGTACGCGAGTGTACAGTTTATTTTCCAAAGTTAGCTTAGTTTTCGCCAAAGTCGCGATATCATTGACCCGTCGTATAATCTCACCATTTCTTAAATCACGACACGACATTCTTTAACCTCGTTCCAAGAAAAACCTCAACGATAAACAGAACTCCATCCCCGTGCGAGTTGCTCCCCCTTCCAGAAATAGATGAAAGGGAGAGCAGAAGAGAGCGTTTCTCAGAAAAAAAAAAAATGACTTGAAAATTGATTGATCAGATTCGAGTCAGCGATTGGACAAACCTTCGAGGAATTATAAACTGTTATTTTTTTCAACTGTAAGAGAGAAATTGTGTAATATACTGTGCGCGGTATAGTTCGTCCATTATCTAATTAACTCAGTCCGAGAAAAAGAGCATGAAGTCATTCGGCTGCAAGGACGCGTGTCCAGACGAACGGAAAAATTGAGCGAAAATGACGAAAATCATAAATAAATGAACTGAGGAATTAACGTTAGAACTAGCCTAAAATGATCAGAATGACCAATTGATAATTTTTGCTCAGATACAAAACAGTGTATTTCTAGAAACTTGAATGGTTCTCCACAAAATACACGAACAAAAGCTTGCGTATCCTGTTGCATTATAAAGATTTTCTGTCTCTTTCGTTCCTTAATGTCTCTGAGAATGGAAATTTTATGCTTTAGCCGTCGGCAGTTCTAGTGTCGAGTGAGATTATAAAAAAATCTTCAAGACTATAAAGATATTCTTTATAAAGAATAAACAAAAGATTGTAAGAGATTAAATGTGCTTGGAAAAGTGGTATACATTTTTTCTAAAAATAAAACAAGTGAACTGAAAGACGTTTCCTCGTATTCAAATGATCCTTTTATTACGATTTCCAACTTCAGCTTACAAGCGAGTGATTCTTCTCATTAAGGTTACTACAGCTACTCAATTTCGATAATTCTCCTCCATTTGAAATTGGCTAAACACAAATAATGAGCGTTAAATAAAATAAAAATAAAATAAAATAAAAATTGTCCCTTTTCAATGAAAATTTTCAAATCTGATTTTCTGATCCAAAATTCCCCTTTTTGAACTGATTTTCGCAATTACAAACGACATCCCATTTCCATATCAGCTAGTTAAGTATCTCATTTAGTTAAGTATCGTTCGATAACGTAACTGGCGTAATTAATATTTCCGCGAACTACTCGGAACGAGGGGAATCCCAGCCGGCAATTCGTGTTTAACATCTTTCGTTCTAACGACTTGGTTAGATATTGAAAACCATTAGTGTACCTCTGTTAGAAAATCCAGCGACGCGATACTCCTTGACACAGTCCGGCAATGGCTCAATTATTAATCGTGGAAAACAACGACGGAAGAGCAGCGTACGACATGATAGATCGAAATGCATCGGGTCTACGTTCGATCGATGAACGAGTACATCGCAAATTAAGCGGATTTAAGAGAACCACGACCGTTTCGACGTAAAAATCGCCAAAAAACGTCACAAAAATGTTTTCTCAAATGACGAATTACATTTCTATCGTACCATATTTTTTCTTATTTTTTTATTCCGCCGCATTTCGATTTTTAACACTCAGATTTTAATAAAATCGCTGGCAGAAGAGGAACCGAAACGAAAATCCTCGCAAGTACAGAATATTTAGAATAGAAAGAAAGATTTGGAATACTCAGAACAGCGCTTTCAGATAGTACGAAATAGTTCCATTGAAATTTCTAACGAAAACAAGATGAAACATAAAGAGGTCGCGCACAAAATTACCAACAATCCTTAAATTAAATGTCTCTTAGAGAATTCTATATTGTGTATATAATATATGTGCAAATATTCACTGTAAACCGGAAGCCATCCTAAGCCGCCTAGGCAAGGATTATATTAATAAATAA
Organism: Tetragonisca angustula; assembly: GCA_036937485.2. Lineage (NCBI taxonomy): Eukaryota > Metazoa > Arthropoda > Insecta > Hymenoptera > Apidae > Tetragonisca > Tetragonisca angustula. The sequence continues at coordinate 1,848,167 of JAWNGG020000017.1, read as the reverse complement.
AAAAAATAATAAAATAAAAATTAAATGTCTCTTAGAAAGTGACAAGTTCTACGATCGTTTGACTGAATTATTATCCATTCGATAGGCTTGAGAATACACGGTATATTATACAAAATATTAAAGCAAAATTGAAGGTTAAGGAAAAGATTATTAATTTTATTAATAAATAAGATATAATGATTAAATTAGTAATAATTTTATACAATTTATATTTATAATTCAAATACATAAATATAAGGAATTAGGCAAAATAAATATATTCACCTGCTTATCAAAAACATGTCTTATTGAAAATAATTTCAAGTCTGCCCAATGAATGATTTAATGGCAGCAATATAACTGACTGTAAAAAAGGATCGTGATCAATTGATTTTTAAATGAAATCCGGAATGAAAGGATTAATGAGATATACACTGTCTCATATTTATATTATGAATTTAAAATTTCAATAAAAATTTACCTAAGGTGAATTCAACTTCTTGCGCTGGAATGATGTGCCACGCGCGTCGAGAATGTTTCGCGCCAAAATCGTAATATTTTTAATTTTAAGTATATTTAAGTAAAACAAATAATAAATTTATTACTCCTCAATGACTTTTAAAAGAAAACGATGAATTATTATATACGGTTTGGTCGCTCGTTATGGTCCGCGATCCGGTTGCCCAGCGCAAACGATTGAACATTATAAATCACTTTTCACCTTCATTGCTTTCGTTCGTATAAAAAAGTTCGAATCCCGCGCAAAGTAATCAGCGGTCGGCGCGACGACAGGAAATTCTATAATGGAAAAAACGTGGCAATATTTTTAGCATTTCCTCTATCGATGTGTTTCTCCTTCGTTTACTCCGGGCTCCTTTCAATCCAATATACACCTCGACAACATATCCGTTCATTGATTGAACAGATATACCCATCGCGACGATTTACGTCATTTTTGCTCGACGATGTTTCGCGTCACGTAGCCTGAGAGAGGGAGGAGGGGGTGAGCTGCAGCACGACCTGGGAAATTCATAATTCAATGAAGGAAAAGCCAAGTAGAAGGCGCGACGGTGAAATTGTGGATTTTCCAATCATCCGTCGCTTTTTTTCCATTTCTTTTTTTTTTTTATTCTCCTTCTTTTTCACACGACACAGGCGCGTGTGAGACACGTGCATCGCCGGGACAGAGAGAACGGTTACGCGACCGACTCACGCGCGGTGCCAGCTTGTCTGCTTTAAATTAAAGTCGCGTCATTCCTCGTCACACGTCGAACCACGCTCGCGCGCGTGTGTATTGCGGCCGCGCGAGAAAACACGTAAACACACGGACGGCGGAAGAGAGGGCACAGCCCGTGGCGCGGTGTGGGAAAATGGCCGCGGAATCTAGGCGAGCGCGATTATCGATCGATTTCTAATTGCTCGGAAAAGTGGTTTTCGGACGGAAAAGTTTACCGCCCGAGGACGTCTGTCGAATAAATATAGACGGCTCGCTCGAAACTTCGAAATATCGTGGGTATCAACACACGTTTGGCGTTTTTTATTCTTTCCTTTTTTTTTTTTTTTTTGGTAATTTTCGGATGAAACTCTTGATATGTTTGATATTCTTCAAATATAGATGGATACGTGTATTTCACTCTCTTTTGTATAAACGTTGTGACTTAGAGTGCTTTACTCCGAAATATGGCAAAGAAAAGACTCGAATCGGCTTTTACAATTTTGGACCTTTGACTTCGTCGTGATAGTCTGACCTCGAAATGATCAACTAAAACAGTTGATTCTCAGAGAACTTCTAGCTCGAAATTCGAACTTTCGAATTATTCGGGTCAACGCCTTCTGGCGTTTTCGATATTTTCGTTTTTGGTAATTTTTAGGGCGAAGCTTTCGACACGTATCTTGCACAAATTTCACTCTCTTTTCCTTCGAAAAAGACCTGAACCAATTTCAAACGGAACTTTAACAACACGTCCACGTTTGCTCTTTACGATTTACGAAAGCAAACCTTCGACTTTCGTCGGGCGACGAAACATCAGAGTGTCACAGCCTGACTTTGAAGCGGCAAGTAAAACAATTAATTTGAGACTCGATAAACGCACGAGAATCAATAAACAGAGCAAACTTCAAGGGGTTAATTGACGAGAATTCTACACAAATGGAACACCGAGCAGAAACGTCGTGGATCAATTGCGAACGCGGTCGCGAGTATGCGACTCGCTGCATTTCGCGTTGCCGCGATAATGAGCAGATTTGCAAGACGGTGCGACCTCGGCGAGTTCAAGGGCTAAAAAATCTCCGAAGGTCTGCAAAGAATCGATGCTAACTCGATGCAAATGATATTCGAGCGTAAACAGCGGCGGTTGTAAATCGCGAAAGTTCATTTCTCGATGCATAGTTAACCATCACATTTTTATTACAACCGAACCATTATTTCTGTTTTTCTCCCTTGTTTTCGCTGTTTTTCTCCGTTGCGTCTGATAATCGTTCTAATAATCGACAATTTGCAAGACAGTTCCGTCAGTCTCGTTATCGTTACGTACACGTAATTTTCATAACTGTGTCGGTAATTGCGATGACGTTTCAAGCAAAAAAAAAAAAAAAAAGAAACATCAGTATGGTAACATGGGAAACCTTTTGCTAAATGGAAAAATATGAAATCGCAGGAAACGCGGATTTTAAGTGAAATAAAAAATCAAGGAACGTAATACGCTGTAATTACCTTTGCGATTATCTGTCCTTAACCGCTTGCGCTGGCAACTGATCGCGGACCGTAACGAGTGACCGAACCGTACACAATAACTTCGTCGCTTTCTTTTCGAACTCGTCGATACGACAAAAATTACTGAGAAGTAATAAATTTATCATTTGTCAGTATACTGAAATATTGCAATTTTCGGAAAGAAAGAAAATTCTCGACGTGCGTGGCACGTCATTCCAGCGCAAGAGGTTGAAAATTCATCGCGATCGTTTGAACGAAACGATCGTAAAAAGGAGGATACTTTCACAGCCGAAAATAACACACGGTAACGAGCCGTGTACGCTTGGATTTGCGTACGAAGCGTATACGAGGCACGACAAGTAGACGATTGTGCCCGCGTGGTCACGATAGCGTGGACTTAATAATTGCAATCGAGCTTCGTCCCAAGGACTGCGAAACAAAAACTGGCTACTAATCTTGAAACACGGAACTCGCTCTTTCGTCACGTGAATGCAGTGCAACGCGGTTGCGAGCAGAAGGAGAAGGAAGAGAAAGAGAAAAAAAAACCGACGAACAAAAGAGCCTGATGAAGCGACGTTTCTTGTCAAACAAATTCCCCTCGTCGCTGAATTCGCACAATTTACCTTTTGCCAGAAGCAGAAACACCACTGAACGTGCATTGTCGATCGTTTCTTCGACCGTAATAGATATTCTTCGTGCTTTGAAAACTGCTGGCTGTTGAAAACGGGAAAGATCGAATAAAATTACGCGGAAGGACTAGTTTCCAACTGTTTAAATGCTTCGTGCCACGTGCCTCCTTTCTGTTACGCGACTTTTACATCCAATCGGTGAAACATTTACACACTTATCGTCACCGTGTACGTATGTCTGTATTATCTGTTCATTTGATCATTGAGATCATTTCTGAATAGTATTTCGCGCACTATTTCTCGCTTAAATGTATAAAACAACGTAGGTGAGAACCTACTTCGAATTCATAATATAACACACATTCTCTCTCTCTCTCTCTCTCTTTCTCTCTTTCGTTTCGTCATATTTACTCATGGCTCCGACAAAAGAAACCAGAGTCACTGAACGATGAAGATTTATTAAAACACCAAGACACGAATCTCTTTCTATTCAAGATTTCACGCACAAGGAGATATCAGCCTTCTATCGTCAAGTTCATTCCGCGAAACAGGCAGATACGAACAAAATAATAACGCGTCGAACGATATATTCTTCGTGCAAATGTGTCTCACGTACCGCTGTTTACGAACACGTACGCGTAGATTACCACATTTACACGAAGACCAGATACATTTGTAACTTTTTATGATTACTGCCTGCGTACACGAAGACCAGAGCCATCGAAACTCCCAATAGGATTGGAAGAGAACGATCGGATCGATCAGAGAAGGGCTAAAGCACGTTCTGCTTAGTATCCTATAAAATATCCTTTGATTTGAAATGCTTTTCATTTTTACAAAACACATACACGCACTGAAACGTTCAAAGTATTTCCAAGTGTTTGTTGAAACATTTGGAAAACTTTTGGCGCAGTAATTTACATATTTGTTCCAACTGTGTTTCAGGCGATTTACGATTTTCTATAAATTTAAATTCTTTTTTCTTGTTTATTGCAGCACGTCAGGAATTTTTTGCCCCAAAATCGCATTAAGTACAACCCAGGCAAAACAAATAATGAACCCATTACTTTTCGATAATTTCTATCCAGTCATGTCATACCGACGAGTTCGAAAAGTAAGCGACGAATTATTGTACACGGTTCGGTCACTCGTTACGGTCCGCAATCAGTTGCCAGCGCAAGTGGTTAATAGCCATTAATGACTACTATCGAATATTTATTCATTAAGCAGCTTCGTAATTACTTTCCTGAGAAGCTTGTCGCATATTAACAATGAATTTCTTCAAGCAAGTTTCTACAGACTTTGGATGAACGAGGCGAAAGAGATTCTTGATGAATGATCAATATTTTTACAAGGTTCTCGTTTCCGTCTGGAAAATGGAACATTAGCTCCGCTGATCAATATTAAATTTTTTCTCCTAAACTGTAACCAGTATTAGTTATGATCACACTTAGAGGAAAGTAGGATCAAACTGAGTACTATTGTTTCTCTGTGACAAGAGCTACGACATGTAGCATGATACTCAGGTGGACATTATGTGACATCGTAATGTTTCGTGCAGAGTTAAAAATATCAGCTTGACGAGTTTCGATTCACGTTTCACATTCACGAATCCATACAGGTAAATAATGTTTGTATTCTATAGTCTTTATAGACTATATTTTAATCCTTTTTACATTTTTCTATCTCACACCGAAGGATTTAGTACGGGACAAAAATTTTTTTATTATTTATATTATTTTCTCCGTGAGCCAAAGAATCTTTTCCAAAAAGTTTGCTCACTTTCTCGTTGTACGTCTAATTTAGCCTCGTGTGAATTTTTTTTTTTTTTTTCTTCGTTACGAAGCTAAATACACTAGATACCCGGTTTCACCTTCCAATAATTATCATCAACCTGTACGTTGCTACAAATTTTCGATTTTCTCAATGATCGGGAAATCACTTGCTAACTACGAGTACACATTCCGATCCGACGAATTGCGCAATTGCGCGAAAACGTTCCGAGTTTGAAATAAAGTAAGATCGTGTCGACTTGTTTTCGCTCGGTTCGAGAGGATCGTTCACGGTCAAGGGGAAAACAGCGAAGCGTGGCGGCACGGATATGCAAATCGACTAGGATTAAAGCGTCGTCGTCGTCGTCGTCGACGCTTCGACGACGAATCTCGCGATCGAAACGACGACGGAAGAACGTCGTCGCGAGATAATAACGTATTCGCGTTGGCTCGAATAATAAAATGCGATCCGCGTGGAACATCCGGCGCCAGGGGCTCATTCAGAAAAGCGAGGCGACATTCGACAGGCGAGGAAATATCGCGTGTACTTGACCGCGGTAGCTGGAACAACGCGATTTCTATGGCCTTACAACGTCCCTCCTACTCTTTGTTTCAAACGAATCGCGAGCACAAAGCGCTGCCTCGCCGTGCAGTTCAGCACGAAACGAAACGATCGTTAAAGCGATGCTCGAAAGGCAAATGGAATAACTTGACACTGACTTCTTTTTCTGTCGACGAGGGTATTAGGCTGTTTGAAGAGTTTCTAGATGCGCAGCCTCCGATGACACTTTGTTTGTTCAATCAGCGTAGGTCACTCTTATACGAGTATCCTTCTTGTTAGCCTTCGATCGTATATAATTATTACGGTGTAATAACTAAACAGGCTCGAGTTGTTCCAGCTACTGCGTCTACGGAAGTGTATTTGCATAGCGTTAGTCATCCTTAATGAAGAAATTATTTACACGGATTATAAATTCAAAACAGAGGAATACGAATCGAGCGTTTCGCATTTCACAGAAAACTTAGAGTTCTTCGTGTCGCGTCACCGAAAAGTTGCCTTTCTGCTTAACCCCTTTGCGCTGGCAACTACGCGGTTCGCGGACCATAACGAGTGACCGAATCGTTCACACAACAGTTCGTCGCTTTCTTGTTCTTTTGAACTCGTCGGTACGATGTCACTGGATAGAAATGATTATTGAAGTAATCAACTTGTCGTTGAAGTTGATTATTGGAGTAATCAACTGAGAGAATGTTGCAAATTTGAGACAAAGAATTCTCGACGCGAGAGGTTAAACTTCCGGATCGAACAAACACGTATATTCTTTACTGCACCATTTCGCCATTTTTGCAAGATGGACTTTCGACAATACCTAAAAATCTCCTTTGAACAACCACAATTTGCTCTCCCCACAATTTCCCTTCCTTTGTCGTCGTCTATCTGCTGGAAGGAGCCCGAAAAAAAAAAATGTCAAGTCCGAGGTGACATTTACGTGGAACGTCATGTTCGGAGACGGGAGTTCACGGAACGAGCATCGTTTGCTGCGTGTGTATGTGCGAGTTAATTCAAGGCCAGCGAGAAGAGGAAAGGCCAAGGGACCCGGTGAATAAGGAGCGAGAACGGCGAGGCCGTTTTCTCGTGGGCATTTATCGAGATCGAGCTGAAAACGGAGGTCAGGGGTGGGCCGGTGGCCGTTCCAGCCGACGACGAAATCCAATTTTCGCACGCACCTCGAGGCGAGCGAAAGAATCAGCTGACGGACACCAGCACTCGGCCCGAGCCAATTGAATTCAATGGCGGGGAAACGATATCGGCAAACGCGAACTCCGCAGCTGCTGACTGGTTGACCAGAGGTTGAAAATTTTCGCGATTCTTTCTACTCTTTCCACTCGTCGATCTCGTGTGAAAAATAGCCGGCCGACGGATCGAATTGAACTTTTCGCCGGCTTCATCCTCGGATTGAATATTCAAGGAATCGCGACGACGTTTGGCCGCAGAGTGACAAGCGAAACGCGTATGATATATCACGACGCAGGTGTAAATGTAACATTGAAATTTAAATAATATAGAGAACATATACATTAAATTTTCTTTCCACGAATCGGCAATATTTTCTACTTTTGTCCATTAAACTGTCACTTGCAACAGCGCTGACTCAGGGCTTACTTCGTGTTCGTCAACAACTTGGAAAGTCTCGTTCTTGATTATTACATTATTTCTTTTAAAACACATTGCGGCCCACACATTTTTTGGAGCAACTGGGAAACTTTGTACAATGCATATATGCACTTCTTTGATTCACATTGATAAAATATTCTTAAATATTACTACATATTTTTAATATATTATAATCTGTGTATTTTAGATTTTAACTATTATTTATAGTATTTATTTTAGGTTTATAGTAACACATTGAGGACGGTAAACATATAGCCTGTGTTTTCTCGTATTTTCTGAATTATTTAATATATGATTGAAGGGCTTCAAAAGACTGTATTTAACATTTAACAAGTGTATTATTTTATTAATAATTAAAATGAAAATACCTCTGGTGAAGTGATGAACTGGCTGGTCACAGTACGTGGCATCTTTTCTTTGATACGTTTCTTGCGTGATCTATTATACAATGTCGATCATCGATTATAATTTTAAATTAAATGAAATATCCAAGATTCGTATTATATAACCAGCTTATGACTTATAATGATTCATTTATCGCAGGAAAGAGAAAATTAATACATATAGAGAGGCTCGATACATTTTTATAAAAACAAAAAAAAAAAAATATCAAGGTTTCAACATAGAGTGCTTTCTGTAGACCGCAATAGGATTGTCTCAAGTAAATTTATCAATCTGAAATTATTTGATCGAGGCAAGTGCATTTTCATTTACTGTAAGTTTTCACTTGATTTGTCACTGTATATTTTTATGAAATATCATTAACTTTGCGCGAAAATACACTCGTATGTACTACTCTCGTTGTTTTCAGTTTCGAAAACAACACAATCTTTTTTTTTCAAAAACGTATCAATCCTCCTACTTGCTAAGTATTCAATATTGGCAAGCTATCTTTAAACTTTAGAATGAATATTCACAATAAAAGAAGAAAGACTTTATATACGAAAATTTTATACATTTTTGTTGGGACTCTACGAAAGAACTAAGCAGGAAAATTCTAACGCGTAATTGAAAATGAAAACAATCTAGGCCCGAAACAAGTCTCGAAAATTGTTTGCTGAGAAGATATTTCGTGGTCATCCGAAATATAATCATCACGAGAAACAATATTTCAAATCGAAGAAAAATTTTGAATTGAAGAGGAAAATGCAAGTTCAGTAAATTTTCAAACCGTTTCCGTAAGAAGTAGGAAATGCGACTTATCGCGCTCTTCCTCCGTGACCTTCGCTTGCAACGTAGTACATATGTAACTTGTGCAAGCTTATCGCTAGTTGCGTTACACGTTACGTTATTTTTCGATTACAGAGGAGATTACACATAACCATGGAAAAATAATTTCGAGTTACCGAACGCGACGAATTTCGCCTCCGAAACATTTCTGTCGTAGTCGAGTGTTTATTTGTTGCAAGGAGACTTTAATCGAACAGAAACGATTGCTAGGCTCGCGTCATTGCTGATGCAAGTATGTTCCACCTGTTCGTCGATTACCATGTATAGATTGATCTTCATAGCTTACGCAACGCACGTGTCGTGGCCTGTCCACTGAGAGTCAAACGTGAAACATTAAAATGCACTTGTTCCAACAATTCTAGGAAGCTCTTCCGATTAACGAGACTCAATTGCCGCGTAATAATAGTCGTAAGAGTGAGAACAAAAAAAAGAAGAACGTTCTACGCGTTCTATCGTTTATAAGGTATTTGAACACCTGCAATTTATTAGGGAGTCGAAGCAACGAAATTGTTAAAACATTTGAACCAGTTCCGTATTTATCTGTAGCGAGGTATTTTGCGAGATATCTATAAAATTTCGGAAATAAATGCCCAAATAATTAGCCTAACTGAACGTATAATTAAACAATGGAAATTTCACAACATTTGAAAGCAACTTAACTCGCGATTAGCCTCCACAGGACATTTTCACTCAATCTTTCGATCGTGCCAATTAACCCATTGCGCTGGCACCGGTTCGCGGACCATAACGAGCGACCGTATACAATAAATTCGTCGTTTTCTTTTCCTTTTAAACTCGTCGACACGATATCGCTGGATAGAAATTATGTAAGAGGTAATAAACTTATCGTTTGTTTTGTTACATTTAAGTTACATTTAAATATGCTTGAAACTGAGAAAACTGTTGCAATTTGGGACAAAAATGGCATGTCATTCCAGCGCAAGAGGTTAACGTGAATTACTTCAAACTGGATTCGTGTATTTTATGCGTTTGCAAGAACGCTAATAAATAACGCTAATAAAATATCGAAATTCGGCCGCAACCATACGTTATCAGCACTCCGTTACTTTCTCGTAATTCTGTTATGTCATTGCTACCGATGATACTGCTATCATCATTCTGTTTGGACTGAAACGAGCGTAATTAAAAATTTTCGGCCAAAAGCACGTATTACATCGTGTTTATCGCGTTCGTCGGGCACGAACCGTACTATTATTTTGTAAATGATCGCTCGTTCGTGTACGTCACACAAAGAAACGGCTACCGACGATCCACATCGTCGCTGAAAATTGTTCGCGTGACTCCTTTCATTCGACTCCTCTGTTTCCTCGGCCGCCATATTTCTTCGCGAACTTCGCGCGAATAAATCGCTCAAACGTGTGCACAAAAGACGTTAAATTATCGGAGCATCAAAAATAATGGATCGCCCATTATCCAAACAATTGTCAGGCTCGAAATTTATATACTATCAATAATCAAGATTTTTGAAAAAACTCGTTCACAATACATATTCACGCGACAACTTGAAAGTGTGGTTAATTCTCGTGGGTGAATCTCAATTGTTGAAAGTTGGTAGCTGTTTCTTTTGTACAAAAAGATGTTAAATCACTTGAATGTTAAAGATAACGGTTGTCAAGTTTCGAAACATGTCATCAGGTTTGAAATTTATATATTATAAGATTAGAAACAAATTTTATTTATAACGCATATTCGCGCGACAATTTAAAAGTGTCTAAATTCTCATGAACGAATCTTAATTATTGGAAGCTGTTGATTACTTTTTTTAACATCTCGCTAGGTGACAGCAATCGTCCTCGAGGACAATCACGGTCAACTCTCGAGGCCATCAGCCTTAACCTCTTGCGCTGGAATGACGTGCCACGTACGTCGAGAATTTTTGGTCCCAAGATTGCCATATTTTCTCCGTTTTAAATATATTTAGCATAAAGTACAACCCAGGCGAAACAAATAATAAATTTATTACCTCTCAGTAATTTCGATCCAGTGATATCATACCGACGAGTTCAAGATGGGAATGACGACCCGTTAATGGTTCGGTTCCTAGGCCATCCAAACAGCGAATGTACACTACAAGCTTTTTTTCTCGCGAGTCGAACGGAAGTTGAATTTGTTCCACGTTAACGAGCACGAACGCGATTAAAAACGGCGAGACAAATAGAGAAAATTAAATTTCTATCTGCCGATCACGTTCCGACGTCCACGGTAGGTTGAAAGAGTAACGCGAACGGTGATTTCTTTCCTGTTACACATCTCTCGACACTACCGTCGAAAACTGAAACTTTCGGGACGTAGCAGGAGTCGCACGTGTTCGAACTTTTAACGTGTTCTCGAATTTTGCCACGGTAACAGCGGGAGCAACACGTGTCTCGAACGATTGATGTTGTCTAGAAATCGGTCTGTCCCCGTTTCGAAGGAGACGTCTGAAAACCATTAACGAATCGACTCCACTTCCCGACGAGTCCCTTAATTTTCACTCTTTCTCGAGAAACCCGTGACAGCAATTAAAACGAAGAGCCCGTAACTAACGAACGATTTTCTGGATTAACCCAGTTTCACGTGCCGGCGAGGAGATTCTCCTCCCGATCGTCGCAACGTAGTTATGCCAAAAATGTCCTAAAAATACATATTCAAACCTTGAAGAATCACGTGTTGAGGAAATATTCCAGTCTAGTAACACTTTGAGGTTTAAAAAAAAAAAGAAAAGAAAAAAGAAGGAGCGTGAAAATATTTATCTACGTGTCAAGACTATCCATTAGTTTCTCTTTCTTTTTCTGAAGAGAAAATAATAAAAATTAATTGAACTCTAAATGTTTCGCGACTTACCGTAGACTTGAAAGTCCACGATTTCACAGAGTGCAAATTGATCTCGTTGAAAGTTCTAAAATAAAATATTCGTCCATAATTAATCGATGACAAATTGGTTTCAAGTTTAGACTTCGAACCAAAGAATTATCGACACACTTCGATAGTTACTTCGTACAATATTCATCGATATACATCATCTCATCAATCGTGCTAGCTCTAGACGGAAGATAACACGCTGAAACGACCCACTTGCTTCGACGAAAAATCTACATTTTAATCACTATTTTTATTGCAACGTTCTGATGCAATCGATCGATCGCCGTTGCTCAACCGAATGCTAAAAAACTGGTCTTCTTTTTACTTCCATTCCAACAGCGCGAAATGCGTTAAAACGTTAAATAATTAATGTATGAACCGTTCAGGAGCCACAAATCAACATCATATTTGAAAGAAAAATGATGGCGATACTCCAAGTGATTTCTCAAAATTTACCTTCGAAATTTTTAATCACAGCGAAATACGTTTTAACAAGCAAATTTATAAAACTTGGTCCGTTATCTTCCTCGCGAATTGGGATACCAATCGAAAACGATAAAATTAAAATCGACCGAGAATTCTAAAGCAACGGGGAAAAACTAAATCAATTGTCAAATAATAATATTCATCAAGAATGATAACCTTCGTGTTTGCTTTGAGTTTCGTCGCGCCATCTCGTTGACGTTAAATGTCACTTATTCACGTTTGCACATACTGCAAACTGCGACTGCAATTATAATATTAATTTACATTACAAGGGAAAAAGTGAACAAACATCGAAAGAAACGAACGAAACGGCAAGTATTTTTAATTCGCAACCAGTACGATGCAAATTTGTGTAAATGCGAAACTCCGTCTTAGCCTCTTAGCTGTGAAAAAAAGCAATTACAATTTGTTGCACTTGAGTCAAACTTTTTGTGGAAAATAAGACGCGTTTGTAAATCTCAGACATTTTGGAGTATTTCGAGAGTAGGCTCGACTTTCTTCTTAAATCGTTTCAAAATAATTTGCTGCCATTAATATTAATTACTATTAATTAATATTAATCAAGTGAACCAATAAAATCGTCGATCTTTCAAAAAAAAAAAACCAGTGTTACGTCCTTATAATTTAATTCAATTTTACTCTACGTTTGACGAGTATAATCGCTCTAGCGACGCTTTTAAAAACACCACCAGGCACCACACAGCTAAGAGGCGAATGCAGAACCCCGGCTGGCAGAGCGTTTGATCGCTTTCTCTAGAGCTGTTGTTGCTCTTTCGGCCGTGTTCCTGCCAGCAGCCACGTGAACGATCAACCAATTTCCCTCAGAGAACGATCGCACGAACGTCGACCCGATTTCGGCCTCGAATCGTCACGACACGAAGACGCCAATTCCGCACACGACTCGCAAACGGAGAGATCGTTATCCGTCGGATAACAGAATCAGGTCAAAGTTGCTCGCGAGGCTCGTTGACACGGGTCAAAGTCTTGTTACGTCTGCGAATCAAGTAATAATAACGTGCATCTCGCTCGCGAGCTAGCCAAGGCCCCGCCGATTCTTTGGGAACAGGAAGCAGAAAAAAAGAACAAGCATCGGGGAATTAGTAGCCTCTTTCTGGCTTTTGGATTCGCTAAACTTGCTTGGAAAAGAAGGGAAATTCCTCTCGCCGCGGCCCGTCACGCTTTATTACGTCCCACGCGCGTCGAGAATTCTTTCGTCCCGAATTGCAGCGTTTTCTCAGTTTTATTATCCACTTGCCCTGGCGACTGATTGCGGACCATAACGAGCGACCGAACCGTATACAATAAATTCGTTTCGCTTTCTTCTTGAACCCGTCGATACGACATCACTGGATAGAGAAATGATTGAGAAGTACTAAATGTATCATTTGTTTCGCCATATTTTGTTTCACTTAAATACAGAACTGAGGAAATATTACATTAATTTTGGAACAAAACATTTTCGACGTGCATGTCGTTCCAGCGCAAGAGGACAAGTTGATTACTTCTTAATAATTTCTATCCAGCGATAGTCATACCGACGAGTTCAAAGGAGAAAGAAAGCGACGAGCACGGTATTGTGTACGGTTCGGTCGCTCGTTATGGTCCGCGAAGTTGCCAGCGCAAAGGGTTAACGCGACTTGCTCGACTGCTGTTTAATCGTTCATTGTCGCTGCGACCACTCACACACGGACCCGAATTAATTTCTTTGTGTCGATAAACGAATCCAGTTGCCGAGTTTCCAAGGTCGAGATCATTTCGAGGGACTACTCGAAGATCAGGGATTGATCAGGCCGTCTTTACTGAAGCTATCGAGGAGCTGCTATTATATGTAGGAACTTCTGTTGCGCTGCGAGGATAATACGATAGTAAACGACGGTAAACGACAGTTTGAATATCAATGATTCTTAATAAGAGCACTGCAGACCAGTGCTCTGCTGGTCTCTGAGAGGAGTCTGAGCATTTTATTTCATTGGCACGATCCAGCCAGGAATCTTTGGAATATTTGCAAATATGATCAAATAGAATCGAAAAGACGGGGTGAAATTGCACGAAGCAACTCGAGATAAACTATTATTATTCAAGAGAATTGGTTCAAGAAGACGTAATATATATGAATACCCATGCACATTTTCTGTCCTACCATTGTTATTTCTTTCATTTGCTTCGAACAAACTGGGCTGACATTATCTGGGCACGTTCAGTCACGTTTCAAGTCTCGGATGACTATGCGCTTCGTTCTTTCGTACAATGATCTCAAGAACACTCTGTGTTCTTATATTCGTCTTCAGTACGCGCAATTTAGCCATTTACAGTAAATAACCGCTCCAAATTCCAGCCGGCGTACACCTTTTTTCCCCCAAGTCCTATTAATCTTAATTTTATTTGATCCTCTAGTAAGTAATGGGAGATATACATCTCTCCCAACAATTATGTTCGACCTATCTTTCTTTCGTTCCAAATTTGGATGTATTACGCCATATATAACAATATCATTGCGCGCAACGTTGAAGGAGGAAATATTCCGCGCGATATGAAACTGGAAGCTGAATGTTTACGACGCCGGGAATAAAAAGATACGGCACAGGCGTAGAATCTTACGATTTACGTGTCAAGATAAATAATAGCTGCAATAATAGCTGAAAAATATTTTATATTATATTATATTTATATTATTTTTATATTATATTATATATATACATTACATTTTATTTATATTATTTTTATATTATATTATATTTTTTTGACACAAGTAGATTGAGGATAACAAGCCTAGATAGAATATCATTATTTATTACATAGATAAAAAGCGCTACATTTTGATTTCATACACTTTTTCACGTTACGTTTCACATTATTTTACAGAATTTTGTATCTTGAGATACACAAAAATCTGTGGTCTGGATACAAGTTACACTGTGATAAAACAAGATAAAATTATACTGAAACAGTACGCAGAGTGAAAAGGAAAGTTTGTCCGTGGCTATCGTATCGATGAACACCTTCATTCTTCTACACCTGCCGCTAAATCAATTAAATTTAACCAATTTACAGCTTATTTTACCAAGCCTGACGAAACGTCTGAAAGTCACTCGCACACCCACATTATTTATCTCGTTGACCTATCGATTAACTGTATTCCCATTGGAATACATCAAACATCGATGTTGAACAACTCGACAAGAGTCGAACGACTTCGGCCGAGCCCGAGCACGGTCGCTGCCGCGAAAATCGAAAGTGCTGCGAGACGATAAGAGCGAACTTGATCGTTACTTCATCAGTGGCCGATGGAAACGCGATGGTCAATGCGAACGGTGGGTCGCGAACGGGTACGAGTGGTTTGCGGTCGCGTTGCACCGGTATGCGCCTCGAGGAACGTGAATTACCGCATGAAACCCGAGGCTGGATGGATAAGACGGGCAAATAGGAAAGAAGCTCCGCTGGCAGAGAGGAATCGATTTCACACTCTGAAAAGGGGGCGGGTGGGGGGGGGCGAGAGATGTTAATGAACGAAGCGTTACTTTTCTAGCCGAGCTTGCTAATAGCTCCTTTTTATAACTCAACCGAATCGACAAAGTCAGGAAGTTTTCGAAAATTTGTTCTTGAGCTTTCTTTCAATGAATTCATTATTGTTGTTGTTGTTGTTTCGAACTTTGTGTAGTCGTTAGATTGGATTCTATACGCAAATTCTTGAATGTAATTAGACTTGTGGGATTTCGATAAAAGTTTATTTCATGTATGTATCAAATATTGTGACAGGTGCAGTATTTTCGATATTCTCGTATATTATGTGAATTCTACGAGTATTTACATCTCGAAATTTCACACAAGTGCATGTATACTGTTGCATACGTATTTTTGCTTGGCACGGGTAATTTTTTAATAACATTTAAAAATTCTTTTCCAGTAAGTATTCTAGTACTTATGAACTTGATGTAAATAATTCATAAAACAGGGCTATCCTGCTACATACTGAGATTAAACTTCCTCAGAATGACCGAAAAGTAATTTATAGAATCTCAACGTTCATGTACATTGATCAAAATAAGATGAAGATCATATGTCTATCGCATAAGATATATATTTCTATCTAACGTTAATATACTTCCTAATAATATTTAAAAATTGGTGTTCTTCCTATGAGTAATTTACGAACTTCGATGTAAATAAATAAAGTAGGATATGATTAGATTATTAATTAAATTAGTATTTTATATGATCCATTTAAATTAAATATATATATATAATAAAATTAATAAAAAATTCTATATAATTTAATGAAAATTGAATAGGGGAATTAAAATGACAAATTAAAATGCCAGCAATCGCGGTCAAACTCGTAAGTTAATAATTTATAAATTTTATTACAGTAAAAATATCATTAATAAAAAATAAATATTAAAATTAATAATTTTGGGTGAAATTTTAATCAGTATTAATAGTACAAATTTTCATATTAAAATATGTTAAAATTGAACAATAAACTAAGATTAGATACCCCTGTTATATTAATTTAAAAATAAAATTTTCATAATTAAATGTTGAATCCTACTATATGCTGTGATCAAACTTTCTCGAAATGAGCTGTTCAAGTCTCTTTCAAGTTTCGCCTTAGAATTACCCTTGTTTCCCAACTCGCGGCAACTCGTCGATCTCTCTGATCCACGCAGCGGATATATTTCCCCTGATCGTAACGATCGAGCCCCGTCACGTCGCGTCGACCCATCCAGATTAAGGATGGGATCAGGTCCAAGTTCGACTACTCGCGAAGGCACTCGATTCCCATCGTCTCCACCCAGCAAGTCTACTCGAAGCAGCGGTGTACTCTGTTTTTTATTAAATTCGAGCTTAGGCTCGAGTGTGCTTAGATCTCGAACGTGCGCCATCGGAAATGTTTACGAGGCGATCGGAAGATTCGACCACTCGTATTCGATCTATTCGAGTTTAGACGCGCGACGCGTTAACGGAACCGGGTCACCTTTGTTTTCCTCCATCCGGGCCACCGTCCCGACGCTTCTATTTCGCGCGTCTCGACGCCTCCGCCCGAACGACGTGCAATCGTCGATCGGTGCAACCGTTACGTCGTTAAACTCGTACCGTGTACACCGCTTCGTTATTGCGCCTCCGGATCGCACGCTTCGTCGGTCACGATCCCATGAAACGGACCGTAAGACGTAATATATATATATTATCTCAAACCCGAACGTCCCAACGTCACGCAATTCTCTGGCTGGCTTTTATCGCGACTCTTGCAATTGTTCCACTTTCCGAGAGTGTTCCACGAGCGAGTCTCGCCACGTTAACGTTTAAAACGCGGAAGGACTCTGGTCGATCGACATTTTCTTTGAAATCGTCGAGAATTTGCCGAGGAAACGTTGTTTTTCACGCCCATCGATATTTGATAAACTTCGCTCGTCCTTCGTGTCTTCGAACTTCTTTAATCTTCGAGTTTTCGAATGTATATTATCATTATTATTTATATACTTTTGCTCGTTATATCGCTTCTTACACTTTCGAATTTTCGAAACTTTTAAAAGCATTACTTCGCTCTATATTATATACGTATATACATAATCTTGTCGGTAAGAAAAAGAAAAAAAATCTTGCCGATAGAAAAAAAAAAAAGTTCGTCGATAAAACGTGGCTGTGTTAAGTTTTAAATGGCCGTTGGATATCACAATTATTAGCATAATTCAACACGTCCCATACGCAACTACGGGTTTATGTAATTCAGTCGCATTTACGTAACGCGGAAGTATTTCATCTTTTTTAATTCGAACTGGCCAGTTCGCGAAATGTATAAATAGACACATACGTTATTAAATTTCCCTACACCGGTGCACATCGCTCTGAAACACTTTCGTGAACTCGTAACCTAAAATTTGTTGTGTATTCTGTTATGTAAATAACTGCAGGCCAATTTATCTAATTCTTACGAGACAGTTATGCTAGATAAAAGGAGGTTAGTTGGACCACTGTACACAAGATTTAAATATCCCGAATTTAAATGACAAAACCTTGAGAGCTGGTGAAGGACCAATAAACTGAAGAAAAACATCGTTTTCCTCGTTTCTTTCTCCATTTTTAAGAAAATCGTTGAAAAGAAGAAAGAAAAGAATTTTAATTTTCTCGCCTATTCAGTATAATTTGCTTGATTCCAGTCAACTGAGAAACCAAATCATACACCAGAACAATATCTAGCTGAATGGTCAATGATTCGATGCTTGTGTTGCTGCAAATGACCAATTTTTTGAACAGTATCCCAATTAAATAGATAACAAATGATATTACAAAATGACAATATATTATCTATTATCTAATAATTATAATATCAATATATCATGATAAGTAATAATATATTTATATATATTACAAAATACTTTCTTTTTCGTCTTTCGCGATTTTCTCACAGAATAAATTTCTCAAAGAACATTTTTTTCCAATTTATCAGTCCCGTTAGCTCCCGAAGTTTTGACATATAAATTCGGGGATCATCCTGTATAACAATATTTTGTAACTCGCGGTTCAAGCTACGTGATTCTTCAATCGTTATTCGCCATTGGAACGATATGATAAAGGCTCCACGCCATCGCATCCAGAATATTATCGTTGATGAGCTGATCCACGTTCTAATCGCGCTCTGCCGCATTCAGTTGAACGTTTAACATCAAGGAACCGCGAAACTACAAATCGAATGCTTCGCTTCTATACATCAAAATACGCTCATGACGTACAACCGATGTACTATCGGCGAGAAGTTATAGTGAGATGAAAAACGACTAATGCATTCGGAATATTCAATCAGTATACGTTTCGTGTCCGATAGTATTTAAATACTTGCTATAGAATATTCATTGTTGCATTAATTTATTGTTGAAATCTCATCGAAAGATTTAAAGAATGTAAAAATACGTATTTTTTAACGAAATTGACGAAATAATACACATATCGTTGGTTAAATACACTAAATCCGATTAATATTCGGACATTTAAATTTTGGAGTGTTAAATGAACATATTCTTGTGGAAAGAAATCGTATTTTAAAACTTGAAGCCTGTACTTCCAAAACGCATCGTTCATTTTTATTTCGAAATTTTTGCTCTAATCTTTGCGTAACAGATACGACAAAGTAAAGACATTTCTCTCCTCGAAAATGCTGTAAATTACCATAACATGTGAAAACATTGAAAGACCTTTTTCGTGATTGAAGTTGAACCC
Source organism: Tetragonisca angustula (assembly GCA_036937485.2). Taxonomy (NCBI): domain Eukaryota; kingdom Metazoa; phylum Arthropoda; class Insecta; order Hymenoptera; family Apidae; genus Tetragonisca; species Tetragonisca angustula. The sequence continues at coordinate 1,829,105 of JAWNGG020000017.1, read as the reverse complement.
TTCTTTAAAACTTGTTGTGCAATTTTCTTCTCCTCGATTTCAGAAAACGAATGTAACGATGAAAATGTTACGATTTCTTGAATCTTCGTCGTCTAATTGTAAGCCCAATATTCAAAGTGTAATAAAATGACGGGAAAAAAATCATATACATCAAATTTCTAGGGATTATGCTAAAAGCTTCAATCTTCGAATCCATCGCAGATTCAATCACGAAAAAAATGTTTTTACATACTATGAAAGTTTATAACATCTCTGAGAAAATTATCTTCACTTATCCATTCATTAGGTGATGTAAAAATATTTTAAACTAAAATGAAAAACGCACTTTGAAAGCAGAGGTTTTAAGTTTTAAAATCAGCCCAAAGTTTATTACCGTACGATCTCAATATTTAGCGTTCGAATATTCAAATGTCCGAATATTAATCTGATTAATCTGCATGTGTTATGTAACCAGCCAACCCTCGAAGCTGTTTCAACCCCTCAAGCGTTTATGTCGAGTACACTCGTCGTGAAAAGATGGAGTTTTTCTGTTTAACGTCGAGTGTAGAAAAAAAAAATTCGCTTTCGCTATTTACGGTAGAATTTAGTCAAGAAAATCACACGTATTCGTAACTTTAGCATATTTTAGAATATTTCGAAGCAAATAAAACAAAAGGATACAGTTAAAAATTTTTTCAAAGAAACACATATTCCAAAGGAATGATAAATTTCGTTTCATCGTTGTTTTCGTCGAGTGTACTCGTCATACTCGCCTAGAAACAATTAAGCACACCGGTGCACATTCTCAAAATAAAAATAACACGAAACGCTCAGGGGGTGAAAGTCAACGCAAGCCAATTTATTACGCGCGACTTAATCGTTTTAAAAAAATTCTCGAAGGACGTTGAAGAGAACACCGAGACGAACGCGCAGTGAAAAATAGCCGAGCGAACTGCCGACAGCTTCTCTATTGTGTTTCGGTACGGTACCGCGAAGCTGGTTGATATAAAAACAGCCTTCGAGGTTACCTAGTGTCGCTATCTTCACGCTGATATTATCCGACTCTTTTATTTCTCTTTCTCTCTCTCTCTCTCTCTCTCTCTGTGCTTGCGAGTGCTCGCCGATAAGGATCGTTATTAGCCGCGTCCTTCCGGCAAGAGTCTCGCTTAATATCGTCGTGAACTCTTGTTCTTCTTCTTCTTCTTCTTCATTTTTCTACGCGGGACGTTTACCTTCGGTCACGCAACGAACGTCAAAAACTTCGAACGAAGCATCAGGACTTGAACGAACCGTGACAACAGCTTGTTGTCAAACTGCGATCGACTCGCGATGATAATGGAGGAACGAACTAAAGAAAAATCTTGATTTCGCATGGACCGCGTAAACAGAAAGAAAAAGAAAGGAAAACCTTTATGAAATCCAAGGTGATGAGATGCTTTCTTCACAGTCACGTAAATAGCATTAACTTCGAATCTCGGGTAAGAGATCGCGATTTGCTCCGTTGAAACCGCCGGCATCAATTAATTACGATGACAATTAAAAATGAAAATCAACAATGGAGAACCGAGATAGCAGTGTAGGAAGATCTCGGTTCCGTATAAAAATAAATACTTCATTTGGAATGCCAACGAACGAACGCCAACTTCGTCATTTTCTTTTCTCTTTCTTTTCTAATCGCGCGACTAACGAGATTGAACGTCGAACCGCGTAAAACGCAACTTTGAATTAAAAATTATTACAAGATAAAAGTCGATAAAACTCGACGAAAACTTCTGATTTACGAATTAACAGCTACCTCCTATCCAACTTACCTTCGTCGTTTCTAACATTGTGAAAGCTATTGCCAAGATTCGTAAAAAGGTTTGGTTCGTGCAAGCAGACAGCGTTAGAAACAGGAAAATGAAAGAAAAGCGGGGCGCGGTGGGTTAAGAAAATTTACAGGTGAAGAAGCTCGTCACTCACCGCAGCCATAATCTATGCTCGGCGTGGGTGGATGGTGACTCTCGATGGCGGCCTTGCTGAACAGATAGATCGGATTCGTGTCGGTTCCGGCCGAGTAGGAGCACACACGAGCGTTTGGTTCCAGGCTTTCGCCTCCGCTCATCAGGAGCACCTGGTGCGCCGCGACCACGCCGCATTCTCTCTCGATCGCTTCCTTCAGCTGGGCGACACTGCACAAATGTCAAACAAAAAAAAAAAAAAAAAAAATGAAAATACAGCAATCATGATAAAATCACGAACACTTTATCGTTGGCTCGATTCAAGAAAGTGGAAGAAACGAAAAACGCTTTTCTCGATATTTCAGACGTGTTTGTTTCGCAAATGCAGAATGAAGTTGACAAACTTTGAAAATCTCAAGTGTGAAAATTTGAAAACGTCGAGAATTTTCAAAGATTTTCACCCCATTGCGCTGGCAACTGGTTGCGCGGACCGTATGCAATAATTCGTCCCTTTTTTTTTCTTTTGAACTCGTCGGTACGATATCACTGGATTATGGAAATTATTAACACATTGCGGACGAGGGGAGACGCGCATTCGCGTCATTCAGTTTTCAACGTTGCGGACAGGGAAAACGCTATTTTAGGGGACGCAAATATATAAATTTTTCAAAAAGTAGGGGAACTGTTTCCTAACACACCACACCAAGAAACGTTACCATAATTTTCATTTTAATTATTAATAAAATAATACACTTGTTAAATGCCATACATTTTCTTGAGCCCATCATATATTAAATAATTCAAAAAATACGAGGAAACACAGGCTATATGTTTTGTCAGAGCATACCGTCCTCAATGTGTTACCATAAATATAAAATAAATAATAGTTAAAAATCAAAAATACATGATACATAAATTCTTAAATATTACTATAAAAAATACATAGTAATATTTAAGAATATTTTATGAATGTGAATTAAAGTGCATGTATGTATGCATTGTACAAAGTTGCTCCAAAAATGTACGGGCCCAAGCACGGTACGCAATGTGTTTTAAGAAGTAATATACTTATCATTTGTTTTCCATGGGTTACATTTAAATATACTTGAGAACCGAGAGACTGTTGCAATTTGGGACAAGAAATTCTCGACGTCCAGCGCAAAAGATTAAGAGAAAATCATCCCGGCGGTGCAAACTTCCCAAAAAGGTCAAGGTATCTGAGAGCCGAGGTTTTCAAAGCTTCGCGATGTCAACGAAATCAGAAAGCAGAAATTCCACGGTTTTAACGGGCAAACGGTTTACGGCGACGCGATCGAACATAATTCCGCGGGCAGCAACGAGTGGCCCACCTGGACGGGCCATTTAAAAGGCGATCTCGGTGCGCGATAAATTCTATGATAAACCGGGGCAGTTGTACAGCTTCAGCGTCGTCGATGCTGTGATTAAGGTCAAGATTATCTTGTACCCGTATCAGAGCCGCTCTTAGAAGAGCCAACAAAAGTCCGAGTAATTGGGGGGAAAACTTGGAAGACTTCTGCGTAGCCGAACGGATGGATATCTAGCACGAGATCACGCCTTCGGTGTAGAAAACACTGGAGAACACTGTGTCGTTGGCTCCGACGCGACCTGGTTCTCGCAACACAGCGCTACGATGGTAATTGCCGGATGATACGTTTCCGTAATTCGCGTAGAAACCGAGCGGGGCAAAGAAGCTTCGTCGCGAGGAACGAAAGAAAGAAAGAAAAGAGCAAACTGGACCGGACAGAACCGATCCAGGAGGATCCTACTTTCGATCTCAAACACAATCGCCCGCCGTTCGTGTCCGTGAATAACGACGAGGCAGAGCGATTAATCTGCGATGCACAAGACGAAAGGCTCTCGTGCGTAATTCGATTGGCCTAAAGAGGATAAAAGTGCAAGCTGCGACCGTGGCAATTATGTCAAGGCGATATTCATCGAGGCGACCAGCCAGAAGTGTCCAGCAGTTTTTCAAACGTTGACGAATGAGTTTCATAGCATTCTTAATAAAAAAATTATTAGCGTTTGTTTCCTTACAGAAGAACAAAAATAATACGATAATATGTATTTAAAATGAAATGTTACGTAATTGTTTCGAATGCATTTGCAATTACAGTAAGAGGCATGACTGATATTGTTGATGCTTCAAACTCTTTCAGTTTCGTAAAAGAAAATCATACGAGGATCGACTTTTAAAGCGTGAAGCTTCCACTTTGACTGTTCTAAGTTCTTTCCAAATATATTTTTACGTCGTACAGCAAAAGTTTACTCTCGAAAGTTGTAAAAGTTCAAACGTCTACGGAAACGTTGAAAAAATTTTTTCATAACTTGCTCCATAACCGTGGTCTTGAAAATTGAAATTTTCTCCTTGCAACGATTCCTTGAAACAATTTTATTGAACCTTGGATATCAAGATTAGACTAAATTTTGGGATTTTTTTGAATTTTTGTCGTTTAACTCCAATGTTCAAAGTTCAATAAAATCATTAAAAAACAATCGCACAGCGAGTTTAAAGAGATTGTTGTAAATGGAAAACTTTAATCTTCGAGACCGTCATAAATAAAATTTTGCAACATATTTACATACGTGTGAATTTTCGCGCTTTTCCATTTAAAATGTCTTGGGGGAAAACCGAGCGTAGTAGAAAACAGAAGCTTTACGTTTTAAAGTGAGACGAAGTTGATTGTTATATGAACTTTTTTTTAACAAAGTTGCAACAGCTTAAAGTATTGACAATTTTTCATTTAAATTAATTGTGGTGCAAAACTCACTCCGCGAACAAACAATTTATATTTGTCAGAATAGTGACGGTAACAAAGTCGTGAAAATTTTTTTGAAAAGTCGATACATTCTACAAAACACTGCGTGTTTTTTTTTTTTTTTGTATTCTACGTGCAAACACCGATAAAATATTATTGATATTCATATTAATATTAAATCCATATGTGTGTTCCAGTTATGCTCGTCAGTGTATAACGAATTTTACATGTCCGAATTACAATCGCGAATAAAATTTCGAAATATTCTGTACAACACACGCGATGTAAACATAAATGTTTTCTATTACGAATGTTCAAATACTTCGTGTTTTTTTGCAACTGCATCGTGTTTTCATCCCGTAGTCATCATTTTGTAAATAACGAACGACGAATTCGTGAATAGAAGTTTCACAGGCCTCCGAGCCTGAGGCTGACTTTTGCATCCTTTAAATATCACACGACACCAGCTGAGTTTCCTTTTATAATTAACACGTGATGCGCTTCGCGTCGTCCTCGCTTTGGACAAAGAGCTCTCCTCTCCTTATCCATTATTTAACCTTACCAAAGGTGTTAATGACGACTCACGTGTGCTCGTGACCACTGTTCCAATTCCTTTTACGCGCAATTTATGGCTATCGAGTGTTGTTCGAGGCGAATCGTCCATTCGAGAATCTCTCAACAATACGACGATAAAATTCGCCATTAACTCTACTACGACAACAACAATGCAACTTCAAACCAGATAAAACGAACCTTGCATATCGCGTGGATACCAAGAAATACCACGAATGTTCCAACAATTATATTGTGTATATTATAATTTTCCTAATCCTAAAGGATCGCAAAAACTTGAACTTGAACTTGAACTTAACAATTTTTCTACGATTCATTTTCGAATGTTTGATTAATTTTGAATAAAGTAGATGTACAAATAAAACTTTGACCTCTTACGAGCTCTTTCTTCAAGCTGATGTCGACTGGAAATATTTCAGATTACTTTCGATACAAAAATAAATATTAACCACTTGCGCTGGCAACCGATTGCGGACCATAACGAGTGACCAAACCGTATACAATAAATTCGTCGCTTTCTTTTTGATCACTGAATAGAAATTATTGAGAATTAATAAATTTATTATTTGTATTACCTGGATTATACTTTATACTAAATATATTTAAAACTGCAGAACAAGAAAACTTTCGACGTAGTACGTCATTCCAGGACAAAAGTTTAAGTAAGAAGAGATCCGAGGAATTCGAGCTTTCACTGGCTTGATGATCAAATTAAGGGGGTATTCTGGTGTAAAGTGCGTGTTTTTTTAACTTTGTCAGGGAATTTTTTTGCAAAGAAACTATTACACCTTTTACAGTCAAATTGACAAGGTTTACTTGTACGTATTTCAACGACGTTTTAAAATTTTTTGGGACAAAAAAAGTTAAAATTAGTGGCAGTGCATACTCTCAGACGTAGTCGCTTTTAAAAAAGGTCGTCTCACGGTGTCCATGATTCCGGCCATTCTGCTCGTCGGAAATAAAAAAAAAACGTGAATGTTCCTTAATTAGTATGACCGGTACCAAAACAAAAGAGAAAAGTCGATAATTAAAAAAGTGGCGATACTTTGAAGTTCGATTATTGATTTTTGCACGTTTTTGTTAAACTTCGAAAGCCCTCAAAAAATATAAAAAAGTAAAATTTTTTGGTCGATTCTGGTAGGGGCTGTAGTCACGCGTGTACTAAATGTGTACTTAAAATTTTGAGTCAATTGGTCAAGCAGATTTTGAGATATCATGGACACCGTTCTGAAAAGCATAGTTTCCAGAAAAAAATGCCATTAAAGTTTCGTCCTGCGGTAACAACGACGCTTCAAACAATCATAAATTAACTTCGTTAATTTTAAGAGTTCTCACGTAAGGTTACAGAGATTTATTTTTGAAACTATGTCCAAAAAAAAATCGATGTTTTCAAAAGTCCATACTAGAATACTCCCTTAACTGTAAACAGAGTTGGCACGTCGGGTAATTGAACGATAAACGCCTGGCCGCGAAATGAAACTAATTAAAAAAGGCCCGATCAACGGCCCACTTATCGGCGAATTTATTTGCAAATCTCTGGCGATCGCGGTTTCTAAACACAGTTTGTCGATAGTTTTCGAAGGTCCAGGCCTCTCTGCTCTGGCCCATTTAACGATCGACACCGTCTAAAACTGGGGAATAAATCGCAATTACACCGCAACGTATTTACCCTTTCGCGCTTTAGCGGTACACTTTGTAATTTACGCGCGCGCGCGCGTGGTCGCGGGAATAAAAGCAGCGGAGCAAAGGCGCCACGCTGGATCGACACACGTCGTTAATTGCCTCGACGAACCGGGTCAGTGACCGCCGCACGGCCACTCTATCTTAATGCACAAATATTGGAGGTATCCGCGCGAGACGGGCGCCTTTTCGTGCGTGGGTTTCTCTCAAACCTATTTTCCTTTCTGCTCGATGTTAGAAACGATGCTCGAAATCGAATTGATCGTACAGTTAATAGATAAATTCCCACTGATGATGCCCCACAGATTGACAAATTTCATATCGTTTCATCTACCTACGATGGATAAATTTGTAAAAACAAGTTGTCCGGTTAATCGGCGAGATATTTTAAGACACGAAGCGCTGATGAAAATTGAAAACTTTGCAAAAATTAGGATCGATCAGCTTCGTTCATGTGTGTGTGTGTAACGAGAGTGTTGGATGTTTGAGAATTTAAATTATCAAGTTCGAATATTATTTTATATTCAACGCTTTCGAATTGTTGCTTTGAGAATCTCGATTTCGAGTTGTCTTTATCAACTTGTCAACTATATCGTCACGCGTACTTATCAAGAATTGCAAAAAGTATCGAATCGTGCCTGAATTTCACGTCACGAGCATACACCATCGATCATAAATACCAAGTCAACGCGTACTGAAAAAATACTAATAAACCTGATTTGACCCAGTACATTACCACGTAAAATACACGTTGCGCAAGTAAAATATCGCAGCTGTTATTGGTTGATTCAACTTCTTTATAAATAATTCATGCACGTCGGCCAAATGTGGTCGAATCTATTTCTTCACTGTGTGTAACTTTTCTCAAAAGTAACTGTTCGTGAAACGTTTCACAACGCCACACACCAGACACGTAGCAGTGCACCTTCGTTTGTGCCCAGAGTCTGTGCGTTCGCTAATTGCGAAGGGAGATCCGAAAGAGAGGTTCGAGAGCTTTGGGGAACGCGCAAGTTGCGGAAGTGGGTGAGAAAGGGTTGACGGGAACCACGAGCGTTCACAGAGGGTCACAGATCACTCTGTACAGATAACTCGCGACAGTTGATTCCACGATATTCGCTCTGCCTGCTTGAAAAACGAAGAAAAGTAATATGGAGACGTCTATGAACGAATCGGTTGACGATTCAGGTAAATAAAAATCGAAGGATCGCGTGCGCGCAAAGCGGAAGGAGATTGGATTTTGTCGGCGAGCTGAAAACCCAAATCTGCCGGACTTTCTTTCCATCGTGGTTGAAAAATCAAATCCGTTCGGCTTACTCATCCGAGGGTACGTGAAGCGTAACGCGGTTTAATCGGAATAATGGACGTTGCAGCAGGCCGCGTGTAGCGTTTGTGTAGCCGCGTGCTTTCCTTCGTCGGTGATAGGCCTGGCCTGTTTGCCTGCCAGCGGACGCTTGCCAGTTTTATTTTCCTAATTCGCGTTAACCTCGTTCCGGGCACCAACTTTTCCCTCGCCGTTAACGCTGTTCCCGTTCCGGCGAACAAACGTCGCGGTAGATCGGCACACGAAACGAAAGTTCCACTCATTTGCTTGATAATGTTCGTTGGAACATTACGAGGTCTCGCGTAAAGGAAAAGCAAACGATCAACAGTTGTAACTTCACCGTTTTACGCTCCGCTCTTTCTCTCTCTCTCTCTCTCTCTCTCTCTCTCTTTCTCTCGCCGCTCTCCCACATCGAGTTGCTCCTCGGTTTAACAATCTCTCGCTTCGATCGTATTTTTAATTAAAATTTCCCTCCTGTAAGCACGGCGAGCTGCTTGCTAATTGCAATTTATCACTCTCTGGAAATAGTTCTGCGAAATACACAGGCGACCACGGGGTTATGTAATTTTCAAGTTGCACGATCTACACACCATAGAGGGTAAACTGATTTGAGAGTAACGCAAATCCAACTACAGACTTCCTGACTTCGTGAAAATTAATTAAACACAGAAGAAGAAACTAACTGGATAATGTATTTACGCCGTTAAATTACGTCTCGATAGTCTGTTGATAATTGTGGGCAGCATTGCCAGAACGGCGCAGAGCCACCATCCTGGTATCCTAGTTTCTTATCGAGAAAGACGAGGTTTCGGTTCAAAACGTTACACGGGCCCACTTGTGCAACGTTTATCGATAATCCTTTGCATCTCTCGGCAAATGTTTACGAGACAGTCGCGAGCAAGCGAGTAATAAAATGCAGAAACGACGGAGGCTACGGTGCAGCTTGCGCTGAAATGCCGATCAAACGATCAACCGAACAAACGAGTTAACCCTTTTGCACTTTGCAAGCTAACTTTGACAAACGATAAAAAAAAAAAAAGGCAAGACAGGCTTGTAGTTTTGTTCTTAATATATTACACTGTGTTCAATCACCGTGTCGTGGAAGTCTGAGTTCCAAAAGACACGAAAATTATTAGAAAATTCACACTTCCATCCCGTACCACCGAATTGTTATAAATTCTTGTAAATTTGGAATAATGAAACTAATCGAAGGAAACTGAATGCAGTGATTAAAGTCTTCCTTCGAGAAACGACATTTCGTATGCGTCAGACAGCCAACATTTTGAGTTATCAATGGAAACGACGATTAAAGTTTCGTTAGAAAAACGAAGTATTTTTTCTGTGTGTTATATGTACGAATAATATTTCATACGCACCGAGACCCAATGGCTAACATATTTCAAGTTATCAATGGAAACGACGCGTGATACAACGATTAAAGTCTCGTTGGAAAAACAAATTGTTTTTTGCGCGCTGGTAACTGATTCGCGGACCATAACGAGTGACCGAACCGTATACAATAAATTCGCCGCCGTGTACAATGAATTTCTCTTTCCAACTCGTCGATGTACGATATCGTTAGATAGAAATTATTAAGAAGTAATAAACTCATCATTTGTTTTGCCCGGGTTACGTTTAAATAACTGAGAAAATGTTGCAATTTGGGACAAGAAATTCTCGACGAGTGCGTGGCACGTCACTCCAGTGCAAGAGGTTAATGTATCACGTGTATAAATACATCCTTTCTCCAACACAGAATATAACTACGCGTGTCTATAGAAGCGAGTGGCAACACGCGCACGCCAAAATACGAATTACCACAGAAGAGTGAACTCCGTCCTCGGCGCGACGATTTATAACGTGGAAGATTTATAAAAGAAGCTCTCTCGCGCAAATGCATCAGAGAAACTTCGCAGAGATCCAGGAAATCTGGTAGTCGGCACGACGCGTAAACAACGCCAAACAAATGGCCTAAAACGAAGTTTCGCAAGCGTCGGGAGTCGCATCGCGGGGCCGCGAAAGTGGATCGAGCCTCGAGGCTGGTTCGTTTTTCGAGGGGTGGCGACCAAAGCGTTCGCATTAAGGATTTGGCCGAGTTTTATCCGCGGGTCAGACTCGTGTGTGACACGAGCCAATGGTCGCCCACGTTCAACATCGTTCGATTTCATTACTATTTTCGTAGCCACATGCACTTGCCTGCGCGCGAGTGATAGATCTCTAGTCCTGGTAGCTCTTGCACGAACCAAAGAAACGTGCCTCTCGAGCACGGCCTCTGTGTGCCCACGTTCGTCCGCGATAGACAAACGATTTTGCAATTTATTCACCTTCGGGGAGGGGATCCTTGACACTTCTCCACAGCGTGGCGTATCGTTGTTCGCAATACCACCGCTCCTATGAGTTCAGTTAAACGACAAACGACGAACAATCACCGATGGACGCTTTAAACTCGCGTTCGAACGTTTCGTTGTCGACTCTTCATTTTTTTTTCTTTTCCTTTTTTATTTTTTTACTGTCATTGTTCAATTCAGGCACGGGCGTCATCTGGATGAAACATTTGAACAGCATGGAATTGTATACAAGTATTATTTTGGAAAGGACAATACGTCAAGGTATCAATGCCTGTGCGAAAAACTGATTAATTCATTGTACGTTTGCAATGGTTGCATATAATGAATTTAATCTGTCATTGATGTGAATCATTCGTTGGCAGGAACACACGATTAACACTTAGCGATCACGTTAATTGCTCACTTATTCTTGCTTTATGACATAACAACTATCTACGACAATTTCCTCACGCCTATTTCTGGCCTCGAGGAAATACTCCGTCGTGTACAACATTTCCTTCTCATTTGCACCTGTGAAATTATCCTGACAACGAGGTTTACAATTATGAAAATACGCGGGGCAACCCTTTCTATACAGCTATCGTCTGGGTGAAATCAAAATTAAACACTGTTGAAACAAGAGAGAAGGGGAAGAGGATTGAAGAACACGAAGAGGCGAGAACGGGACGCTTCAACGCGTCAAACGTTGTATTTGTTTGATACAGAAGACAGCCGAGGAAGCGGATCCGTTTAGAAGGCAACCGTTTATTGCAAAAACCGACTCATGTGAACCGACCACGAAAGGATGTGGATATACAGAGGATTTCTACGCGAGAAGAAATGAGTTTCCGCAGCGGGCAGCGCATTCAAGTCGGGCCGAGCCAGGCTCGGTCCGATAACCATCGGCGAGAGTTTAACGAGAGAGTTTGATCTGACAATAATATCGAACGTTCCTTTATAATACGCCATAAATAGCAGGAGCAAACTCTACGCGAGAGATGAAAGGGAAGTTGAAGAACGTGAATTTAATCGTGTTTGTTTAAAAAAAAAAAAAAAAAAAGGAATGGCAGGGAAGAGAAGAAGAAAAAGTATGATCGAACCTTGGCAACTCGAACATTTGAACAAATTTACTATTGTAGTCTGTAATATTATTGCGTTCAACAAACAGAAATCTCGGAAAATTCAATCGGACAAAATCTCCATATTGAAATTTCAGTTTTTCCTTGAGACTCGACTCACTGAAGTTGAATTGTATAATAAATGTAACAATATGCGTCAGATCACGGAGATCTTCTTCCGTGAAAAACACCAACGAGTCGCCAATTAAATGAGCTTAACATTCAGAGTGTAAAACCTGCGTTACTTGGCCTACATTCGAAGAAACTTAAAAAAAAAAAAAAAATAAGCTCGTCGAAGATTTAGCGGAGCAAGGTTTAATGGTTCGTCGTTTTTGTTTGGTAGGAACAGCTGGAAAGTAAGAGCAGCCGCCATTCTTTTAAATGAAAAACGAATCTGCCGAGTCGGTAATTATCCGCCTTGCGTTCGTTAAGTGAAGAAAATGTGAGAGTGAATGAAGCGCTACGGAGAAACAATGGAGAAATAAATTAAGGAACGGCGGAATGTTTATTTCGAACTGCCTCGCGAAATAAATATTGATAGAGGTAATAAGAAATATAGTAATAAATGATTACTAGAGAATCGAAGAGTCAACTGAAATGCGCAATTCTTTTCAACAGGTAATAAATATGTAAAATTGCAGAATTGACAATGTAAAATGCTGCAATTTTACAACGATACGAGCGTTAAATTGCAGAATCATTCTATTTCGTTTCTTCTCTTCCTCTCTATTCCTATTTAGTAAAGTTTGCAATTACTCACGTAGATAAATCGCAAGTTTACTCCAAAAAAAAAAAAAAAAAAATACATTTTTGAGCGATGCCATCTTCAGGGGCTAAAAATCTTGAAAATTAGATCTCTAGAGACTGAAATTTCCAATATCGCGCGCTACACATGAATGACCGTGTTTACAAATCCCACTGATAAATTAGCATGCGCGTCGATGACGTGACTCATACCGATACGCTCAAAAACTTTTTCTCAATATTAAAAATTTCTAGAGATCGGTCAACTTCGAACGGAATAACACGAATATTTGCAAATTCATCGGCGAAATTAACATACCAGCTACACAGCCAAAGTGATCTATGTACACAACGCGTGACTTGGTAAACATACAAGGTAAGAATCTATCGGATTCATGAAAGGCGCATGACGCAAGACTCTAACCTATTGCAAAAGTAAATAGCAATAGGGAGGAGGGGGGAGGGGGGGGGGGTAAACAAACAGTAGCACCTTGCTGTGCTTGACAAGGGAAACTCTTGCTTACCTCTGCAGCGCGAACTTGATGTCGAAGGTGATGGTGGTGCCGGTGTCCACGTGGAATATGTAGAGCATTTTCGGGCCGGTCAAGCTTCTTGGTGTCGGGCGACGACGATAGTGAAACAGCCACCAGCCCGCCTAAAAGACTCCACTGGCATTCGGTAGTTCTTGGCGTCCGGTAATCGCGACGCCCGACCAACAGGGAGAGATGTCACCTCAGGCTGACTCCTGTAGTCAGCTCGATCGGGGCCGTACCCCTCGTTTCACAGCGCTCGCGAGTACGGCCCCCTCGGGTTTATGCCGCATCGATCACCAATCCGTTCGTCATCGTCGATTCACGCAAGCTCGGGCTAGCGTTCGACCAGCTCACCGCGTTTCGTTCTCGGCTATTTCGCACGTACGTCGTTCCCTCGTTGTTATCCCCCGTCGTGATCGACGAATATCGAAATCGAGCCTCTCTGAATCGCGCGCAAAACCGAAGGAAATCACGAGCAACGCCGAAAATCCTCTGGAAATTCGACGATGTGATACGTTGTTGCTATACGTGTGTACGTATAAATATAACGTGTACGTGTATATACATATATATATATATATATATATACGTGTGTGTGTGTGTGTGTGTGTGTGTGTATGGATGTATGTAGATTGGTTCGAAGGAAAGCAGCGATGGTGTAAAGTTAGATCTAGCTGCCTTCGGAGCACTCGTTCGGAGATTCGTTGGAAACGCTTGGAGTATAATAGAAACGAGAGGGAAAAACGATGTAAATCACGAGATCATCGGTAACTAAGAAAGAAAGTCCCACACAGCCTTTAGGAGGGAAGCTATTGTTACAGTCTCTTACGAGGGCCCGGCCAGATCACAATAGGTAAACGACAGGCGGACCGAGGTTATACATTGTTGGAACCCACGATCGTTATTTACAGGACGGCTCCGAGTGATTTTCGTTCCGGCCACAGGTCGAGGAAACGAGAACCGAACGCGAGAACGTGGAATATCCCTTGGAAACAGGAGAGGCTTAACTTGGACACACGCACGAAAACGTTACGTACAATCGATCACTTCTCGCAGTCGTCGAACAATCACGTTAGTAACAATTCTTGATCGTGTCGTTCGTCCGCCTGTCATCCAGTTTTCATTGAAAACCGTGTATCGCGTAGGTTGTGCTCCTCGATAGTATCGGTCGATCGCGTCCTCCCGGTTTTTTGTGATGTAACGGAGCACTTGGTCGTAATACCGGACGACAGTTTCCTCGAACGCGAGTTCAATTCGCGATTCTCACGATAATTTTCTGTGTGCGCGCGAGAGGAGCACGGGATAACGAGACGCGAGGGACGAGTTAAAAATCGACGAGAAAGAGAGAGAGAAATCACCGTTGCAACGATGGAGGACTGGCTCGACGCGATAAACGAGTGTAGCCCCGGATCAGCTGCTCGTCAAAACAAAACACTCGCGCGTACGCGAAGGGCCAGCGATCTTTACTCCGAGTCGCTGTTACGCTGGCCAGGCTCGGGGACTCGACACACCACGGGCCAAACGCGCGGATGTTTCCACGGATGTTCCACGGACGAAAAGACCCGACGCCGAGATCGAGCAGGACGCCAGAATCTGGTTTTATATCGTGACGGGCCGTCTACAGACCGAGAGTGACGTACCGACCACACAACACAATGCTGCGCCACTCGCACGGGAACGTATGCGCAGAGATCGCAGCCACGAAACAAAGAAACTCCACTTTCGCCACGGATTTTCTTGTTTACGTTTTCAATCGACGTGTTGTCTCTGTTCAGGTACCGATTGCTGACACTTGCCTGTCTCTCCGCGTCGCTGTCGAATTTCCACCGCGAGTGCGCCGAACGCTTGCCCGACTACGTCCACTTTTTATTAAACTCTTGCACCGTGCCAAACAGTGAAATGGTAGGTAGGGGGAGGGGGCAACTAGCTTGGCGCAGACCCGGTCGACATTTTGCTCTGACGCATCGCGTCGCCAGCTGTTCACTGCCGAGTCCAGGTCTGGTCGAGCACGGAGGACAGAACGTCTGCTTGCCGTGTGCTTCGCTTACGCAGATATTCCACTCGCCACTCAGCTGTTCGCCAGCGATCGACGCGCCATCTTCACTCGGAAAAGATGGCGTGGTCGACGCGTGCGGCGGTTTGAACGACCAGCCGTTGAAAGCTCGAGAAATTATAAAATTAAACGTTTCCTTCCGATCGTTCCTTGCCTTCCGTTGTATCGTTAAAGTGCCTGTGTGAGTAATCTCTGACGAAATCGATAAGATTCTGCGTTTCGCGCGCGTTATGCGTGAACGTCGAAGTTTCTCGTTCCTCGATCGTCCGTACCGCGTTTAAATCGCGTCATGCGCAGCGATTCATCGTCGACGAAAATGGAAACCATTATTACTTCTTCTCGGCGTTTGAAGCAAACTAACTCTGCGCGAGATTCTTCTGTGAGTGATGAACATGTCTCTTTCAATATATTTCATTATAGAAAATGAAAAAAGCAAATTGATCTTGTACGATAAAGAGTTGTAAATATGGCTTGCTAGTTGGAACTAGATTGTATTGACAAGTTTGTTCCTGAACGTCAATAATGTTGAGGAAGATCGAATTATACTCGCGTCGTATTAATTCCGTAGAAACGTAAGCCGCGAAATTATATTTAAATAAATTGGTTGGTTTAAATAAAAAGAAGTTGTAAAAGCAATAGCGCTGTCATCGACCAAGAGCATGGACGCGCATGCGCACAGCTATAAATGACACAGCGCCATTATCGCTTCCGTGTGGAGATTCTTTACGCCAAGTCGGCTGCGAAAGGGGAGAAGAATGTAAATTTCATACTGACAGAGCGTGGGGTTGCAACTGCACGCGCCGTGTTTGTTTATATGCCATAACGTTATCGCAGCCACGGAGCTGTTAGAAATTTACGTCGAAGTTTTATCGCTTTGTAAATACTCCGTGCATGCGTGCCTTGATCTTCGAAAAAGAAAAAAAAAAAACGATAATAAAAAACGCAAAATAAACGCAAGATCAACATAGTCACCGAAAATGACTATTTATAAACTTATCAACATAATTGCGCATTTCACAGGTAGCTGCGCGTTTACGCTTAATGCACTGTTTACTTGGGAAACTATTGTCGAGCTTGTTTCAACTTTATTGTAATTCATGTCGTCGTAGAGTGAGAATTCAAAGTCGATTCTTTGTAAAAAAAAAAAAAAAAAAAAGAAAGTGGCATAATAATATTTACCTCGACGGAGAATCGTTCACCTTCCGTTCGAGGCCACAAGAGCCACGAATCGCTCTCGCCTATATTCTGAGCATTGTCTCACGCGTAATTCCAAATCGATACACGACGAAATAGCAACACAGTTATAGCAACGTGCCGCACGGCTTCTCGCTGAATTTTAATTCTATCGCGGTTCGTTCCGTCAGCGGCACGGTGTCAACGAATGACCAGGAACTTAACTACGCCGTGACTCCTACATTAATTCGCTCCGGGACCAACGTAGTAGAAGTGAGGTTGGCATGTGTGCGTGTATATCGGCGCGTCGACACGTGGCATACGATAATGTCGTAGACGTGCGCTGCACGTTCGATATCGCGAATTAAAGGACTAACGAAGAAGAGGAGGAAACAGATACGATGACAAAAATATCGTAGCTTCGAGAAGCACGAGGTATCGCGTTGTGTCGTTATGATAAATGAGTTTCAGCCTCTTCACAATACTATCGCGCGTGAACACGTGTCACGGTATTGTATCGCGTGTATCCCGATGTGTTTTTGTGCAAGGGAGGAAATTTCTTTTCCGCGCCTATTGTTATTGAACGCAATCGCTGTCCGATGGTGACCGGTGATAATTTCTTCGATTAGTCATACGCTGCGTGTATCGCGCGATTCATGCTTTGATGCAATTCAATGGAGAAGGTTAATGCATTATTGCGCACACGTCAGTTTCCTTTTTATTGCAATTTCTTGAAATGTTCGATTAATATCTATCTCGTCGATTCATATATCGTCATTTCGACAAACGTTGCCGCGTTTACGAAAGCGATATCGACAACGACAAACTAAGTTAGAAGATAATGTGAAAACTGACTGGACAGAGGGAAACAGCTGCTTTACACAAGTCTAGGTTTTCTCGAAAGCAGCCATACGACAAATAACCATGCTTTCACTTGTCCAAATATTGATAAAGGAACTATCGATGTCTGGGGATGAAGAAATTGTTAGTCCAGGGCCGTACCGTTTTAACCAATTCATAACCGGTAGTTCTACACGGTTGGGGATCATTAACGATCGTTTTCCCCTCGTGAAAACGTGAACCTTGACGCTGTCTCGTGGTAAGTGGCCAGTCAATGCCTGATTTCTCGATTTTACGATTGCGAAATGTTGCGCGAGCATAATGTAATCGCTGTTGGAAAGTCGAAGGTGAAACACGACAGCATACGCGGAACTCCATTTTCCAACTCTTTTTTCTTTCCTTTTTTTTCCTTCTTTCTTTCCTTTTCACAACTTTTTGCTCGGGCTAAATTGCGCCAATCGATTATTTTCTCCAACGTTGCATTAAAACGCAGTTGTCTGCGCGAAGCAAGTTTTTGCTCCATTCTTTTCCATATGTAAATCAATTGAAATGTGACGAACCGTCAATAATCATACTCCGCAATGGTACGCCGATACGGAGAAAAAGTGAAACGTGAACCCGATGATTGCAGACTACAACTTTTCCTGCACGAAAAGGAGAAAATTGACTGCTGGCAAACAGCTATGAAAATAAATTTTTCAATTATCCACAAATATACTTTCCTCTCCGCGTACGTCTACTTTTCAATCACTGCAAATGCAAGGTTTCAGTTTGCTCTAAATTATATACGACAGGAGGAAGCACAGACTTGTAATTTCAGTTTTCGAAAAATTATAGAATATTTAGCTACTTCCTCACCGCTTCTATAGTTCAACCTTTCCCCGTTCTTCCTTCCGGGTTTTACCTTCAAATCTGACACCAAATTATTATGGTATTATGTTGTGATAATCTCAATTTTCGAGCAATTGTGATCTGTTCAACACCTTCGAAGTTCAATAAACACTTCGTGTTATAAGTTTCTGTCGGTTTCGAATGATTTAGGATAGAGCATTTGGAAAATCTCTCACTACATCGCAGAAAGTACACAAATCAACGGAACCTCGCACGGACGAATAAATATCCGGTCCAGTAATCCGGCCGACCTATATTCCATTCCCTACAAACCCAGAAGAGAGGCGTAGTATTTCATGCGCATGATCGTGCAACAGTTTCCCGAATAATAATTCAATTACTAAAAGACCAGTGAAAGCAGGGAGGATTGGAGAGAGAGAGAGAGAGAGAGAGAGAGAGAAAATAAACGATCAACACGAGAAAGAACTTAGCGATAGCGCGTGAATTATTCGAAGGTGTCTACGCGGCAAGTAGATCGCCTGGAGAAAGGACGATCGAGAGTATTAGTCGCGATGGCCGATGAAACGAACGTGGAAGTAGTAGCAGAAATAGAAGTAGAATGGGGAGAGATGATTTCCTTCGTCTGCTCGAGGTGAAGAGGACGAGAGGCGTGCGATGAGAGCGGTCCCAATCCTTGCGTGCGCGCGACACGCGCGATTTTCACGTCTCTCTTTTACGAAGGTCTCTCGTTAAGCTCCGTAGCACGTGAATCGTTGGAGAGCCATGCGGGAGGTGCGTGGCCAGAGCGAGGTCAGCTCACGCACGTGTACGTCGTGCGTGCCTTGTATTATATGTTATATGTTACGGACGTCCCGTTCTACAGGCAAAGGCGTAACCAGTGAGAAAGCCGCAGCCACAAGAGCCTCGTTATTAAGCTGTTGCGTAATGAATATCGAATATTTCTTCCTCTTTTTTTTCTTTTTTTTTTCCTTTGTCGTTCGCATCTTTGTCCAAACCCACGGCGAACGTTATTGGAGAACGTTACTGCGCTGTATCGTTTCGGAGTATATCTTTTAGACAAAAGTGTCAGAACAACTTACAAAGAATAGTTCTTTTCGAATCTCTTCGTTTGACAATATAGTTTGGCAATTAGTTGAGACAATATTGAATTTCAAATCACTTTCTTGTCAAATGTGACAAGTATCATGATCTTCTCCACGGGCTTGTTAAATTCTTTTACTTCTTATACGTTAACGTATTTTTATACACAGTTAAAAATCAGACTCGCGGACTTGAGCAGTATGATTGAGAAAACAATTTATCTCCCTGAGAGACTCAGTCGTGGGTGTAAGCTTTTGTATGTATGTATACAATGTGTCAAGGACGATAATATCGTAGGAAAGATACTTCCTACCAGGAAGTCTACAAAACGACATAGGAATTCAACGAATCAATCAAATTGCTAAATCAGAATCCTCATCCGAATTATTCTTTGGCCTCACCAATTAAACTGTCCTGATCATCATTTTCTCTCTTAAAATTCATTTTAATTTCCGTTCTACATTCTGTATATTATTTTTTATTATGTTTATTAACATTGGTAATCTAAAATCTCGTGGAAAAATTGCGAGACTAACTGGTATCGAAGTAATTCAGTATTTCTTCTATGTTTATTATAACAAACTGATTGGATGCGCATTTCTGCTCTGGTTGGAGCAACGTACACATATCTTCCTTTTTTGTTTATTAAGCTATGTTCACTGTCGTACGATGCCATAAAAAATGGCATGAAAAAAATAAAATGACTCCGAAACTGCAGGTTCATCTGGTACGTAAATTGTTCTGCATTGTTGATAGTGAAGTATTATACGGACATGTCAGTTGTTAGTTCGTCAGATTTGACAAATGTCTGTAATCAAAAACCAGCACGCGTTACGTTCACGTTATCACCCGTCGACGATTATATAAGTTCAGATTACGCGAATGAGAAAATTAATATTCGTAATCGTGTATTTTGTTAAAAAAAAAAAGACACAAGCGAAGATCACGGAAATGAGGACAGTTGATCTAACGTTTATCTGGCATCGTTTTATCGACTTGAAGTGTAAATTTTGTATCAACCGCGTGTTGATAATCTCGAAAAGTTCGTAGACATCGTTAAAAATAAATGATACGAATCAGCGTTTCAAGGACCCGAGGAACGTTCCCTCGGTAATTCACGTTGGCTTCTACGCCGTTGGCGATGGTAAGAATCCTCGGTCTGAGTTATCGGCCGTTCTCTTTATCGTTCTTTCTTCAGTGTCGACGACACGCAGGCATTTCCACGGTAGCAAACACAACGAGGAAAATGTTGATAAGAGGCGAGCAGCGTGTCAAAACCGATATCGCCCTGGGGGGAAAAAAGAAAGAAAAAAAAAACTAAAAAGCCAGCTGGTGACCAGTTGCATGTACGCTCGAGCATCTGCATTGAGCAACCACGATCGATATTGCGTACGACGGGATGAGAACCTAAAATATCTTGCACACCTATGTAACACGTATGTAGAGATTACAAGGTGGGTCGTGAATCGCCCGATAAAAATAAAAATATTTACTTTCTCTAATGTCCCGCCAATGTAGTCGATAAGAAGAAACGACGATCGAGACGTAGATAACGGACGTATCGTGTTCGTACACTCTTACAATAATCTCTGCGCAGTAGGTTTTATCTAGTCCCGTCATGAGCCACGGGGAATGATATACAGGCGGTCTATATTCGGCCATTCGAAATATTTTAAGCGACGCAGAAACCGCGCGCGTGTGCGCGCGACAACGCGCGACAAGAAACGCGGAATGGCGAGGAAGGAGCATTGGTAACAAGGAAGCGCGACGCGAAAGAAAGTTGATCGACGCTGGACGATCGGCCGGATTTGTCACAGTCATTGCACCAATGCACGAATTAACCACCTGTCCGCTGTTCGCCGGATTATTCATCGTCTAAAATTAGAGACTTTTTGTCCCGATCGAACTCGATCGCTGGCTTATCGAGCGTGTAATTCAACGTCAATCGGTCGTCGTGATATGGGTGATAAGCATGAGCGACCAGTCGCTACACGTTACATCGGTAATCCGTGGAAAATCACGTTCTCCGCCGGAGTGATTTCTATTGTGCTTCCACATACGAAACCGGAAAAACACGACCAATATGCACGTAGTTTTCGAAAGCACTTTCGGTCGATCGTACGCGGCATTATATCGCGGCGTTGTTGAAACCTGTCTGATCGTCGAGGTTTCACTTGGTACATATCAGATTCGGTCACGTTTCGCCTGACACTCAGCTTGTCACACTTGCGTGCTCGCCAGCTAGAATGACATCGATAGCGGACGATATATCGCCGTGTGAGGTCAGACGGAACACGTGACCAGACTGATGTAATGCACGAGGGAACGCTCATTACTGTTATCTTTTTATCTCGGCGAGATTCTAAACAATAAACGAAACGAATCATACGGAAGTGGATCATTTGCGTTCTCTCGGTATCTCTCGGCATCTTGTGTAACGCTGCTTCAAACGCTCGAAGTAGATCGAGCAGCGAACACACTTTGACAGAGTATCGAAAAGAGAAAGCAATGGGCACGTGTGCCTCGAGAGAACGATAAATAGACTTTGAAGAAGGGCAGAGGAGGAAGAAGGACATTAGGTTGTTTGAACTTCATCGAAACACGTTTCTCTGTTGCCTCTGTTGCACGCGTGCAGCTGAAGTAACGCGCAACATGTTCAAAGGTTTGTCCAATGTGTGCTGCACTTTAATTGCGACTTAATTATTTATGAGTTTTGCGTTACTTTGCAATCGGAAAAGCGACCGCAAACTCGAGGCTAGAGAGAGAGAGAGAGAGAGAGAGAGAGAGAGAGACAGAGAGACAATATGCACAAGCGAGGCAGGGAACCGTGAAACGTGTTTCTTATCTCTCGATGCAGCATTCTAATCCGATGCAAAATACGAAAATATACAAGACCGTTGATCAGTTATGATACAAGTTTATTGAATCACTGCTTTCTCGCAAATCAACAATGACAGTGTGCCCTTGAGTTGCTTTTTTTCATATTCTTTTTTTCTCCTTTTTTTGAATCACATAACCGTCGTAAGGTACCAAAACTCCTTTTACGCTTGTGGTTCGTTTTCACATTTTCAATGCAGTCGTTGATAGAATGGTGACAATGATAGCAATAATAATAATAATAATAATAAATGATAATAATTAATAATAGCGATAATAGTAATAATGACAATAATAATAATAATAATAATATACAATGATAACGAGATATGCTAACTGTTGATAATAGTCAAGAGATAACAAGTAAAATATACATATGGTCGTTTCTTCGTAGATTTCTTCGCGATCACGTAGCAATCAAATAACGAAATTGATTTTCACATATTCCCGCATTTTCGACTCGAACGATATACATCTACAATTCTTATTAGAAATGTTTGCCTTTGATTTGGTGATATGGCTTCTCCGGCGCAAATGATTAATGATTAACGCGCATAGGTTGGATTTGTCTCTTAACAAATATTCATCTCTCATTCTTCGACAATTGTTCTCTCGATCATTTTCCGCTCTCGCACACGCACACGCCCACGCACACCGTGACATTCTCTCGCTCGTTCTCTCTCAGATTCGCGTATCAAATTTTAGAGCTGCTCTCTGCGGTACTAATTAATCGATTCATATACGTATATATATGTAGTTGCAATAGTTCCGCGACAGCGAGCAGGGCCATCGCAACACAATAGCTTTTGCTTGAATTACTTATACGAACGATCTTCGTAACAAAAAACATCATCGATTCGTTCTCATAATTCATAAAAATTTCATTATTTCGTTTCTATGATGCCCGTTACCCTAGCTGCCTTTCGTCATTTTCGCTTCAATTCGTATCGACGTCTCGCAATCAGATTCGTCTCTATCTTATTTCCCAAGTAAATGAATTTTCAAAAGGATTCTCTCCGTCGATCTGGCCGAGACCAGATTGGCGATACGAGCATTGTGTACAAACCTTCGATTCGCATAAAATTCATCACGCATACGAGCGTCTCTTTTTTTCCTTTTTTCTCTCTCTTTTTTTTTTTTTTTTTTTTTGTTTCTATTTTCATCCTAACATTTGCATTCGATTAAGTACTCGAAATGGTACGTGAAAGTGCTAGCGTGTAGGTACAAAGAGGAAAATATATTACGTGTATATTAATTAGCAATAGGATGAAAATAGCGAGTCTTTTCTTCTTTGGAAAAATAGCTTCGAAACGGTTTGTCATTAGTCGCCCGTCTAGCTTCGAACGTTGCAACGCGTCGAAGGGGGCGGTGAACCAAGAGGATTTTCAGACGATTAATTGTGACGATCGCGATCTATAATGCTCTTCTTCCGTTTATTTACAAAATTCACCTAGAGATATACAAGCTATGCCTGAGGCTAGAAAAAATGCGACCGCTCGAGCGCAGGGAGATCGGCCCTCGATCACGTGGCGTGGATCTCGAGATTCGGAACGCGACCCCCGGTGCCACCGTGTGAAAAAGATCGACGTACACCTACGCCGCGCAAAGACAATTAGTTCCCCGTATCATTTGTATTTATGTATCTTGTTCTATTAAAGTGGATCCCAGAAGGAAACGACCCCAAAAAACCTTGTACAAGTGTGTAATCTTCCTTGTAAAAACTTCGTTAAATCTATCGAACGTGGCGAATTGACAAAACGACGTCACGTTCGTTTCATCGATGAATGTATCGATTGCACCCGATTGTGCACGTTCTCAAATATTCGTCGGACAAATACAAAGGCTTCCCAGGTTGACTTTTGAACCGTGTGCGCCTAGGAAAAAGATTGATCATCGAAACGTTTCTCGATCTCGAACAACATCTAACCGATTCTCAATTTTTATCCATCTAAAAAACATAACATTGCCGATTTTCTTCTCTTTTTTCTTCTCTACTTTTCTCTTTCTCTTTTAAACAATACAATTATACCGTTTATTAATCAGTAACAAACAACATTTCGCCGGAACGATCCCCGATCGAGAGAAAAATGTTTGGATCGCTTGTTAACGATCGCTTATCGACAACGTGTGACTCGATCCTAACGTGTATATAAAAATCGGAGAAAAGTGTTTTATATGTACAGTTTCCACGTGGAAGGCAAAAGCTACACGCAAAGTACTTCGCGAACGAAGTGATCTCTCAAGTAGGATTTCTTGCACGATTACAGTTACATTATATATCGATATCCACATAACACTCATACAATTACATGGACACGTCGATAACACATGAATATATCTCGTAACGTTACAACGTACAACAACGTACAACTCTCCATTCGTCTATCAAATTCGTAGAAATCGTAACAATTGTATAGAAATTCTAACTCCCTCATTGCTTCTTCTTTTTTTTTTTTTTCTAACCCTCTCACGCTGTTCGCGACCTAACGTCCGCGAGTCTAACGTTGCGAAACGTGCGGAAGTAATCATCACCGCAGTGATCCGATTGGCAAAATGTTTTTCTTCCTTTTTTTTGTATTTTTTTTTTTTTTTTTTTTGAAAAATATGTTCGATCGTCCGCAGAGATTTCTCCTCTTCTCGTCTCTCCTTTCTACCCCATCGGACAAAATTGTTTCACGCTACTCTAGCTGCTCTATAGCTTCTTCTTTTTTTTTTTTTTTTTTTTGTATAAAAGTCGTTCCGGTGTCCGCGCTCGAGCCGATCGTCGAGAAAGTACAGGAAAAGTGTAGAGAGATTCGTGTGTGCGCATCGTGTTTAGAGCGTGGCCTCAGGTCGCTCCCATCCCATCCGGGAGTCCACCAGCGGGACCAGCCCTTACAAATATTAATATTATTATTATTAAAATACTCGGTGTAAAAATATGTATGATACAGGCGCCAGGGTGCCTCGGCGACTTCGGCACCCTGTCCGAAAAACAACGAGCCGCCCTCCTCCTCCCCGCTCATCCGTTGACAACTCGAATTCCCCACGACAATCCTCGCCGGAAGTCCTTCGGAAAACATAGAATCGAGCCGAGAAGTCGTTGCAACGGGACGCCGAACGTGCAGTTTCGACAACGATTCCGTCTCTCTTTTGTTTCCTCCTTTTCCTCTTGGCCTCTTTTCGCGTGATGCTTGAAAAACTGTCCTTCTGCATGGTCTCCTCGTCCCTGTCCCACGCAAATCCTCGAGATGCAAACTTCCTCTTCGTGCAAACCGTTTTACCACCGTGGGACCGCGAATTTCGATCGCTCGAAAGCCGTTTTCAGCGGTTTTATTTCGTGAGTTTGTCTGTCGAGGGTACTGGATCGCGCCCTCTTCGTTATCGCTTCAATCCTGGTATTCGGTGACGACTCGGGGCGTCGTGACGCGCCCGGGTCTCAGGTCACGTCCACCGCGAGCCCGTGAACCCAATCGTCGGCTGGCTGCTACGTCAGCAGCTTGAAGAACATCAGGGCTAAGGATATGTTGATGAACAGCACCAGCATCACCAGCTGCTGCCGGGAGAACCAGTCCTGGAAATTTTCACTCGTATCAGAAACCAGTTTCGTTCGGAGGGCCTCTCTCTTGTTTGTCCTCTTACGGAAATGCCGCCTAACAGGGTTCGTAGTGGCGAGCCGAGGGAGAGAATTAACAAAGGGAAGAGGATAAGCGGAGTCACAATTAGTGAGTTAAATCGACGATCGAGCAGGTTACTGTCCTCCGAGAAATTCTAGAAAATTCATATAAACGACACGAAGAATGAATCCGGTGAGAACGTGTAAGCAGCAACTGCTTGATTTCGTAACCTGTCGACGCGTGTTTAACAATTGACAAACGCAAACAGTCGCAATCGTCATTGGAAATGTTGGCTTTAACCTCTTGACGTGCCACGCAGCGTCGAGAATTCTTTTGTCCCAAAATTGCAATATTTCCCTACTTTTTAAGTATATTTAAGTGTAACCCAGGCAAAATAGATAATAAATTTATTACTTCTCAATAATCTCTATTCCGTCATATCATACCGACGAGTTCAAAAATTATTGTATACGGTTTGGTCACTCGTTACGGTCCGCAATCGGTTGCCAGCGCAAGCGGTTAAGCGATTAGATGTATGTTTGTTTTAACGATCGTTAAGAAAGGTTCGTGAGAAAATACGCGAGACAATTGCGATTGAAACAACGCGTTGAAGAGGTCGGATGTACGAAATGACTTGATTAATGAATATTAAATTGCGTATTAATAGTCTCGAGGGTAACCGATAAGAAGCGAGAGTTTTTGCGTCGTCAAATCGCAAAACTGTCCCCCCTCTTTCATTTTTACGTTCTACGCAGTTGTCTACGCATTGTCTATGCTACTGCTTATTCACGCGTTATCGAGAATTGTTTTTTTGTCTTTTTCTTTTTGCCGTAATCGTGTATTTGATAATTACAGGGGAAAAAATATGATAACTCTATCTTTATTGATCTTCTTATTTTTACGTCACTTGCCAGCTAAAGAGAAGTTCTTCACTTCTGATCACGTTTTTATCTCGGAGTTTCTCGATTATCCGTAATGAAATTTTGGTCGGACGTTCCGACGGACTCATTCATGAAACCTCATTCGTGAAATCGCGAAAGTTTAGATAAATTTGGCACGCGAAAAGGAGACAGTGCGGCGACGATTTAATTGAAGCTCGACACTCATACTGAATTTATAACGCTAATCGCTTGAGAAGGCATTGTCGGACGACACTCCAGTTAAATACATTTACATATCTAATTAGACTTCTGCATAATTGTATATTCTAATGTGCACGACACACTTGTATCGAACGATAATTTTATGCCCACCACCAGGAGGAAGGTATTACACATATTACCATTTTATTACTATTTCATTTCGTCAGAAATTTGAATTCGAGCTCGTTATTTAATACTCGATCCCGATTCAAACTTGAATCTCGAAGAGTCATAATCATCGAATTGCAGATATTTTATTTCTATAAAGAACTTGAGGAAGAAGAATTGAGGAATGAAATAGAGTTAGGATTAAAAAAAGGATTGAGAAGCAAGGAGAATCTGTCGGGTTAAGACAGGGTTCAAAGATACCAAATTTTATGGAAACTAAAGATACAGTTACTTTTGAGATGTAAACAACAAACGGAACTCTCTAATCGACCAAACAAAATCCTTAATTCTTTAAATTAGTCAGTGAAGAATTTCTTGAGATTGAAAGTGACAGTGAATATAAAGATTCTTGCGGAAATACTTAGTTCGATTCCTTTCTAATTCAGTTAGTTTCGTCGTGATTTCATTTACGTTTCACTGCCGACGAGATGGACGAAGAAGGACACGTTTGATCAAAGACAATGAAAAACATACTCACTTTAACCTGCGGACTGACCAAGTACAGCAGAGGATTGGCCCTGAGTCTCTCGCTCTCGTCGATCTGCCTGCGGATCTCCTCTCTTCTCATGCTGCTCAGGACACTGACTTCCTCCCTGGATAGCGGTGCCGTTGCCGTCAATTGAATAGGTTGTGCCACATCCGGCAGTGATTTCTTTCGTTGGAGGGACACTGCCGCCGCCGCCGCCGCGGGCATCGCCTGCACGAAGAAAAGAAAACAAGAAACAAAGAGAGAGAGGTGGCTCTCGATTATGCAAAGAAGCCTTATTCCTATGGATGCATCGCGGTATAATCGCGAGCGTGTTTCGTCGGACCGATGAAAGGCCCTTTGCAACAAGCTGCCTTGTTAAAGTCCGTCTTATCAGGAATTCGGCAATCGGAAATCGCTTTGACGAAGTTGAACCGACATCGTCCGCGATATCAAGAATCGTAATGCTTTTTACCGAACGCATCGAGGAAACGACGTGGAAGGGGCTTGCAACAGAGAGAATGGAATTTACTTCCACATTTGAATTGATAATAATGGTTAAGGTTAAGGTTCGTTGGTCAGAGTTGGTTGTAAGGTCGTTTCGGGAACGACTTCAATTTGTTTGGCGCGGCTGTTGAGCACTTGGAGGTTTAGGATGGGGAGGGACGTTTGTACGCGTCCATTAGTTACACGTTTCGAAGAAGCTGGGAAAACAGAGAGGAGAAAGACGAGATATCCTTGGACCATTTCCAAAACGTGTAATCGGTACGTAACATCGGTGCAAAGGCCACGAGTTCTAATCCCAGTTGAACGTGACAGATGCGTTGACCTTCGAGCGCCGATTTTCTACTCCGTTTACGTAAAACTGACGACAAGGATGCAACGCCAAGGATTATCGGTGTCACTGTTGTTTCTCTTACCGATCGTTGCATCCGCGTTATTAACCTCTGATTCCGTTACAACTTTTTTCATCCATGCATCACGATCGAAGAAAGAAACGAATTTTAAAATGCAAAACGATTTACGAGTAGAAACTAAGGAAAGATAATCGTGGTTCTCGTATCTAGCGAGTCGAAGTTATCCGTGTTTCAGAGAGCGTAAAATTAGACCGGCGCCCCCGCTTCGTTCGGCGATAATGTTAATTAGTTTTAAATCAGAGTTGTTCGTTATTATCTGCCGTTACGGTTCATTGGGGACTTGGTTCCCCGAGGGGTTTCGAGACCTCTATTTTTCGTGCGTGCCATAAATCGCGGCGATAGTGTCGCCCCGATATCCGGGAATAAGGAGCCCCGGCTTTCAGTCTCGATGCACTCTTTCGTTGCAACTTCCTTCGCCTATCTTTCGTCGTCCGCTGTACGCGATATCGAGCCTGGCTCATCGAACGATTTACATCAGTCGTTTCTTATCTATTCACACGATTTCCTGTTGAATCTGAAATAGCCGACGATTCAAATATACACTCACGTCGTTGTAATTACGATGACTGTCAGTACATTGTTGTTCCTTGCGAGTCGCGATAATTGAATTGAAAAAGAAAGGGAAGAAAACGATAACAGGTACATTTACAATCAACGTCCGTAAGACAATTACGAGCAAACGATCTCTTCGATCCAAAGATACAAGCTTCCCAAGACAATAAGCATGATACGCGTTTGATGAAATTAACTTTTTAATTGCTCAGCGTTATCGTCGCTTGTGGCCTTCGATCGTAGTTAGAACCAGATGTCGAGGGACCTAACCGAGACCGAGATCAGGTCCAGCTTCGAATTTCGAGCTTTGCCTAAAAAGCACCGTGTTTGTAAAGGACTTTCGACAGAATCTTCGAAAGAATTTGGTTTCTGTGTCTCGGCTCATACCTCCACGGGAGGCGTGACGATCCACGATTCCGAGGCCCTTCTGGCCATCAGAGCGGGGCTGCATAATAGCGCTTCTTCTTCCTCGTCCGGCTCCGACCACAACATCCTCCCTCCGTTTCCAGAGCCTCACCAAAGTTCACGGTCGAGACAGCAAACAGCTGGAAACTCGCTCGAACCACGACCGGCCGATATCGTTCTTACACCGTTCCTATCTAAACATTTCGATCGCTACTCTCACTCCGGCAGGCCACCTCCGGCAAAGAGCTTCTCTTACAACGATATTCTTTTGACGAGGGTTTTCTCTCTGGGTTCGCACAGACGAACGGGAGGGGAAAAGACGAGAAGAAAAGTGGAAAATTCGGACCTGCGGGGCCTCCCTGTGGTGAGGAAGCCAGGTCGCAGACTGAACGGCCCTGGCTCGTTCGACCGAAATAGAGAGACGCCCCACTATTTTCACGTCGAAATAGCATCGACGAGCGGCGCGTCGCGACGCTCACGGGCTGTGAATCGACGACGGTGCCAGAGACTTGTCGATTCGACGCTCGTTGATTTACGACAGACTGTCGTCGAACGGAGCCACGCCGTTCTTGCATTATTGTCGCGGTCTCCCGGAGTCGTCGATGCATTTTCATCGGTGGGTCGGTGCATCGTATCGAGGGACAAGTTATCGATCGGTATTTTTAGCCGAGCCATCGTTCCGGGCTGGATGTTGATCTATAATCTGTATATCTGTACGATCCGGAGGACCGAACTTTTCTCGCTGCTGACCACGCGGAGAAACGTGTTTTGCTTTCGTTTCAACATTGAACTTGGATCACCCGCCGATTGCGAAACCTGTCGTTTATTTTCGTTCAGCTTGGAAAAAGTTCGTTGCGAGATTGTGATCCCTCCAAAAGGGTGCTTTCTTTTCTCTTTTTTCTCTCTCTCTCTCTTTCTGTCTTTTTGTGTCTTTTGCGTGTAAAGAATATAATTATGAAATCGGCGTTGGTTCAAAAGAGCTGCAGTTCGAGAAATGACCGTTTCCGTCACACTCATTGTCCTCAGGCTGCAACCTCGTGCCCTTCTAGGAAGGCAAGTTCCTGGAAGGTCCGAGGGTTTTCTGGGTCTGTTTTACGTTTCACTATCTGGAGGCACTACGTACCGAATTTCTTTACGTTTGTTCGAAGAGGGCTGTGCAAACATTTTCCTGGAAAGCTTTTCGGGAAACGATTGCGGAGAAACTAACAATTTGGATAAATGGAGAACAGAACAGAATGATGGACATTCCAAAGATCCCACTCGTCGTAGCTATAATTTTGTTGAAGAATCTGAAACTCATTTGAATTTTAAATCTGCGAATCGACAATTTATCGCATTCAGCATCAGCATAACGATGCCAATAATGGACACTGGTGTAACAAAGAAGATCAAAGTTGAGGAAGAGATTAATTCCCTGTCGATTCGAAACGAGTTCTCGACGTTTCCAGGAGAACGTAATTCATTTTTCGTTGAAATATGTATTTTTTTTTTTTTCCTCACCAGCGATTATCGTGACGAGAGTGAATCGAGTAATTTGGATTAACCAAGGTCAGGTATAAATAAACGCGTCTGTCACGCGACAGCCGACAAAGATAAAAAGGAAAAAGAAGGAATGTGACGCAGGGGACCGTGAAATTTGCGTAGGGTTGTTCACAGCCGAAATACGGCCGGAAATATCGTTACGCAAATAAAGTCGGACTCGCAATTCCCGTTGTCTGATTCACGTAGCTGGCATGCGAATCAATTCGCCGAGATTTTCGAGGATTCGGTGCCCGGTCCTCGCACGCGCCAAAATGGGGCTCGGCCCACTTTATTTGTGTTTTCTCGTTTCCTTGTTGCGTTTTTCGTCGCGGTCGTTTATATCGTTTCGCGAAATATTCGAACGTCTATGTATTGGATCTGTCACGCGATCAAACTGACAACTACCACACTGTCTCTATCGAACAATAGAAACATTTCTGCCAAGCAATACGAACATAGTGTACACACTGGTTATCCTTTCTTGAAATCCCGATTGCGTATGTTGGATTCTGTGTAATGGAGTCAACACGCTTATAATTTTGAAGAGTTTATTCCTTGTTCGTGGTCGTGTATGATGTAGGATGATATAGAATGATATAGAATGTTTTAGGCTAGACTCAGCTATACTATGTTATTCTGTGATCTTCTAGTCTGTCTCTCTCTCTCTTTCTACTGTAGTATTCTAACTCTCTACTGTAAAACACGTCCTTATATATATTTGGTTATTATCCTCAAGTGGAAGGGGAAGGAGCATAGATGGCCAAGTATTGGATCTTGCCCTTATAACTGACTATTCACAGTCCACTTTTATGTGGACTGTTGCTAACTCGTCGTCAGTATTTGCATAGATCCAATATTGTCTGGGTTGCTCATCCAACACGTATCTCACGAACGAAATTTTCTATCTTCAACGTGAATCCAGGAAATATATGATATTTTGCGATATTTTGCGACTCGAGAATCGTGTGTTTGTTTATCGAGTAATAGCGTTCGCGAGCTGATGTACTCGTTCTCTCTTCTCGAATCAATACTTTTTTTTTTTCTTTCAAGCGGGACGTTGGTTTCTCAACTTTATTCAGAAAGGTACGAGATTATTTTGCAATGCGAATTTTAATCTTTAATTAGCTTTGTTGACCTCGCCTCGTATTGTGTCACTGTGTTTCTCTTATTCACGGTTTTCCGTTTTCCCCCCTTTACTTTTTCCCTTCCAGCGTGGGAAAATGCAACACAGCGTTCGACATCTGGACAGAGCGATGGACATCTGGCGGCTCATTTCCCTTTCAACAGTTCAATTTATTCGACGGTTCGATACAGTCGGACAATTCAGGCCAACTGCACGCAAAAGTGCAAATATGTACGTGATTTTCCAAAGCCACGGGATTTTGCGTGACAAATTTCTTAGTCGCTTCGTGCATCCCTTGTGTTGGCAACTGGTTCGCGGACCATAACGAGTGACCGAACCGTATAAAATAATTCGTCGCTTTCTTTCCCTTTCGAACTCGTCGGCACGACATCGCTGGATAGAAATTATCAAGAAGCAATTAATTTGTCATTTGTTTTGCCTGGATCACGTGTAAATATACTTAAAACTGAGGAAATGTTGCAATTTGGGACAAAAAATTCTCGATGTGCGTCAATTATTTCGGAGAACTCGCTTCGCAATGAAATTTTACGTTTATCGCGTTTCGAGTCTAATCGACAGAGTTATCATTTCCAAGTTTCGTCTCGTAGAGCCAACATTGTGCACGATGCACGATGTATACATGAAGTATCGACGATCATTTTCAGAAATCAGGTATTTGCCGTCCGCTGCTCGGTACTCAGCTACCGAAAATATCGCTGTTTCCACGCCAATACGTATTGTCTCGATCGTGCTACGTGTATTCGGCTTTTTGGCACGACCCTGAGGGCCAATTAAACGCTCATATTTCGTTGCGCAAAGCACGCGAACAGCGAGATTTTTCCTTTGCCGAATTCCTGAATGAACTTGCAACTGTGCGTGTCGTTGCTTCGATACCTTGTTGTCGAAATTTCAATGTTGTTGCGCGAATTATCGAGAATAACAAAATTTTCTGTCTCTCTCTCTCTCTCTGTGTTTGTAAATTTCTCACAGATCTCAGGCAGAGAAACAATACGACACGTACACGCTCGAGTACGTCGATACATCCGTAACTCGCATGGCAAGAGGCCAAGGTGCGTTCGAGGTTTTCGTTCCCTTCAAAATTCCAGATACCAGATGTCCTCCTAATCGACATGCTTTAATCTGTCGGCCAGTAACAGCTTTTACATCATATACATAAATACATTCAATACATCGAACCAACGTTTTTTTTTTTTTTTTTTTTTTTCTTTTTGTAATATCATTGTGTAATTAACAAGATTTCAGCCCCAAGATATATCGGTACATTGTAATCTGTATCGGTGGACTCGTCCCTCGAAATGTAACCTGGAAGTAACATCGTTGCGTGCGTGCATCGGCTATTCTTGCTTATCGATCTGTTTTCCCTCTAAGGACTCTCCTACTACGTTGCTTCTTCACTCTAACGCAACACTACGAATTGTCTTTATATTAAAATACACGAGATCTCGTTTACCTTGCCTCGTTCGAGTGTCTTCTAGGTGATCGTTTTCAATTTAAACTATGTCTCAGCGAACGAAATTGAAATTAATTATTTAAATTTAAATGCAGTTTCCTCGCGCGAACGAAACGTTCAAACGAAACATTCGAGAAATATTTTTCTGTTTTCCTCTCTCTCTCTCTCTCTCTCTCTCTCTCTTAAGTAAGATATACGTACATACGCAAATGAACGATTCGTTAAAAAGGTACTCGCGTTGAAAAAGATCCTCGTTCGATGTTATGCAACGCGTTGCTGCGCGTACGAGAGCTTACCGTAAACGAGAAAATGATCAAATTTCAATGTTTGCCCGGATGGAATTTACGTTGCATCGCGTTGGAAAGACAACTTTTCGAAAACGCTTTGGCACTCGAACCGACGTTGGCGTCGTGATATACAGGGTGGGCCGGAATTCGTAGTAGTACAACCGAGCAGCGGGGTGATTCTACGTTAAAAAATGAGAAAAAAATTTGGTATAACATTGTTTTATCGGTTCGGTTTTCGAGAAAATCGACTTGAAAGTTTGTTCGTCTTTGTGAACGATTTAGTTGTCTATTCTTCGTCCACAGTGTTTACAAACGTTATTTATTGTGTGGTTAAGACAGTACAAAGTGTTCGCACTGGTAGTTAATTTTTTATTCCTTATTACTACTTTCTATTGCAATAATACAATACACTATTACAAGTATCGTTGAAAATGTCCTCCTCGTTGCTGCATGCATAAGTTTGCTCGACGAATTAATGATATCTGAACAGAATGTAAGCTGATATCGTTTTTTCTAATTTCTCGAATTCCTCCATAATCTATTGCTTCAAACGTGTAATATTTGAAATGTTGTCTTTATAAACTTGTTCTTTGATATGCCCCCGTGAAAAAAAATCTAACTTTACTACCGCGGCCGATCCAACACAAGTACGTTTGATTTAAAAAATTTTCAACCTCCCTCGTGTAATGTCACGGTGGACCGGTCATGTTGGAAAATCATACTCCTTACAGTAGCCAAGGGTACATAAGGGTTCCTCTAACAACGAAGGCAATTCATTGCGTCGAAACTCAAAGATGAACAGACTTTAAGGTTGATTTTCTCGAAAACCGAGCTCCAGATAAAAAAATATTATACCAAAATTTTTTTCTTACTTTTTGACGTTAGTATTATACTACGAATTCCGGCCCACTCTCTATACACCCACGCGAGAGTGTTCGGTATCTCTCGCATAAAAAATAGCATCTAAAACGTCAAGGAACTTGGGGAGATTCAATTCCCAACTGAACTTTGCCTCTCTAGATTCTAGATTATTCTCGTTTCGCGGTAAGGATCCAGGTTTCATTCGATTAGTGTCTCGGGTATCGTAATCATCTTTTCCTCTTTCTCCCATCATCTTCTTCTCTCACTCTCTCCTTCTCTCTCTCTCTCTCTCTCTCTCTCTTTATTGGTTTATTTAGTTTTTAGGCACGACCATTGTTGAGGTACAATTGCAACCACGTTGAATGGAGAAAAAGAACTCTCGCGAGGAAAGTTTACCGTTTGGTGAATAAACTTCCCCTTTCTTCCTCCGTGTGTAAAAAATCTCTCGTTGATCTCTCTCTCCCTCTCTCTCTCTCGTTCGGGTATAGAAACGGTTAAAAATTTTCGTACAAATTCTTAATTATCCTCTTTGAGCAACGTGACGCGGCTTGAAATTCAAAACGGTTCGAGAAAACGAGTAGGCTTTAAGAAACTGTCGTCGTGTCGTAGGTATCGTTTAACGGCGGCGTGTGATTCCGAGAGATTCAACGTGGCGCACAAAAGGCGTTTTCGTAATTGTACTGTGAAAAACCGTGATTAAAATAGAGAATCCTGAAATATATTTCTTTTTAGCGCGCGCGTGTGTGTGTCTGTGTGCGTGCGTGTACGCGCGTAGTCAGTAGCCAGCGTGTTTAGGGTCGTACCTAATGCACAAGATTTACACTTCCTTGCATCGTCGTTCCGCGTCGACGTGAGGAACTATACGTGCGTCCAGAGGTACGCCGAGAATTAATTTTACGTATTCATAATGCACATTTGGTACCGAACGTTTGTGCTTGTTTGAGTAACAAGGATCAACCCCTCCGAGATATCTGAGAAACTTAGAAGGAACTCTTCGGGAGTAGTGATACTAGAGAAAGACTTTGGTAAGTCGTCAGATGGAATACTATAAATTTCAAACGTCATCTCGAGTCGCATTTTCTATTCTACTTCTTTTTTTTTTCTTTTATCACTTCAAAGGGCTGAATCGCAACTACGTCTATCAAATTTCCCAGAATCTTCCATTATGTCAGCAAACTCGATATTCTCGGATGCAAGTTCCCCATTCACGTCCTGAAGAGGAATCGTGAAAGGGGTTATTACACAATTTCCACTAAAATATCTCTCCTTTCGTCCGGCAGCGATCCCCGGATCTCGAAAGGGTTGTCGTCGTCGTCGTTCGTTCGTACAATATTTTACCACCTAAGTATGTAATTATCTCACACTACATATTTTTCTCGTACTTATATCTACGAAATATATATATATATACATATATTCCATCTTGTATAGAACTAGTACAGTATATATATATCATAAACTTTACAGAGTGACGCTACGTCATAGAAGCATGCGTTAGAAAAATAATGTTTCTGATCAAAAAA
Organism: Tetragonisca angustula; assembly: GCA_036937485.2. Classification (NCBI taxonomy): domain Eukaryota; kingdom Metazoa; phylum Arthropoda; class Insecta; order Hymenoptera; family Apidae; genus Tetragonisca; species Tetragonisca angustula. Next base: position 1,793,206 of record JAWNGG020000017.1, on the reverse strand, counting down.
CAGGAGAAAAACAAGCGGCGTGGAGGTGGAGGGTAGAGAAAAATCATTCTTTTTTTTTTTTTTTGTCATTCCTGGTATCGTCGCCAAGTCACCAAGTGAAAACGTGAAACGTAGAACGAAGGGTGGATTGTGAGTTTTGGTCGGTAAGGGTCGACGAGAACGGCATTCGAGACGGCACAATCAACACACCCGACAATGACGAATGAGGGACAGATCGTAGAGTTCGTGGCGCAGGAAGTGTGACACAGGGGGTGTTGTCGAGACAGAGGAATAGTCGAGAAAGGGGTACGAAGCTTGTCGAGAGAAGGAAATATAAAAGGGGAAGAAAGAGAGAAACGAACGTAGAAAACGGACAAGTAGAGTGAAAGAATTGCAAAAAAACCGGTCCCCGCCTCCACACCGCGCGAACCTTACCTTTCCGGTTCCTTGAATTGCTTAATTAATGGACGTAACATCATACACGTTACTTCGCTTATTTAATGGACGTAACACCGTGTGTTGAACGAGTTGAAATCATCGCTGTGCGTGTGTATAGGTGCGCGCTCGTTTATTCTCGATCGTTCGACATTCAATCGCGATCGATGTTTGATCGGTTTCGGCGGAGAAACTATAATTGATATCAGTTGGTGAGAAATTGAAGAAAAAAAAAAAGAAAAAAAATGCTGGTAAAAAAATAGATTGAAAAATAGAAAAAAAGAAGAGGAAGAGAATTGCACGGCACAAGTGTTCGGAATTATCGAGTGACCGATACGAAAGCGCGTGGGATCGTTTTTCTTTTTCTTCTTTCGTTTCTTCTTTCGAAAGAAGTTGTAATATCTTTGTATTCGTGCCATTTTTATTCATCTTCTTTTCTCCCTCCTTTTCCTTTCGCTAGAATTTTCCGCGAAACAAAGGGACGATCAAGCACCTTGATCAATTTTCATCGTCTCGTTCTTTCTCTTTTCCTTTTTCTCGCTCTTGCTAGAGGCAGATATCTGATCGAACGAGTCACAATACCGACAAATCAAGCGCAGATCGTCTGCGTCGCCCGGCGAAACTCTCGTAAATATTCTCGTTCGCCCGTTCCACTACTTCTATCGTGCTTCTCGTAGAAAAATAACTCTGTCTCTGACGAGGATGGGGGGAAAGAACGTTGCTCGCTTCGTTCAATACCCAAATTCGATTTGACCCTTTCAGCCTGGGTTAACGCCATTTTCTACCGAATTCGAGGAGGGACGTAATTTATCTGAGGTATCTTTCACCTCTCGCGGGCTCAGCTTCTTCGCAAATCGACGACGTGCGAATCGTCGTCGTCGAAGAAGAAAGAAACAAAACGGAAATGAGATTACGTGTTTTTTTTATAGTGGTCAAACTCTGAGCTGAAAGGGCTCGTATGTGGCTATCAATTGTCGTATTATCTACATAGTTAGCTAGTAACAATCTACGACCAGGTACCGGAGTTCTTTCTTTGCTAGTTCACACCTCGAGAGTTTCGAGCGTAACTCGCCGGTGTCACGTTAGGGTAAGGCTACCAGGAGAAGGTCGTACATCACGGCGCGAAAGAAGCCAAGTAAATAGAACCTTTCCACGGACGCCTTTCAATTCGCGCCGCGGATTTTTACGACACGGGGGTGTATACTCTCAGCGCGCGTGATTCACGAAAACTTCGCACGTATCGTACGTGTATTTACTTTGAAACTGAAAGCTTACTCGACGAAACGAACTGATAACAGACTGCTCGCGTGTTTGCGATATCACACGCCGATATTCTCCTCGTCCGCGTTTTGTAATAACGATCCTCGTTGCATAAGGATACCTCGCAGCTACGCGTCGATCCCCGTTCGACAATTTTATCGTTCAAAAGGTGAATGTTCAATGTCGTTCTCGCTGGTAACTTTACCCTAATGCCCCTGTCTGGGCACACGTCGAGACTAAATGGTCGGTCTGAAAATATTTTCCTCTTCGACGCATGCTAAACACAACGGTTCCGGTCTCTGCTCCCTTTTAACACGTCGCTCACGATGCTCGTGTAAACTGCGAGATGCCCGTTCGCTAAACCGCGATCCTGCGATACCACGCGCACCGAATGAGTCGAGTCGAACGTCCAGTGAGCATGTGTGGTCGGGTACGATCCTTCGCGGCACACTCTTCCGGACCAAGTTGACGAGATTCGACAATTCAACGACGGGGAAACACGCGGAACACGCATCTTGGAACGATAATAACACTTTGAAACGAATTTGCGTGTTATATAATTATGTTATAATTGTTGGTCGACGGCGATGGAGAATGCGTTTGAATACTGCCACATCGTTGAAGCTCGAGACAATGGTCGCGAGTAGACCCTAGATTCTTGATCGAACTTTGCTTCGACTGTCTTTCCACATAGATTCCATAGAGATTTCACGGTGACGCGAAGAAGCATGCAAGTAGTGGGCACCCTGTTGTCGTGTAAGTTAGAACACAATGCGTTTTATATACCCTGCGGATGAACATTGAACTTCTCCAGGAAACACTAAACACGCTATCACACCGAACATACAGGCTACGAATTACTCGTGGACCGTGCACAGTGTTTCGATCTGGAGAACAGCGTTTTCAAAGCCAAAATTATTTTTGTGTTGGTTCGAGATTTAAGATCGTGGCGTGGTCTTGACGTTGTCAAATCGAACGTAATAACGACGATATTTAAAAAATATCACTTGGGTTTGAATTTTTTTTTTTTTATACGCGTACCACGTCTACGTCTCGTATACCCGTATACACGTAACACGACTAATATATTTTTAATATATTTAATATATTACTAATATATTTTTAATATCGAACATATTTTTTGTCACAGCGTTAGAAATAGGTGAAAAATTGTTATAACTACCCGTTCGAGATTGAAGCATAACTATCGAAGTATCGCTTCCACTTTTTAAAATCCAGGTTTATTTAAGATTATACTTAAAATTTGTATGCTCTTCTTAACAGTTTAATCTTGCACGTAATACGAGTCTTAATTATGCTCTTAATTATTGTTCTCAAAAACTGTTCTCAAAGTTCAAATTGCTACAAACAGTATTCCGTTTTGTGCATGGATTAAAATATACTCAAAATACAATTGAATATTCGAAACACGCTCGTTGATAACGATGATTTAAACCCTTTTAATTTACTTGTTTCTGCAGTCAATAATCAAAAGAATTAGCTTCACATTGATTTGCAGAATTTCGACTTTAGTGCGTTGTGCTCGTTCGCGTAATTCTCTGAAGCGGGTAATATTTTGGTTTCCAGAATTTCTAAGGTTTATAATTAGTAATCAAAAGAATTAGTCGCCACCTTGTGTTCCAGAGTTTCCTCATTTCATAGAAGAAAAAAAAGAAAGAACAATGCTTCGTCGAAATATTGAATCTGAAAAATTCTGACATTTGGCCACGAGAACGCGGTCTGCCATGACGAGGGTACAAATGGAGGATCCCGACTGACGTTGATCTTAACCCCCTAAATTAGCTTCGTGGCACCAGTCAGTCGCCTGGCAGGCCGCGCTTCTCTCCCCGATAGGATCGAAAGAGGCTGTCCCGTCTCCCTTTTCCCTCGAACATCCCCATTGTTCCCGTTGGTTCTCCCCTCTAACTCAGAATCAGAGGAATCCAGGGTCTAGTCACGAACGTCCCATCTTTTCAACCTCGACTCGATTCGTTGTGAAACGTACGGCTCGCGCGTACGACTCTGCATCGCAGTGTGTGTGTATGTGTGTACATATTTATTTATTAATACTTATACTCATAGGGTTGCGCGGCCCTTTGACGTTGCGGCGAAGGCGGGGACCGTCCGGCCTGCGTCCTGGGATGGCATGCACAGAACACAGCACAAAATGCCACAAAATGTTACACAGACAAACAAATCGACAGAGAGAAGAAAGGGTATACAGATAGAGAGACCCGGTCACTCCTGGGTCAGAATGGACGAATCCATATTGGGCGTATCGTGGGGTGTTTAGGGTCGTGAATTAATATAGCTGTGGCTCGGGTGAGGAGAGATGATCGGTTGGTGAATTGTAACAAAGGCGTATTAAAAAAGCGTTGAAGTCGAAGAGCTTGTTTCGGTGAACGTTCGACGCTTGACGTTCCTGTAGAAATGGCGTCCGATCCTTCGAACCGTATGTACAAGCTATTTTATATATATATATATATATGTATGTACAGAGATCGTTGTTCGGTTTATGATAGAGAAAGTCGACCAGCGAGGTGAAAGAGTAATACAGTTCGATCGTGAAGAGAAGTAAAAAAGAGAATCGTGGTGCTTACTTTAATTACGCTTGCTAACTAATGGCTGTATGTAAACTAGCGGGAAATTGAAATGTGAGAAAAGAAAGAAAGATAATACGATCATTACGTTCGCTAGAGAAAAATCGTACGATGCGGCTAATGAGCAGGCATGTATATTACAATAGTATAAAATACATAAAATTATATATATATATATAAATTATTATTATACTATAAATATTATACTATCATATATATTATAAATTATTATACATAAATTATAATTGTATATAAAATTGAAAAGTCAAGAAATCGAAAGTGGCGTCGTAAAAGAGAGAAGGAAAAAAGACTCGACTGAAATCGAGGGGAAAAATCGTGGTACGCGTGATGGGTGAAATTTTACTCGCGTCTCGATCTTTTCTCTTTTTTTTTTTTTTTCTCTCGTTCGAGAGGCCCGTCTAAACGATTACGTCGTCCCAAAGGCATTTCCTTTCGTGCGAGAAGACTCTTTCTCTTTCTTTCTGTCCCTTGCTCTCTCGTCGCGAGATAGTCGGCTATAAATTCTGAATGTTCTCGCGGGAAGCGTGAATGAACGAGTAACAGCGAACGATTGTTATCTTGTTTAACATCCGGTGGTATTTTTGTACGACACTCTTGGAAAAGCGTCTCGTTGCGTTTCGCCGAAAAAAGCCGTCGCGATCGGCCACGACTGCGCGAAACGAGCAACCATCGATACGACAACAACGTCGAAATCCCTTTTCCCGATTCTTTTACCAAATTTTCCGCCGTTTGTTCGCGTCGCAAGGAAAGTTCTCTCCGAACGTTCTCCCGAAGGAACATCGTGACAAAGGCCTAGATCCTAAATGATGCGCTAAAGGGGAAATCGAGCAGAAAGGGAGCAGCCAAATTAAAATTCACGCTATCGAGAGGACACACTGTATGAAAATATGAATGTATATCTACAGATAAAGACAAAAAAAAAAAAAAGAAAAACGAGACAATTAAACATGAAAATATTGCTCACACCTTGCTTTCAAATTTCATTTCGAAACGTTACGTGGAAGTGAAAACACACGGAGGCGCCGAACGAACGTGCGAAATTCAGACGCGAGGAAAGCTCCCTTTCGTTGTCTCGTGGCGCAAGTGCAAGGACGTCGGTGTCGCGGTGACGAATAAAGAGACAGGAAAAAGTATGCGAATGTAATATCTATGTGGTGGACAGTACGCACGAAGAGAAGAAGACGACTCACCTTCGACATACCGCCGCCGCCGCCGCCGCCTCCGCCGCCGGATGCGGTCGAACCGCGTCCGGGAGTGACGTAGAGGCTTTCTGTACGCTTAGGCTGCCCCGGACTCGGTAGAATATCCTGTCCAAGGTTACGATTTTTCAGCAGGGCGCTCTCGAATTGGCTGGACGTCGAGGCTGCGTACGTCGGCGTCGCGGCGCCGCTTCCCACCACGGATCCGTTCAACGGCGTGCCCGATCGAATCGCACTCGGCGCTCTCATTGATCTAAATTCGTTGATCGAAGCGTTAGAGAAATTTCCTTTCGCTGGTGATCGATCTACTTTTTTGACGGGTTAGTTAACAAGTAACCTACTAATTATGGTACCAATTGTATTTTTATTATTGATTGATTGCTTCCGCGAAAGCTCGAAAGTGGAAACGAATAGGTGGGCAACGTGAAGGATGAATGTTAATTTGTATTATCGTTGCTACTAATATTGCACTATTTTTCGACTTGTTGGTTGCGAATGTAACAATTAAAGAAACTGTGCAGAAAAGTCGCTCGTAGTTAACGATCAAGGGTGAAACAATGATGCAAGATTAAACAAGTGATTTGGAATTGAACTGAAAGTCTCGGTGGCATCGTAACTATAAAAAAAGAAATAAATTTCGGAGCACCTGTCGAGCATCTCCATGGATGGATTCGTGACGGTTTTATCGACGGACGGCTGTCTCGAACCAGTCAACCGGGAATGCGCTCTAGCGTATCGATCTACGGAACTATCGCGACTGGGTGGCCTTTTATAATGATCTAGCCTGTAAAGTGACAAGTGAAAATCTAGTTTACAAAGTGTCGCGCAAAAAATTCATAGTTCGAATTTCTAGCGCTGGAACAGTCAGTCTGAAATGTGCCTTGTCTACGTATTCTTTGCGCGTGTAATTTTATATAATTTTGCCAAAAGCACAAGTTAGGTTACAAGCAACTGTGGACGAGAGAAATTTCAACTCGAGTCTAACTGAACGTGTTGTTATATTTTGTAAGCGTAAAAAATCAGCCGAGGACCTGTCGTTCAGCGTTTGCCCAATGGTGCTGGGTCGGTCTTGGGGAGTCAAAACCTTGCTGTTCCTTCGTATACTCGTGGAACTCGGTGGTCGTTTCGCGTCCCCGTCCGGTTCGTACTGCTGCGGGATTTGGGTTTGCGACTGCAGCGGTAGTTGCTGGGGCTGTCCGTACATTTGCTGTGAGTTGTATTGATTCATTTGACTTGGCCCGTATTGATTCGGCAACGTCTACAGAGAGATATTGAACGACATTGGTATATAGATACGCGTGATCGGTGGATTACTTTCTACACGAGTCGATCAAAACAAAAAAAAGAAAAAAAAAAAAGGAGGAGGCTAAAAATAAGACTCTGTACAGTCCAAGTTCAAAGCGTCGTCACCTGCTGATTTGGATAACCCTGCGTGTTTTGATACCCTTGCGGTCCAATCGGCTGCTGCTGTTGATACAAATATTGATCGCCCTGAGGTGGACTGATAGGTTGATACTGAGACTGACTGTAGGGACTACTCTGAACAGGGTATTGATTCTGCGGAGCGTATTGGCCACCTTGGAACTGACTCATCAGCTGATACTGATTCGGTATACTGTTGGGGTACTGGCCCTGTTGAACGGGACTCTGAGCCATCGTCGGAGGGTACTGAGTTTGATAAAGATTCTGACCGGTCAGCGATGTCTGATTCAATTGATTCAGAGGTAGCTGGTTCACCAGTTGAGCCGTGGTCGGATTCGACAGCTCGCTCTGCGACAACTGATTCTGCGGCAGCTGATTGCTCAGCAGTTGATTTTGCAACAGTTGGCTCTGCGGCTTCATGCTGGTTCGCCTGATCGACTGCATCACGTTACTCGCCGTGGTGGTTGGCCCCGACGTGGTCGATGCCGACGTTGGCTCCGAGGTCGGGCTCTTGATCGGCGTGGAGCCTGGCTGGTCGACGCTGGCCGCCTTGTGAAGGATACTCTTCCCTGGTACGGTGTCCTGGGGCGGTGGCACGTACTTGGGTATCTCTCTGTTTCGCAGCCTCTCCAGTCCAGGTTGCCGGAAGTCCGGCGCGAATTGCTTGGCCGTCTGCTGAGCCAGTTCCGAGTCCTCCCTCGCTTGCTCGGCAGCCGCGTCTGCCAGCTCGGCTCTCCCTCGGGCGGTGGCTGTTCTCGAGATCGCGATATCCGCCTTCTGAAGCGCGATCTTGCTCGCCCTCTGAGCCGCGTTCACCGCGGCCTCTATCCTCTCGCGGAACTTGGCCGATCTGATAAGGAACAGGTGCTTCTTCTTCTGACTGGTGATCAACACGTTGTTCTTGTACTTGCCCTCCTCCTTGGTGCCGTCTCTGAACGTCGTCACGCCGTACCCGTATTTCCGGTTGTTGAACCACTCGCCCTCGTATCGCAGGCCGTCGCTACGCTCCGATATACCGAAGCCTGTCCTCTTGTCGTTCTTCCATTCGCCTAGATACGTCTCGGTCACCGAAGCGTCCATTTGCTCGTCCTGTGAATGAATGATCGTTCTTAGAAACGTTCAATTCTCCAATAATCAACTACAGACGGACAGTTTGTCATTTTTGTAAGAAAAAAAAAAAAAAGAAAATCGACCTCGCCTTTCATCAGACGAGATCTCACCTCGATGACGAAGGACGCGTTACTGTCCGTGTGAACGGATGCCGAAGCCTGGCTCTGCGAGCTCTCTGTCGACATCCACGACGCTGAGCTAGCGTTGCTCCTGATACTGCCTCCAGTACCGTGTTTCTCCAAATCACCCGTACTCCTCTGCTTCCGGATCTTCAGCCCCTGAAATTCACCGGTTATCGTTCAATCCTATCCCGTCCTTCTCAGCTGCTAACTATTCTCCGATTCTTTCCTACTTGTTCCTCCAAGGTTTTCCCCGGAGAAAGTAGGAAAACTTCAACGGGATTAAAATTACGGTTTACCGAGAGGATGCCCTTCTTCAACGATTTCTCCGTGAGGCTCTTCCTCCTTGCCGGTGGATTATCACTCCTGGCTTTGAGCACGAAGCCACCCCTGCTGTCGCCAACTCGGCGATCCCTTCTGTCGGTTGGTTCCGGCGTCGGTGCCACCGCGCCGCCATCGTCCGCGCTCCTCAGGGACGTCAACGAAGCCCTGACTTGCTTCGACGGTTTGTAATGACTTGCCAAACCAAAGGGCGCGCTCGCTCTCACGCCATATCCGTGCCTCATGCCGTGGTACCATTGCCCCTGATACGTGCCTGCGGAATGTAATGGTGTGCTTCGATCTGAACTCTGTCTATTACCCGATTACTCATCTCGCGTCACCTTGTCGTCTGTGTGTCGCTGTCAATTGAATTTAACTGTAAACTTTTATAAATACAAGTTGTCTAGCAAACTTTTAACTTCTGAATTGTCTCTTTCTCTGTTTTCAGTAAAATTTTAATTCTGATGTAAAAGCTTCAATTTTAACAGTGATTTTGCATTTGATTAATAAATGTTTTAAAAAAACATTTATTTCTTAACAGATATTTTAAAGTAAAGTATAAAAGTTTATACTGTGTTTCACTTACAATTAGCATTGTTTGAGGAATTTAGAACAGGACGAATATAGATGAGTAATTAAGTCGGGATTTTTATGCAATTATATGATTCAAGGTTTTGAAACTATGTAACACTTGACGGTAAATTTTAAGAAAGAAATTTAACGTTTTCAAAGCGGAATATTTAACGGCACGAATATTTTTAGCATTTTTTCAAGTAAAATACCATTTGAAATATCATCTTGGAAATTTTTTACAACAAATAAAATATTTTATTCTTAAAAGTACATTCTTTCGAGCAAATAAAATATTTTATTTTCAAAAATACATGCTATAAAACAAAATGTCTATTCACCATTTGCCATTTAAAATGGTATTTTGCCCAGCACTGCTGTCAATCAATTTTACATCAAAGCTACGTGGTCGAGCGAGCAGTGTAAGTTTCTCACGCCAGAACGCTACCTGTTCGCTACGCAACTGTTTTAATTCGATTTATAAGCGAATCACCGGGCCCCGGGTTCTAAACTTCCCTGTTTCTCGCGTTTGGTTTCAGTACCACGAGTCTCGTAACGGTACCATTCACATTTGCATTTGAAGCAGCGTAAAGCGGCGAGAAGAATTCCGAATCTTTTTTTTTTTTTTCACCCAGCGGAAGTTTCCTCTTTCAATCGTCCTTTGATACATACGCACACTTTGCAAATTCGTTCCATTTCCTTTCTCTGGAATTCGCCGCGTGTCCAATCAAGTACCAGCGGGTGTTACATATTCACGGCGCAGCGCGAAGACGGACGAAAGTTCGCGGTTCAGCGGTTCAAAGGACCAGAGACAGAGTCGTGGAAATCAGGTTCCGGGAACGATACTGCATACACGCGGGCGGATGTGACGAATTCCCAGGAACGCTCGCGCTCCGGTAATAAGGTGCATTGTTTTTGCCAAAACGTGACCGCGTTTCAAAATGTGCCGCGTGAGTCATGTGCCGAGCGGCGCGCGCGTACTCGCGAGAAACGAAAATTTACGTTACGTGCGCGACTCGACGATGGAATTGTACACGATGTAACGTGAAAATTGCGTGTGGGCGCATTCCCCGTTCGTGGAAAATCTAAATTCCACGGCGATGAGACGCCGCGGACCGTCTGCGAACCGTTGATCTAACACCAGGCTCGGCCGTCGTCGTCGAACAAAGTCTGTCGTTAACGACCGAGTTGAAAACGCGAAGAGTTTTCAATTTTTGCGCAGCTTCCCACTCCTTCCACCGTCTTTCGTTTCTTTTTTCATCGAAGAAACTCGTACAGTATCGCAAGTGGGCTGTGGATTGAGATGTTGGAAGAATCAGACATCGAGGGATCCAAACATCGAAGAATTTTAAATATACGAACTGTTCAAGCGTTTAACTAAACGTTTGAATATCCAAATATTTTAATATTCCAGTATTTAAATGTCGAAACAAATGTTCGAATGTCCGGTATATCAAGCATATTAAAAATACCTAAATTTCCAATGAGCTTCCGTCTCTTTCATTTCTCCAATGAGACTACGAATTTTCATAAAATTCACAATCTACTGATAACCTAAAATTTCACAAAATTATTTTTATCATACATCCGTGTAACATATATTCTTGGGCATTTCTTATTTCAAAAAATTTTCTGTTAATCGTAGGAAGGATCGTGACTACGAATTTTTATAAAATTCACAATCTAATTACAACCTAAAATTTCACAAAATTATTTTTATCATACATCCGTGTAACATATATTTTTGGGCATTTCTTATTTCAAAAAATTTCCTGTTGATCGTACGAAGGATCGTGACTACGAATTTTCATAAAATTTACAATTCAATTACAACTCAATATTCCACAAGATTATTTTGGTCGTGCGCCCATGTAACAAAAATTTTTAGACAGATTTTTGGGCGTTTCAAAAAGTCTCTTGTTGACCGTACAAAGGATCGCAACTACAAAGTTTATAATCTAATTATAACTCAAAATTGTTTTCATCGTACATCCATGTATTTTGGGGCATTTCGCATTTCAAAAAGTTTCACGTTGACCGTACAAAGGGTTGCGAAAGTTTAACGAATAAAACGTGGTATTTAGGTTAAAGTTACGGACCGAGCGACGGCGATAATATCGCGCGTCTATCGGGAATATTTGAAAAAAATTCGATGCGTCTATCACGGAACGTTGTTCGGTGAAACAACTTCTCTCCCTCTCCACGAATTCCCGTCATCGTGGTCCCGAAAAACTCTCGTGTCAGCAGTCGAATTCGCCGCGATATATTCCGCCGAAAAAAAAAAGAAAAAGAAAGAAAAAGTATTTCGTTAGGAACGGAGACAAAGGACCGGCGACAATGAACACATTTCAGTAGGCCGCAACGATCAACAAAGTGGCAGCGAGCTTGTCGAAAGCGTTTCCATTCTTGCGCCCGTTCCACGCGCGGCTCTCTTATTATTCGTCCAACAATAATCATCAAAGTCTTTCGTCCCGTATTCGTCGGGCATTAACAAAGTGCCGCGATTGCAGCCGGGAACGATGCATCGTCGTTTGTCGTTGCACGACGCACGGCTGGCGGTGCTTCCTCCCCCTTTATGCCAGTCGCGATTACAAAGCAAACCTTCCGCGGATTCGATTCGTACACTCGGCGACAATGCGCTTCCCCGATCGTTCGCGCTTTCAGACGTCTCGGTTATTGGACATCGATCTTTCTTTTTTTGTTTTCCGAGAGCAAGCGTCTTTTTTCGAGCGCGAGCGTCTTCAATTAAACCTTCTCTGCTCTTTGGACTATTTTCAATTCGATGGCGTTCCTTTTAATAGCTGGAACAGTTATTGGATTGCGAGGAAAGTTCCTTTTTTTGGTTAATGGGCAATCGCAGAAGTACAGTTTTCGACAAGAAAAGGTTCGACGATTTCGTAGAATCTCGTGTGTATCTTTCTTTCGTTATTTTATTGTTCGTTGTATATTATTTTTTTTTATAATGATAATAGTAATTTTTCTTTATAATAATTATAATAATAAATTTCTCTTTCTGCTACGTCTTCCAAGTCATTCTCGATTTTCTTTCAAGTCAATCGTACGTTTTCTATAGTTGAACTCTGTTGAAGTTTTGATTATTTCTGATAATCGTTTCGTTAATCCATGTTTAGACAGCTGTCAGATCTCTCTTTCATCGGGAAATTCTAAGATCAATACACGTCACTACTGTCACAGAAAAAATAACCTACGTACATATTTTTCTCCCCTCCTCTCCCCATTTAAAAGAAAAGAACTAGCTTCTTCAATCAATCACCAAAGGCTAATACTCTTCAAATTCATCGCGATACGCTTTAGAAGAAACACTCTGTTCCAATAATTACAACGATCAGGGAGAGGAGTCTCGGATGAAACAGCGCGACGACCAACGTCGATAAATAAAACACTTGCTCCTCTTTCTCCTCTCGTCGCTAAATTCGTCACCGCTACGCGATCGTGCCACGCGCGTATCTTCGCGGCCAGCCACGAGGCCTACTCTCGGCCGGTATTAAAAAATTAACGACGCAATTTATCGCGCGATCTGTCCATTTACTAAGGTCATTAGGCGAGGAGAGGAGCGGGGTCGTCTGCTGATCGATTGCAGAGGCAGCCAGCCTCGTTTCAGAAAACTACCAGCAGTGTGTGTGTGTGTGTGTGTGTGTGTGTGAAAGAGAGAGAGAGAGAGAGAGGAGAGGGCTAGGAAAATGGAGTCTGCGGACGGCATTATTGCAGCCCCGAACTGTACATATGGAGACGGGCGACTCTCACCATTCCCCAGGCGGAATATTATTTCGCCAGCGTTTAAGCAAGTGGGTCACGACGCGCTCCGACTGCCGATGCGAGCCCCGGTCGACGAAATTGCGCGCCACCGTGAATCGCGCCTCCTAACCTCCCCCCTCTTTAATTAATTTCGGCCACTTCCCGCTTCTTTCTGTTCACCGCCGGTGAACGAACGAAAAAATCTCCAACCTTAGCCTCCAGGGGCTCGAAATTCTTCCCCAGCCTATTTCTTCCTTTCTTCACTTCTCCTTCGTTTCGTCGAGCAGCGAATTTTTCGAACTTGGCCGCCTTGAGAAGTAATTGACAGCGAAGACGCGTGAACATGTGCGCGAGTAGGTTCGACCGGGGAAAGCGGATCTTCGTGGAAATTGAAATAGAAAGCTGAATGGAGATATGTATCAAGACGTTACGAACGTCCGTGGAGATATCTGTCGGAGATTGAATGAGATGAAATAGGAGGTGCATAAAGATTCGCAAAAAATGTGAGAGTAGAAAGTTTTGAAACGAAGATCCATCATGTAACAGAGAATGTCGCGGATGTTTTTATGCAAATTCATCTCTCTGTGAATACAATTGAAGAAGATGACTCGTTTCGTCTATTAAACGAAGTCACACTTGACCCGTAGCTGAATTTTTACTATACTTGCTATGCTACCAACTTTTTGGTAGAGGATGTCGTCTAATAATGTTTACAATATAATATAAACATATTTTTTATTTATGTGCACTGCGTACATACAACGTTATTGTGTTTTATTGCATGTTCTTTGCATATAAATCGTAAACATTTGGCACATTTGGTGCTATATTTATTATCATTGTCTGTACATATATCGCGTCAAGTTCTGGGTCAATGGTGACCCTGCTACGCGAGGGTTAAACATGTATTTGAAGTATTTTTGTACATTTGGAACGATTGTTGATGCAATGTTCTTCGGCGAGTCGACGATACGTCTGTTGATACGTGAGATGATTTAGAGCTGCGTGAGTAGTTTCTTATCGTAAGGAAAAATACGAAAAATATCTCGTACAAGTACACACACGGTCATCGATAAGATTATCCGTAACTGTTTATAGTTCTTTTTCGATCGAATGGATAGAAATACTTGTCGGACTCGGTGGAACAACGTAAAGAATTTTTTATTATTGAAACGAATTATTATCTCTCAGATAAAGATGGATAGAGATTATGGAACGTCGTAAAGAAGTTATATCTACACCTTTCGCGTATATAATAAATTTCTTTCTCCCATTTATATCCACGTTCTGCCTTTCAATTGTGGCTTTACACTTGAATATTAACTCTTTCCCTTCCGACGAGTAGATTAGACCAACCTCTATATTACCAACTGTTGGAAATCATCTTCGAAAATTCCTGAAATTACTGTTTCGTATCAACGCGAAATATCGTTTAATCGTTTAATAAATGATTGCTCACAGCTTGCGCCAATGAAAGCGTTTCAATATCCACGAACAATATTAGTGATGATTCATCGTAGAAATTAATCTCAGAAATTACACAGAGGTCGATCCACCAACGTATCTAATCTGCTAATCAACCGTAATCGAGTTTCATCTGCAGTCTTCCGTAACTTTGTCCCCCTTTGTGCCAGACTGCGCGAAAATTCAAAGAAGCCTCGCCTTTATCCCGAGGAACATCGTTTGCCGTTCGTCATCTCGGGTTCTAACGCAATTATGGAAATTAGCCTTCTTCCCGGTGATTCCCATTCCTAAGCACAGGCCACGAAATCCTGGCTGAATCGAGATTTGAACTCGTGGTAGCAACGAGAGAGAACGTTTCGCTTCAGTTATTCGGGTCAACTCTTGTTTGGAAAACGCCACCGAACGAAAAGTCCTGTCAACGCGGTGTACCTTCGACGATTTTGCAGTACTCGCGTCGATGAGCGGCTCTTTTCGCGGACAAAACGATCGTTGTAAGATAAATATTGCAATGTACAACGATCGATCGTGTTCAATGCAATTACCGATGCTGATCGTAATATTAACACATTGCGTACCACACTCGACGCGCCCAAAAGCCCGCACATTTTTGGAACAACAAGGAAACTTTGTACAATACATACATGCACTTTAATTCACATTGATAGAATATTCTTAAATATTACTATATATTTTTTATAGTAATATTTAAGAATCTTCTTCTTCTTTTATTTTTTACTTTAATGTCGCATCGACGACGGTGCCATTAGATATGTGTGTAGCAGTTTATGTTTTTGAGATACTTTAATCCTCTTCGTATGTCATTTTGAGAAGTCAGGTTTATGTTTGCGTTGATTCCGTATTTCTGTCTTTTGGTTTCTGTGGTGTGGCATTCGTGCGGTATGTGGGTTATTGTTAATGGATGGTTATTGCAATGAGTGCAGGTAGGTGGTGCAGGTTTTCTTGATTTTGTGTTCATGTCAGCTTGGCATGACCGGTTCTTAGGCGTGTGATAATTATTCCTTCTTTCCTGTTGTTAAAGTTTGGTGTTTGCTGGTGAAAGTCTTGAATACTTTTTGTGTGGTTGGGTGCTATTAATTGTTTTCCATGTATTGTTCCATTCATTTTTTGCTAATAATAATACGATATAAATGCAATTTTGCTAATTTGCTAATTTAGGAATCTATTTATTATGCATTTTAGGTTTTAACTATTATTTATTTTATATTTATATTAACACATTGAAGACGGTATGCTCTGATAAACATACAGCCTGTATTTTCTCCTATTTTTTGAATTAATTAATATATGATTGGAAGGGTTCATATATAGCATTTAACAAGTGTGTTATTTTATTAATAATTAAAATTATCAATTATTTTTCATTTCAGAGGTGTTTTATTAAATAAAATGAAGGTACCTCTAGTAAGGTTTTTTCCTGGTGTGGTATGTTGGAAAACAATTTCCCTACGTCTTGAAAAATTATATAACGTTATAATCTATAATTATATATTATATATAATATTATGTAATATAAATTATATATAACATCGCCTGGGTCGTGTCTCCTACAACGCAAAATACCGTCCTCCGCAACGTTGAAACACGGAAAACTGTAAACAGTTGAAAACTGAAAGACGCGAATTCGCGTCTCCCGTCCACAATGTGTTAATTATTAAACGGCGAATTTTTATTTATTTATCAGAAATTTAAAGGTACGTAAGTACTACAAGCTGTATGCAACTTTAAATCTCTTCAATTCAGATTGAACATCTTAGATACACTAAAAGTTTGGATAGCAACATGTTTTTAAGATGAGCAGATAAGATTATGTTATTAAAAATACACACGGTTTATATGCATTTTTATTCCTTTGAGCATGAAGTTAATAGGCGCTCGGAGCATTCAGAATTGTCCGCAGGTGAGAATTCAGGGACGTTGAATTTGGAAATAATATCGAGAGCTAAAGCTTTAAAACTGTACTCTTTGTATCTCGTATTTTCACGATAATTTTTTAACAAAGCTCTGAATAATCTCCGCGAGTACACGGCCATCAAACTCTGAAATACCTACGAATTAATCATTGAGTCACTCAATTTTATCGATTCGACGCCCCAGATTATTTATTGTCGAGTTTCTAATTTCATGTTTCGTCTACCGGCCGTCTGATTCTTTCACAAAAAAGACAGAGACAGAGAGAGAGAGAGAGAGAGAGAGAGAGACAGAGAGGGAGATCGTTTTGTTCGTTCTCTGCGCCGCGAAAACTTTTACTGGTTATTGAATTTCCGTCGAGTTTGCTTTTCCCTTGCCTCCCTTCGCGACACTCGCTTGCTCCACTTCTCGCGGAACTCGAGCAGCATCGAATTTCGTGCTTTCCCGTTACTCCACTTTGTCGTTTCGACCACGAGCTTCCTCCCCCCGTTTAATATACTACCCGCGCCGCTTTCTTCGATTAGGCTAAGTACGTTTCGTTCTCGCACCGTCTTCGAGGATGAGGACGCGCTTTTTCTTTCGTTCAACCCCAGCTTCGA
The DNA here is from genome assembly GCA_036937485.2 of Tetragonisca angustula. Classification (NCBI taxonomy): domain Eukaryota; kingdom Metazoa; phylum Arthropoda; class Insecta; order Hymenoptera; family Apidae; genus Tetragonisca; species Tetragonisca angustula. The sequence continues at coordinate 1,776,422 of JAWNGG020000017.1, read as the reverse complement.
CGAAACTTTGCTCCAGTTATTAGTTTTAAAATTTGATACTCTTTGCGAAATGGTAAGCTCAATCGGTGAAAACGAATCTCTCTCTACACGCGTGCGAGCAATTTATTAAATTCTCGAGTATGTCGCGAGAACGAGTGCTTCCGGCAAGTTCTCATCAGAGACAAACATTGCGTGTTTGAAACAAAATTCGAGTGCTGGAAACGAAATCCTTTTCATTTTCTTCGAGTTCCACATTACGTCGAAACGATTTATTGGAACTGAAACTCTCTCGGTGAATCGGAAATTCATCGGAGAGAAATGTCGCGCGTTTAAAGGGGCAAAATTCCTCAAGAGCCGTTGCGATTATTGTTCCGCTGCAATTATTAATTCGAAAGTAACTAGCGACGATTCACCGTTTATTCCCCTCGGTCTCACAATCGTTCGCTTCAACTGCTTCCTCAGTCCCAACGTTCAGAAACTTCGTTCCACGCTGTGCGCGCAATTTCGTAAAATTCGTTTACGAAAAATACAACTAGCGATTTTGTGTCCTCTCGACGGTGGAACCTTACGCGTGGTAATTCCAAATTTCCAACGAAGGCAAACTTCGCCGGTGATTTAATTGACGCGGCGGGGGGGGGGGGGAACATGGCCGCGTTAGTGTACAGCGTGTCCATAAAGTCTCTCTGCAGTTTTAAAAATTTATTACAAAGGCAAATGAAAAGATAGGTAAGTAAAAATTACTGCAAAACGAGACTTGTATATTTAAGTTTTTCTTAAGCCTCTATGTGGCCATTATTAGTTGCACAAAGCACATCAAGACGATACTCAACTTCTTGCTATATTTGCTGTAGCATACTCTCATCAATGGTGGCAATGGCATCAGCGATCCTCTTTAGATTAATGATGTCCCTTACCTTTGTTCGATACACGATATCTTCAACATAACCCCATAAAGTCTGTTTAAAATTTCAAAAATTTATTGCAAAGACTACTGATGAGATATCTTTATCAGATTTGTTCTGTGTACTCAGTGGTTATCAAGGTTTCTATCAGGTACCCTGTTGAATGATAATAATACCGTTAAATGAACCCTTTACAAAATGGCTATCCCTAAAGAGAAGGCACAGTGTGTATCATTTATTGAAACCAAATCGAGTCTGTAGGCTCAGCGAAACTTTAGAACAAAGTATGAAAAAGATCCATCAATTCGTGCATGGCACAAGAAATTTATGGAGACAGTGTTCCAATAAAGGGAGGAGCGTACGACCAAGAACATCTGAGGAAAACATCGATCGTGTAAGAAATCGAGTACCGTCCTGATGTGCTTCGCGCAACTAATGGTGCCCATATAGAGGTGTATTAAACGAGGCAGAAGAAAAAACATAAATACATACGTCTCGTTTCGTAATAATTTCCACTTGTCTGTCATTTCATTTGACTATGTAATAAATTTTTGAAGTTGTAAAGAGACTTTGTGGACACCCTGCACAACGCTCGTAGGCGTATAATGCACGTCGATGTTCCTTGGTTGATTGTCTCTGAAAGCATTTACCACGGGCAGGGGCGTTCCTCTATTTATCAAACGACTTCTAACTATGCGCGAGCCTGTTCTCTATTTACGCGGCCTCTGCTCGCGCGAGCAGAAGAGAGTCCAACCTGTTCCGTATAGGTTACGAGGGTGAAGACCCTTTCTGGCTTATATCCGTCGTGCATGAAGTATCGCGGCCATCGAGACACGCAAACTTTCGTTCGACGCGTGGCACGATAGCAGGGAACAGGATCGGGTATCGCCGCGTTAAAATAATCGTCGGTGAATTTCGCCGCTGAAAAATTGATCGTCCAGTGATCTGTCTTTTTTCTCTCCTCTCGAGTCTCTCGCCAAACTCATTCTCAACCGCGAGACTGTTAAAAGTCCATGCGCAGCTCGCGAAAGGATGATCTTAATCCTCGACGGTGAACCGATTTACACGATCGTGACAGTTGTTATGATAGAGACTCAACCTGAAACTGAAGCTTGCTTTTTTATTTTCAACCTCGAACGTGTTAAAAATAAAGCTCGTATAAAGATGATCTTAATCTCGATCTGCATGATCGTGATAGTTATTAAGATATGAAGGATGTGAGACTCGCATTTTTCATTTTCATTTTCGAAACTGTTGAAAATCGATCGAAGATTGTAAAAAAGGTGATTTTAATTTTCGACGGTGAATCGACATAGTTGTTAAGATGTTGGAAACTTATCCTGAATCTGACGTCCCTTTTAAAGTTCGCTCTTTTGTTTCCAACCTCGATCACAGATCGTCTCAAGACTTAATCTTAATTCTTGACGGTGATTTAATAACGATTTACGCGATACCGGGATAAAAAAAAAAAAAAAAAGAACGAGATTCCTCGAAGAAACTCGTTCGTCCACGGGTAAACAGAAGTCAGCATACGATCCTGTTTCGCTACATGGCACTGCCTGGCCCGCCTGAAATAGCGCGGCCACCGTCCAACATGGTAGTTGTTTGCACGTGCAGTGAAAATCGCGTCTGTGCTCGTGAGAATCGGCCGTGCGAATGTATTTCGGTCCTCCATCGAATCGTCACTAACCACCCTACGGGCCTGTCGTTCTCATCTGTTTCTTTCTACCGAGTGATACCTGAACGCGCGACACTCGCTCAGGTCAGGTTTCGTACCTGACCTCGCTTCTTAGCACGCTCTCTCGCGGTCATCCATCGAACTTTCACGAAAATCCGACGAACCTTCGCTTTGATTGTCTTTTTAATTTTAGTTGCTGGGAGGAAATGTCAAGAGAGACAATTATTCTGGGCTGAAGTAGTTGAATATACTTTTCTGTATTTTACAATATATATAATATATATTATATGTATTATAACCTTATACATGATATATATAAAGTGTAATATATAAAACAAAATCTGGACTGAAATAGTTGAATGTATCTTGATGTATTTTAATATATATATATATATATATTATAATCTTATATAATATATATAAAGTACAACATACAAGATATATATAATATATATTATAAAATATAGTAATATTAATATATTTTATAACATTTTGGGAAAGTAAGGTTAATTATTTCCTTCAACATCCCGTCATTTTTAATATACCAAGGGACTTTGTAAAAATCGCACGTCACATTTTCGACATTTTCAATATTTTTCCAAGAGTAAATCATTCGGCTCGCGAACCGCCCGTGTTTATTCGAGGCGGACGACAGCCGAAGCGCGGCCAAATAGAAGCAAAATTGGATCATTCGGATCGCGGTTATTTCCATCTAGCGATATTATCGCAGCGAATCAGAAGGGGGGGGGAGGGGCTGACGTATCTAGAATCTATCAATTAAGCTAGCGTGTGACGAGGCGGAGGCGTGCAGAGAGGAAAGTAGAAGAATTTTTCGCGCAAAACGTTCTAAAACCGTGAAACGGATATACACTCTCTCTCCGTGGCTGGCGACGATTACTTTCGCACAGGCACGCAACGAGCCGTGACGCAAGAGGTGTTCGAAAAACGGAAATGACGGCGGTTCACAAAGTGAGTGACGCCTGGCTTTATCAACGAAAGGCCAATCCGCCGTTATAATGTTAAACGGAGAGGCGAGGCTTTACACACCGTGCGAGCACCGAAGGGTCGCGCTCACCCTCAGAAGGGAGGGGAAAAAAGAAGAGAGAAGAGAGGAGAAATTACACAGAACAAAGGAAGAAAAAGCGCAAACGAGCTTTCGTTATTCACGCGCGGATCGTTCCCCTTCTTTGTGAGAACAGCTCGGTCGAAGCAGCCGAACTGTCCTCGATGAATGGTCCGGGGGCTCGTCGCGTAAACGAGCTCCTCTCGCGACGATGGTTAATTGCATCGTGAGACGGCTAAGTTCTCCGGAGGGGGGCTTGTAACTGGCGAACAGATCCGTTGTTCTTCCGTCGTCGTTTCCTTTTCGATGAACCTCGAGGGTCACTTTGCCGGGGCTAAGCTTTGTTCAAACGAGACGCCATTTTCCAACGTCGTTAGACAACATTTGAACGCTTGCTCGTTCTTTACAGTGCCCACGTAATTTCATGAGAACGTTACGAGAGTTTATTTTCTACGATTATAATTTTTGTGTTTCCTCCTTTTTTCTTTTTCTAACTACCGAGTTAAATTTCACTGTTAATTTTATTAAAGGAACCTGTATGTTTTTGGTATGTGCAGAAACGAAAAATTATTATTATTATTTTAATACTGCGATCGATTATAAAAAAAGTCTAACACTTATAATATATATGTATAATATATATATTATAAATAATTAATCATTATATATTATAAAAAAAAGTCTAACACTTATAAGATTTAATGAATAATTGATTTGAAAAAATTAAATCGAAGAAAATAATAAATTCTCATAGAATGAAAATTCTCTCGTAAATTCTTTCGATATATTTCCTACTGAAAGGTACTAAATACGAAAATATCAAGTCGAACGATCCACATTGGGCGGAATTTCGTTGGCGGAACTCGGATATCGCGGCGCGGATATTTCCGGCCGAATGAAATTCGTTACAGAAATGCGATTAACGAACGCCACGCGGCGACAATCGATTTGCAACAAGTATTTACGCCGATCGGTCATCCGGCCATTTGTCGCTGGAGCATTAACGCTTCCGCGAGCGTAATCGACTCGCGTCAACAAACGAGCCACCGCCGTTTAAAACGTTCGGGATTCCTTTCGTCGGATATAGAACTCCGTGCATACTTCCTAAACACATACTTCCGCGCGGCCACCCCTTCGTAATTTCCTCCGTGTCGTTCCTCGAGGAACGCTCGCGCGGCGAACGTTCACGACATTCTGCGAATACTCGACCTGCCTCAAAGTCCCACTCGGGTGGGAAACGTTCGAAGTCGCGACAACTCAGGTCAGGAGGTTCGTGAGGAGCCGCGCGAGATTTATCGACGGGGCGTGGTAGGTTCAACTCTATTAGCAATGGGAGCATTCGTGAACTGAAAAACCCTGGTTCTGAGTTCTCGAGTTCACGCATTCGGTTCATAGAGGTTCGTCTGTTATCGAGTTGTGCGAACGCGAACGAAAATATTCGCTCACTTATTTGCTGTGAAAAATGTTCGCGTCTTTTACGTCTGTAGAAAGTGTCTTGGAATTGTTACGTCTTCGTGTCTACGTGAATGTTATTTGGAATTTTAGACAGCGAGACTGAGATATTAATTGTTAACATACTGATGTATGTTACAATTCTTAAGAAATCCTGACAAATTCTTGGGCGATTCATTGTTTAAATATATAAAAATATATAAATTTATAAAATAGATAAAATATATTTATAAATATAAATATAAAATATAACATATATTTATAATTGTAAATATAAATATATAAATTTTCGTAATTTCTATGGAATATACAGAGTGTCTCGTGGCAAATGTGGAAAATCTCCTCCTTTCGTGATTCCTCCTTTTCGACACATCAATATTATTTATAATTTTTTAAAAATAAACAAGTAAAATTTATTTTGTACCTTATTGTATCAGGGTTAATTAATTTATTGTAGTAACGTTAATTATCTCAATATATATACATATGTATCTTTTTTGTTAAATAGAAAAAGATAAATATATATTTAGAAATTAAATGTTTGTCGTGTCTATTGATATCTAGTTTCTTCTAAACAAATTTAATTTATATACAGGCAGAGTCGCCTCCCAGTCGGTTGACGACGAGTCGTGGGACACTTACGAACTTACCAACAGTACATATTTTTAGATATCGAGTGAAAAGTGTTTTCACAAAACTTCGGGACATTTCGCGCGATATGTTCCTAAATGGTACACACGTACGAGCGATCGAATGCCTTTCGCGTGGCCGTGTACCACCCTGCGATACGCCTGTGTGTGCGGCAGCGTTGGTATTTATAAATAAATGCGTCGACCACGTGCCACGGGAGAAATGGAATGGCGTTTGGAGAGTGCCTTAACTCGAGCAAGAAGCTTAAAACGGCCAGCGCCGAGGGTAGAAGTGGCCGTTGGTGGGGATCAAGGTGGAAGGAATATGCCAAACCCGCGATCTAGCCTCTCCACCGCGTCGCGTCCGCTCTCCTGTCGGTTCCATTTTCATCAAAACGGCCGGAATATCGATGGATCTCGCCGATATTCGAACCCGCTCTTCAGCTTTCCTTTGACCGTGCTCGGAACGATGGAACGACAGGGATCGAGGATGGTGTAACAGGAATTGATAGCAAGAGGAAGTTTTCTGCTTGGAATTCATCTGGCAAACGTCGAACGACGCTTGCCGGTTATTACTTGAGCGAATTGTTATTTCGAGCTGCCGTCTTCTCGTGAAATAGGGAATTTTGTAATAGGAGGTTATACCGCGGGAACTTGGTTCGTTGGCAAACGTGTGAGAGAGAGAGAGAGAGAGAGAGACTCGTGCATAACGCATGTATGCATATACTTTACACGTATGTACATACGTAACAGAGAAGAGTGTGTAAAATCGGTCACGCGTGCACGGCCACAGTGTCTCTCTCTGTCACCGCGCTATATAAACGTTAGAAGATAAATAAAAACGGCCGAATTGGCCGCACGCTCGTCGCCGAAACGAGCAGATTTTTAAATACTACGCGCCCGGCTGTCGATCAACAGCCATGAAATACATTGTTCCTAATTTTAGCGATGGGGCCACGGCACGCGCGTTCATTGACGAAAGTTCGCGGTTGAAAATAAAAATGAACCAGTGGCTGGCTGCGGGGACGGTGATGGTCGTTCGCTCGCCGTTTCTAGCAACGACATTCGCGACCCGTCGTTACAGATCTCGCGACGTTGCAGTCCCCAGGGGGTGAAACTGTCGTCAGACGGTGTCGATATTATTATTAGACCCGTTATGCACGTCCCGATAATCCGAGGAATGCGCGAATATTTATGTAACCCGCCCCGTGACGTCGATTTATAACATTGTTGTACGAGCGCCGCGGCATCGACTCGCGTTGCCAAGTGACGCGCGTGCTGCGATCAGAATAACGTGGACCGCGTAATTAACGCGCGAACCGGATCCGTGACTTTTCATTTCCATTCGAGCAGCTTGTATTATAGAGAAATAAACAACGTATTAATTATTCACCTTCCCCTGGCCGTTCGCCGTCTGTCATATTTTACTTTTCCCAACCTTAATCACCGGCGCCAGCTTGCAAATTATTGCAAACGCGCGTCTAAGTACCGTCGTAGTGTCGTTAATGAATCCTGTACCAGTTGCGAATCATACACTGAAATATATATATATATATATATATATATATATATATATATATATATATATATATATATATATATATACACGTACACATTATACGTATATTATATAATATTAATTTAGTTGCATCAGCTATGCGACTCGTTGTCAAATTGTTCTAACCAAGCTCGATAAAAGGGGAAATGGATAAAAATAGCAGTTGGAAGCGTCTTCGAAGCCACGGAAAAAAATGGCGAATAAATTTCAGCCGGGCGTGAGCCGCAGTGCCGTTACATCTTCCGCGAATTCCTTGCGTCGACCTTTAATTAAGGATGATAATTAAACGCCAGCCACCGATATACTTTCTGCCGGCGATAAATCTTCGTGACGCGGTTCCTCGTGTTTCAAGGCGTCCCGGTGACGTTTATCGGCCCCCACGTTCGCGCATTCGTTCCGCGCGTCGAGCATTTTTCACGTCGACCTTCCGGTCCGTCCAATTGACACAGCTATGCTAATTCGCGGCTAAATACCACCGCTCGTTTCTTTTCGTTCTTGGTTGCCCGAGATCCGTTTCTTGGAACGAACGAATTCACGAAAGCGCTCACGAGCACCTACACACGTCGATCTTTTCTTGATAAGGAAAAATGAAATTCCATTGTTGCTTCATCTTGGAATGAAACACGATTCGCAAAGTGATTTTAAATTATGAATAATGAGACGCGATCGTGATAAAGCTTGGTGAGAAATTCGAAAACATACGCAAGAGTTTCGTGACACTTATCGCGAATATAATCTTCACGGAGGAAGCATTTGAATAATCAATTCTTCGTTGTGTTAATAAACTGCGATGATATTTATTCAGTGAAATTATCTTTGGTTGTCATTATTATATATTTATCTATCAGTTATGGGTACATGTTACCAAATATTTTTGTGAAGTATTCTGTGACATTTACAATGAGAAACAAAAGTCTTTGCACACTTTGTAGGAAATCCTTGGACAAATCTTCTATTGTAAAGTTCAATATCGATTTTTTTCAAAATACACGTATCTCAGCTAGATGTTTATGAAACAGTCATTCTGCTACGAAATAATTGCTCTGAACACTAATAAATGAACGTGTCATATAAAGATAGAGATAGCCCATTTGCAATATACACGAAGACTTTGTTAATATAATCACGATAACCGTTTTTCATTATAATACCACAATAATAAAATTTCAAATTTTTCATAAAAGTATTCAAATGTTTTCGTGAGTCGATTCGTATCGCTTGACGTAAAAATAGAAAACACTCGATAAATATCCACTGGTTGTTGCTACACTTTTAGACATCGAATAAATTACACTCAGACGTGCTTTATTCTCTTAGAGTACGATTGTTGCTCCTCGTGCTTTTTCTTCCCTCTGTTCTATTTGCATCCGACAACACAAAAATGGATTCAAAACGATCATTCAGCGTGTATTTATTTACTCGTGAAGATCCCGCTCGGCGCCAGTGGAATAGGACGTCAATGATCAGACACGATTGACCGAGTAAAGCTATCGATAACAACGTGGAAATTAATTCACTGGAAAAGACATCGAATTCAGCTTCAGAAGAATAATTTGTCGAAATCCATGATATTACCTAATTGACAAGTTACAAATCTAATTTTTTTAAATTTTACTTCAAATCGTGCAATGAAATAACGTGAATTCACTTGCGAAAATTCCTTGGTTTTCTTCTATCGAGCTTGTTTTCGTTACACACGGTTCTTCGACAAGGACTTTCGAAGAAAAAGATACACGAACAATTTTCATTTCGATTTCATTAAAACGTTGAAATGCAAATATTGATTCTCTTCAATTTCAGCGAGCTCATTTCGAATTCCTTGCAATTAATTCCTCACGCTTGACAATTCTTGTTACGTGAAAAATTTTCCCTCAGAGTTTCCGCGCAATTGAAAATCCAGTGTCGTAATATCCAGTGGTCTCGGTGAGAAGAATTTTCCCATCTTGACCTAAATGTTAATCGTCGAGAGTGGCATTCTTCTCGTAAATTCTTAACAAAACGTTCCTATATGTAAGTTTCTTTACTTACACAGTGCGACGACATTGTCTTGTGGAAGAAAATTGGATAACTCTCTCACAATGTAAATAATATAACCTTGCAAATTAAAAGATGCAAGACAGCTCTAAAAGATATTGAAGAAAAGAAAGAAATACTTCGGATTCGAGCAGCGAATAACCAGAAAAAGAATTCCAGGTCGTACAGGCCGAAATAATTTCTCGATGGAAGGATCGATCTGGACCAGGCGCCGGGTATAATTCGTTGGACGCGGAGGTATTCACATTCATCACGCGAACATCATGGAAACCGAAACTCTCTCAGAGGAGAGAGAGAGAGAGAGAGAGACTCGTTCCATCGTGTCTTTGGCTCTCCTCTCTTATAACGTCGACCAGGCATCCATTATTTAAACGAACGACGTTCCTGCACGAGGCTGTGCAACGGTAGTTGCTCAATATTTATGAACCACCGGGAAACGAGAGATATTTGAACAGGCTGCGATTTCGCAGTCCTCGCGTAATGAATCGTGTCCCCGAATTACACGAGCTTTAATTAATCGAGCATCCTCTTCCTTTTCCCTCTTTCGGGACTGTGAAACGTTCCCTGCGTTGGAAATCTTATTATACAGGGTGTCTCTCGCAATCGAGGAAAAAGATGGTTCTAAAAGACGTTACCTATAAATAATAATCACTTTTACCACGCATCGTTGAATAAATTTATGCCAGGTGGTAATTTTTGTCGCTCACTGTTGACAACATCAAATCTATTCAAATTAATTCAATCTTTACTTCTTCAAACTCTAAAATTTTCTAACCTAAACGAGTATAATATATAAAAATACAGGTTTATATAAAAAAGATTTAATTTCGTATTCTCAATTTACTCCGTTTCCTCTCTTTTCGTACGACAATCACCGTATTTCCTCCTTAATGTGCAACGTCGTATAAACCCGGTGCCGGATCAATTCTTGAATAAATGATTATCGACCCGAAGAAACTAGAATTTCGTTCTAGGCGACGATCATGCTCGCCCGTGAAACATTACGAGCGGGATAAGAGGGAGGAAAGTTTTAAGCGCCATCGTGAAACTTCTTCGCTCGATGCTCGTCTCACAGACACAATCTCGATATTTTAACATCTCGGTTAACGAGGTTGCACCGCCGCTCAAAGAATAGAAACGTTCATGTTCGCCGAATCACCGGGGCACGTATCCTTTTTGCATTCACGTTTTGGGCGGACAAGAAAGTTTTCAGGCAGGGGTGGCCAAACTTTTTGTACCCAACGTGCCAATTCTCCTCCAAGTGCCACTAAATTATTTTAACGACAAAAACAAACGTATAAGAAGGACGTATAAGAAGAAAAAAATACCTTACTTTTCGATGGGATTTATGAACCTATTTGCTCTTGATCAAATTATTTATTATATATATATAATTATTTATGGCGTCGACTCTGTTGCAGCAAGAATCATCGAATTCTTTAAATTCTCATCGGTGCCTATTCTTAATTATTTTAATTAACATATTAATAATTTATTAATATATAATATACTAATATATTAATAAATAATAATTTTAATTAATATATTATTATTAATAATAATTAATTAATATTTTTATGGAGGAGCTCGTTTGCATTTGCAGGTACTTCCAAATAAGCATATATATTTTTGTGCAAGCTTTCTAAAGATTGGAAAAGCTTCGAGAGGTAAAATTTATCAAGTCAACGTCGCTTGGAACAGGATCACGAAATAATAAAAGAATTGATCGTGACGATATATTGATTAAATTCCGAGAAATAGTTGAGTCAATTTCAATATTTTTATGTCTTATGTTATTTCGCAACTTTTATTTATCGAATAATGTCTTGCTGAAATCATGAAATGCAGTTCCTCCTTCGTCTCTGTTCGACTCGTTTCTTCATCGTGATTCTTATGGGACCGAAGAATCATCTGCAGAGAAATTCTGTTTCCTTTCCTTTAATCCTGAGAAATCAAGACGTCCCGGGAACGAATGGCCAGGGTGGCTCATTCAAAATCGCCCTGCCGGCGTGAAATCAAGCCCGAGCGTATCGCGATGCTTTCTCTGGCGAAGGACCTGTAGGATCGTTCCTCTCGCCTCTAACTTCGCTGATTGCGGGATAATCTCCGTGAGTGCTCTCACGGCGCCAAACGAGAGGCGATAAGAATCGTATATAAAAAGCAAGGAAAGGGCGTAACTCGATAATCGGTCACTGAAACTTTCACCCCGCTTCGTTTCCACTCCGTTCTTCTCGAAACGACAGTTTCTCGAGTTGCGACAATTTAATTTCACGTTCGATATACATTATTGGCTGTCATTCGTTCTCGAATCAACTGGCTTTCCATTTTATTTGCACATTCAACATGCTCTTCTTCTTCGGGAGGAAAGTATTTAATTCTGCTCGTTTAGTCTCGGAGCGGAATAGAGAGAGAGAAAGGTGTGATTCATGGATCTATGCGACGGCCAATAGTGTATTTCCAGCGTGGATATTTTTATACGTAAACTTTCTTCGTCATCTTGATTGATGTCTAGAAACCACGTCGTATAAATATCACCTATTTTTAACATCTTTATTTTTTAACACCCTGTACGCACACGTCTTCTCTCTTCTTGCGTTCTCTCTTTTTATTATCATTATTTTCTTCTCTCCTTCCTTTCACTTGTGAAATCGTACCGGTAAAATCATTGTCGCGCGTTCGTGGACATCTTTCATTATTTTCATTATGCGGCGATGAGGGAGACAGGTGAAACAAATCACTGGCGTTTCATCACGCGGCGAATAATCGCGCTTCCTTCATTTACACGACTGTTGGTCTTTACGCGTGCAAATTGTTATGAAAATTCCGTTTGTTGGATCTCTCACTAGTTCTTTCGCCTTTCTTCTATTAATAACGAAAACAAATCACATTTGATGTACAATGAAAAAGTTTCTATTTCGAGAAACACTGACAATCGTGAAACTCCTTTCATCGTCACGTGTCCTTTGAAACCGCGTAACTTGATTCTAAAAGGTTTTATATTCGAATGATATATAAATTAGACGTTCGAGTGAGTTCTGTAATTTTCAGCTAATGGAATACTCTGTGTATTCTTATCTTAACCGAGAGAAAGAGTGAGTAATTACGACCCCTAGTTAGACTTTTCTCCAGATCTTGAATTTTGAGAGAAAGGAGCGTCGTGTTTATCATCAATTGTTTTCTCAGTCGATCCTTCTTTTTTCTCCTCCCCCACTCTCGACGTCTCGTAACCCATATATCGTACACGTTGTTCAAGGCTCGAGGAATCCATCGCATCGATAGCCTTGACCAACAATCAAAGGGTTCAAACAGGAGGGTGAATCAACGAGGTCTGCACGGATCGCTTTAAAGGTGGAGTGTACAAGTATACTATAACCGTGTGATATTTGCACGGTTTCGTCCTTTTCCACGCGGTTTGCTCACACGTGCGCTTCCACTTTTTACACCCGATGCACGCGCCCCTGCGCAGCTGGCTATACTCCGACGTCGAATCCACTCCCTTCGTTCCATCTACATACTCGCCTCGCCTCGTAAGCCTCGCAATCGACAGCCTTGAAAGCACGAAAAATTCATCACGCTGCGGATTTTTACGTTTTCGTTGGTCGCGAGACATTCGAAATGCCCGCGCGACGTTGAAGAATGCGTCGAACATTCAAATTACAGTGCTCGAACTTGTAACATTCAGTCACAGTCCATTAACGTTTCTTTCATCTTTGTACTTTGCGTTTGATCTTTCGTCGGGAAGTAAAATATATTTTGTATCAGCGTTTTTTTTTTTTTTATACATGTTCACTGTAGAACTCTCTACAGGGTTATTAGCAGCATGCACTAACAGTACAGAAACAATTTCGCAAACTTTTGCACAAGGATTACACTGATATACAATTAGATACATGTTTGCTATTTTCATACTTATAACTAGAGCTTACAGCTAAAGCTGAGAAAACTGTTAAGTCACTGAGAAACACAGCTAAGCACTCGACACAGATCCGTGTTACAGATGCCAACCATGGCTTTTGAGAAATTTGTGAATAATCAACAGAGGAGTAATATATGGTTTGCTTAAAAAGAAGTCCATTGTGTCGGGAGGGAGATAATCCATTCCACATAGTGGAAGGGTTAATCAATTAATTTTAATAATTTTAGTTCATTTCGAAAGTAAATGATCTGTATATATCTACATTTTCTATAAAATAAAAAAAATAAATATATATTTAGAAATTAAATGTTCGTCGTATTTATTAATATCTAGTTTTTTTAAAAATAAATTTAATTTACATATAATAATAATATTTTCGGAAAATCGTTCGCTTCCTCGTAAAAGAGGTCTCGTCTTTCACTAATTGCTTCTCAATATAAGAAATTTTTCTCCAATGAACATTATTCTTCTATCGACATATCGATAACGTGACATTATTTCCCACCTTCGTCGCAACATTTATAATTTTCTACATTTCACGCGACGAGGATTGTCACGTCTTCGCCTCTGTAGGAAAGATCCCAAAGTAGAAACAACCGTACCCATTGTTCCCAGTTGTATCGGCACGCGGAATGTAAACTCTCTTCTCGTAATTCGGCACCCCCTCGCGAGGCCAGGCTTGGCTCAGATCTTCGAGTTACGCGTGCACGTGTAGCACGATACGTCGTACAGCTGCATCGCAGATTTTCGCCGAATCTTTCGATCGTTCGCGCGACTAAATGGCTCGAGCCTTTTCGTCGCGGAAAAACGAGGAAGAGAGTTATTTCATCGTTAATTTCGTTAAACGCGCCCCGAACGTAAAGAGGGCCGAAGCGCGAGAAAATGGCTACCTCTTAGCAGGTACTGTCGGATGGATGGCTGGTTAATTACCCTCGGTTCAGTTGAATAAAATTTGCTCTTTCTCCAGGTTCTCTACCGTATTAATTCGCGTAGAAAGATCTGAAGCTCCTTCTGCTGTCTCGGGGAGAGGCGAAGCCGACAAATAATTAACTCTACTCTGGTAAAATTTTCTCGATTGCAGGAAAAAATTTTTGTTCTATGTTTCGCTTATTAAAAATTTGTTTTCTCCTTTATTTCACTTTTTAAAAAATTTATTCTTCAGTTGTTAAAGCAATGCGAAGAGATTTCCTTTGACACGCTCGTAAAGAAGATACGATGCAGTAAAATTGAAGCTAGTTTTACTGATATGTATCAATTAGTAATTAATAAATGCTAAGTAGTTGGTTTTTACAATCTTCGATTCAAGGAGCTGCTACGTATGCCTATGCATAATCCTAGATACATTATTTGGTTCTATTTTACTATCTTTCACTGCACCAACTGTTATTCTTAATTATCCAAATTGTCTAAGAAAATCTAAACTCGAACCAAGCGTCTACATTAAAATTTCCTAGGGAAGGTTCTTGTCATTTCAATAAAGTTCAGACTGTAGCTGTAAATTGTTGTTAATTGTCAAAAGGTCAACGTACAAAATTAAAGATAAAAAATCTAAAATTAATAGATAGATTTATTATATGATTGAAAGGAGGATAATCATTTAATCACTCTGACAATTGACGAGTGGTTGATAAAATTTAAATAAAATAAATCTGTTAGGGATAATACAAATCAGAAATAGTAATCTATTTTCTCGATCCTGATAAAATATTTCAGCAGTAATAAGAATCTGGATAATCTGAGTATCGTCGAGATATTCCTAAAAAAAAATGTTGTAAGATTGACTCCAATAAATATTAAAAAAAAAAAAAAAAAAAAAAATTGGAATCTATCTATCGAATCAAGTCATGTAGATAGATTTCTCTGCAGAATTACAACTTCCACGAAGGGAAACCTTTGTGACAAAAGCTCCAGTTACGAAGCGACGATTCCTAATTGCCGAAAGTGGCACATCGATCGTCAGTTTCGAGCATCCCGCGTACAAAGCATCGGCGACGCGACTCGAATGCGATGAAACATCCCGGCAACATGGGTCACGTTATCTCGGACGTGTGAGTGCCGTACACGCGAAAATAGCACGATCGTTCGACCGGAATTGGTCGCGCGATTCCTCTTGGCCGCTCCGCGAGACGTCACGAGACGCTCGTGCACGTGCTAATTAAACGGTGTTTCCCATGGAATTTTAAAGGTTCGCCGAACGTATTCGTATTTCGTCCGACGTGTATCAACAGTTTCAACATCCGCGGTTTACGGAAACGAGGCAAGAGGCGTGAAAGGAACGTGTCCTTTTAAATTATTTCATCACATGGGTCACTGGTTTTGTCACCATGAAATTTTATTCTTGCTCCATCTTCTGAGAAGATTTTCAGTTTGTTTTGAGAAAATTTTGAAATGATGAAAATTATTGAGAATGTCTTAAGTTATTATTAATTAACTTAGTAAAATTGATCTTATATATAGAAGCCTTCTCCGAAAATATTTTTCTATCATCGATAATTAATAAAAAGAAATCAATCTTTCTCACATGCAGAAAGGAAAATTCGCCGTAGAACAAGTTTGAGAGAAAAAAATATTTACAATCACTTCTCCTCGTTCTCACTCGGTCTCTGCATTTTTCTCCTCGACAAGAAATTTTCCCCCGCGCATTTGTCGCGAAATAGTCTTGAACTTGTTATTACTAACTTTGCTCCAATAGTTGTTCCACGAAAAGTCGTCCTTTAATCGCCCGAAATACCACGTGTAACCGCGACGAAAATAAACAAAAGAAGGCAGAAGAGAGTCCAAAAGGTTTCAACGTCGTTTCGTTTTCCTTTGACGAGGCTCGACAAGTGCAGAAGCGTTACGTCAGCATACGTAACATGATTTTCAAAAACAAAACGTGTCACTCTTCACGCGTGGCTAAGGAACTTTCTCGATCGCGTGACAGGCAGAGGCACAAACGATGAAACGAAAAAAATTTCCTCTCGCGCGATTTTTTGTGAAAGTTGCTCGAGCATTTCTTAATCCATTGTGCGTGTGAAGCTCATTTTTCTGACGTTGGCAGACACACAGCGAATCTCGGAATTTTCTGAACCAGTCTGTCAGAGAAATAATTTGCATTCAAGGATACTACCATTCTAGAATACGAGAATTTGTAAATGTTATCAAAAATCTTATTGAAAATGTTTTACACGCATTACAGATGAAAAAGGAAACATACGGAAATTTTCCTGATATCTCGTTCAAAGTTTGGAAATAAATTAATAAGAGTAATTGAAGTAACGATGAATAAACGTCGTCGTAATTAATAAACGAACCAGGAGAAATTGAATGTTGTACAAAATAAAGACGATCATCTCTCGTAAGTTTCAAGACAGAATAATTCGTTGAAATTTCACTCTCTTCCTGTCTCAATGTCTCGATTTTTCTAACAAAATTTTAGTTAGTAAACATTGCTTTCAATAAGATCGCGTTAACGTTCATTAAATGTTGAGATACATATCCGCGTATTTTTGCAACGCGTAAACATTGCATAATTTCATTACGCGTCGTTCGCTCGGTTGAGTAACGATTCTTCAGGGCGGGCGTGCATCATTGTCGTGGTTTCTTCCTTGACAAGGGGCGCCGTGAGATCAGAAAACACGGACAGCTGGCTGGCCCGGCTCTAAATAAAGCGCTCAAGTGCAGAAGGCGAAATGAAACGCAATAAAACTTGTCCGTATCGTCGACTTGCTCCTTTCTCTTCCACCGTTCTTTGTCTCTCTTTTGTATTTTCTTCCTTCCTTTCCCTTCTCCTTCATTTCTCACTACTCCGCGACTTTCCTTCGTATCTCTTTCGTTGCAAGTCGCCTCTTTCTCAGAGTCGTTGCTTTTCTTTCGAACTTTCGGTCTTGTTGTTCTTTCGTTGCCGCGATTGCTTCCGTTTTTTCTGTTCTTCCGCGTGTCGCAGTGAAATTGACATAGAGTGATCAAGAATTCATTCTTGTAATTTTGTAATTTTCTTTTAGAGCGATTACAGCGAGTTGCAGCAGCGTGCTCGTCTATTGGCGACTTTAAACGAAGAATTTGCTTTGTAAACACTGACATTATTAATTGGTAAATGATCGCGCAAAAGAGCCATGGAATTGTTTCACACGCGAAGGCAGAACGAAATTGAGAATAAATTTTTTTTTCGTTTCGATTGTCACTAGTCTAAAATAATTTTTTACAGAGTAATTTTCAAATATATTCCAAAATATAAATATATTACAAAATATATAATATATATAATTATAAATATATTACAAAAGTACATTACGTCGTTTGCATATTTCATTTCTCTATAAATACATAATCGTCCATTCATCATTTTCATTATCATTATCTTACTACAGTTTTACATTCATAGTTTAGGTTCATTTTCTAACTTTAGTTTGACATCAAAATCAGTTTTATTTTCTATGTAACCTTATTTACTCCAGTATCCTGCTTTCTCTTCTTGATACTTTTTTAATATCAGCAATTCTTGTTGAAATCTGTGTTTCAACAAATTGGCTATTTTGTCACCAGTGAATGACACATCCGATGAATCATTGATACAACTCATTCCTACACTTTCTTTTAAACATCGGCTGCACTGATTAATCTCGCGGTTCTACTTTCTTCTCGCGAAAGAATCGCAATTTCAACTCAACTTGGATGATCCCACGGGGAGAAGGGAAAGCGAGACTTTCGACTCGTCAATCGAAATTTCTTCAATGTCCCTGAAGCAATTTTTAACTTTATTCCCAGCCTAGGGTGAGAGAACATCGAACGGCACTGAATGATGCACGACAGAAAACGCGAGAGCTACAGTGGAAAATAGCAGTCGAAATAAATATCCGTGTCCCTGTTCTGCGTCTCCGACGGATTTATTTCACCCCTAATTGATATTTGAGCATTGAATCATAACAATTTGCAAAGTAAAAAACTTTAAAAAGTAAAAGACATAAAATATCCTATAAATTTAGGTCTTTCAATTACATGAAGCATCATAAAATATTAAAATTAATTTCATTTTTAACTAATACTAAAATATTAAAATTATTTGTTGTCATGAAAAATCTAGTTTCCTCGGTATATCTTTCGAAATAATTTTGTACAGAATAATTTTACAATGTGTTGTGTAAAACCTTGTAAAATTTCATAAACAATATCAGAGACGACTGTATGACGACTATATTAAAATTAGATAAAATTTTAAATTAATCTGACGATGTATATTAGAAAATAATTATTACATGATTTAATTATTATATATTATACAATTAATATGATTTAATTATTATATAATTAAAATATGATAGAAATTAGAAAATGAATTTTTAGAAATATATGTAAATATAAAAATCACGAATAATAATTTTCAGCGTGTAATGTAAATATTTACAAAATGATTCTATTGAATGTTGATCATTGTATAATTACTATAATATAATAATAGTATGACGTAACTTATTCACACTACACATTTTGTAACTTTTATATATATTTTTTTAAATTTGTTAGACTGATATAATGATACATTGGATCCTACAGTATCAATGAAATGACGTAATATTTTATACAACGTATATATTACGTTCAAAAAAAGCCTAAAAAAAAAAGTCAAAAAGAACCTACTAACGTACAAATATTTTCGCGAACGGGACATCAACGATACCATTTGAGGGCCGACACTCATCCGGTATAGCGTTTCTCAGATCCAATGGGAATGCAAAGTGACGGCCGGTGGTCTGCGGTGGTACTCGTAAAGTAACTTTTAGATCGGCCGCGATAAAATCCCGTGACTCACACTCCAACTATTTTTCCCTGGCCGTTGTAACGTTTTCGAGAGGAGTCCACGGATCGACCCCGATTCGCGTACGCACACCTACCCGGGGGTATATACACGTACGACCGCGGATCTCTAGAAACGAACGAGAGAAAGGAAAAATAAATCGATCTGCAGCCGTGAGGGTGGAGGGAAAAAACGAGCGTCGCCGACAACGTGGATACGAGCTGGCGAATGGAAAGGAAAAAGTGTCAGATGGATAGCGATATCATCGATTTTATGTAACCTACGCTAGTGAAACGTGAAATTTGGACGTTCACCTCTCTCCTCCTGTAATATATGGCTCGCTATCGGAGAGCCGATAGTGCGTCTTTTTTTTTGTTTTTTTTTTTTTTTTTTTTGTTTTCTTTTTACTTCGTATCGATGAAACGTCAAATCGTGTGCGACACGTTCAGCAGCGCGCGACAAGGAAGCGTTGATGGAAAACAGAGATCTGAATTAATCGAACGGAGTACGAAATTAGTTTAAATGAAAATCGATCGTTTGCAGTCTGATCGCGGTGAGTGATATCCTTCGATGAGCGTTTATCTCTTTGAATTTAATAGTGAAACTTTCATGATACACGTTACTTCGTTCATTGAAGATATTAGGTTGGTACGTATTATATGCAAAGTTGATATTATACATAATACGGAGAAAATTTATCAGATTAGTTACGTTTATTGAGTGCTAAAAAGAAAGAGTAAAGCTCTGACTAATGAACTTCTCAGACATGTTAGAATTTGGAAAAAAAATGACACGTTGCCAATAGAAGGATAATCCATAATTCGTTCACACAAAATTAATGTTGCACGAATTACTTCTGAATAAAGAAAACTATTAATATTAATATTAACGTTGCACGAATTACTTCTGAATAAAGAAAACTATTAATATTAATGTTAACGTTGCACGAATTACTTCTGAATAAAGAAAACTATTAATATTAATATTAACGTTGCACGAATTACTTCTGAATAAAGAAAACTATTAATATTAATGTTAACGTTGCACGAATTACTTCTGAATAAAGAAAACTATTAATATTAATGTTAACGTTGCACGAGTTACTTCTGAATAAAGAAAACTGTTAATATTAATGTTAACGTTGCACGAATTACTTCTGAATAAAGAAAACTATTAATATTAATGTTAACGTTGCACGAGTTACTTCTGAATAAAGAGAACTATTAATATTAATGTTAACGTTGCACGAATTACTTCTGAATAAAGAAAACTGTTAATATTAATGTTAACGTTGCACGAGTTACTTCTGAATAAAGAGAACTATTAATATTAATGTTAACGTTGCACGAGTTACTTCTGAATAAAGAAAACTGTTAATATTAATGTTAACGTTGCACGAGTTACTTCTGAATAAAGAGAACTATTAATATTAATGTTAACGTTGCACGAATTACTTCTGAATAAAAAAAACTGTTAATGTTAATGTTAACGCTGCACGAATTACTTCTGAATAAAAAAAACTGTTAATGTTAATGTTAACGTTGCACGAATTACTTCTGAATAAAAAAACTGTTAATGTTAATATTAACGTTGGACGAATTACTTCTAAATAAAGAAAACTATTAATATTAATATCAATGTTACACGAATTATTTCTAAGTGAAGGAAACTATAGCAAACGAACCGTAACAGTTTGACTTGGAGTCACGCGCGGATGGAAATGGAAGCCACGTGTAATATACATGTCCATATTTCAACCGAAATAGAATAAAACGACGTTAAACACCATTTTGGTCAATGTCGCGTTTGGAACGAATGGGAACCGACTATAGAAAGGATCTGGACGAATCGATATTATCGAGCAACTCCTTCCAATGATTCCGTCGTTCTAGAAATCCAAGATGATTATTCCCTCTTTCTTAGCTGGTCCACAAGGATCGCTTCGTTATTCTTGTTTCGTTCGCCGCCCCTTTGCCCCACTGTCTGACCTTCGACCCTTTCCCCTGGCCACGAGAAGAGGGTCGTCAGCGGAAAACGAACGAGCAAATTGCCACTGATCGAATCTCCTGTCGCAATGTATCGTCAATCGGTACGTATGTTTTTTATCCTTTATCCACTTTCAGAATTGGGAAAATCTGAAAATGTTATACAATGTGCGGTATAATTGGAAAGTGAGTGGAAAGTTTCGAAGATTCAATTCTACCATAGGCTGGTTGCTTGTTCAATTAGTGGAGATTCGATTTTGTCGGATCGTGACCTCGAAAATTCGCCAACGCGACGTAGCTTCTTCAGAGATTAGAATTATAAAGACACGTAACTGGCAACGCGACACGCACCATCGTCACACGCAACACGCTGACACGCGAACTTAATTAACGCGAGTGTTCAATTATTTGTTTTTGTCCCTAAGAAATTACTGTCTTTTCTCGAATAGAGTTTCATTAAACAAGCCGTAATATCGTTTTAATCACCCGGCGATCGTCGTGATTTATTTCATGTCATTAACCTTTGCCAAATGAGCTGAGAAAAAATGGCACGTTTTTCTGCAAGTCAGAGTTTGAGATAGAAAATGATTAATTATGAACTAATTTGTTTTTTTTTCTTCGGGGAATTCGTTCGAAATGGAGAATGATTGATTATTCAATCGTCTAAGGATGAATCAATCTTTCCTTTATCTTTAAAATTTAACTAATAAGTTTTGAAAGCCTTTCAACATCTGTTAAAATACGGAGTAACGAAATTTTTATAAAGTAATTATTCAAAATTACCAGGACACTTAGGCAATTATTCAGAACAAAACCTGATTAATTCTTTTTTTCGAACTTTCTTGTTAAATGTTACAATTTTGTCAGAATATTCTTATGCCAGTGGTCCGTCGAAAATATCTTATTCCAATTCTTGTTGTCATTAAAAATATCTGTACGAAATTTTTCTCCATATTCAATACTTTTCCCCGAAATGAAATGATACTTTTGTTTATCAATTAGCAAATGTGGAAAAGAATGGCCGTAAAGGTGCAACAGTCCCGTCGAATGTATCACCAAATTGGCAACCGTCCAAATGTCGTCCGAAAAAAGAGGCTCTCGTCTCTCGGAGACAGGCCAGCAATTAAAACGCTTATTAATAATCGCGGGATTGAACGGGCAAAAAAAAATTCGAGCCGCGGTTTGCGTCGATTTAATTGGAAATGAAAGATGGTCGTGAAAAATCGACAGGTTCGAGCCGATTAATCCGCGTGGAGATCAGATCGATAGCTACGTCCGGGACACGTGCCCTGTCGCTTGGAGTTGACACAGATTTCCACGAGTTGCTTCGGTGTCTACGATACGCCGTATTCTTTGATCTGCTTCTGACAGCTTTATTTCGTTCGTATTACGCGTCAATATTTGCCGCCGTGATCGTTCGTATATAATTTCGATCAGCAGATGAAGCATTCTGACCGTATCGAATCAGAATTAATTCCGCGAACGAACCATTTCTTTCACGACTGTCGATGCTTCGTTGTCGCAGATGTACGAGTAATTTGTATAGAAATTATAATCGTCGCGCGTGTGGCTACGTTAGTCCTTCGCATCTATTGTTAGAATATGTGGAAATGTCCGTGCGGTCGAATGTTTGAGTGTTTATACGTTTCAAGTCGCTCAAGTGTTTGTCGAAATGTTTCAAGTGTCGATTCGAATTGTTAAGAGATGTTAAAAAAAAAAAATTCTTTCAGGAAATGATTAAATGTTTCAATTTCAATCGACGTTGTAGAATTAAACCTCAAATAATGTCCAGTAATTTTTGGATAATTCATGTTCTCCCTGACGGAGATCAAGTTAAAAATTTCAAAATTAAACGATACAAAAATTGTTTGGTAATATTATAATATTACTTAAACTGTTCCAGCATTCAATATTCATAATCTTATCAGCGAAGTAGTAAAAGATTATTGAAACACCAAAATAAGATCGTCTCTATCTATCGAGAATTAAAAAGAAGAAAACAAATCAAATGAAGACGAAAGAAGCAGCAATCATTAGATACATACTAATTTCTTCGTTCTTCGTTCCGTCACCGGCCCCGTTAAAATAACGAATCCCCTTCGCATGAATCATTCATTTCTCGAATATCTATCAGATGGGGATATCTTCCCACTGCGTATATTCTCTCTAAAAACGGCATGAATTACCAGAAGAAAAGGACGCTCTATAAACTCTACATAAACGTTCCATTCAACCGTTTCAACCGTACCAAAAAATTCCCCCGGATATTTCCCCGCCCACGCACGATGCAGAAAATTTCGTAGCATTCTCGCGATACGTAGACGTAGAAGCACGATTAAAGTAGAACTCACCGCTGTCCGCGTAGGTCTCTGAACCGTATCCATCCTGAAGTCCGCTCGCCCACGTGCCCTCGTACCTCGCGGTGGACGTGGTCGATTGTCTGACACCGTATCGGCCCTTGAATCCTTGACTCCATTCGCCCCGGTAAATCCATCGTCCACGAGTCTCCATGCCCAGGCCATGGCGTTTCCCGTTCTGCCACTGGCCTTCGTAAACCGATCCGCTGAAAAAGTCGATACACGCTGATGGGTGATAATGCAACGTGCAGGATGTTTCCAGAAAACGCACTCTCTCTTGTCCTCCACCCCTAGCTAGTAGCTCAGGGTAATTGGAGGAACTTACCTGGACTTGTTGCGCTCGCAGACACTTTGCTAATTTGGTTTCTGTTTAAGGGTTTCTTGCTGCTTTGGATTTCAACCACTTGCGCTACCACCCACGTCGAGAATTTTTCTCAGTTTTAAATATATTTGGTATAAAGTATAACCGAAGGCAAAACGAACAATAGATTTATTACTTGTTGATAATTTGTGATATCATGCCGACGAGTTCAAAGAGAAAACGACGGATTATTGTACACGGTTTGGTCACTCGTTATGGTCCGCAGTCAGTTGCCAGCGCAACGTGGTTAAAGGGGAGTTTCTTTCCTCGATCTCGCGAGAAGGGCGGCTTTCTAAATTAATCCCTGAAAACTAGCTCTGGATAATGTGTATTTCACAAGCTACCGACAAGACACTTCATTTATAATTACTGAAAGAGTTTCCAATTTTTTTTTTCTTTTTTTTCATAAACTTAGAATTGGTGCATTTTTGACGACTTGAGAAGTTTCGTGAATTAAATAATTCTCGTATTTCACCATACTCCGTGCAGAAAAATTTTACAAATTTGTATTTTACTTTTTAGAGATCTCGAAACATCCTTCGTGGAAATTTTATATATTTGAAACGATATACAGTTCAAAGAGAAATTTCACTTCGATGGTTTAAAAATCTTCACATATGGAAATTGTGCAAATCCCTATGAATTCGAATGACATTTTATGAAATAGAAGTAGATATGTGATACAAAAATTTATTTTCCATTCTATCTGCGCTAATTTTATCGTCATTGTCAATTTCATCGGTTCTCTTTCTAAATCTAATCGCGAAGAAGCGACGGGGATTAGACGAAATAAATCAGACTTTGCCAGTTTGTTCGTGGCACGCGGCTGATACGAAAGAAACTCGTTATCGAAATGTTTTTTCGTCTTTTCAACAGTTTCTCTCATGCGCTTCGAATATCTGTGCGTTTTTCAACGCTGTTCCGCGACTGCTGCTCCCTTCTCGAAGACGAATACGTTGCGCGCGAGTAAATCCTCGTCGGCATCCGAAGAAGGGAAAAAGAAACAGATCCCTACGATCTAAGAGAGCAATCTTCTTTTTCGCATTTCGTTCGAGGGGAATTTTTCTTTTCCTCGATATTGCGCCGCGCGAAAGGAGAAAAGAAACAAATTCTTTGTCGATTCTGTTTGCAAACACGCACGAACTGATGACACGCTGCGACAAACATGCTTTGTCCCTTTTTGTGGAAAAAATATACGCCTCTCTGATAAACATCTATATCGTGTAAAAAAAAGCTTTATATATATATATATAAAGAAAACAGAATTCACCACTGTGTATAATTAAGTTTAATTTTCTTCGTCCACGATGTTTTGTCCGTCGCTCGCACAATTTGTATTTTTTTTAAATGAAACAAATTGCATCATGACTTCAATTCACATTCCACTTTTGTTTCATTGTTTCGCTCTCCAAATATTAAGCGTGCAAATTGGCTATGTATCTAGAGATCTGCTCGATTCTAATTGTTATTATTTCGAGCTGAAATATCGGGCTGTTTCATTACAATTTTAAGCAGAGCATTATTTGCGTTCACGTAATTTTGCTTGTATATTTATCGGACGAAGTAATGTTATTTACGAAGTATAAATAAAATTTTAACTGTTTGACTGAATTAATTCATGCACACGATATTACAGTATAATTTTACTTTGAATATTTTGTATCTACGATGAGTATATAAATTATGTATATTTTAATACTTTGATGCATAAAAAATGCATCTTGAAATCCTGTTACATAAAATATACAATAAAGAGCATAACCGAACCAATATCGATGAAAAATTGTTGACAAGTTAAATTGTTATAACTTCGTAGAAGAAAAAATCATGTAATCCACTTAGTCTTACTTAAAAGCTTAAGACTTCTACTTTCATAGTCCTGAGTTTGCTCTTTTGTCAAAAATGATTTTACATCGTGTTAGTGGGTCAAAAAGTAAAAATAAACTTTTTGTTTTCAAATGTTTCTGAAAATTTAAATTTTTAAATTTTTAAATTTCTGAACTTAAATATTTCTGAAAACATTGAAATAATTTCATTCGTGATTAGATCCACTTTGTGATTTCATCATTTTGAAAGATGAAGTCTATTGTACAATTTTCTTTTTCATCATTTTATTGAACATTAGGATTGACGGAAATGTTAGGATTTCTGGAATTTTGATCATAATATTCATAGTTCAATAAAATCCTGAAAAGAAAATTATATGGTTTCGAGGGCTCGTTGCAAAGAGGAGACTTCATTCTTGAAAATAATGATGGATCTAGTCACGAAAAATATTGTTTCAATGTTACTAGAGATGTCTGAATTTGTACAATTTTCGAAAGAGAAGTATTTTCCAACTCATTACACGATAGAACATTATTTTTGAACAAAACGAACTCAATACTGTCAAAGTAGAGGTTTTATACTTTCAATTGAGATCAGGTGATTGGGATCAACATGATTGAAAAATTTTAATTTGACTTATTGACAACTTTTCATCGTTATTGATTCAGCTATTCTCTTCATTGTGTAATCTGCACATTTTTGTAAATTTAAATTTACTAAATCCCAACTCGGATATAAACTTTACGACAACATGCTGGCAAAATATTACAACATTAGATCAATAATTCACGTACAATATTTTGTTTAGGAAATTTTCCAAAACTGATTTCTTAATCGACTGTATCGCTAACATCTCGAACAACCATAAACATATTTATCGACTGATCAGAACACGTAAAATTCACAGTTACCCTTATAGCAAAACACTCGTCACGTGTGCGCTATATTCGCGTTTAGATCCTAACCTTCTGAGATCTGTTGCTTGCTCGCTAGAGATTAGCTGGAAATTCGGAGCTCGTTTTAATTAACAAGGGAGAGTGATTGAAAATCGAACATCGAAGACTGCACTGGAAGAAAATACGGGCAAAATTGACAAATCGGTTAGTATTCGTACCACGAACGATGCCTCAACGTTTTTCTGCGAGTATTTAGAGTAATTGACGAGACCGTTTGAACGCGTTGTTTAACACAGAGAATTTCTACGAACATATTTTTTTATAAAAAATTTCATTGATATTTTAACGAAACAAGGACGCTACGATTACATTACGAGCAGTAAAATCAATTGGAACATCTATGACAAAGTTACGGGAAATTTATTATAAATCTGTATATTGAGTGAAAGATATTTAGAGATTTAAATTTAGGAGGAAATAAATATTTGATTATACGTATAATTAGTATTATCATCTAAATGAGAAATAAATTCTAAAGACCAGCATGGACGAAATTTCCACGATTGTCGCGAAAACACGTCAGCTATCGATAATAAAAATCTGCACAAAGTGCACGAACTCGCTTCAGTGGAATTTGTTTATTAGTTTCCATAATTTATATGCAACAGTTGTTACCGATACACGTATCGCGTTAACGCGAAATTTATCCTTTCCAGAAATAATGGAGCAATTTCGAAATGTCCGATTCATACAACTCCTTGCACGTTTTAAATAATTACGCTTTAATAAGCAATCGATACGCTTTAAGTAACATCGTCACGCTGTGTTGACAAAAGAACTTTTTAACCAAAGCACCGATCAACGACGAGTTCTAGCTGACAATTACAATAATTCTCAGCTTCATTTTCTACAATTTTTCCTAAATCAGCTGTTCGATTGAAAAATATACGAATCCAACGCGAACCTAATTCCACCATCAGCAACATTTCTCCCCCAAGTTACATTGATCTCATTTTTCCGTTTGCAAAGGGAAACTCCCTCGGACGTAAATTATTTCATTCACCATTTCTGGACGTTTCAAGCGCAGGGATCGCCGAAGCAACGTACAAACTCGACACCTCGCCGACGAAATATTTCCTCTTTAATCTCTAAAGAGTTGTGCAAAGTGACTGCTCGCGGAGCTGCCGTAAATACGAATAAAATCCACCGGTTTTTATTATGACCAACGACAGTGATAATTGCAACCCCGAGAAACGGTTCCACGGTCGTTCACGGTCGCGGGTTTTGTCATCAGCGGCGGCAGGATCGTAATTTATCGGGCATCCCTAGGAAAACGTGACTTGACGAAGACCTTGCTCCAGTTTAGACGGAAACGAAACGACGGAGGTCTCTCGGCCCAGATACGCGGTAGCGAGAAACACAAGCTCCCCCGTCTTCGTCCCGCCTTTCTTCTTCCTTTCTTTTTTTTTTCCTCTCCCCCTCCCCCCTCCCCCTTTTTTTCTCTCTCCCCGTCGCCGCTCTTTCTATTTTCTTCCCGCGGTATTTCCACCCTTTTCAGCGTCGCTCGCCACGCACTTTGACGAGCGGTGGCAAACCGTTGCAAAGGCGCGAAACGATGAAAGAAGCGCGCTCCAGGATCTTCAATATTCGCTAATTGCGCATTGTGATTATCGAGCGAGCCGGCCGTTGAATTGTTAAGCATACGCGCGATAGCCAGCCGACAAGGATTGGTCAGCGTAATTAACGGCTCCCATCCGCGATGAAACGAGCATTTTCCATTTTAATTATCTCGCGATCCCTGTTCTCGCGAATTGAAATTTTGAAATTCGCCGCCTCATCGTATTCGGCGATTTCCGTGCAATGATTATGTGTCTTTTAGAATTCTTTGGTTTATAGCTTAACGATTGTAGGTGCTGGGAAATTCGGGAAAGTTGCGTTGTTATCACATCGAAGATTGTTCAATAATATACGGTAAGAGATTGCAAATTGCAGATGCAGAGATTTCTTTAAATTATTAAAATATAAGATTTCTTTCAAATGAATGACTAAAGTTGTTGGTATTTATTAATACTAATTGGACTTTCGTTTCAACGTCACGAGCGAAATATTGTCTTTTTTTTTTCTTTTATAAAAATAGGAATTTGTCTGCAATGTACTAACATATATTAAATAAGAAGGCTCCGAAAAGGGAAGTTAATTGTAATTTGGGTTTTCAGCGGTCTGTGCAGATCTCTAAGAAAAAGTGGCGAATTTGAAAAATTGTAATTTGACAGTTTCCTATTTTGCAACGGTAATTACAATTACGAAATTAATTTTGCAATTTGAGGGTGTTTCAATTTCAAAGGAGAATCGAGGAAATTGTACGACAATTTCTAAAATGAGGAATTAGTGTTTTTTAAAATCTTAATTCACGTTCCCCCGATTTGTCACCTCCGTTATCAAATCTTAATTCGTACCCTCGACATTAGCGAACAAACTAAAAACGAAATCGAGCAAGGGTGTTATTACGTCTCAATTAGAAACACGTTCGAGCCGTGCGTGACTTAGGCTCGCGATACGATCGAGCCCCGATCTCTCCAACGACATTTCTCTGTCACGTTTGCTGCCACGGAATCCACGACACGTTCTCGTAATTGTTACACGACGTGGTTAATGTCGGTTAATCGATACGCACAGGATGCACGACAACCTAAGCAGGTTAACACGAACTTTTTACCACTCCGACTCGTATTGACACTGAAACGAGGAAATTCAAGAGACTCTTCAGAAATGAACTTGCGGCTCTCAAAAAAGGCGTAGACTAAAATTTCATATTTTCATAACGTCGTGTGTATAATTAACTAAATATAGAAATAATTAACTAAATTGTAAAAAATCTAGAATGTTAACTAAATTATAAAATTAATATTATAATATCAACTATATATATAAAATTATAATATTAACTAAATTATAACAAAGAAAGAAAAGATTAAAATTGCGCTACAATATTTAGCAAACGAAATTTTTCTTTCCCTCTATTCGAAAAAATATGAGTTTGCACGAACATTCGCACTAAATGCACACGTTTGTGAGGAAACTTTTTACACCTTTACTTTCAGAGGAAGTAGACCTTCAGCGACATTGACCCAATTCAGTGAGGAACCTTCGCCGCTTCCGCCGGGGGAGCGAGGAGAAATTTGCAATAGGCTTTGTGTAACAAGTACGGGCAGACAATTTCGGTATCTGGATGTTTGGGATAATTCGGCTGTCCCAATAACTGACGTCCGATAATACTGGTGTATTCTTGGACAATCCGAGAGGCGTCGATGCATCAACGTGACCTATTATCCGAGTAGTCGAACGCCGGTTACCGAACGCTACAGGGATCAGCGAATTATTTATGATTTCCGACCGAATGACTGAATTCTCTCCCTCTCTCTCTCTCTCTTGGTTGAATTTCACCGCACGCTCTAAATGCAGTGACGCCCGGAGTTCGCGGCCACGCGCTCTATCTTTCTTTTTTTTTTTTTTCATTTCGGCCTAATCCCGAGAGCGTTCCCATTGATAGGAACCACCGTCGCACTAAAAATACAGAAAAATGTGGGTCAATTCCCCTATACGTTGAAACACCGCACGCGCGCGCGCGCGTCAGCCGATGTTAATAACACTTGTATTTACGAGCACTCGTTGCACCGGGACTATTTAAAGCCGCGTGACAGAATTTTCTTCCGGAACGATCGACGGCTCAAATATAGTCGCGCAATGTCAGTTACGTTACGCGGTGGAGAAGCACCTCCGGAATTTTCGAAACTCGCCGCACCATCTTCTTGATTTTAGTCTTAGTTTAGTTCCCTCTCGAACGTAGGGGGGAAACGAAACACTTTCAACGATATATTCCTCTCGAATGTTTTACACTGGCGGAATTGGCAGATTTTTGAAACAAAAATCTGTTACACGAGAAATGATATTTCTAATTCGAAGAAATTACACATAAAGATACTTTATGCATCAAAGAGGATGAAGAAGAAACTTTTCATTCGAGAAGGAGATTCGTAGATCACCAGAGGAGAGAATTTCGTACGTTTCGCACTGCTGGAATTGGCAGACTTTTGAAATCGAAGTCTCTTGCGTCACGCGGAGGAATAAAGGGGACAATTATTATTCATCTTCTGAAAAACAAAACGTACCCACACACGAGCGCTATAGTCGCTTGAAAAAAGTTGGGGCAGAAACAATGGCGGACGCTCGCGAAAATTCGTATTCCTGCTGAAGATAAAATTCAAAAAATTGCGACTAATGATTTACGAATCTCTAGACCAAATATCGGTGCATTCTTTATACTCGTGCCCACAAGTTGCGATCTACCGAAATAAATACGAACGTTACACACGACGCTACCCTCCGCATTGATCCGACTTTGAGAACAGAGATAGCTAGTTGAGAGCAATCCCGAAACGCAATGATCGTGTAATTTCTTTCGAGGCGTCTCTCGGTTGAAGAGAACGAAAGAAAACGGGATTCCACAATGAGCCGGTGGATTACTCTCCCACCCCATCCCTCCCCCACTGTCAGATCCGCTGGCTGAAAGTCCTGGAAATTCGGGGAAACGATTGTCGGACGCGTCCGTGAACTAGGTCCTAACCGCTCGGTTCCCAGTGACCGGGACTCGGTTGTCCTTGCACTCGGTGACCCACTTTCAGGATCGGGAGAGATTCCCTCCCAGGTATATACCGAGATACGTGTCAAGGTCTCCCGTTCATCTCGAATTGACGCCGTTAGAAACAGCCCCCGGCGATAGAATAAAATCGGGCGAAGTTAGGGCGATCAGAGTCGATGCACGAGGAATTTATCACTCCTCGGCGCGTGTTTTCTTTTTTGAATGAATTCGAATCGATCGGTGCCATCAATACGGCGCGTGATTGATGGATAGAGGTATCGCGATTGCGACGTTCTGCGGTTAGTGTCGGGTATCGCGATCGTATCGTAAATAGGTCGCGCTGAATATTATAGGTACGTAATGGACGGCCATGCGAGTTCCTGTGCTTCGTTGAAAGAGTAATTAGAGTTTCGAGAGAAACGGCAGCTCGCTGTTTCATTTGCGCGACTGTTTTAAATAATCGTGCGAACTGAGGTCGATTTTATTTAGAATATTTTTAGTCGCCCGGAGGAGCGAACGCTGTTGTCTAAAATTCTGACCGAGAGCGTGTATCAGTGTATTAAAACGAGCTTTCCAGAGCTTTGAATATGAATATTTATGAACGCTCTTGCGCATTTCGTTCTAAATTGCAGCAAAGTGTGATGTTTTCAGAAAAAAAAAAACCGTAATATTTGCGAAGAAGTGCGACAACGTTATTGCTTAGAGACGAAATATAGCGAAACGTAGTAAGCGAGAAATGAAAAGAAAAAGCGACTGTGTTATAAAATATTATAGTCTAAAATTTTAACAGACGAAACTCTGTAAAAGCATAGCCTCGATTTGTCAATAATTAATTTTTTTTTCTTCTTCTTTTGGACATTGTGCTTTCACACAGTTTGAGAGACCGCGTTAATTTTCTATGACAAATATACGTAAATACACGCTATCAGATTACTTATATACAGTGAAATTCCATTAAATGGATCGACCTTCTTTCACGTACCCATGAAGATAAAGCACACGAATTCTCGCTAATGGATGAAAGCGACGTTTACAAATTGAATCGCATGAATCATATCGAAGTCGAGTAGCGAGAAGAATTCAGACAGCATAAAAACACGTTATCAGAAATCTTGAGCAAGGGTAACGCCAGTGCAGCAACTAACTAGTTCTCGAAATCTATCTAAACTTATCTACTATGTTTTATTGAAAGAAATAATTATATCGTATTAATGTAATTGTATTATATGTGATATTTGACGTATTTAATATCAAAAATTATTTGGGAGATAAGATATAATTTAGTCGAAATTTATAAAATATCATCCTTGTGACAGACGTTTTTTAAATGTGTCCAGATGAGTTTCAGATCAGTTGCAAGACGTTCAAACCTAAAATAATGTCATGTACTATCGGTGAATACAGATCTGAGGGGTTTATAGCGTATTAACATCATTGGCACCATTTTAAAAATGGGGCGTCCATATTTTCGTTATCCAAAAAATTTGCTATCCATACATCAATCGTCTGCGTCTACAAATCGGAAGAAAGTACAATTGATAAGTATTGGGATACTTGTGGATAAATGTATTGGAAAACTTTAAAAATTATTTCAAATAAAATCACAGATTGTGAAAAGACGTCAATGTGGTCGATATCGTAGTGATAATCTCAATTTGAAATAATACAAATTGATCCTTTCTCTTATCTATATCTCCACTTTATGAATTTTAATATTTACATAACAATTGTTTTTATCCCGTGCACGATTCAAGTCTTCTCCAAGTCCTCTAATTATATCTGTGAGATTTAGGTTTATTTAAGTTGGAAGACACTGGGGGACTCCGCAACTACATATTGTAATATTTTGGTCCTCTTGCATTAAACTAACATTATTAGTATTACGAGATTAGCACGATATCGATATTTATAAACACCTTAACAGTAACAAGTCTGATAATAAATTTCACGAATAAACTTCACAGATTATAAACTGACATCCGATTCTATGAGAAATTATATTATATTGTGATTTTACAACGAAGTCTGTAATTATTCTCGTAATATTGTTAATTGGCAAATTATCGAGTCTCAACTCAACGAGTCTTTCCCATAGTATGACTATGCATAGTTGAATTTGCTACTAGTACAACGTTCTTTTTCATTAATCGTTTTGGTGATCTAGGTTAATTGCATCACGTTTTTTAATCAACGAAGAGAGGCATCAAGACCAAATCCTCACATATTGATCCTCAGCTATAACATTTTAGAATGTTCTCTAAACTCATCTTGCGTTTTCTCTTTAAGTTTTCATCTCGATCTATGTCGTCTTTGGAATTCAGAGAGATGAGATTTACTTCTGCTCCTTCTACTTCCAGAAAGGTACATAATCTATAAAAACTCTCGTTTTGCTTTTGACAGAAAAGCTTGCCCGATCTAACTCTATATAAAGCGTTACCTACGTACATATGTACATGTATCAAGAGAATGTTGTTACAATGGCAAAAGAAATTGGAACGAAATTTAGTTCGAACGAATAGAATTTTTTTCGAGTCAGACCGTCGAGTAAGTCTATAATTCTTCAATCCTCTTGCGAGTGGAGATTCAGCTCTTCAGATAGGCCGAGTTTGAAAGCTTCCGAGCGCGATCAAGTCATCGATGGTATGCCCGGTGTATCCTACTCGTGTGTGCACGCTCCAGCGAGAACTAACGAGCCTGAACCAGTTTCATTTGCATCGATGCCACGTCCGTTTCCATTCTTTATACGCCGAGAATTTTCGATGTGAAAGACGAGACGTCTATTCTCGTTATTTGGAAAATTCTTGCAATTTTTATCGTGTGTACTAAAACACTGGTACCATCAAAGTGGTCAAAATGACCAATTTATAAATTTTGTTAGACACTTTACAGGCATAAACTTCAAATAATTTTTCGTAAAATGAAATCTTGTATACTCTCCAAATTATTACAAAGTTTCTCTCATTTTTTTTTTGACTCTGATGTCTCTGATGGAAATTTCATGTCTTAATCGTCGGTAGTTTCTAGCCTTAACCTCAATAAATTCTACATTCTGAAACTTTCTCTCTTTCTCTCATTTTAAAAATTATATATAAATATAATCGATAAACTTTATCAATGAAACTCAACATCTCTTTGATTTGCCGTCGTATCGCTAATTAAGGACGTTTTACTCGCTCGCGAAAGTAATAATACACGTGGGGATTGGCTTGGTTAATCCGTAACGAGTGAGAGAGAGAGAGAGAGAAAGAGAGAGCAACTGCGGCTTTTGTTTAAATCGTTTAAAGCGTAAATGGAATTCTGACAGTTCTAATGGCTTTGTGGCATTTCAGACGAAGAACTGTAATTTAATCAACAGTGTACTTACAGTACCAACTGTATCCGAGAGAGAATTCTTCTTTCGAATTGAATTTTCATCTCTATTTAGAAATTTTCGAAAAATTTCGTTCCTATTTTTAGAAAATCCTGCATCTTACAAATTATCAATCGTCATTCTCGCAATTAATTTTTAAACGACCCATATTTCCGTAGCATTTGCATCTTTGACACGTATCGACCCACGACAGAAAGAGAAAAGAGTTAAGACACCCTGTACAATAATAAACCGACGTAATTCATTTCGATAAATTTCTATCTCAGCCAATTTTCCCTTTTCCCAATTTCGGCTTACAATGCTCCGTGTTATTAAAATAAAGTGTAAGAAGAAGGAACGAACGAAAAAGAGGGGGCATAGTGAAATTGACAAAGGCCGCTGAAACCAGAAACTTTGTTTCCACGAAGCAGCAAGAAACCCGGTGAAACGACGAGAATTCGCCGGAAGAAGACCGCGACGAAAACGTGGTGAATCGAAACGGAGGCAAGGAGTGTAAGTGGCGGAGCAAACGGGAATTGAAAGCGTGCCAGAAAATTCATAAGAAAGCAAAAGCTCTGATCTCACCTAGGCCAGGTGTAGACGCCGGAGACCTCGAAACCATAGTGCCAGCTGCCGGAATATGCACCTTGGCCCTTGGGTCCCGTGCAGACGCCGTGCCCGTGAGCTTTCCCATCTTCCCAACCGCCGCAGTAGGTGCCGCCATCGTCGAAATCGAATCTGCCACCGTTAACCTGGGCACGATTAGACGCCGCCGTGGCGGTACCTGTCGCTCCAGGTTGGGCCGAGCTTATGCCACCTGTTTGAGGCAATTCGGCACCACCTGCCACCCCGTTCGGCGCTGACTGTTGCTGCATCTCTCAACACACCACTCTCTCTCTCTCTTTCTCTCCCTCTAGTCTTCCACCTCCTCCTCCTCCTCCTCCTCCACCACCAACTTCTTTCCCCACCACCCACGTCGTAATCTTCGTCCTTTTTCTTCTTCTTTCTCGTCGTGGTTGTGATCGTGGTCGTGGTCGTGGTCGTCGTAGTCGTCGTGCTCCTCGTCCTCCCTGCCGTCGTCTCCGTCGTCTTCGTCGTCTTCGTTATCGTCGTCCCGCTGACCCGTTACCAAAAACCGCACGCGTGTCGTTCCCCTGCTGATGAACGCCGCTCCGTCATCCTTCCTTCCCTCCACCGCCACTTCCGCCTTCCGCCTTCTCGTCTCACGCGTAGCACCGACGGACCTCTGCAATATCACCCAACAACCCTTCGTTGATCACTCCAAGTCGTCCACACTGACAATTAGTCGCGATCGACACCTTCGTCCCGATTAAATCACGCTCGAAACTCCCGTGCTTACGCTCGTTCACGTTCACGATCCTCGTTTCGTTAACCACGAGCGTCTAGCGAGTTTCTCCAGGATTTCAGCGCCCGATAATCTTGCCGATTACCGATCGATTACCGGTCGGATGTTATTTGGATGTCAAGGATACGGTTTTTCTCCTCTCTTTGTGTACGATCTATAAATACGAAATTCAGCCCGAAGCGAGGCTAGACGTTCTAGGATTCGACACGGGTTAATTTTAGTCGCCGTTGGTCGGACAGCAACGGACCCGAGAGAAACATCATCGCGACGATATCCCGATTCCCTGCGAGCTGACGATCGCTCGCGATTTACGTATCGACGGCTCCCACCCGGCCTTGAAACACACACTACTCAGACGGAATAATCACCCTGACAAACACGATTACTTTGTTCTTCGACACTTCTTCCTCCTTCTCCCCGTTCCCTGTCTTTCACGCCACTCTATCGATCATGCAATCTCTCTCTCTCTCTCTCTCTCACAGATACACACACACACACACTGTCTATATCGATCCACACACGTCCATTCGCCAGCTCGAGAACACGTCTACGATCTTCGCGAATCGAGCGAGGAGCAGCTTGGTTTCGCGCCACGAGACACGAGCCACTTCTCACCGTCCCGAGAATCGACGACGCGATTCGAGTCGACGCTGTTCGAGATCTAAATTCGAGTCACCTGTCGGGGTCAATCGGCACTGCGCGGCGACACACTTGCCCTCGAGTTCCCTCGAACGGGGCGGACGAGTGGTGCCCGTCACCGGGATGGCGTTGGATATCGGAACCGGGTGCTCGACACCGGGAGAGGACGCAGCGGGTTTTTCGTCGAACTTGACGAAACTCGACGACCCAAGCAGCCAGCAGCAGCAGCCGCGGTTTCGCCGTCCGTCCGACGCCGTTACGCAACGCTTCTATAAGCATCCGTGATCCGCTCGGAATGTGACTCTCTCTCTCTCTCTCTCTCTCTCGCTCTCGCTCGCTCTCCTACTCGCCAGGCAGTCTATCTCTGTTCCGCTCTTTCTCTCCTGTTGCTCTCCTTCCCACTGTCTCTGTCTCCCTCACCTCTCCGCGTCCGTCTGCTTCGTTCGTTCGTTCGTCGTTTAGTCGGCCAGTCGTCGAAACGAAGGCGCGGAAGCTCCGTCCGATCGTGATCGATCCCCCGTTGATCGATTTACGTAGCGAAAGAAGAGAAGAAGAAGAAGAAGAAGCGCATTCTCTGATCGCGCCCGCTATGACCACCCTCCTCCTACGTGCACGGCAGCCAGTGAATCAGCCCGCGCCGCCTCTCGCCGGTCTTAAAATATTCACTAGACTACGCGACGTTTCGCGCAGAGTTTCGCGAGCAGAGCCACGCTGCTGTTCGTATCTAGCTGGGACCTAGTTCTCACTCGTCTAATCCTCCCGACTCCGAGGATCTCACTATCGGACCGCACTCTCGGTTCACTCGGAGAAATTCACAGAAAATTCAGCCGATCACGGAGCACACACACACACACACACACACACACGCACGCACACACCTTTCCTCGCCGAGAGGAAAACCGAGACGATCGTCGGCAACATTCGCGCGTCGTCTACGTGTCTGCTGCGACTCGTTTCGCGTTGCTAGCCTCGTTGGTAACGATACTCGTGGCCAACGTCGTCGTCATGATCGTCTCCCGAGGGGGGTTAGGACACACCGGGTGTCGTCGACGAGACGTCAACCGTTTGAACCGTTCGCGATCGCTGGCTAGACACGTACGATTCACCGCACCCGCCCGACCGCTCCGTCCGCTCTAGCAACGCGCTAGAGCGGTGCTCGTGCTCGAGCTCTAGCCTCGAGCTTCTCGGCTAGCTGGCTAGGAGCTTCTATTTTTACCATGGGGTGGCGAATTGTTCCCCACACCGGCGGCGGCGGCAGCTCGAGCGGACCAGAGGTTCGCCAATAAGACCGGGTTCAAACCATTTATAAATAGTAGGAGTTTCTCGCGTCGCGCTTCTCGCGTCTCGCGGAAAATCGGCGACCATCCCGCCGGAATACGGATTCGGGTCTGACTCTGCTCGATGCCCTCGGCGAGAACAGGTTCCTTTGACGGCGGTTAACCCGTTGACCGATCGAGCCAATCAAGGTTTGGCCCTTGACCCTTTCAACGTCGAACCTCTCTTTCCAATTTTCCCTCTTGGTCTCGCGGAAAATTTGGAGCCAGTTTTCATCGACTGATAACAAGAGTGTACGATCAATGATGAGAACCAACACCGGGTCGATGCAGCATCTCGTTTGTTAGATCAATAAATAGATCGTGTCTGAATAACTCGATACTTTTTCATCGTTCGATCGTTCCATTATTTTCCGAAATGTAAGATAATTGTGAAACGTCGAGACAAATTATTGTTTCGTCCTCAAATTGATCGATGTAACTTTTTAAATTCTAACATCGTAACGTGGAATATATATATATATACACACATACACGGTATCAATATTTGTTAAAGGGTTGACCCAAGAAATAGTTGCAACACCCTGAAATGTAACATCGAGACAAATTATTGTTTCATCCTCAAATTAATCAATGTATCTCTCTAAAGTCTAACATCGTAACGTGGAATATATATATATATATATATATATATATATATATATATATATATATGGTATCAATATTTGTTAAAGGGTTGACCCAAGAAATAGTTGCAACACCCTGAAATGTAAGAAAATTATGAAACATCGAGACAAATTATTGTTTCGTCCTCAAATTAATCAATGTATCTCTCTAAAGTCTAACATCGTAACGTGAAATATATATATATATGGTATCAATATTTGTTAAAGGGTTGACCCAAGAAATAGTTACAACACCCTGAAATGTAAGAAAATTATGAAACATCGAAACAAATTATTGTTTCATCCTCAAATTAATCAGTGTAACTCTCTAAAGTCTAACATCGTAACGTGGAATATATATATATGGTATCAATATTTGTTAAAGGGTTGACCCAAGAAATAGTTGCAACACCCTGAAATGTAAGAAAATTATGAAACATCGAGACAAATTATTGTTTCATCCTCAAATTAATCAGTGTAACTCTCTAAAGTCTAACATCGTAACGTGGAATATATATATATATATATATATATGGTATCAATATTTGTTAAAGGGTTGACTCAAAAGATACTTGCAATACTCGTTGATTGAAAGGAATTTACGAAAGATTCGGTTTCAAAGGATCTGCATGCCGAACGTTTGGCTGGTTTAATTCATCGAGCTGCCTGCCCGTGTTTTCAATTAACCAGTACTCGGTCTTGTCGGACACGTGTATCGGAGCGTGATACAGATAAAAATTGTCGATATTTAGAAACAGAAATCAACGAGAATGTACAACCTTTGAATCGAGTGAGTTTCGTGCGACTGCGTACGAGGGAAATATGCCACGTTCGCGATTAGTGTGATTCGAGAGGAAATTCTCCAAGATCCGCGTTGACAGCCGCTATAAATGGTAATAAAACGTTACCATGGCAATGAATGTTCATTCAGATTTGTACGATTACTAATTTGTACGTGGGTGGAGCCTGCGTGTTACGCACGTACATTTGGATGATTCAACTTTGAATGAATGCGTAAGGAGAAACATCAACAATTATATCTAGAACACGTGTTTCCTGTTCGTGGAACATTCTTGCGTAGAATGAAGCTCGTGGAAAAAATTTACGATAAAATTTAGGACATTCTTCCCTGCTACTGTTCTCAATGAAACTTGGGAGAGACTTGGTAAATTCTGGACGATTTGTCCTTTAATTTACAGTAAGAAGATGATCACGTTTGGTGTACATATTCCCCGTTCGTAGAATATCTTTCGACGGAATGAAATTCAGAAGAAATTCAAATCTTGTTCTCCCTTCGCAAAATTCGAAGAAACTCGCGAGGAACTGAAAAAACTCTGCGTGATTCGTCCTTTGATTCTACCAAAGTGAATCAAAGTTGGTGAAAATACGATCGGTCGTTTTATTATACACGCGTTCTTCTGCAAAATGAAATCCATTTCGAAACGACGAGAGATAGAAAGAGTGAACCTCTCAACGATTTGAACCACCGTCGACCGTTGCTCGGAAAGTAATTTCGATATCGAGCGAATCGGCAACAACTTGGACGACGTCGAGGCGAAAGTTACGAAATCGAGGGGCGCTTTACTTCGCAACGCGGACGCGCAGCGGGATCCAACCGCGGACTGGGTGAACGAAGATTTCGATCGATCGGTTGAAAAGGCACGAGCTCGTCTATAGCCGGTGCATAAAGCTGCATTTTTGATGCTGCACATGCGACTCGTCGTCGATGTCGGTCAGTCGCTTTCCACCCTCTCCCTCTCTCTCTCTCTTTCTCTCCATCTCCTCCTCCTTCTTTCTTTTTCACGGAAACTAGGCTTTCTTGAATTTATTAGAATACATTCGCCCGTGTCAACGATCCTACGAGATACAGCAACTATAACGTCGTCTATTTTTCTTCCTCCTCTCCGCGCGTCGAAAGCACGGCCAGAGGTCTATGTAGAACGCGAACCTCGTCCAATCCTCGCTCGCGTCCTCCCGCTTTTTTATATAACAGAAATCAATTAATCGATCC
Organism: Tetragonisca angustula; assembly: GCA_036937485.2. Lineage (NCBI taxonomy): Eukaryota > Metazoa > Arthropoda > Insecta > Hymenoptera > Apidae > Tetragonisca > Tetragonisca angustula. The sequence continues at coordinate 1,736,069 of JAWNGG020000017.1, read as the reverse complement.
CCCCTCTAGCTCCATCCCGCCCCCCACCCCCTCACGACGTCGGCGTGCATATTGTTGCACGCAGCAAGGAGAAATAATTACGCGCGTTCCCCGATGATGCTCACACGCTCGCCGGTGCGCGGTCACGAGAAAAAGAAAAGAGGCTACAAAGCGCCTCGGTATACCCTCATTATTAAAATAACTCCTCGTTGAGGATCGTTTTCCCTCTCGAAACGCGCTCGTTTCGAGTGCCAACTTGGAGTTGTTGCGACGATCGACCGGCTAATTCTCGCCCGAATATCCTTCGAACCGACACACGGCAGCTACCTAACACAGCCTCTCCTTCCGGTTACGAGTGCACGACCTACGGATCTTCGATTGACGTTCACGCGTCGGTAGAAGAATATCGGAGGCCAGACCTAAGCGGACGTGCGACGCCCTCGTTCCACGCATGCCTCTCGCACCTGCGGACGCCGTCGGACACCACCGTCTCCTGCGAATCGCATCGTCGCCGATCCGTGATCACATTGTCCCGTGTCATCCGCCGATGGTTATGCTATCACGCGGCCGTTACGCGGGAACCGAGGCACTCAGCGACAACGTCCACGAGTTGACGAGCTTCTTTGGAATTTTATCGAGTCCTTCGTCGCCGATGGATTCGATTTTCACCGTGCTCGCTACGTGTACGGACTAGATAGAATAATCTTCTACGCCAGAAAGAGAAAAGAGAAAGGTCGTAACAGGTACACTAAAAATCAAAAACCGAACGTTCTCCGATGTACGTGTGACGAACGACCATCGTCACGAACGACTGCGTCATTGATGAAAATACAGATATTTCGGTGTAAAGATCATCGGCGTATTCCTCGAAGTGTATCGCGTCACCGATGAGACCGGTGGTACGTGCCGAGCCAGTCCGGCAGAGGCATGCGAGTGGACGGGTCGAAATTGATCTGTCAAAGAGGAACAGTGTGTCGGCACTAAACTCGCGGCCCCAAAAATACACGGGTAAAAATCACGGGCCTGTCGGAGCGCAGCTGCGTGGCGAACATCACCAAGGGAAACACACGGAAATAGAGCGGGACACGGCTAGAGCAATCGCGCGTGGCTGGCTGGCGCGCTCGTGTCACGATGAAGGAAGAAGCAGCCAGCCTGGAAGCCTCCGGGAACGAATCCTCTCCACAAAGCGTGATCCTGTACCGTTGCACACGCTCCACCCTCTCCCTCCCCCTCCCGCCCCCTCCCCATACCACCGGCAAGCCGTTTTAGAGCTCTCTCGGGTCCGCACTTCCGGTCGATCGATCCGCGCCAGCGACACGTGCAGGCTTTCCGCGGTCGTCTGTCGCGCACTACGCACTGCCACCGCGGAAAAACACGTTGTGCGTTTTTCCGCACACGTGCGCGCACACACACGGCACTTGTCAAGCTCACACACTCGCGCGCGCACACACACACACACACACGCGCGCGCGCGCGCACGCAACACACAATTCCCGCAGCTGCGCCACACCGCATTCACGCATGCAACCCTCACGTCCTGCAGCAGCACACGGGCGCACGCATTCGATCAGACGCACGTAGCTTCGTCGATACTACCTAACTACATATATACGTGTGTATATGTACTCGATGCACGATCGCACGATTTTCTCAATTGAACACAACGGAGCAAAAATCGCAAACGGATGTACCGTGGCGTGATGTGGCGTCTCGACGCTCCGGCATCGGAGGGCCACCTCGAAGGACGCTTCCTCCTCGATCGTTGTCGCTCACCACCGTTTCCACCACCGGTCTCCAACTTCACTCGATCACACCGCCTCTTCCACCCTTTCGATCGTTCGAAAATCACCTCGTCCGTCTTCGTCCCGTACGAGAGAGCCGCGTTCCACCGACTCGTTCGTTCGTCGCGACGTGAAACTGCCCTCTATTTCCCCCCTTGGCCGATTACTCTTTCACGCGTCCTCCGCTTCCGGTTTCGGCCGCGTGCCGTCCCGCGATAAAGAGGCTCGTTTTGCTCCGGTTTCTTTTCTTTTTTCTCTCTCTCTCTCTCTCTCTCTCGCTCTCGCTCTCTCCCACTTTGCGTCGTCGACGTACAACGCACCTTGGATACGGAGACGTGCGTCAGGGTGGTGGCATGATTGCGACTATCCACCTCGTCGTGCGTCGCCGTCGGCGCTGCCCTCGACGCCGTGCGACGCCGGCGTCGTGGCGCCTCGACTCGGCCGTTCGCCGTGGCACACATGCGCTGCTCGATACCGATGGCCGCGATTTGCCGTTCACGCGCCGTCTCTCCCTCGAGCGCGATTTTCCTCCAGCAGTTTCGCTCGCGAATTTTTCTCGCGTCATTCTCACTCGAATTCCTTTCCCCTTCTTTCACTGTTTCTACTCGATCGAAACTGTTTCCTCGACTCTCTTCGATTCGTCGATCTGTTGACACAAACGAGCAGAAACGAGGTTTTCCACTGTCTTTGAACTACAGATTTTGTCACATTTCGAAATTTATACTCCATGTTCTTGTGGCCCACATTGTCTGTAACTTTGTAGTTTTATAACTGATATTTTATCACGGTGTAATATCGTGTCGTTTTATTTTATATTTTATAGTTTATTGTTTTATAACAAACTGTACTTTTAGCTCATGTTATATGATTTTACAATTTGTAATTTGTAGTTCTTGTAGCTTGCACGTCACAGTGTACAATTTGTCTTGTAATTCTTGACATCAGAACCACGAAAACGGTCAAAATGGTCAATTTATAATTTTCCTTCGAAATTTTGTAGACGTAAAATAATGTACTTTTAGGGATTTCAATTCCACAAACAAAGTTTCTCTTTTTCTTTTCTTTACTTTAACGGAAAGTTTACGCGTTAGTAAATCGTTGACCAGTTCCAGTGTTAAATACGTTAATTATTTCTAAATAAAATTCCCGACATTTATTTTGCCAATTATATACACTTTGAAATAATCAAAATCTTCCGTTTGAATGCCTAAATAAACTAAAATAACCGAAATGAAATACCTAAATAAACCTAGATACACGCGATGGTTTCATTGTGATTAAATTTTGAATTAAAATCGTTCCGCGGGTTTATACTTAAATACTTGAAGCTGGTCAGAGTCTTCCAACCTAACCTTTACTAATCTAAATTCCTGTTACGTACCCCACGAAATATCACGATATAGAAAGCGTGATTCCATCCGAGTTCAGACACCATTTCTCGAAATTGAGAACGTTCCGAACTTTTGCAATTGAACTTGTCGCGTTGCGAAATGCAAATTATTTCGATGGCGTTTGAAATTAAAAACGCGACGAGCCTTCCGGGACTTCCGCGAAGAGTCATATATACACGTGTGTGTATATTATATATAGATGCGAACGTGATCGAATCGAAATTTTCAGGCTCGAAACTTCTCTCAGATCCCGCCCTCGAATGTGTACACGTGTATATATAAACAGGAATATGGAATGAGAGAGAACACATTTGCATGCACGTCGAGCCAGCGTATGTAGTACGTATTTCGCATGTAGGGTAGAATATGTGCGCGCTGGAAAATCGAGGTGTGGCAGCGTTTGCTGGAAAATCGAAGGCGGCTACTTCTGTAATACGCTTCGTAGAATTCAATAGAGTCTACTGTCGGAGAAGGGAAACGGGTCATCCGTGACTCGGCCGTACCCTTTCGTACACAGCCAGACAAATATTTCTTCCACGTGATCGGGCAATTTAAATATTACATAAATACTCGTGGAATCTCGGTCACGTGGACGACTCGCCGGCCACGAGACCTTATCCCTTTTATTTTGCGACAACAATTCTTTCATCGCGAACGATTCTTCTCGATTTTCGCTTGTTAAGCTACAAGCTTGAATTTGGTAACGATGATGATTTCGATCTTTGAGCAAGCATTTTTTTTTTTTACGAATAAATTGCGATTGTCGTTTTTTTTAATTAAGAGGTTACGGGGGTTCGAAATGTGGTGTCGTTGTTAAGTATTCGTTGTTGAATGTGAATCTTGCCGTCTGCTGGCAAGATGTCAGCACGAAACGACTGCTAACATCCTCTGTATCGACGGACAGTTAAATATCGACGTTGAGTACGAGTGCAATTGCAGATGATGTACAGGCATCGACCATGTAGACCTGTGGACAACTCTTTGGAATTTCAAGCCGCGCGTTCTACAATATCGATCGCGCAGGAAATTTCAGATTTTATCGTGCCCTCTGTTGAAATTGTGTAAAGTTGGCAGAGAAGATGGTATCTGTAGTCCTTAAACAAATTCTAAACAAGTTGTTACGAAACGTCTATCTATATGTTATAATCGCAAACATAGAATTCTACGCTTGCATGATATGCAACGTTATATATTATCGAGGAAAATTGATTTAAATAATGATTTAATAAATCTTACCAATGACCAAACTCGCGGTCGCAGCCAATTAGTATCGTATTATTTGCTGCATAATTCGTAGTTGTATCAAATAGTGGTGCAATTAGTAATTATATATTGTCCAGGTCATCACGTCGAAGTTGCTGCACTTGCGTGTAATATATTTGCAATCTTTACCAAATCAGTGTTGAAACTTAAAAATTCAAAATTCAAAGTGAGATTAATTGCAAGACTTACAACAAAGACGCGACACGAAGAGGCTAACACTTAAAATTAAGTCTCGCAACTGGAGACGCGATTTGAAACTAAAACTCAAAATTAGGACACAATCATAGACGCTAAAACATAAAATTACATATAAAACTAAAGTTTACAGCTGGAAGATGCAACTTGATGTGAAGATTTAAAATTAAAACCAACTCACACCCTACTTCGTTCGTCGATAAAGTTTAAAATTAACTTAATCCATAATATCCGAAATAAAAACCAAAACGCGCATATCCCACGAAGTGCTTGATCACTGAATAATAATGTTTAAACAATTAAGTAATTAATTTAAAAACGTTGACAATGACTATTTTTGTTTAATAAATTTTAAATAAACTTGTAAACATTACAGAAGAGAATTAATCGTTGGAATTGTTGTGAATAAATTATTAGAAATATTAGATAACGTTTAAACAATTAGAATGTTTCAGAAATATTGTTTAAAAATTTACTCCTAAAGTTTGGTCGATGTATACGGGACAAAGGTTTAACTGGTAATGAACTCTTGTCTCGGTACCGGTCGAGATTAATCCAATCTCTCGGTCGTTAATGAGGCGGAACAGTTAATTAAAATTTCATAGAAATGTATTGATGACTCGACTGCTACAAACGATTAATTAGAAATTTTAAATGAAACGTTATAGGGAAGAATGAATTGTTACAAACAAATATTAGAAATATTGGATAATGTTAGAAATAATAGATGATGTAAAAGATTAGAATGTTTGGAAATATTATTTAAAAATTCAATTTGTAAATTTAATCGACGTGTATTCGACGAAGGTTGAATTCATTATCTCGGTTGCGGTCTTGGCCTCAATACTATTCAGAGTCATTCTGTCCTTCAAGTACTGTCAGTGATGCGAGACAGATGATAGTCCTTGTTCATAATTCGTAAACCGGTTCTTCCATTACAACAATTATTAATTCAATAACGAAGAAATTATTAGAAATATTAGATAATGTTTAAAAAATATTGTATAAAAATTCAATTTGTAAATTCAATCGATATATACTCACAGAGGTTCAATTTACACTGAGCTTTGTGTCGTTCAAGGTCAACATGATTCTTCGATCCTGCGTCTTTCTCAATACTTCGAAGAATAACTTTTTTTTATCATAACGATCAATAATAATAATAATTTTAGATTTTTATTGCAAATTTATACTGTTACCGATTTATTACAATGATAAATATTATTTTTTTTACAGTAAACTTAGTTTCTTGCTTGTGTTAACATATTGTTATATACGAATCATTAAAACTAATTAATAATATTCTGGCATACCAGAGAACCCAATTAATGATGTAACTGATACGAACGAATTGAAATTATCAACCAACGTTTCGAATTAATATGGAAACTAATTAAATTACAAATAAATCATTCATCGTTACCCAATAACGGTTAATAATATTATGGGAATGTATTGACGATTTCATTGTTATAAATAATTTATTGATTACTTAGCTATATTATTGACTTAATTCTCAGAAATAAATAATTCGAAACATTAGATAACATTTGGACAAATAGAATATTCAGAAATTATTTGTAAAAATTCAATTTGCGAATTTCATCGATGTTTATGCGACGAGGATTCGATCGACAATGAGCTATGGTCTCGGCATCTCTCGAGATCAACTTGATTCTGTGAAAAAATGATTTTTATATTACATTATACGGATTAATAATTTAACAATTCTTATATTTTATCTCTTGCAAATTTACATATACAGCTATTGATTTATTATAGTAACGAATATCATAATTTACGTATTAAAGACTAAGAAATTTAATTTAATCATAAAATAGTTAAGAAGGAGACATTCATCAGACAGCCTTCGTTTATCAATATATATTTTACACTTTAGCAACTTCCTCCTTCTGCTATCGTATAACGGGTAACATGTCATATACACATAATCATTGACGTAACCAAATATAAATCAGATTTATCTCGCGACAAAATAAATAAATAAATAACGACTCATCATATAATATATGAATCTTCTGAGAATTGCGAAATTTCATGTGTCTGAAAGAAACTGCCCTTATATAATAGAGCTTCTTAATACTAACAAGAAGTGGTAATCTCAATATTCATTTTTATATAATATAATTCATTCTTATATAAAAGTACAGAGCGTTTTGATATTTAAAATATCAATATCATAAATTTTTATGAGTATTTATATTGCAATTTATGTCGTCGTCGTTAATGTTACAACTGGCAATAGCAGTTCCCTTTATGTCGATTATGCTGACGAGATATCTTTCCGCAATGATAAAATGTTAGACGTATTATTTTTTGAAATAAGTTATCGGCCGAATGTTTAAAATAGTTCGTCTTCTCCTGATAAATTTCTGACGAAATAATTTTCGAAGACGACACACGGAACTGCATACTTTTTTCAAATTCTCTTCTTAAAGCAACCAAACTCTTGGCTTTTGTTTTTATGTTCTTCTTCAGTTTCTGCGCAATATACTAATTTCTAGAAAATCGTTCTGTTCTCCATGGAATATTGACGAAATAATTTTCACGGAAAGCTGTCTCTCGAGGTCTGTCGATTGTCACCCGGTGATCCGAAACTTTCGAAATTTCGATAAAAATTGGAAGGAAAACGGATGAGAAACAGTGTTTGATTAATCATTTATCAGGAACACGGACGCGCGACGCCACTGGATAGGTAACGTAATGTTCAGTCAGGGAACAACCGGCTCGTATGCATCGGGTTTCAACCGGTAATAGAATTATTTTCCCTTGCCCCCGGGAATTGATTTCCAGACGTTGTTCAGTATTGCGTGCAATGTCCAATCGGTGAGAACTCGTGCAGATACTCGAAGAAAATGGAGGAAGATCAGCGGATTGAACGAAAGTAATCACCGTTGTCGATTTTTCGATTGACAGTAAATTAATCGACGATCGATCTTTGTTAGTAGATCTCACCGCCGAACGGTAAATCCGAGTGTTTCGTTTAGTTTTCTCTCACATGGAAAGAGTTTCGCTCATTCGACAAATTAAATCGAAAGTACGATAGTGTTTTTACTAAATGAAAATTGGACAGAAGCAGAGAAAACGAAGGGAGAATTTTATGTTTCTTCTTTTTCGTTTTTCTTTAAATGACGAGAGATTTTGTTTTAATTTCGCAGCATTTAAACCGACTAACGTGATTGTAAGAAGAAGTCTTTCCTTGATTTCTATCTATTGTGAGGCATCTCTCTTCTTTCTCGAAAAATAATTTTCTTTTTTTTTTCTTCGAAAATCAAAGTAAAATTTTTCACGTTACAAATTGATCGTCGTATCATCTTCTTTATTTTTCTTTCGCACCATCTCCATCTGCAACCGCACTATCTTCTTTTCCTGCGAGTTCATGAAAAAGCAAACTTGATAACCTCTAACTTTATCGATATTTTCTAAACCGTGGATTTTACAAATTTTTTGGATTCTGCCAAGCGTTGATCGTAGTAAAATCTTATCACCTGGTGATCATCATTCAAAATCAAACTCGCGTTTTCACAGAAATCTTTCCTTCCGATCTTGAAATTATTCGGAACAAGAAATTGTTCAAGTTGCGAAGTATCTGTCGTAATCGCGGAAAGCAAATTGTGAAATATAGTCTGTCGAATCTGTTGTTGAAATTCCCCCGACTTTCATCGCAAGCGAATCTACGTCCGTACAAATTGCGACGATTGTGTATATCAATGCTCAGTACCGTCGCGAGGTTACAAACAAACCGCGTCGACCGACGATCGTTACGATACAAACGCCAATCATCTCGTACACGATGCAGCGTAACCCGTCGATCGTGTCTCCTTCCAGAAACAGCGTGACCGCGATCAAAACGATGAGCCTGCTCGGTCTGACCTTCCGATCGTTGGCCCTCGGCGACAGCGAGCCACGACCGGACGATTTCCTCGACTTGACCAACCGAGACGGCGACGAGTCTTCCAAACAGTCGAGAAGAATCTCGAAACAAGCGTCGAGGGAAGACGCGAGGTCGTCCAACAAATCCAAGGACGAAATAAAACAGCTGAGGATGATCAACTTGGACGAAGTGGCGTGGCACGACAGCATCGACAGTTGTTGGGTCGTGATCCACGATTTCGTCTACGACTGCACGGAGTTGTTGAAGAATCATCCTGGCGGGTACGACGTGATCCTCGAGTACGCTGGCAGAGACGCGACATTGGCCTTCATCGGCACTGGACACTCTTCCACGGCGAGGGAGAGCTTGGAGAAGTACCTGATCGGCGAGCTTCCCTTCGAGGAGAGAATCTTCCGCGTCCCGAACGGCATCAAACTGGTTGGATCGTAGCTTCGAGTTATTATTCGCAAACGTTCAACGAGCGGATCTTGCAGAAGATCTTCGAATTTCGGAACGATCGAAGAATCTTCCACTTGGTTCGCCAAGATGAAAGACGGTGGTTTTGGATAAAAACTAAATTCGACTAGATGTGAATTTTGTCTTACTCGGATTGTGAGAGTTTCTTTGGAATTTTCAACTGTCAGAAGTTGCATCATCAGACAGCGTGAATCAAAGCTCGAGGTGTTTTTAGTTTTACAATTTTTGTCCGTGTCACTATTTACCCTTGCGTGCATCGCGTGAGTAAAGGTGTACGTTGCGTGTGAGCTCTCTATCACGTTGAATTTTTATGGAATTTGTTTTTTCCTAGATTGATGAGAGAATATAACGCGTTTGCTTGATACAAATTATTATTTTTGTGCAGTTGAGAGTAGCAGTTCATTGTTAGATATTAATATCTCAAAGAACTCGTCGAATAATCCAGACAAACTTGTCAAAAATAGCGAATTTATTTTTTATACTGTAAGATTTAAAAATACACTTCTTATAATTTGAAGAATCGTTGATACTAACGTTGTTAGACCAAGTTATTAGTATTAAATACTAAACTAAACTATTGACTAAATTATTTAATTAAGTTAAACTAGTATAGATTAAACTACTAGAGAAACTACTTCAAGAAACGTCTCTTCTAATTCTCCATTTAATATTAATTCATTTTCAATATCAACATTGGAGGACTTTTTTACTATCGTATAGAATGCGAACAGTTAAACTGTCAATTTTCTAAATTATACTTATCGATTTTCAAACACGTGCCAGTAATAAAATAAAATAGAAATTCGCCCAGTGCTCTTTCTTGATTTTATATTTTTCTCCTGTCGGCCAAATGATTTCGAATTGATTTGTGTACGTGTATTATTTATTCGAATACGATCAAGTAGAAGCGGTGCGCACCAATCAGACAAATATCGATTTTCTCCTCTCTGTTTGCTTTCTTGACGCTTTCTTCTCTTTTTCATCTTTTTAAAACAAAACAAAAATATTGCTATCGTAGAAATTGAACGATAACTACTACACGAGTCAGAGAAATATTCAACGTGTCGTCGAGTGCAATCTAATAATGTGAAAATATATAAACATGATATAACGACTCGTTGACATAAAAATACACGAACATGAATTTTCTCGAGAGGAAGTTTTATACAAAAGCAAAAGGAGAAACCTGTTAGAATTGACCAAGTTTTGCTATAATCAGAAACATAATTAACGAGGAATATTTTTTAATGTCTTTCAATATTTTTTTTAAATCTCAAAGAGGAAAGTACATAGCCTCGAAATTAACTAGAAGAGTAACTTCAATAATTAATTGTCAACTATTTCTCAAACTCCTTTTTCTTGCAATTTTCACAGAAATATGTTCTTCTCGAAAATTTCTTTTTCATACAATAAATAAATCTCGTTACTAGATCCACTTCCACGTGCAGAGAAATAATGAAATCCCTGGATACGAGTTACGTGTGGAATAATCCCAATTCCCTTGAAGGAAGATTTATTAAGCTCAAGTGCAACTTACACAGTTCTCATTAAGTTACGTTAAATCACTCTAACGATTTACTAAATTACTAAAATTTAATTTCAACCTGTTCGACGATTTAATTTTGTTTGACAATATATTTCATTTATTTATTTTACATTTCACAAAATATTTTAACTTTGCACTTCACGCGAGAATATCTGAAGTGTGAAATAAAATTAAGAGTATTAAATATTCTTTTGAATTTCATACTTCACCGCCAAGACTCCGAGATAAACGAACTAAACATTCCAAAATTATGTAAATCAACGTTAGATCGTTGCATCATACATGGACATCAAACGAGACCAGACAAGGGTTAATGAATTATCAATTTTATTTAACGCTTATCTTTATTTATATACTGAGACACATTTCACGAGTGTTTCGCGCGTTTACCGCGGGGACACGTACGAGATCGATAAATCAAGTTTCAAGAGCACACCGTCCCAATTGAAGCCGGCGTGTACTCACGGAAGCCGTGTCCGGGTTATTGTAAGAGGTGTTTCATTCTTTAATTAGACAGCGTGAAATTAGATACGTACGGTGTGTCTGCGGCCGCGGGACCTAGGCATTTAAGTCACGCCTTCGCGATCATTTTACATCGTTTCCATCCAGACGCTCGACTTCTTCGTATCCGTTTCACCGCGTTTTGCTTCTTCGAGCCTTTTCCTTTCGCACGGGCCAAAGGCGTTACCACTTATCGCGATCGTGCCATGCAAGAAATACAAGTGTGTAATATTCATGCAGTTCATTCGAATGAAATTTCAGATGGCATCTGATTAAACGAACTCTCGCAGTTTGAAATACCAAACGTTTTCATATTTCATGGAATAGTTTATTGAAACGTTATTGTTGAGAAATTCATTTGTACAATGATGTGAGCGTCGCCATTTATTAATACGCAGCGGAATAAGCGTTTGTGGATGTCGTGATCGATGATCTTTTTTTTTTAACAGACGAATAACGCGTGTGTAACATGAACGGACGCTCCACGTGTTTCTTCAGCGTGCTTCGACGATTATACAAATAATATAATTGCTAATATATATGTCTGTAGTTTAACATAAATATATTTGGTGAATAATACTTATTTGTTCTTCAGTTATATTGTTGTATTTGTAGCGGCAAAGTACGAGTTTCGAACACCGCGATTTGTACAAGCCGCAAAAGGCTAGCGATCTTCGATGTTAAGCAGAGTGCGGAACACTGCTAGGATGGGTGACCGTCCAGCCTAGCGAGTAGTTATGACAACAAGCGTCTGAGGTATAAGAGGTCGCTGCCATCAGCCCCACTCACCTCCCATGATGAATCTAGGCAACGACTCTGAGACGAAACGCATAACCTTTCCTCACCTTTACATCTTACATCCTTCTTCCGTCCTCGTACCAATTGTTAAATATAATGTAAATATGTAAATACCATAGCAACTTTCAAGCCCTTCATGTTAATTTCACATTTCTCGAAATAATCTCGCTATAATTGCAATAGTTAAAATTGTTAAATAACGAGTTATGGAATTTAATTCTTAACACGAATAAATCATTAAAAATTTCAAACAACATTTGGAAATTAATTTAATTTAATTGTTGCAAATAAATTATTTAATAGTAATATTAGACAAATGTACAAATAGAAATTTTATCAAGATTCCGGTTTCTCCCGTCGACGTGTGCACGCTGAAGGTTCAACCAGTAACAAACGAATGATTTTTATATTTTTGTTTATATTCCCACCGATTCATTTAGTTACAATAGCAACGTTCCTTTATGTGATATTGTTGTACGTATAATTATAGACTTTATTTTATAATCTAATTTTATAGAATCATTGATTATCTCGTGCCATTTGTCCTTCGAACTTCTCTCTGTTTCTCCGATTCACCAATCGACACGAGAAACAAAAAAAGTGTAAATCTAAAAATAAAGGACTACTGTCGACGGCCTCTGATTTTCAAACACTCTTCTTCTTGCCACCGTGCGTGCCAATCAGCTGCAAATTTATACGAGCGGATTTCTGCTAAACGAGACAGGGACAACAGGGAAATAAACGATACGCATCACATCGGTACATTATATTTCTTGGTCCTCTAAACATTCATTAATATACACAACATACAATACGACATAGCGGTTCAGCTTTTGTTTTTTTTTTCATTTTTTTCTCTTTTTTTTTCTTTTTTCCTTTAGTTCCTCGTTCGAACTAAAGTCGCGGTACCGACAGAATGTTATGATATCAAGTTTCTCGTTACTCACGAACGTTGCGCTTTCTTCACCTCCGCCAGCATTTTTGCACCATCGAGTGTCGATCATGTGTCATTTTGTGCACGACGGCAGGAGATAGATCAACATTCATGAAAATTAGTAGGAGATATACACACCACGATGAGAAAAATATTTCTATATCGGAATATAATGCGTCTACTGGATACCATCGTAGATTCTGTTCTCTCTTTTCTTTTATTTTTCTTCTTCTTCTTTTTCGTTTTGTCGCTTACTTTTAATTTACAACGCTACGTCTTTCATCTCGCGCTCTGTATGGAAACACCTGTCCATCGAAACAGCTGTCCATTTTTTTTTTTTTTTTTTTTTTTTTGGGTTCGTATTCCCGTTGAACCGTCTCTCTCGCTTCGTCTTCGCTTGCGGTTTATTGATTAAATTGGAAACACTGTTACAACGGAACGGCACGTCTAGCCCCGTACGCCATTTTACGAGGTTGGTGTATGCGAGCTACCGTGGTTTCTGCAAGTAAAATTTTATCTGCGTTTTGTTTCCTCGAAGCACTGCACGTTTGACGAAAATAATTTTTTACTATTTAGATTGTAAAAATTGTCCGTTTTGGAACTTAATGTTTCTTGAAACGGTGCAATTTCTTTTTTTTCTTTTCATTCCCAAACGTTTCAATATCACTAGTTTCAAATTTTCCGTCTTTGCAATATAATTACAAATGTAATTGACAAAATTAATATTGATTTTTGCGATTTCATATACCATAAAAATAGTAAAATAGAGTAAACGAATAAAGTCTTTGGTTTTCTTCAAGTACAAAGTTCATATCCTGTCGATAATGAGGTTGTAATAACCTCTTTGTTATAATAACAAACTTACACAAATGTTTCTCCTACTTAATATAATCAACAATTGTAATCAACGTCATTTAAAACTTCGGAGAAACGACATACATATCACGTACACCAACCAAATTCAAGATCAAAAATCGTTTCGCCAAGGTTTTAGCTCCACTTTAAAAGAATCGCAAACAACTTTTCATCTCTTCGTGAAACATTCACCTTCGAGACGGATAAACAAGATGAATAATTTATTGCACATTATTCACCGACAAGCGAAGCTTCACGTATCACGAGATATACGAGGCTCGATCATCCCCTTTCGGCAAATTGACAAAACGATTCCATACACACATACACACACACGATATGACGCGAGCTTTCTCGTTCGAACGATGGTTGAATCACGCAAAATTGACACGAATTAATCTCGTGCTAGAGAACCTATGCATTTTAGAAGTTTCGCGCTCTTTGGCAGTCCTGGGTTCCATTTCCCCCCCTCTCACTCCCGGCGGTTAACTATACCGGAAGCGACGATGCCCCGGGAAGTAAATCCCGTTCGACGCATCATTGTTACATTTATTATTCCTTCCTTTACATTTATTATCTTCTTATCGCGTGAACGATAGACTGTGTGCGCTTAGACGTACATGTATCATCGGAAGAGGTGAGTCTCCTTCTCGCTATCGAGGAGGACTTTAACTCTGCTACGATCTTCGAATCTCTTTGTTTCTTTCCAGTGTAGCAAAGGTTCTCGATTTTGAAAGTATGGGAGATTTAGACTTTAACTGTCATGCGAAAAATTTCAATATAGTTCGTTTCGCTGATTTTTGAAATATACAGTAATTGTAACGGAGGTGAAGTACTTTCGACGATGGCATTCGTGTGATTTTCACAGATTTCAAGGATTCTTTCAAACTCAATCCTTAATCTTACTTAATTTTTAATCTAACGTAATTAATTTCACCTGTATTTCTTTAAGAACAGTCATTTTTAAATGAAAAATAACTCCTCGATCTTTAATTTAAATTCACTTTCTATATTATTATTTGTATCGTTGTAGATTTCCATTTTCACGAATTTTAAGTGAATCGTCAGCAAACAAGCGTGACACATTATCAAACAGAATAATTACTTTAGATCTCTTTCTATAATTCTTCCAAGATAAACAATTAATCGAGATACGACACAGTGAACGAAAGAATACAGACGTCAGCAATTAACGATTGAGAAACCTCTCGACAACTGGATTTCAACTAGAGATTTGCCAGAGAACGATCCAAAGAAGGTAGCAGAATTAATTATACCATTGGATGCGATTGTTCTCGGTACGCTTATTATCGAGTGCCTCGCCAGCTGCGCGTCTCTGTTTAGCCTGGCGAGTGCCGGAAGTCGAGCCGCTCTTCCGTGTTTTCAAGCCTCGGAGGAGGCAACTCGAAAGTGGATGATACTGTTTTCACGGTCGCTGCGCAACGCTCACGGCAGCGCGCAGGAGAGTCACGCGCGTGAAATTCGACGAGGTTAATGTTCAGCTAACGTTAGATCGTTTCAACAGGAGAAGCACCACGAATTACTAAATCTACGCTGACTGTATTATTTTCTTTTTTTTTTTCCTTTCTCTCCCTTCGTCACGCTAAGGACGCGAACGCGTATTCCTTCGATTCGCTAGGAAATCCAAGAGAAACTCGATTTGCTGGAAAATCCAAAGAGAATTCGTTTGATTCGCTGAAAAAGAGAGAGAAAGAGAGAGAGAGAGAGAAAATCTGAGAAGAATCCCTTCGACTTGCTGGGAAATCAAACGCAGACTCGCCGATTCCCCGATAAATCCAAACGTTTCATCCGTGTCCATTTTAACGCCTTGCGCTGGCAAATGGCTGCGCGGACCATAACGAGTGACCGAACCGTATAAAATAACTCGTCGCTTTCTTTTTCTTTTGAACTGGATAGAAATGATCAAGAAGTAATGAACTTGTCGTTTGTTTTGCCTGGGTTACATTTAAATATACTTGAAACTGAGAAACAATGTCGCAATTCGGGGCAAAAAATTTGGGACAACAGCGCAAGAGGTTAACGGCGTCGGTGATTCGACGAAACGACGTTGAGTCTCGTTTCCGTCTCGTTATATCGATTCCATCGAGATACGAAATGATTCACGATTTTTTTTCGAAACTTGTCCCGATCGAGGGGATGAATAATTAATTGCCCGACGGTTCGTTATTTCGAAAATAACTACGATCGATTGGACAAACAGCGTGGATCACTGGAGAGATTTCGTGGTATAATTCGCGGCACACGTCGATCTCGAAAAGTCAGAGTTCACCGTGCGCCCGTAGGGTTGTCATAACATCGACTATATATGATCGTGTACGAGTACGAATCGTTTATCAACTGAGATATTCTTCTCTTAAAACGAATTCATGGTGTGTTGTCGATCCCGAGCGAGGAAGCTGTTGAACATCGTTTGCGAGTAATTCGTCGTTTGAGTAGAAAAAGGATTAACAGGTGTGTGTGTTCAATCCGCTTAACGCGCAGGTCCTTCCCTTTGCGGGTGACTTTCCAATTTTATCAAATTTCTTTCCAATGAGAAGTTATTGGTCGATGGTGGTCGAGCATCGGCTCAAATAATTATGAAAATCTCGTACAAAGTATACATGGCTGATAAGAAATATAAACAACACGCGAATCTTTCTCTGGGTATTTAAATTGTAATTAGACTGCGGGTGTTTGTATAATTTAACCTAAAGAAACACAGATTCGGAAATTAAAAATCTGTTAAATGTTATAACATCAATATAATATTTATCATATTATGTATATACTCTGCAAATATATTTTGTATATATCCTTGCGTGAACACTCTAAAGCAGTCAAATTATAACGTTAACACGATAAAAGCGAATGAAGAATAAAATGATGACTACCAAAAAAAAAAAAAAAAAAAAAAAAACGATAGACGTTTCTATCAGGCATGTCTATTTATATCAATACGATAAAAGCGAGTAAAGGATTAAATGATGAGTACCAAACGATAGACGTATCTATCAACCACGTTCGCATATCTACTCGTATCAAGAACACACGCGTTAAGTGATTGACAATCGTTTAAGCATAACTAGACAGAAACGATTCGCCGCGAGAAAAGAATCACGATCACAGAATCGTCCACAGAGATCAACCGCGAAGGTAAGCGCGTTTTAGCCACTCGCTTGAAGTCTCGACACGTGAAATACAGATTTTTGAAACGTCGTTCGAATCGCTTTGCGACTCGCAAGTGTACACACGCTAAATACTCACGGGGGGCTATGGTATAATAATTATATACAGTAACGAGTAACATTTTACGTGTTCTTAACGTGATCATCCGGTTCGATTATGCTTGCTCGGGATCCACGGAACGCTGTCGTTGAACATTTCATCCCACTTCTTGCACGACAATTTTATTTCACCGGACGTTCGTGCAAATTCGTATAATTCCCTTAATGGCAGAATTTTGCTTCGTTTCGACACTAAATTAGCGAGTACTGCATAACAATTCGCCGTCTGTACTGCGAGCATCGTTCGAGTTGTGCGACAAGGTCCCGATAATCGATCGAACCATGGATCCTCGAACGAAACGTGAGTCACAGCAAAGGTGGACTGTCGCAAGTTCAAGGACACCGTCTCCGCAGGATCCGGCCGTGCTATTTTCACGAAATACATATTTACAATTACACTTACAATTACACGACCCGAAGCGGGACATTTTCGTTACGAATAACAGAGTGTGCACGCACCCGAAGGGTGGGAGGGGGAGGGACTCTTAGAACTCTATTTGAATTACGCCGAGTATGTCGGAACGATGTTGCTCTACGGTAAAAGTAGACGCGTCGACGCGAATCGACGTCTAGCATACGCACGTTACATCGCAACGCATACATACGCTCCCTTCTCTCGTTTCGTTCGCGCCGCGACGCACTGACTTTTAACTCTTACACGCTACTTTCTGCTTTGTATGCCAAGTATGTTGGGACAAGCGTTAGATCTAGGTTCGTAGATCCCGAGATCCCCCGTCTAAGTTTCTAGCGACGTCGTTGATGCTCAATTACAGAGAGATCTCTCTCCCTATCGTCTAATACGGCTCGCCCGACAACTTTACACGATTAATTGTTACAACTATCCGCGGGTCAGTGTGTCAAGATTACCGCCGGCGAGGGTGATTAGTCGAGGGTGCAGCCCTCGTTCTCTGCTTTCGAAACGAGGGTGTGACTCGCGTCGAAAAGAATTCCCCGCCTCTCGAGAGTCTTTAATCGAGTCGTTTAATTGATACTGTGACGCTATCTGTGTACGAGTGAGCGTTCGATCGGTGGATGCTACGAGTACACAGAAACGAGTCATTCACTGGCTGTTTGGAAAAAATAAAGAAAACACGAGTCGTTTAATTGATATTACGCGTTCTCGTTCGATGGATGGGTTACGAGTTGTTTCGGGAAATTGTGGAAAAGTGTGTGTGTGTGTGTGTATGTGTGTGTAAGTGTAGCGAAACAGTTTAAGTTGGAGTGTGAGAAAACTCCAGAAAGTATCGACCACTCTCGTAACCTTCGACCTTTACGCCGCGTAAAGTGAGTTTTCCAACTATTCTTCAGACGTGCTTCAGCTTTAAATGAAAAAGAAAATTCTTTCATTTTCACGCCACCCACATCGTCGTTCAGAATTCTTGTATTCTTTCACCCTTTGTAATTGTCGCGTCGTACAACGGTGTATCGTGGCACAATTAAACTAGCAACTTTCAACCGATAAATACATTACTCTCATCGATACATAAATTAAATTCACAATTCACTGAATTCACATTACACTGTTTCTAACTGTATCGATTCATCATTAATCAAATCAAAGTACTGTCACTCGCTCACGAATCATGGTACGCGAGTCGTTGTTAATAGTCAACGATTAAAGAGCAAAATTAAACGCCGTGCAGACTGAAGCGAAGAATCAAATCAGAGTCAAGCTACGCACATGGATTATGATTGGGATTTCGAGCATCAGCGTGAAAATTCGTAACGCAGAGTGCAGTTGTCTCGGGGAAAAGAGCAACGTGACACGGTACAAGCGCCAGAAAGCACCGTGACACATAACGTGTCTTTTCGTGTGACGTAAATGCATACGAGAATGATTGATTAAGTCGCCATCCTGTTGCAATGATGAAGTTGCCACTCTGCCATTACACGTGTTGCGTGTAATTAACACTAGAACTACCAATGGTGGTTAAAACGGCCAATCTGTAATTTCAAAAATGTAAAACAACGTATTGTGAAAAATTTGAACGATCTTTCATAAAATCTACAAATAAAAATTTGTTTCACTCCGTCACAAAGTGTTTACTATTCCTTTTATTTCAACGTCTTTGATAGAAGTTTTTCGTCCCAATTTGTTTGTCGGCAATTCTAGTATCAAATCACACGTCCACTCCACGAACAGACAATTTCGTCGTGAAAAATTTAGTCGACGCGCGCTTTTAAATCTGACTCTTACATACTCCATACGGCACGTGTACAAATTCACATCTGACGAAACGCTCGAGTATTGTTGCAGGATCGTGTTTTTATCGGAAAGCTAACTTAGATCTTAGAAAGAACTTAAGCTTACAGCGGCGACTGCGTAACTAGTGACCAGACGAGGTTCGAGCAGAGACGCGTTAGATAATTATGGATAACCCTCCATGTTTTACGAATACATGTTTATGTACAACAGGACAGAAAAGCCCAATACGTTTCTCCATTTTCCATAGAAATTTGTGATATTTTCTGTTTTTCTTTTTTCGCTCGTTAAACGCTTATAGTGCCTTCGAATCGATGCGACAGCTACGGCAAACTATGATAATTAAACGTTTATTAAAAAGAAGAAAAAAAGAAACAAAATTTATACTCAGGAAACAAATTTATACTCTTCTTGGATTTGCGGAAGCGTCTGCAATTTAGTGGCATATTATGTTTCACGAAACGTCTAGAAACAACGAACGACCATGTGACGATTTCGACCATTATCGATGCAATTGCGTTTGATGATAAGAGTTCGATACGTCATGAATGTTTGGCAAACGAATTGTTTATGGTTGCTGTGATACAGCAGAAATCACTACAGTTTCGTTTGTGCTTGTGATCGCGTGATAATGTAAAAAAGAACGAATTACGCAGTTATTATGCAATTTTCGTCGAACTTATTACACAACCTAATGTTTAACGTTACGTGCCTACTTCTCGATCGAAGGTCATCGACCCCCACACGCTCAATTATCTTTAAACGAGAGGAACGAATTTAGCGTGTAGTGAACACAATTTGTTTGCCTCGGTGATTCGTTCATTGATAAAACGAGCACGAACTTGAATTCCGTTTCGAGGCGATCGTCGAAGACCTGTTGAGCCTCGACGATCGCGAATCTCCTCGTAGACTGACAAAAGACTCGAAAACGTTTCGACTTTTTCGAAATCATTCCGTCTTCGCAGAGAATGTTAAATTATAACATTAAATTTAGAATCCCAGTTTCAACCCCATCGGAGATCGATATTGCGCGCGTGAAAGTCGCGTAAACGCAGTGTCGTTAATTAGATAAAATATTTCAAAGATATTTTAAATTTTACGATTTCAAAAAAAAAAAAAAAAAAAAAAGAGGAGAAAAAAGAAAATTAGTTTTCAAACTGGGTCAACGTGAGCTGATTGGAATTATCAGCATCGACCCTTTCCCTCTGTGCAAAAGTCCATTTACAGCTATGTCTAAATACCTAACGCGAAATTATAAGCCCATTTACATAAACGATTAGACGCAAGCGGTGTGCATTCGCGCGTCGGCGACACCACGTCGCACAGATAAATGCAAACATTAGGTATAATCCAACAGCTGAATGGCTAGTACCGTTCGAATTACATGCAACGTTTGTACAAATCTAGGTGTATACGTACCCGTACTCGCCCTAGAAATCAGAATACATCGTGCACGCGCAAAAGCTGTAGAAAAAATAGAACTTTCCATTCGAGATATCCGCCGTGTCGAAACGAAAGAACAAACGATCTCTACCTGCCTCTGTAATTTAGGCCTTATGATCGGAGGATCATCACTCCCAAGTCGTTCGCTTCTAATCGAATATACCTACGTTACATACGTTCGTTCCTAACAACGATATCTACACACTTACGCGAGACGATAGAAAAGAACGAAAGGTTGGCAAGACCGAGGCTTTTCTGCACGATAATTTAGCAGATCGGTATTGTTAGTGAACTGATAAGTGACAAGTTGCCGGAAGAGAGCGTTTTCGTAGTTTCGTAGTTGAGTGTCAGACGAGCTGTGACTAGTGAAATTCGGTTAGTGTAACCAGTTGCGCTGGCAACTGACTGCGGACCGTAACGAGTGACCAAACCGTGTACAATAATTCCTTTCGGACTCGTTGGTACGATATCACTGGATAGAAATTATTAATAAGTAACATTATTATTGTAAATTTTAAATTGTTATAATTTTAACAAATATTATTTATTATTATTATATATAATAAATATTATTATAAATTTATTATTTGTTTTGCCTAGGTTATATTTAAAACCGAGAGAACGTATGTGAAAAAAATGTATAGTAAGAGAAAGACAAGCTCCATTGCACGACATCGTTGAAACACTTAAAACGAGTCGAATTATTAGAAAAAATTATTTTTATCATTCTGATATAATTGTTTTAGCTTTTATTACTCTGACAAACTTTCGTCCACATATTTCACAAAAATTCACCCCAATTCCGATCCTTGTATCTTTGCAAAATTTTTTGAAATTCTGACGTTAATAATATTTATAATAATATTATTGTATGATTATATTACAATAATATTTTATTATTAACTATTGGATATTACCTCAACGTCGGTAACTTGTAGTTGCACTAGTATCAGCTCGATCGTGCAAAAAAGTCCGCAAGTCTGACTGCTGTTGAGACGACACAGAGAGCGAAACGTATTCTTTCTTTTTCCCAAGTTTCGGTTAGGCGCGTGCAGGGCCTGGACCAGCCAGGAAAGACGAAGGCAATGACGAAATATCTCGTTTACGGTTCGGAGAACAATCGGTCAGATTACACGAGTAGAGAGATTAAACGTCTCAACGTACTTACGATCCGTGAGTAACGAATGGAATTGTCATTCGCACCTGGAATTCTTCGATTCGCGCCATCCTTTGGCACGTAACTAACGTGTGAACGATAGAACGATCTACGACGGAGTATAGTTCGTAAGTGTCGCAAGTTCTGTCGTTCTTTCTTCGATTTTCAATCGAAATATTGGTAAAACTCTAGAAATGAAATGAATTCATTGATTAACATCGTCCGTCCCTTGTGTCAATTTGACACATTTCTCTTATGAGATATTATATTGTTTTGTAGTAAAAGATAAACATTTGTTTTTTTCCAACCTATTGAGTTATTCGGTCGTGTTGTTGTAATATTCGTTTTTAAAGCACTTGAAAGTCTGTAATTTTGCCTTATAATTCTGCAATGTTAAATCAAAAGGATATGTTTGTAACATTCGCTTAAATCAAGTTATCAGACCCAATAAAATAGCAGGAAAATAAAAAATTTTTCTACATAGTGTCATTATTCAGCGTCATGCTCTTTCAAAGATACTTGTGCATGGATACTTGCAATTTTGAACGTAATTGTAACAAACGAATATTCAAAACAAATGATATATAACAAAGCAAAAAAAAAGATAAGAAATTGAACACTTACACACGAGAGTAGGATTTGTATGGGTTTTAAACGCAAATTTAGAAAGCAGATATTTCACTTATCTCTGGTAGAAGAGTTTGCAAATTCTTTTTTAATTTTCTCTCTTTAATTCTTTTTTGATTCTCAATTCTTGTTTGGTATTAGTTCTTTTAGTATTTTAGTAGTTTTTTTTAGTATTAGTTCTTTAGAGAGCAACAAAATAAACAAAAGAACATGAAATAGAATGAAAGAATTTAGATTAAAATATTTAAGTAGACGAAAGAGCATAGTTAAGACAAATATAGGTATAGAGTAAAGCAAAGTAAGTTACAAATGTATTACATGTAGAAATTTATGATAAATGCAGTGTGAAAATGTCCAACGTGCAATGTTAAGAGGAACCAATGTGTGTAAAAACCAAAGTTAATTTATGTGAAAATGTGCAACGTGCAATGTTAATGGAAACCAATGTAAAAACCAAAGTCAATTTCAGGCCAAGGAGGCTGAAATAAATACATACATACATACATGCTATTTGTTCTTTCATTAATTCTTTTATTAATAGTAGTTTAGTAGTTTTTTTTTTTTTTTAGTAATAGTTCTTTCATTAGATATTTGTTCTCCTTATCACTACGTGAGACCAAGTAGCAGAAACGAGAGACGGACGACTTTGAACCGAAATTCTAAACGAAAACCGTTTCAGAAATCGTAATCTGGAGACGTAAAAGGAACGACAGAGCTTACGAGCCTTTTAAAACCTAATATATACACCTGGCTATTTGCTCGAGGGAAGATTTGCACGAACGGACGCTCAGCGTCCTCCGCGTCTCTTGCAGACACCGGCGTCTGTTCGAACGTCGAGACGTTCAAACATTCGCGACAGAGTTCGATAGTTTCCAGAGCAGTTCCTCAGCGTTTCTCGCGCGGAGATGACAGTGCTCGCGTCGCAATGGTCGCGGTTTCTCAGAAAGTTTCTCACCGCGAGAGCTCGAGAACTCGAGAGAAAGAGAGAAAGAGAGAGAGTTGGAAGGAAAGAACTTGCTGGATCCCCAGGGCGACTTCCGGCTTGTGTCTGCGAAGTTCCCGGCCAGACTTGAAAAAAAATTCCGAACGTCCGTGCAACTTTCGAAACCCCTCTCGTCCCCATCGATGCTCGTGCTCCATCGATTTCGTCTCCTCTTCGAAGTTACGCTTAATTATCGGCCAGTTCGGAACTGTTCACGTTTCTGATTTCGTCCGGACGCGATCGAAGGAAGAGGGAAGCAGAAAGAGGGAGAGAACAAAGAAAGAAAGAAAGGTGAGAAAGAGGAAGAAGATCGGTGGAGACGATCGATCGTACCACCGAAGTCGATCGAGAGATTTGTCGCCGGAACTTTGACGGGCTTCGTTGCATTCCAATTCTTCTCTTCGAACGGTCGCGAACAGAGAGACAGTGTCGTCTTCGGTTTTTTTTTTTTGTTTGTTTTTGCTTTCTTTCTTTCTTTCTTTCTGAATACGAGCGATTTTTGGGAACTGTGCTCGACCCCGTCCCGTTGTCATCGCTTTCTCGATCTATCGGCCGGGCTTACATCAAGCTGCACAATGCTATCCCGTTCTCGAACGCCGACTGCAGCGCGGTCGTCTCCATGCAGAACGCCCCGTCCTCGTACATCGTCGCGATTCTCTGCTGCTGCACGCGGCTCTCGCTCTGCGATCTGAAACGTGAGGCGTGAGGCGTTAGTTACTTTCGAGAAAGGAGTGGAGAAAACGTGTCGTCTGTAAACGAGATTCACGATCGAGTGAATCTGACGAGAGATATTTCTTATATAACTTAACTGGTACCACCGACGACTGAAGCATAAAGACTGTGTCGAAGTAAACGTAGGGAGCAAAATTTATAATAAAACTTTCGTGTATTTTATAAAAATTATCCAAATCACCGGGAAATATAATGTGGCAAATCTGCAGAATTGTACTTTGAGAAATTATTATTATTATTTATTATTTTATTTCATCCTTGCCTATTAGGCTTAGGATGACTTCCAGTTGACATCTTTGTCTTTTCGCTGCATGGTGAATTACAATTACACCTATTTTCTTACGCTAATCTATTAATCGCGGTAGGAATCTTATTTAATCTACCTACTTTGAGAAATTACAAATTAGTCATCTATATTTTGACCATTTTGATAGTTCTAGTGTTGATCCGTTCGATGTTGATGAATATAGAAAAAATAAAGAAATAAAATAATAGTATGGAAAAAATAGAGAAATAAGATAATATTATGGAAATTATTATAATTGTATCATATACAATAATTAGGGAACAATATACAATATATTGTATTATTGGAGTGTCCTAACTAATTATTATAATTATTATTGTACAATATACAACATATTGTATATACAGGTATATACTGAAATAATCTTTAAGTTACGCGCCTAAGGAAAAATATCATACAACTTTGCAAGTTACGTGAATCACCCCGTATATTGTATGATACAATTAATATATTATATAATTATTACAATATTCTAATAATGCAATATATATCGTACACTATATTGTATTATATCAGAATATTGTAGAATCCGCGTAGAAAGTATTGCAGAAGAGTGTTATCTGTTTCGAGAGAAGAAAAAAGCAAGTAATTTAGTTTGATGCAGATTGACAGAATTTTGGGACGAGTCCTGAATCTAAATTCACTTTTCGTTAATTCCTTAATTCGAATTAATCGAGTCCCTTAATAATTTTGCCAATCCTGTAATAATTCACCAATCAAATCGAATGATCAGACAATCAGTCATAAAATCGGAAAATTACCGGATCAGTTGCGTGTTTCTCTGCAATAAATACTGAATTCTTTCGCATCGAGGAAAGAAATTAAAAATTCCAGAAAAACTGACGATCGTATTTTAGACTCGTACTCTCTAAAATATCCTCTCATTCGCAATTGTGCCTTCGCGTGTTGCAAGCTTCGTTAACGAGGATCTTACGTGTTCTCCTCATTGCTCTGGGATTTCATTGCACACGTGTATCATGTTCACAATACACGGGTTTATTTTGGGTTTATTTTGGACAACGAGCAAGAGGGAATTCAAGATTTGGTTGATTCTTTTTTTCTTTTTTTTTTTCAAAGCACTGGATCGAAGAGATAATTGAATAACTTTGGAAAGACGAAGTTCGAGGAACAACGTTATAACTTGCACCCCGTGTTGCGAGATTAATTCGAGATTAAACTAGCACCCTCCTTTCAAACTCCTTTTAAGTTGCTTTTAAATGGGGGAAAGAATTTGATGAGCAATTAACACTTTATCTTCTAACGATCCGCATCGCGTGCAAATAATGTCGTACTTGCATTTGCAACTACTTGCAAAGTTAAAGAAATGACATTAAAACTATAAATAACATTATACGATATTATAAATAATAATAACAAAATATTATAAATTAACAAAATTATAAATAACATTAAAATTATAATTTTACGAAACTTGGAAACGCGAGATGTTTATATTTGTCAATGATCAAATTTTTACACATTTCAATTTGTACGTTACAGTTCTTTATAAATGTTTATTCGTGAACGAATAAATTTTTTTCACTCTGCGAATAATTCAACTCCGTCGCGAAGATCTGAATTTGTACGAAAGTCATTATTTCCATGAGAAGAAAGTGAAATCGTGTAAAACCACAACGACGTCCCTCGAATTTTCTGTAACGCGCGAAAACGTGAATTGACGTTTCGTAATCACGCGTGAAGGGAAATTCGATTCGCGTTGACCGAGAGAAAAATCGCCGCGTCCCTGCGATTTGTACTCGAATCAAATTCACCGGGCACGATGCCCAAGGGTGTCGTGAGACACGTGGTCGTCTGAATTATTTCGTCTCGATTTCCTTCTCGGCGCGAGACACACATCCCTCCCCCCGTGTCAGCGTACGTTCGGAAAACTCACCTGGGAGGCATAGCTCGCGCGCGTTGTTGCGTTCTCACTTGCTCCCTCGAGATTTGCTGGTTCGACAAGTAGCTACTGTCTCTGAGAACGGTCCCTTGATGATGGTGGTGATGGCCGATCGACCTCTCGTTGTTCTGGGAAAGCGACAACTGCGCCAGATACTCTCTGAGCTCCGGCTGGCTGGCCAGCAGCTCGCGACGCACGTGAACGCTGTGCGCTGTGGGCGTCGTCGTCGTCGTCGTCGTCGAGTCCGACCACGGCGGTGGTGGCGTGTGCGATCGCGATATCATGGCGTATTTGTGGCACAGGTACTCCTCGTAAGTGGGTGGCAAACCGGTCTGAAAGATCAAAGCCCCGTTGGTTTCTTTTCGTCTGTAGTACGGCGTGTCCGTAAAGTCTCTTTACAATTTCAAAAATTTATTACAAAGGCGAACGGAAAGACGGACAAGTGGAAATTGTTACAAAATGAGACGCATGTATTTAAGTTTTTTTTTACGGTCATTCTTTATCGGACACTGTCCCTGTCTCCATAAATTTATAAACAATCGTCGCGAGTGTCTAATTCATTTGCCAAATAAAACAGGAAGCTTAAACCCTTCGAATTCATCGTGATTTCGTTTTCAGACTTCTGTCCCGTTGTAATCCAGCGGCGATTGTCGAAGGCGTATTATATTCGTTAATGATGCAGTGACGAGAGACAGTTTGTCATTAATTATTCGTATTGTTTCCGTGTAATTGGCTAAATCTCTGTCGCGAGGAGTTAAAAGGCGAGGGAAGATGGTAGATCCCACTGAAAATACAATCGAGCTGTAATTACAACCACCGACAATGGTGTCACGTTATTCACGCAGTTTTGTTATTTGAAATGAAACGAGTAACAAAACTCTCAGTTTCCATGGCGGTGGCAGGGGGGAAGGATCGTCGAAGGAGGTCGATGTGGATTTGTTACTATTTTGTTTCGTAGCAAGAAACGTGTTCCGAGAATTCTAGTATTTAACTTCACAGAAGAAACTTCAAAGAGTTAGCAAGAAACTCGTACAGCCGAGTTGGCATCCTACAATTTTACGCTCGAAAGTACGGAATTAATTTGCAATTCATTTTGCGAATGTTAATTCCCTCGTCAATTTGTTGTTCAACGAACACGGGTGCAGTTGCTCGAGACGCAAGAATATTGCTCATTGACGTATTTACTCTGCCAAGGTTGCAACTCTGCCAGGTTGCTTCCTTCGTGAATTTAATTCTCATTTTCACCAACCACGACGCTACTCCGTGTAAACGTGCTAAACAAAAATAATTTCTCGATTCGTAAGAGAAGTCTGATAATCTCAGTTTTACATTTACGAATTGAAAATGATGCAACAATAATATTGTATGTATTTGTTAATATTGAACAACATTATTGCATGTATTTGGTAATGTTGATAACGTTGACGACGTAAGGTTACATAGGTCAACTCCAACGTAGTTAATTTTACTTCATTTATCAAGAATCATAGAACGATATTATTGATAGAATTATTGATTGATAATATTATATATATATAGCAATACTGCATGTATTCAATAACATTGGTAACACCGGTGACATAAAGTTACATAAAGCAAAGTTACATCCAGTAAAATTATTCTACTTCACTTCCCAAAAATCAGACAGAATTATTGATAGAATTATTGATCACCGATATTGTATATACAGCAATATTGCATGTATTTAAAATATTAACATTGATGATGTACATAGATCAACTTCGACGAAGTTAATACTGTTTCAACAATCATAGAACGAATTATTAAAAATCATAGACAGAACTATTGATTAACAATATTCCGTGTATTTAACAATAACATTGATAACACAGTTAGTCAGATACGGTTACACAGATTCAACAAAGTTAATTCTGCTTCATTTCCCAAAAATTATACGTGCCATTCCTGGTGACCTTCTTCTACTCGGAAATACTTCCTTGCTCGAAAAATTGCAAATCCAGGAATTCGATTTCCAAGTTATCCGATTAATTCGGTGGATGCGAAACAAAGGAAGAGAGAGAGAGAGAGAGAGAGAGGGAAGTCGAATCGATAAAATGGCAACTAAGGACGGTGTGGCAACGAGCTCGGCAGAACTCGAAGTGTCCTGGCGTCGTTACCGGGACTTTCAAGTGGGTCGCCATCGAGGGTGGCTGTGTTTTTCGCGGTGGGTGGCCGCGACGTGGCACGAAAATTTATGTGTCGCCCGGCGCCGCGGAACTATGCGGTCGAAATGGCTGGCCAGAAAGCTGAACGGCCCTCCAGTCGAGGAGCAGCTCGAAGAATTCGCCTGTTGTTGCCCCTTTCGTTCCTTCCATCCCCCTTTTTTTTCTTTCTGTAACTTTAACACTAAAATTACCGATCAAAGCACAAGATTCCCATCGGAGACGTCGAAGTCGAAAAAATGAAGAACATTTATAAATGTCGTTTGTTTGATACTGTGGAAAATTATTGTCACTAGATGGCAATGTTCATTAAATCTGAAAGAAACGATATGACCCCTGTTATTTTAGGAAACATTATTTAAATCTTTAAAAACACACTGTCACGCCTGTCACGTGTCTATCAGAGATTAAAATATCGACCATTTTGGTAGTCCCAGTATTAAAGAACGTAACGGAGTGAGCGATCTATCGAGAATTCGAGCGACCACCCCCTCCCCGCCCGTTCGTGGAGTCCAGCTTCGCTCTCGCTGAAAACGAGCCGAGACGGCTGATTATTCGAATAATCGAATATTCAGTAAACAAGACTCGAGCCAGCAGAGTGGATCGGGCGTTTTGAATATTCAAGCATTAATTTCATCCCGCCGCTGGATTACTCGCGCACCGACCAGTCACACCCCCCTCCCCCCTCCCCCTCCCTCCCCGAGCGAAATTCAAATTCGTGCCTTTCCGATTCGTTCCTCGAATCCCACGGAGACGTAAATCAAACGGTAAATCACCAGGCTCGTTCCAACCTCGAATTTCTTTCTTTAATACAGACGAATGATTGCGAAGGGCGGACAAATCGAGAGATTATTTAAAATATATATATATATATATATATATATATATGTACATTTGTATACATATATATTCGGTTGCAATCATCGAGGAATTAGGGCGGCTTCGAGATAGCCGGAGCATCGATTTTACGGATTGCACCTGGCTCTGCGGTTGTTTTAATTCCCGAACAGTACGTCCGTCCATCGAGAACGATGGCCTGGTTTTCTTGAATTTCGTTGATCGTCGATTAAACGACACGCTGAGAAAGAAGAAAAAATAAAAGAAAGAGAAGAATTCCCTTCCTTCCGCGAAGAAAATGAAATTTTCCTCTGTCCGGTTCTCCCCTCCGGTGTCTAATTGGCAACTCGAACGCGCATTTAACATTAGAACTATCAAGGACTAGAGTATGAAAATTGAGTCAAAGAAATTAGGATACAAGGAGTAGGAAAAGATTTACAATACGATAATGAACACGAACTTTTATTCATATATTTTACAAAAGCCACTCGAATTTCTAAAAAATGTAACATTGTAAATCCGCAAAATTACTTTGAAAAAATTGTAAATTGGTCATTTTGGTAGTTTTAGTGTTAACGGGGATTTAAGGGAGGAATCGAGCGGTCGATTGCCAGATACGTGTCTGACCAGCAGCAAGCTTTGCTACTTTGCGGTCGCCCGACAGCGACTGTGGCGATTCTGTGCCCGTTGTCTGACTAGAGCGCGTAGTTACTACTCAACAGTTAAGGGGGTATTCCAGTGTGAAGTGCGTGTTTTTTTAACTTTGTTAAGGAATTTTTTGCAAAGAAACCATTATACCTTTTGCAGTCAAGTTGGAAAAGTTTATTTGTACGTATTTCAACGACGTTTTAAAATTTTTTGGGACAAAAAAAAGTTAAAATTAGTGGCACTGCATACTCTCAAACATAGTCGCTTTTAAAAAAGGTCGTCTCACGGTGTCCATGATTCCGGCCATTCTGCTTGTCGGAAATAAAAAAACGTGAATTAATTCCTTAATTAGTTTGGCTGTAGCAGGTACCAAAACAAAAGAAAAAAGTGGGTAATCAAAAAAATGGCGATACTTTGAAGTTCGATTATCGATTTTTGCATCTTTCTGTTAAACTTCGGAAGCCTAGAAAAATATAAAAAATAAAATTTTTTGATCGATTCTGGTAGCGGCTATAGTCACACATGTACTAGATGCGTACTTAAAATTTTGAGTCAATTGATCAAGTAGATTTTGAGACATCGTTCTGAAAAACATAGTTTCCAGAAAAATGCCTTTAAAGTTTAGTATTGCGGTAAGAATGACGCTGGTCGTCGCGTTCTTCAAACAACCATAACTTCGTTAATTTTAGGAGTTCACTTGTAAGGTTACACAGATTTATTTTTGAAACTATGTCCTTTAAGAATATGCAAAAAAAAAAAAGAAAAATCGATTTTTTCAAAAGTTCACACTAGAATACTCCCTTAAATCGTCGCCGTTTGCAAGTGAATGCAAGGCGATTTCTAATTTCATCGTCGTGTCGTCGATACATCCGTTCGGTTGGCAATTTCGAAGGCCTTCGTTCCTTCACCGAACACAACTGGTGACAACTTTTGATGAAAATTAAAATATACACGTGCTTTCGACGAAGTATCGTTAAGATCTGAATTTCGGGACAATGAACAAGCGAGTAAGCGGACTGGGCATTGTTTCGTTGTTTGGAATTTGTTTAACAACGAAGGCTTTCGTTTATCCGGCATTTTATTTGAGAAATGCATGATTTATTTGCCTAACAATGGAGCTTCGACAACAATATACCCTGTAATATCGAATGGTTCGAGTGACAAAGGACTTGGCGATGGCATTCGTTACTGGCGACTTGGTTCGAATGAATATTTAATAATCAATATTAAATCGTAGCGAATAAATCGAGTAATTTAACAATCATCGTGTATGTAATACTATAGTTATAGACGAAATATTAAATACTTCGCCTCTATCCGCTCTATCCAAAGCTTTTGCGACCAACTTTCCAAATTTTGCACTACGATTGATTTCGAATTCGATTAACTCACGTGCTCGCCTTTTCTCCCTCAAGGCCGTCTCTATCTGTCCATCTTCTCATCCAAATTTTCAAACTGAATCTTATAAAACAACGTTCATTGAGCTACGATCATTCAGTCACACAATCTCGTGACTTGTAAATGCGCCCTCTGTTATTTTATTTCGATGAAAAATGATTTTCGAAACGCAAGGAACGAAAGGAAAATGTAACAGTCGGGTCGAGCCGAGTTTAATTTCACCTGTTCCACACATGAGCTCTAACGTGTGCAGAATTTTCTGATACAGATTAATTTACCAGTGGCAACGTAACTGTGAAACGCAAAAGAAAAAAAGAAGGCACGGCGTTTTGCGTTTAAACGAACGCAAATTTATTGGAAAAGAAAACAGTTGTTAATCACGAGGAACTTTGTTAAGTGATCAGGGCAGTGTGAAATTTTCAAAAAAATCGATTCTTTTTGTTCTGTCTTAAATGATAGTTCGAAATAAGTATTTGAAATAATTGTTTCCCCTTTTAATGTTGCTTCTTAATAGTTCATAATGTGTTAAAATAAACCACAAAAGCTCGTGTCAATCAAATATGTAGTTTTTTTACTCCAAAGTATACGTAATTTTTAGGCCCGTCACACTGTCCCGCATCCTTAAAATCACATTACAAAGAGAAAATCCATTTCCTACGGGGAGGGAGACTGATAATAATCACTTACCTGCCACGTTTTCGAGATCGCTACGTCATAGGTGGGCGGCGGCGACACCATAGAAGGAATGGCGTAAACGGGTTGCGATCTACTTTGCGCGTTTAATTGACTATTTCCGGTTTCGTTGGCGCTCGCGTTCGGCGTGTCTGGAATGGTGGCGTACAGCGCCTCTGGTATAGTGTCGCGAATCCCGCCGCTTAGCACGCTCGAGCCAGAATCTGCAACGAAACGTCAAACGAATTAAAAAGAAAAAAGGAAAAAAAAGAACACAGAGAAAAGAATTTTACGTTTGAAAAAAAAAAGAAGAGTATCGTGTCGGACGATCGTCGATCGCTGGTGTCGAATTTCAGAAACGTCGACGGTGTTTCTCACTCTCGCGTAACTCACAGACGATTCCCATTTTGACAAAAAAAAAAAAAAAAAAATATATATATATATATATTCCATTCTGCGAAACTCGCAATTAGAATGAAAATATTTTTCCGACGAATTTTCCTAACGAGATTTTCAGATAGGAGGGAAACGAAGCGGGGAAAGAAATCGCCCGATGAATTTTTCCGCGAAACTCGCGGATTAATACGTTCGTATTGAAAAGCTTGAGACCCGAAAGTCGTTCCAGATTCTACGATTTAAATTTCGCGAAATATTCATTGAAATTTATACGCGGAACGTTCTGAAAATTGCGCGGAATTGTGCGGAACGTAATTCTTACAAAAATACCTGTATCTTTTCAACAATTATGAAAAAGTAAAATCTGAAATTCATCGCATCAATGAGTTTGATCATTGTAAGTACAGTGACTTGTTCCATTCAGAACAACGGTAACGTTTTTCATTGTTGAATCTCGAAACTTAGAAACAATGATAAATTCAGGTACGAACACTCTGAACCGTCGAAACGTAGGATTCGAAATTCCACGATCTGAATTTCATAAAATATTCGTTAAAATTTACGTTCGAAAAATTGAAAGAGAGAGTTATCGATCATCGAGACTTAAAGATTTGGCCAGGAGACCTCTCCGTCAAAGATACAGACAAAAAAAGTCTTGAAAATTTAGAGATTGTCACGGATCCATACGTGAACAAATAAATCGTGTAGGAATTATATAAGAACTGTGTCGAGAAGACGCATGGTACGAGAGTGGTTCCATAAATTGATTAAATTAGATTATTGATTGATGAAATTAGAAATTTTGGCTCGCACCAACCTATGTAAGTGTAGTGAGACTCCGCTCTGTCTGCGCTTCGGGTCCTCCTCGAGTGATTCAATCGCTTCTCGTGTTTGCTACTTTTCGTAACCGGTCTGGCTTGCTCTGTCACCGAGCTGCAGCTTCCTGTTTCGGAACTTCTGCTCTTCCCACGGGCGTCGTCTTGTTGTTTCTTGGCAGCCCGCCCGTCCGACTTGCCGCCCTTCGACTTTGGTATTCTGATCGTGAGCTTCCTCGAGGACAGGGCGCCATTCCGTGATTTTGGCAGATCCACCACAACTCCGCACCCGCACACTGGCGCGTTTTCGTTAGGCATTCTGCAAGAAAAGAAACGAAAATTCGGAATCGAATACTTTTCGATCGTCGCTCCGCGGAATTGTTAGCTAAATATGCGGACGTTTGTGCGAGCTCGTGTCTCTACGAGTTTCCTCTGACCAACGAATTGGTTCAGAGAAAAGAATTTATCTTTCACACATTTTATATTATCTTTATTCTCGTGTCTTTTAATCTTCTGTCAAGTACGTAAATATCTAAAATTTAGTTGTAACGCTTATTGACTGAAGACATATGAAAATTATAGTATACCAACTTTTGGAAATAACGTTGAGACGATTAGCATTTTAAAAATGTGTGAACACGAAGGCAATTGATACTGAATTTTAAAACGAAAGATAAGCGTGACCTGTTATACTTCTGTCTTTTAGTCTTTATGTATGAAATTTTCACGTTTATCTGACGCGAATTAACAGTGAAAAAAATGCCCTTATCCCTTTGTGCTTGTATCGTGAATTTGCTTGAAAAAAAGACATACTTTAGTATTTTAATGTAAATCGTAATAAATAGAATATATGTTTACGAACGTCAATAAAATCAATTTACATTTCTGTACTGACCGCTATAAATAAGGGCAATGGGTGCAAGGTTTCCACCACCCACGCCGAACATATTTCATCAAATTAACTTTTAATAAAATTCAACTTTACGTTTTCAATTCTTCTCTGTACTGGGTGTTCTGTTTATCTCGTCAAATGGGAGTCTCGTGAAGGATTCCTGTAAAAGTCGTTTGCTATAAAGCGGCACGTTAGGCGATACTAATGGTATTTTCGTGACCGATGGAGAAGATTTCAACGTCAAGCTGATTTTTTTTAGATCGTATAATTTCGACTATATTAATTTATTTATGTTGAAGAATCGTTGTCTTAGGAGATATTTTCACACTTTAATTTCACTTCTTTTGAAGCTTATCGCGTCGAAAAAGGAAGGAATCATTTTTTGTCGTTCGTATGATAAATTCTGCTTCACCGCTCCATGCAAAGAAAAACGTCATTAATACGACACAATGTGTTTATACTAAACAACTTTAGCAGGAATTTTTTTATTTTTTTCATAACTTCAATTTCTTACCTTAAACATTTCCATTTTGTGGGATAAACACCCTGTATACAGTATTTAAAACGAAAATATGTCTTCGCGTTGCGACTTTAATTATCGACAAACCTTCCAATAATAATTACTCTGCCAATAATAATTATTTTCATTTTCTACGAAAAGGTTAAAGAGCGTCGAAGAAAAATCTGCAGTCTCGAAATTTCAAATTTCTCGTCGTCTGCGTGAGCAAACATATAAATCGCTACCCATTATGGGTATCACGAGAATTTGCAATAAGAATATTTCACGTTGAACTGGGAAACTTTTATTCTCCCATTAAAAGGAGAAATTCTTTCGTCTGTATCTTCTAGGGACCATTTTGTGCCATTAAATTCCCTGGCCTACGTAAACTACGTAGACCACGTAATACGTTCGCTGCATTTCGCAAACATAATACATATTACGTAATACATTCTAACGTGTGCAATTTCTTATTGTGTACATAAACAGTAAATAACAGTATAAACGATAGAAGTAAAATATAAGTGAAATATATAATATTTATCATAGAACAGCAAAGTATAAATAGAGCATAACATTAAGTTAAAAATTATAAAATTAGTATTAAAAGCAGTAGTAAAAATAGTAGTGAATAAATGCTAATATGAAAATTAGTACTGAAAAAAGAACGTGTTTCTTTCTGATACAGTTTCCTAACGTTCAACCAGCTTTCGTCTAATTAAATATTCACTGTCATCAAAGATTTACATCGATGAATATTCATTCAGTAGTTTATATCGTTAAAATACAACTTGGTTACACTATGAAATAAACGACGTAATTTTTGATTTCGTGGACTTTAATTGATCAGAAGTCTGAGCCGATCGTACAGTCGTTTGCAACTTCGCTTAAAGGCCAACGTACGCCTACTCGCGAGGGGCTCCGATCCACTTATCGGAACAATTTGCCAGTGTTAATCACGGAAAATAGCATGACCCAAGCATCTGAAATCCCCCTCCCCTCCTCTTTCGAGATTACTACCGGAATTAATCGGAACCACGAGTGGCAGCGGATCGCGAATTGGCCAAATTGAACGGCATTTCCCCGGAAGCGATATCGTTCAACGAATGCTTGACATCGATACTTCACCTCGGCTTCGGCCAAGTCCGTGTTTCGGGTATAATAATCAGCCGACATAATCAACACGACACACAGGTTTCGCGAGACCGCGCTATTAATAACAGGCCCCTAGTTGTTGCTGCGCGAGTGTTCGCCCTTGACGCCGCTGGTATCCAACCAGTCCGATCGTTCGTGAACCCGATTAGGCGAACTCGCCAGTGCAAAGACCGATTCCCTCGTGGAAAGATCGCTGCTCAGCAAGGTGACTGGGCGATTCATCATCGTGGATTGTGTGCGGCGCAATAAGGAAAAGAGAGGTAACTGTACAGAGGGAACTTGCGACAAGTGATCTGCAACGATTTTTTGAATCACCGTCAATCAATAGCTTCTTTCAAATAATATTGGATGGGGATCTGTAACAAGGAAAAAGGGAAACAGAGGTAGAATTTACGACAAGGCGTCTTTGGAATGATTTTCCTCGAGCGTTGTACCGAGTCTGCCAATAGCTTTTTCTAATGGTACTGTGGAACACGCTGGGAAGACTCGCGACAATTCTCTCTTTGAGATGGTTGACTTGTGGAAATACCTTGCTACATTGTTAGATCTCAGACGAAACCCAGACTTTCGTTTAGAGGCGTGAGGTGGAAATAAATATTTGCAAGCAGTCTTGTGTTTCTTTGAGAAACGAGAAACTGGTAAAGATAGAAATTAATCTCTTGACAATGCGGCTAATGGGAATACACGGGCTGAAATACTCACATTCGGATGTGATTCGGTTGCAAGATGATGGACGAGAGAATCTGCAATGATTCCATCCTCTGTGATCATTGCAGTCATTCGCGACGAAACGTTAAAAAACTTCTTGTCTTTAGATTCATCAACTTGAAACGAATAATTTCGCACAAAACTGCTTGTAACAAAATCCATCAAGATTCCACATCGAGGCACGAAATTTTTCCAAAGAATCGCCTATTCAGATGTACGAAAATTTAAGCCTAACTTCCATTGAAACTTCGTGAAACGGGACAGACTGTCCAGTAAGCCATAAACTCGATCCTATTCGACGTCCTACGAGGTAATCGTTCTCGAGTTGCTCGTAGTAGTTCTCGACGAGGTAGCGTCGCAGACGATATAATGAATCGATAATCGTACTCGCCGAGAGGGTTGAGAACGTCTGTCTTGTTCAGTTAATTATTCGATACTCGTGAAAGCCTGATCTCTCCGTTTCTCCGCCGTGACGCACGAAAGGAGCCCGAGAGAAACAGAGAGAGTGAGAGGGGCTCGACGTTCGTTGGAAAATCGGGCGCTTTGATCCACAGAGATTTAAAGGCGTGATTTACTGGGGACTCCGAAAAGGAGTCGCTTTCTTTCTTTCTTTCTTTCTTTCTTCCAGTCTTTGTCCGGGCTGCCTCGCCGGAACAATGGCCCCGATCCTTTTACAACGCTCCGGGCCTCCTCCCTTTTTCGTTAATTTGTCTTTGAACGAAGGATTCGTCGCCGCGTCGAAGCGTTATCGCGCGTTTTCCAGGCCTCTGTACGACCCCCGGTCCTCGTCGGGAAATATTTCCGTGTTCGCCGGCCGAACCGATGAAACGAGTCAGCCAGAAAGTGGAGAACTTTCTCTCTCCCTTCTCTGTCGTCTCTTCACTGTCTTAACGCGTTCACTGTCCTATGTATCCATGCATATGTGATGCATGCTTTGTTGGTACCATGATGTTTTTGTGTGTGTGTGTCTGTGTGTATATATATATATATTATACTTTAGTTTATGTTTTACAAAAGAGTTTGTTTGGTGTAATATTTTATAAAATTTTGTTCGATACTTATTCTGTAAATTGTTCTATAAATGTTAATCTCTTAATAACGAGAATATAATGATACATTTTTATTTTTATATTATAATACATTTTTATTGTATACGTACAATACATATTTATTGTATTTTATATTATTATACATATACGTTGTATAAATATTCAGACATTAGATATTTAAAATGTCGCAAATTAAAATCATATGACGATAAACTTTGGTTCATTTCAAAGCAACTGTGCATGTATATATATATATATATATATATATATATATATGTATGCACGTATGTACAAAAAAATAATGTTCAATTTTGTCCTCTTTCATTTTTTCATACTAACTATCACTTTTACGAGAAAGAACGCTAGACAGTAAATCCGTGTATTGGAGAATCTAATAATATATGTAGAATGTTTATATTATGGAGGAAATATTAATTAGAATGTTGATGGAATATTAATTTTGTAATTTGTAACAAGTGTAACTCTAGAAACGTGTTGTGGAAATTAATATTTACAGAATATTAGTTTTCCAAGATATTAGACAAAGATTTTAGTGCAGAATTGTTCACACTGATACTTCGCTTTATTGAACTTTTGAAATTCAGTGACATTTTCACTCGTTTTCGACTGATATTCAAAATCCAATAAAATGGGAAAAAAGATTGTCCGTACAGGTTTTGGGGATCGTTGTAAAAGGGAGATTTCAATCTTCGAATCCATTGTAGATGAAAAAGATTTTTCACTGCTTTTATATACCATGAAAATTCATAACGAGGGGAAAAGTGTCAATTTATTTTCGAGGAGGAAAGTGTCTTCATTTTCCCACCCTCTACGTGACGTAAAAACATCTTGGAATAAAGTGAATGACGCATTTTAAAAGCAGAGGCTTCAAGCTTCGAAACGAACCAAAGTTTATCATCGTACGATTTTTGTTTACGGCATTTTAAATATCTAATATTAATACGAGCAACTGTGTATGTATAATAATATAAAATAACAATAAAAATGTATCATCACGTTCTCTAGAGACTGACATTTATAGGACAATTTACAGAATAGGTATCGAGCAAAATTTTATAAAATATTATACCAAACAAACTGTCTTGTAGAATAGAAATAAAATAAAGTGTACCAGAAGAATCCACGTGTCACTTAATCCCCGGAGCACGTACAACGTTGATAAATCGTGCGCTACGAAGCCCGAGACCTTTAATCGTCGTGAACAATCTTAGACAACCTTTGAAAGCTCTGAAATATTTGCCCTGTTTCGCTTTCTCTCGCGTAAATTTCATTTCTTTTTCGTCTCTCGTTATATATATATATATAGGGGTTGTTCTCGTCAGCGAGAGAACGTTTCGGTCTCTAGTAGCATCCTTCGCCAATGGCACAATCCAATTTTCGTATCGTCGTCGATTCGAAAGGGATACACCTTTCTTTCTCGTCCCTTGTATCAGATACCTTTTTTTTTTCACCGTTCTCCCGAGAGATTAGGAAGAAGTTACACGGGCCACCCCCTCCCCCAGGCGTTCTCAGTCCTCGTTTCTTAGCCCATTTCCGCAGGAAACTGGATTTCAAACTCGTCCGGCGAGTACCTTCGTCTTTCATCGCTTTATACTGTAGCTTTTGTAATATTCGATACGCTTTGTTCTTGTCCGCGCGCTCTCCTCTTTATGTCGCTCGGCAAAGATTCATAATTTTTATCGAGGGCACGTGCACGACGTGCATGGACTGAATTCCTCGAGGTCACGATAATCGAACAATACGCGAGCAGATAATTAATTGAGAGTCAAATGATTTTTTTCCTTCGTTCGAGATCTTTCGATCTGAGAAATTTCCTCAAAGCTCAAATTTTACATAAAATTCGTATTTTATCATATATATATATTTGTATTTTATCATATATGTATATTCTAATATGTGAGATATCAGGAAACGATTATTCAACGTTGTAAATTATATTTTTTTATATAAATGGATAAACGAATATAAATAAATTTTATATAAATTTAGATCTTTGAATCTAGGTCTTGACTATGTTTAGCAATGACTGTCGTCAAAACACACACACACACACATACCATAGTCAAGACCTAGATTCAAAGAATTTAATTCCATTTATATAAAAAAATGTAATTTACAACGTTGAATAATCGTTTCTCGATGTCTCACGAATGCGGATGCTTTTATATTCAGTTAGACGAATTATTTTTCTGTAAACAATCGTCGACAGCGTTCCAAACATATCGAAATTCAGCTTTCGCGCTCGATGAAATCAGGGATTGACCGCAATTACTTCGTATTGTCGATCACAATACATTTCGTAGCAACGAAATAGTGGAAAATTGGGATTATATAATCGACATCACGCGAGGACCATTAGGTTACCCTGATTGTGAGAGCTATCCGAAACAATAGCCATTAGCCAACTATATACGAACAAACCTCTCTAAAAGCGACACCCCTCCCCCCCCTGCGATAAAATAGCAACAACTAACCGAAACTCGAATGTGCAATATCCAACAGCTGAGCTACATCATAAGTGCTTCCGATCCGTTTTGCAAAATTATTCGTCGAAAGAGCGAGGATGGTGACAAAATACAAGACAGAGTTAAAAACGTATTAACCAGACAAACTACTATTAATCCTCTGTCAAAGTTTACGAATTCTTTTCCTTTTAATTGGCATTCAATATCGCGTTAACTGCAAAATTATTACACCGTATGCCAAACCATGAACGCTATATTAATTTATATTAATTTATATTTACTACAATATTAATTTATAATATTCATATTAATTTATATTTACTTTTGTAATACTTTTATAATTTATATTTATATTATTTATATTAATATATATTTGTACTTACTTATATTTATGTTTATTAATTTATATTGATTTATAAAGTGATTTAACAGCGATTGGTAATTTCTGTTAAACTTTAAAAACTCACAGATCTTTTCATCTTTCGAATCATCATCGAGGAAGGATATTAATTTGTTGTATCTTTTACTGTATTTTAAAATCGGATGACAGGTCAATTTTTGTATCGTGACGTTGACTCTCTCGACGAGTACGTAATCGTAAAAGATTGTATTTTTGTAAAATTGTATTTTGTAAAATCGTAAAATTGTATCGATAATAGGTATTTTGTCTCAATTGAATGAGACAGTGGTCATTTCTCGGAAAAGAAGTTCTCGTCTCTAAGTTTCACTCGTACCTTTAATCCTTTAATAAGTGGTTAAACTCGATTATTAGGACATGGATAGCCTCTTTGACTCCGACACACATTCTGCGTTCGAAAATGAAGACCATTTCATCTTGAATAATGACAAATATTTGCTAACATTTGTGCAAAGTGCGCGTTTGATGGATACCCAAAGCAATCGCCAGATTTGGTAGATTCTAAAGCATCGACTGTATCTGGATTGATATACAGCCAATTACAGATTATACGAATTGTGGGAATTCAAACGTATCGGCTATAGATTATAGATCCACAGCCAATTATAGATTATCTCAAGCATGGGCATTCAA
Organism: Tetragonisca angustula; assembly: GCA_036937485.2. Classification (NCBI taxonomy): domain Eukaryota; kingdom Metazoa; phylum Arthropoda; class Insecta; order Hymenoptera; family Apidae; genus Tetragonisca; species Tetragonisca angustula. The sequence goes on along the minus strand of JAWNGG020000017.1, from coordinate 1,695,031 downwards.
ATGCGTGAACTATAGATCGTAATTCTATACCCAATTAGAGATGTTTCAAAGCGTGATAATTCATGTACATACGTCGACTATTGGGCATCGAACTTCGATTATTAACGTGCACACAGAAACGAGCCTATCGAAAGCTAAGTGGATCAGCTCGTAGCTACTTCTCGTAAATTTCTCGATTACATTACGTGAACAAAAAAGGGGGAACACTGATTAAAACTTTAGTATGGGATCTATCGACGACTAAACTATAAAATTTGTATCAGAACGAAGTGCAAGGAACAAGAAAGAATTTGAAAGAATATAATGATGTACAGGGTAACTGATGTACTAGTGGTACAACCGAATGAATCAACGGTGAAAAAATAAACCGAAAAGAGAGACTAAAATCGCTCCTGTCCAGTACGAGATCAACTGGATTCAAATTTTCAAATTCCATTTAGCTGAAAACGAAGATTTTAATAAAACAAATTTTATCTTTTTCTTTCTGCTTATTTCTCGTATCTGTCACACTACACGTTGTACTATGCAATCGAAAATAGTAAATTTCTATTCTTTGGAACATAACGTACGATCAGTACAAAGGTACAAAGGTACAAATATACTTTGATGAATTTTCAAACTCGAAACAGAGAAAGTTTTCTTCTTTCTTTTCGCTTAAAATCGCCAGATGCTCTACATATTTTGTGTGTATATATATATAATACTAAATGTATATATATAAATTTGTATTTTGTACAAATGCTGTATATATATTTTGTACAAAAGTCGTTCAAGTCTCTAAAATACATCGTTGCAATTACGAATTAATTAATCTAATTATACAGGTACTGGAATTAGTCAAGTCTAAATTTACTTGATAAATTAATTTGTCAAAGCACAATGACGGAGTCGCGTGTTTCATCAGAAAATTAAATGACAAAATAGCTTTGTATCGTACGTACAGTCGGTTTGTTTAATTTTAAAATCTCTCTTCCGTGAAAAGTCAGAAAAAAAAACGTGCATATGTACGCATTGCGAGGTACAAAAATTCGAAAACGTTCGCGCGATCAAACGAAAGCAGTTTGCACGAGGCGAATCGATGAAATTAATTTTCCACCTGGAACGACGAGCGAGGCGACGACGTATTATAATATCGGGCATAGTGAAAATACCTGCACGGTTTCCGGAACGCGCGTGCACGGCCGCGGGACACGTGCACAGGACGAGGAGAAATCGCTATGCGGAAATTAAATTACGCGGTAGGCTGCGAAATGAGCTGCGGGAGACCTTAGTTAGTGCCAACGACAAACTACAAACGCGACAAGCTCCGTTATTATTCATCCTCGCTCTACCCGGGGGGAGGCTTTACAGCCAGCTTCCGGTCGCCGCGAATTCCTTCCGCCACCTCAGCGACTTTGAACGAGCCAACGAATTTTCTGGGACATATCGTGGCATCCGGCGTGTTATTAAAAATGAAGCGAGAGAACGAGAAAATCGTCGAGTTTTTTGGTTTGTTGTCGAGAAAGTACTAAAAACTCAAAAATATCAGAATTCTTGAGAATCTCCAGAACCTCTGGTTTCACATTTTTTATTTTGGAGGCATTTTGAGGTACCACGGTACAAAATAATGATACCACGAGAAATACGACACAATTATATTTTTTTTTTTTTTTTCTAATTCTAAGCGAGCATTGAAACGTGTCTTGAGTTTCAAAAATTCTCGAGATTCCTCGAAAAAATAATTTCCAACTTTGTGCTATTTAGTTTTTACACGTCCCTGATAATATTACAGAAATATCCGCTCGATATCGTCTCGAATATCCGCACGTCCCTGCATATCATTTGTTCCGGTTACTCGGTAAAACTACACAATATCTAGGAAAACACATCGCTGCTTGTACGTGCCCGAGAGATTAAGCCGAATCGCCGCGGTGTTTTGTTCGAGAGTCGCTTTAAGCCTTCGGGGATTTCCCGACTGAAGAAATCCTCCGGGGAAGTTTCTTAGGGTAGGTTCCAACAGTCGCGAGTATCTCCTTTAGTCTTTAGCCGTTCTTTTCGCCCCAAAAAAGATTAAGACGTGGTTACGCGGTCCGCTATAAATTACATCCCTCTCACGCCGACACCGACGATCCACGATTTTTTTCGCAACGAATTCGAAGCATGCATCATCGTCGCGGCGTCCCGTTTTATAAATCGTAGCTTCCGCCCAATTTGTAAAATTGCAGCCTCGTACGTTGAGTTATTGTGTATACGGCGAGAGCTAATTAAGCCCGGATGATAATTAATTTGGGCGAATTTAGTAGCTTCGTAGCAAGTTTCACGGCAATTTGTTTCGTATCACGCAAACGTAATACCGCTCTGCGATTTAAGTGTCTCAACTAAATGTGCTTCTGCACTTTATCAATCTCTTTTCTCCAAAATTTTCATCCTGTTAGTTAATTTTCGCGGTATTTTTTTTTTTTATTCATTATTGTAAACATTATACAGAACGGTCCCAAGTGACTCACATCGACATTCCAACGTAGCAAACATCTCGCTTTATTATTTCTAAATACTTGCGCAACTGTTGGTTGGAAATATTGGTCCGAGAGGTTAATATCTGAGCGAACAGCGACGTTCCCTATTAATTACAACGGACGTGCACTCTAACCGAAATTTTCCACTTTAATCGTAATTTAATTGGCCGGATGTGGTCGTATACGTCGCTGTAGCTACCACACTCGCCGTTAAACCAAAGAGGAATCACGAAAATTGTCAACAACGGATTATCGGTGTCGCAAATACGAATAGCTGGACGAACTGCCGCGTGCAAAGGATCAAATTCGATCGTCGAGGTTAATGAAGGAGATCTGTCGCGGACATCTTTGTGAAATAATCGTTCGAAGATGCTTCTGTCCGAGCAACGCCGCTGACAAGATCACTAAGGTGCAATTTATGAACACGTTCTGTGCCACGTGGGGCGTGTACATCCAAAAGTGAGCTTTCCGTTCAGGCCATTTGGAATTTTCATTGTGAAACGAAGAATTTTATAAAAATTTATTATTATTATGTGCACGTCCCACGCGGCGTGACGATTATTTTTTCCGACTGTCCTTTGCGTTGGCGATTGGTTCGCGGACCATAACGAGTGACCGATCCGTATACAATAATTCGTCCCTTTCTTGTATGATATCACTGGATAGAAATTATTAAGAAGTAACAAGCCTGTCGTTCGTTTTGCCTTGTTTATAATACATTTAAATATATTTAAAACTATTTAGAGAAAATATTGCAGTTCCAGAGCAAGAGATTAAGATCAGCTATTATAGATTCGGTAAGAGGACGTTGTAAAATTTGTTATGAAAATAACAAAGTTAAAAAGTTAAAGTAACGTTAAAGTAAATATTATTTCTTAGTATTTAGTATCATTGCGTAGTGTATAATCTATATAATAAGTACTCTAAGTGTAGTATTATATAATTCACATAAGATCGGTTAAATTTGATAAGAATTTATCAGATTGTTATCAAAATAACAAAGTTAAAAAGTTGAAATAACGTTAGACTAAAAATTATTTATTGCGTAGTGTTATATAGTCCATATAATAAGTACAGTAGCATCACATAATTTGTACAATAAACTATTATTATTTAGTACACAAACAGTAACACTGAAAATATTTGGAAGAAAATGTTTCGTTCTTAAATTAATTTTGACGTCGTTAAAAATTTGTTTGTCAAAATGACACCTGACAATTAAATTTATCGCTTTGCTCTCTGTAATGTTATAATAGTCTTAAACCCTAGACACTATTCTCGTTAATTTTTCGATTTTGCACTATTATAAAAATTCTAAGACACACTTAGAGGGTACGGAACAAACGTGTCAACGGGACAAATTCCTTTTCGACAAGTTAGCCGGCTCTTCTTTCCTCGTCGCCGAAGGAACACGAAAACGCTTCCGGTGGATCGACGGGCTGCGAGCATCTCGAAACTCCGCGATAATTACGCGGCTAATTAACAGTCGAATTTAATTAGGAAGCGCTCGAGGCGTGTTCGTTATCATCTCGATGAATCAACGAGCTGTCTCTAAGCTCGAAGCTGTTGTGCTTTTTTTTTCATCCTTTCTCTCTCTCTCTTTCTCTCTCTTTCTCTCTCTGTCGATCGCTGTCACTGGCATTCGTGAAACGCTCCCTGGCGAAAGCTTTATTAAACACACGGCGGACCATTCGATCCGAAAATCGACAGAGTCGTTATTCGGCCGGCTGAGATTTTGCATAAGTTAATTGCCAGCGGGATTATAACCGCGGGTATCGGATACACGAAAAGGAAAGAGGTGAAGTTCACGAGGGTATTAAGGGTATTAACGACGAACGAGGACGAACGAGGACGATGGGAAAGTAAATTAAGTTAGAGTAAAAGTCTCCCGCCCCCTCCCACCGATCCGGTTCGGGAGATGGCGGAAGGTAAATGTAGATTTAAACGAAGAATTAGTCATCAGATCTTCTATTCCCCAAAAGGGACTTTGATTTGCGCAACGAAGATTTAATTGCAACGATGCGTACGAGCTATTGGCGGAAATAGTTCAACGAATGAATATTTACGTGTTACATTGGGAAAACGGGGTTTTAATTTTCAAATGGCGTATCGTTAGGTTGCGCACGTGGTTGTAATAACCGATGTCTGTTAAATCGTTAAAATTTACGGTGTTTTCACTTTATTTTCCACTTCACGTTCCTTCGTGATAGAATCTAGCAAACGAGATTAAATCGCGTGAAAAATGTGTTACCGTCTCTCAGTGACTGGGCGATATCAACGGAATAAAATTTCGTTGAAACTAACGTTCAAGTTGTACGTTCTGGTGAAATGGATTCGCTGTTCGTTTCATTTGAACAATAATTGAACAGTCCCAAAAATTTTCTATCCCTTCTATCCTTTAAACGATTATTGACCAACATTTTGCCGAAAAGTGACGACTTTTGCGTAATACAGTATATTAGTATAGTGTTTAGAAGTTATGGTTGTAACTAAAAACGAGAGAGTCATCGTTACCGGTTTAGATGGCTTGCTTTTTTAGGGAAAGAATTGACTATGAAATTATGTGTACAACAGTTATAATATTTTTCTAGAGAATCTAGAAACAATGTGACAATAATGGATTATGAACAAATGAAGAACACTGTAGAGACAGTGCAAAATGGCAAAATGGTGATCAAGAATTTTTGGCATTCCTATGTTAAAGATACGAATAAAAAAATAATGATTACTCAAAAAAAAAAAAAAAAAACTTTAGGACCACCTTTATTGCTAAATGTGGAAAATGAGGAGAAACTTAAAATTCACAATTAAAATACTCCAAAGTACGATTTCACAGCAAGTGCGTAAGATCCATGGCATTTAATTTGGTTGAAAACTTGGGGATAAGTCATAAATTTAGTAAGGAGAAAGGATTAGCTGGATGTTTCTAAGACACCATCCAGATCTCCAGTATCTGAAAATTTCTCTGTCTCGAGGTAGGAATTGATTCATGTTTTCAACTGTTGGAGCAAACTTTACGAGAAACTCTTATAAACGAAGAAATATATTTACTGTGAATGAAATAGGACCACAGTTGAATAATATAACAATATTATAATAATATAATGAACTGAAATATAGTTATTATAATAAATTTATTAAAATATATTTATTATAATAATAAAATATGTATTTTTTACTTGGGCCAATCTGAATTACATGGCCATTCGCATAAAGTGTCATTTCTTCTATTTTACAAATCTATGATTATTTTTCAATTTTCTGCTTGTAACGTTGCAAACTTATATGTATCTACTTTCAGATACTTTTAGTATAATATATTATATGTATCTACACATATACTTTTACTATAATATATTTTTAGATATCGATTACGTAATAACTCTTTCCAAAAAAAAAAAAAAGTAAACTATCGTTCCCCGTCACTGATATGAAGCCAATTTCTTTGGCTCCCAGCGTCGTGAAACATTTTTCTTGCCGTTTAATTAAAAGTACGGCGAAATGAAATTAGTTTTCGTTATTCGCCCGAGAAATAGCTGTTCCGCCGGTATCGCTGTTCTTTCACAACAACAACGGTATAAATTTGAGGAAATATCCGCGATAATAAAAACCCCATCGCAGAGGACGCGTCTTCCTCTGAAATTAAATACGACTCTCTATCTCGAGGTCCTTTCCTCCTCTCACGGAGGATATTTCCATTTGTCGCTGCCGCAGCAGATAGATAAATTAGTTAGGAAAGTTAGATAAACGCTGTGAAATCACTACGGTAGAATTGCTCGGTACAAGCTTCTCTCGGTAGAAGCCGGCAAAGGATGATTAGGTAAGTCAAATAGACTGGATACAATCGCGCTGGCTAGGAGAAGCTAACTGTGCATGGTCGGACAAATAGCTCCGGGACAACGTAGAATTCGAAAAGCAAATTACAACTAACTACGGTTCTTCAGGAAACCGTTGCGCTTCAACGTTTACGCCCGTGCGCGTCTAGATGAGGATCTTAGGTCGATGGAATTTTCTAGGTCGGTCGTTCTTTCCCTTCTGGGTCGCCCGCTCTTCCAGCTTTTTATCCCTTGGATATAATCCACTTCATTTTTCCTTCGAACGAGACAAATTCCCTCTATTAATCAAACGTATACCAACTGGAACGAGGACGCTGCTCATTTGCATGAGGATAATTTTCTGTCGCTGCGTCAACATAATCTAATAACCGGTGTCTAATGCAATTGGACGCTTTTCATGTCAAGAGAGGATGGTTGATCTCCACCACTTTATTCTGCAAGATATCGAGTTGGACGATGCTCTATATTTAGTACTGAATCGGAACATAATAATTAGAACCGCGGATTTTTCGTCGACTGGAAATTTTAAAGTGAGAAACAATACAGGGTGTCCCGTATGAAAACAATCACGCAATTTTTTTTTAAACTGCTTGCTATGGAGAAAAATGTTTCAAATAAAACTTATGTTGTTTCGAGGGAAATATCTTGTAGGCGTCACAAATCTTGTCTGTGACTTTTGTTTTTTTAAACCGAAACAAGAGATTATGAACTCAAAAGTATATAGTGTTGTTAAAAAAAAGTCACCTAGAAATCTCGGAAGCATAATCATCTGCACGAGATTTATAGCCACTATAGATATCTCACTCGAAACAACGTGAGTTATATGTTCAAAATATTTTTCTCTACAAAGAATTGCGTGATTAGTTTCATACGTATATAAGGTATCCAAAAAAAAAAAAAAAAAAAAATATGGTACTTTCTACGACATTTAATGCACAAAATAATTTTCAATTCACGTTCTGCTTTTCTAAATGCACTCTCTCGAAAATATGAGTTCTCGGGAAACTCTCCTTTATCCTTTAACAACACTGTTCCAAGACTTTCGAGATAGAGTGAGCGTGCACACAATGGGTCCGATTCTTGAGCGCGATCGATCAGCGCCTGTTGTATCGGCTGATAAAAAAAAAAAAAAAAAAAAAAAAAAACACTACCGACACCGAGTGCTGAATTGGCCCGACCCAATTTTTCGATCAGCACCGATCGCGGTTTACCAATTACACGTGATCCGGCCAAAGGCGGCGTCCTATCGCGATGCAGCGAGGCCGCGCATTATTCCTCCGGCCGGAAACCCGATCCATAATGAAAAGCAGGTAACAAAGCGTGGGAAACGCGAACACATCGACGCGATGCCCCACTTTTACCACGTGGATTTCCATATACTAATAACGATGCTGGCGAAGCATGCATAACGCGCAGCCACGTTCGCTGGCTCGATGATTCCTCGAAGGGGTGGGAAAGGGTGGTTCGAAGAAGCGTCGACTGCGGGTTAAGCTTCCTTCTGCTTGCAATTTTTAAAGATCTCCGTCGTTCTCCGCGTATTTGAAGATGGAAACACGATTTTTCTTCATTTTCTGATCTTGTTTAAATTCAACAGCTAGAATGTTATGGAGGATCTCAAGTGTAAGAAGAAAAGGAAGAAACTTCGCGGTGCAATAAAAGAACGCGATTTTTATGTTTTAATCATCGAGAAGTCATCGAAATTCCACGATGATACTTGCAATGTATAGGGTGTCCCTACTTTTTCTTGTATAACTTTGCCAGTAGATTCCGTGAGTAAAAATAGGAAAAAAATTGTGCTCGATAGTTCTTCGTTAAACAACTATAACAAAGATTCGAAATAATAACGGTAAATAGTAAGATTTCGCTTGGACATGGCTAAATCAGTATTATTCACAAAAATGGGTAGGTCGAGGAGGACCAATTCCTTGGCCTTCAAGGTCACTAGATTTTTACTTACTGGGAGTATCAAAGGGTTCACCGCGCGAAAGTTAATACGTGTAACTCATTTAATGAAACGAAAGCAAATCAACTGGAAGTTCGAAATTTTTGGTAGATGTCAAGCCTGTGTTCATAAAAATGGATGATACTTCGAATTCAATCGAATTAAACGTGGTCAATTCTTATTGCGAATTTTCGTCACAGTTTCTTACAAAACATTTTGAATGCATGCTTATATGACATTTTTCTTTTATTTTTATAGAATCTACTGACAAAGTAGACATTCTGTGTATAATTGAAAATCAAGGTCCCAAAGACGTAAATTTCTTTGAAGACTTGACTTGACTTGGAGATATTTTAATACCGTGAAATTGGTATTATCGGATCGTGCAGATGATTATAATAATTAAATTAAGTTACTCAGGTTTAAACTAAGCTTGTCTAATTTTAGTTAGCAGAGGATATTCAAAATTGAACTCAAACTGGTGTAGATCAACTGGAAAGTTACAGGCACGTAAAGGAAAAGTGTTCGAACCAACTATGTATAATGTTTGTGACGGTCAGGACGGCAACTACGTGACCATTCAAAGTCTTGGACGAACGCAGTTGATAGAAACAGAATGTGTAAATAATTGGTAAATATAAATGGTTGAAATAACTGGGCAAACGAGTCAGTTAATTGAATTTGGAGATTAGCAATTAGCAGCTAGAAGTTAGGGGAAGAGTTTTGATTCTTGAGTTTGCCGGAATATTTAGTACTTTTTTCCTCTTGTACAATTAAATCTACATCAACGTGCCTGAGTGTCGTTCGGAGTAAAATAAATCAGGATCCAAAGTACACGCGAATTAGGGTGAAAAATCGCCGAGTCTAGATGATCCTAGAAAACGGAGACAAAAAAAAAAAAGTAAAATGCAGAGAAGGGATTTTTGAGAGAATGAGAGTTTCAGAAAGTTTTAATTAATAATTAAATCACTACCGTTATACTATGATTTCCAATTACGTCTCGCAATATCTTTGGAGAAAACACGTCGAGTCAATTTACTAACTGCGAATTCCATAAAATCGCCAACTTCTGACTTTTATCTCGTGTAACAGGGGATGCCGCGAGTAAACTGCCTGATGTTATTATGGGAAATATAATACGTATAGTACGTGCTGCGGAAAATTTGTATTTCGACGCGTTCGAGCGTAAATATGGCAGAAGTTGTTCTAACTTCGCAAAGAACATCGTATCGTTCGCGAACGATAGGCGATTAACAAATACGAACGACCGAGCGAGTTCGTCAAAATTACACGACGTAGAGGGTGAAACGCAATTGTGATGTTCCTTCAATCTCGTGTCTCGCGGATGGGGAACAATATTGGCGTTCGTGTCAGGCAGAGTAAAAAGTTATTACAGCGTCGAGTATTACGCTTTGCGATTTAAAGCCGCCGCCCTTGCGATAAAACTCGAATTAAGTGGATTCTAAAGAGGGCCACACCCTTCCATAACCAGCGACGACGATTTCCCTTTTCATCTCTCGAGCATCGATGAAGCTCCTCTGAAAATTTCGCTCGGCTCCAGCAGCAGATCCATCTCTGCCGGCTAAATCTACTTACAGTTGCCAATCGTCGATGGTATTCAATAAAAGTAATGAAAATATCAAGCGTTTCTTTCAAAGTTAAGGCACAACTGTTGTTTGAAATTCCTCGAAAGATATTTTCATCTTCACGGTGAAACACGAAACTTCGTCTTTCTTTCCTAAATCCGGATGTTCCAGTGAATCTGTTCGGAAATTTTTAAAAGTTTAAAACGCGAGTGTGACTCCCCGGAAAGATCCCCGCGCGCCGTCGCAACGTTAGAACTCCTTGAGAGTTGGTAGCACAAGTTTCTAAAATATGTATACGTCCCTTTCGAAATGAATGGACCAGCTACGGAGACGTAAAAAATTCTATTTTTTTTTTCCTCTTCTTTCTTCGCTGCGTATCGAACATCGAAAGACTCTGCTCTCCCCAGTGAATAATTCGACGATTAAAAAGTTAACTTTATATTTTATAATTTTTTATTTAATAATCTTTCCGTTTAAAAATTAATTTCGCCACTTTTATGAAATGTTCTCCGTTGAAAATTCTTCTGTTTCGCGACGAATGCACGCATCGATGCAAAGGAAATTTTCCACGCCGGTGAAGCAACGCGGAACCAGGATGAATTGAAGAAGCGAGGGCAACCTAGCTGAATCGCGGGGTGGGCAACGACTTTACCAATGAGGATTAATTTCTCGAAAATTCGAAGGCCCGCTTCGGGGATTTTCTTCGGGCAATCCAGCGGCGCATGACTGGATTAATTATACCGGGGCTAGGACGCGCCGCGATGTTGCAGTTGTGGATGCTGATTATTTGATCAAGCCGCCGATAATTGCTGACACGCTGGCGATTCGAATTAATCGAGAGGAATAAGATCGGCAAGAGTTTCCTCGTTCCTCTTCAGCGATCCCACGGAAGAGCTAGAAAATAGATCGATCGACGAACCACGTGATACATTTATATCCGTTTGTCTCAATAAATCATCGTTCTTGACGAGAAAACTGTTTTGAAGTTCTGGGAAAAAAGAAAATATTTACTATTCATTCTATTTATTAAGATTATATATAACTTGTTAAAATTAATAGGATTATTGAAATATACTAAATATTCATTATTTATTATATGTATAACCTGTTGGAATTAAATTCGCACTTGATTCATGCAGAATATTTCTGTCTTTGACTTTACGCGAAAATTAAGAAATTATCGCGTCGCTGTCAAAAACATTTTCACGTTGTCACGGTTTTAAGCACGATCTTAATTTTAAATTGTTGAAAGTAATTCTCCGCTTGAAATAGTCTGAATCGAATCATTTTAACGGGACAAAAGGGGAGAAGTTTCACTTTAAGAAGAATATCTCGAACTTCAGGCAGCACGTGTCATCAATTTTCGAATGGAGCCACTTTTGATTGCAATTTGTATTTCCTAACCAGCAGATGCTCGTTGAAACTGCCACGCCCAACTTCACGGCAACTTAGCCAGACTGCAGGTATCATCAAGTCGCTATCAATTAATTAATTTCTCGTCCGGCACCTGCCAATTAACTCTCGCTTAATGTATCGCTAACGCGAGTCTCTTTTTTTCTCGTGCACCCGAACGTACCATCGTGTTACACGATTGATTTCACGCACGAAGGCCGTAAAAATGGACGACTGACTGACTTCCAGATCATAATGTTGCCAGGTGATTCTTTATATTGGTCGGACAACGTCGTAATCTAATCATATTAATCAATAAATCTCGACGTGCTCCCATAAAGCTCCAGAAGCACCAACCACGTGTTTCGAAATAAAATAGAAACGTGTCACTCCTGACTGAGGATATCACGTTCAAAAATCATCTGCCTGCGAAGTACAAAACACAGAGGAAATATAATTTCTTCGCGTGGATAATGACAACTCGTTTCGATTCTCTTCCCGTTTGGCAAAGGGCGAAGCGTAATTAGGTTCAGTTCGCGTGATATCGATTCACCTGTGCTTACGAATTCCCCCGCAGAAGCCCCACGAAATTAGACTGCGCGCACACGTCGACCGAGGTTCCTGTTGTGTCCTCTGCTGTTTTCTAACCCGATCTTGGCCATTTATTTAAAGCAGTTCGGAACTCTGCTCCCGTGCCGCGTGATTAATGCGATTAAAATGTAACACCGATCACAAGCCGGTTTATTGGCCGAGGGAAGCTGAAATTGAAGAAGAACGAACAAAATGCATTGAAAAGTGTATCCTACTGGCTACTAGCTATTTGAAAACCGAAAGCTGCTGGCAAGTGTGTCGAGAGTTGAAAGAGTATGTCTGGCCTAGGCCAAGACACTTAACCACCTGCGCTGGCAACTGGTTGCGCGGACCATAACGAGTGACCGAACCGTATACAATAATTTCTTTTCCTTTTGAACTATTAAGAAGTAATCAACTTGTCATTTGTTTCGCCTGGGATCATATTTAAATATACGTAAAACTGAGAAAATATTGCAATTTTCAAAGAGAAAAAAATTCTTGACGTGCGTGGCACTTCATTTCAGCGCAAGAGGTTCAATCCAACAACGATGCAAGTAGAAACAACGCAATTAAACCAATTTAAACTTGAAACGAATGTAAATTAACGTAGAAATTTTAATAATTCATTGATGTCTGAAAAAGTCAAAGTATTGACACTTAACATTTTAAAATTACGCATTTACAAACAGAGAGCAACTCCAGTGTACCTGCTTTGCACGTCCAGCGAGAAATATTTGAAAATAATGAATTGTTTTTATAATGCAAAAATTAAGATTCCATTTTATCCGTAATTTGTGTTTGAATATACAGTATAAATAAATATTCAAGAACATACACTTGGAGAAACTTCTCAAAAATACGGTTTTTGTTTAAATATATTGTTTAAAGGAAAGGTCTTCTTGCAAAACGGTATTAAATTCGTCGTTAAAAAAATACTAATTTCATCAATTTACACAGAAACGGTATCTTGAATAATTTCCGAGATATTTGACAAAATATGTTTCACACCCTCAACTTTAGTTTTCACGCCTTCAACATCGGCCATTACCATTATAAAAAAGAATACGGGTGCAATATTTTTTTGACAACTACATTCATGCCAAATTTTATCAAAATTGGCGAGTTCGGCATGTTCTCTTGTTAGACCGCACAGGTCTAAATTAAAAAAAATGAAAGAATGAAACTTCTTCACCCCCACAACGATAATAAAAACAGTCTCCAGCGGAAAAATAATTATTGTTCAACGACGCCATCTCCAAAAATAATTATCTTTCAACGACGTGTCTCCACAACAGTTAGTTTCCAACGATGTCATCTTCAATTCCAAGTCGATGATCGAGTGTAAATGAATCACGATCGGTTCTCGATTCGGTGGCCGAGTCGCGAAACAAACCGCTTTTCAACCGCTTCCATTGTTTCATACGAAATACGGAGGGATCTCACGTTGTTATTAATGCATTCGTAACGAGGAAGATTTATGTACGGGAATCGACACTGCGTCCCAGCGTAATTAATCATTGAGGGAAATTCAAGAGAGGTGTCTTTGGAATAATTGCGCGGCGATGAAACAACCGACACGAAAATAACGTATTGTTCACCGTTTCGCTCTTGAATATGAAATACCTGTATTATTATTGAACAATGTTTCTTAAACTTCGAAGCTTTGGTGGAATCTTTTGAATAGAAGTTTCAGATCTCAAGCTAATAACTATATTATCGATTGACCTGAGTGATAACATGCCAAACGATATTATCGAAAAATTCCAATCCTATAATTATTTTTGTTGATATTGTGTAACATCGAATCTTAAACTTCAGCAAAATCAGTCTTTTGAACAGGCTTTTGAATTTCAAACCAACAGCAATATGATTGATTCAATTTCAAAAATTGGAATTCTGTGTATTCCTTTTATTAGAATGGTATCAAATCTAATTACTTGTGTTGATATTTAATTTAGTTATGAAATTCTGTACGTAGCGTAGTATAATGATATTATAGTCTAATGTAGATGTAGTATAGTGATATTATATTCTACAGATATAGTATAGTATAGTGATATTATATACTACAGATATAGTATAGTATAGTGACATTATTTTCTATAAATATAGTATAGTATAGTAATATCATAGTCTGACTACTTGTATTCATATTTAATTTAAAAAAATTCTGTATATATTTTTTATTACTATGATATCTGACTACTTGTTTAATTCACGTATAAAATTCTGTAAATATCTTTTATTAATATGAAATTTGACTATTTGCATTCATATTTAATTTACCTATGAAATTCCATATATATATGTATCTTTCATTAGTATGATATCAAAACCGACTACTTATATTGATACTTAATTAACCTATGAAATATAACTTTAAAACACAACCCTTTTAGAAAATCTTTTACTGATAGAATCTCGTTACTTTCGAAACGTATTAAATGGGAGAGCTTTATCCGCGTTAGAATATAATCTGAGATACTTCAAATAATTAATGAACACACTAGGAATGCAAAGAGGTATTAAACAAACATATCAAAAGTACACGTACACACAGTTTGAAAATGAATTAACCCTTAATTTGTTACACGCGTCTGAATCTTCAGATATTTAGACCTGAAGGATACCTTCACCTTTAAAGAAACTCCCATAAGAATGAAAACAAACGAAGGAACAAATGGTGGCAGCCTTGATTACCCCCGTGTGTTGCAGTAATTTATAATGAAGCAAATTCGCTCGTATAATACTTGCCAAGCACACGCGATTCTAAACGAGGCCCGATGGACGTATTCTTCCACCAGTTCACTTCCAGGTAACGCATCGCGCACCTGTCCGACGTTTGTTCTTCCAATTAATGGCAAGCCTGCCTCTACCGATCGCAACAACAGCGGACAACCGCTGAGAAATTTAATTACGCGAATGTTACGCGGTGGAAAAGCACGACGTGGGGATGGGGGTGGGTGGGTGACTCCCGTGTCGCCTTCGGCTGTATGTTTGCCGACTGTTTGCCAAGGAAACGTAGCAGCGTTGACCGACCAATTACCACGAGAACTCCAGATCATCGACCGAAGTATTCCCTCTGGTGGCGATACTCCCCGGGCAATTTCGATTCCGAGGTATCCCCTCGGCTAGCCGAGTTGAACTCTCGAGGCTGGAAACTAGCGCGGTATGGGTTGGAATTTTGAAAATTTCCGCTCTCGGGGCCAAGTTTTCACCAGTTGCCTGGGGAACGTATGTATTGGAACGTTTTATCGAGCCCGCGGTGAAGTAATAACGGGTATTGACCGCGGTATGATAAACAGCGAATCAAATATCCGGCGTACTTAGCCAGTTCTGGAGTCGAGATTCGGATTATTATCCGCCTTGGCTTTTTCACAATGCGAGATTACTCGCGACGACGCGCGAATGTGCGTTGAAAACGATACGTTTCATATTCTTATTTCCAAAAATAATATTGATAGGAAAAGAATTTATTAAAAATTTCGAATTTATCATATGAAAATATAATTAAGTCATTATTAATAATAATAATATATATAATCGATGATAATGATAAAATTGAATAATATGAAATTCTAATTACTTTTGTCGAGTTTTTTACAATATTTGAAAAGTCAATAATTAATAAAATTATTGAAAATTCGTAAACAATTCATTTTATTATAAAATTACCAATTATTATTAATACAATTATAATAGAACACAATATAATAGAAAAAAATTAAATTTTATTATTTAATAAATAATATAGTATTTATACATATATTTAATTTTTAAGATTAATATAAATAGTTGTTATATTCAAAATTTGAAAAAAAAAAGAATGAAATGTGAGAACACCGAGAAATTTCGCGTCTATTTGAAACTTATGATCTGCATCGGACATTCTATGAATTTTGAGCGGGGGTGAAAAGTATTCGTCTTCAAGGATTAACAAGATCAGAAAAATATGATTGTTTTCTTTGGAAGAATAGATATTTCACTACGAGATGTGTTTTCTTTTCAAGTTTGTACGAACAAAATTTTGCAAGGTATATATGGACAATAGTGTACAATAGTATCGTTTGCATGCAGCTTTCCTCGTAGGGTGAAACAGAGTGATACTCTCCGTCAAGAGAGTATACTCTATTACGGGCATGAAACGTCTGGGAATTCGTACTAATGAACACCTTGTGCCAGTTGTTAATTAATAGCCTGTGTGTTCAATTGGCTCGGGGATCTGTTTAAAGGAAGCAGTGGCCAGTCCAAAAATTTTCCTTGCCATTAGTATACGTCACGACGTTACCACGAATTTCTAAACTAATTTATTTTCCAAACTAAGTTTCTTCATTGAAATTCCATAGTGTCTTTCTCCACTAGAACCATTAACAGAAACTGACAGATCAAAACGCAAGCGAAGATTATCAATATAAAACATACACCGAGGTATGAAACATCTCGTCGATTTCTAAATAATTCCAAATCTTCGAAAAGCAGGAAAGTGTCTGTGAATTTACGCGAGAGAGAGAGAGAGAGAGAGAACGAACGAGAAAAGAAAAGAAACAAGATTCCTCGGAAAACGTACGAAAAATGCCAAGGAGCCGAAACGATCCATAAACGAAAAGAGGAAATAAACGAAGCTTAATACTCTCCACCGACGAGCCTTTTACTCGTCCACTTTCCACTTCAAGGAGTCACGAGAATCCGTAGAAACACGAGACACGCAAGAACGACATGGCCGCGCAACGATACGTTTTTATCAGCGTAACTTATTAGGTTACCAGATCCATCTCGTACGTGGATACATAACTCGACGAGCAAGCGAGCAAGGAGAGAAGGGTGAAAGAAAGAGGAAAGAAGAGAAAGAGGGAGGAGAGGGGCTGTTAGAGGATGAGAAAAGAGAGAATGAGAGAGAGAGAGAGAGAGAAGCGAGAAGGTGGGAGAGGGTGGAGAGCAGGTGAATCCGGGTCACGCCGGGCCAGGAAGCAGTGACACCAAACCCAACCCGGTCACCCTTCGCGAACTGGGTCACCTTTCACCCTTATTCCCTTCCTTTGGCCGCGATTCCCCGTTTCCGATCGTCTCCACGCAGACGAACACAAGGAGGTTCCTCGCGTTGCTCCCTCTCTATTCGGAAGAGATTTTTCGCGGTTCGGCGAGAGAACGATAAAATCCTCGAGATGTACGAGGTGTCCTTTGATGACAACTTTAATAAGAAAAAAGGAAACTTTAATCTAATTATAATTCGGTCGGGATCTTTTCGTATTTAGTCGCGTCGCTTTTAGAAATATCATCGCCATTGTGTTGCAACTTCTCTGCTTATGTGCTGGATGGGCCGAAATGTCTGGCACAAGTGAAATCACTCCGTAGATGAAAATAAAACGTAGACAGAAGAATTGCAAGCTTTTTGAAAAAGCGGAGATCACTTTGACGAGAATTAGCTCTTTTCCGAAATTCATTTTTTCTCGAATTTCACTTTTCATTCCCAACATACACATGTAGCATTGTATCAAGGAAATGGCCAAGTAAATGTACGTTTGATAAATTTCCAAATTCGATCATATCCCAAAACTGCAATCACAATTCACCAATTTAAGCCCATTCTATATTTTTAATTGATTTTTAATTTATTTACATGTATGTGTATCATTATATAACATAAATGTTTTTAAATATAAATGTATATATATATATTTTTTTTTAAATATAAATATAAATATAATAATACGTATACATGTACATACATATGCATTACTCATAATTGTGTTGCACATTATAGTCTTCCTGTCTTCTCCCGACTTTATACAATTTCGATTAAGGCGTTCGATCGTGATTGCAGTCCGCGCGGGAAGATTATTGCATCGTATGTGAATATATTTTATTATAGAGGCTGTGGGGATAGAAGGAAAAAGGAGTGATTTTTTTATAAGCGTTGGCAGATCGAACAAATGCATCGAAACACGCACGTGCGCTCTCAACCACGGCGGATATTTTATTACTCCATGGCGGAACGAGAGTGTCGGTTTCCATCGGTTTCAATGAAAATCCACCGCGGGCGTATTTTCCATGCAAATGAAATTTATGGCAGGAACCGGGTCGTTACCGTAATTAAACGTTTTTCCACCGTTTTCCGCCGTCGTTGAATGTTTCATCGGCTTTTTCTCTTCCTTGAAATTGAACGGAATGTCGTCGCTCCGCTGCCGTGTACTTTGCTTTTTATTTATTGTTTCACCGGCGATACTTCGTCTTTTTTCTCTCGCGTCTCCGTCGTGGAAGAACCGAAATCGAATCTACCTCTGTTAGAAAATTGTAATGAATTTAATTTCGCTGCCTCACTTCATAGTTGCGTTACGAAAGAAAAATTTAATGCTGTTGTTCTTGTGTTTGTGTGTGTGTGTGTACACGTGTATCTACATGCGAGTGATATTAACTTCTGAACTAGACATTTTCATTATACTGGTAGTAATCACGTATAATATACGTGTATGATACGTGCACATTCATTCGTTGCCTCTATTGTAATCTCGTTTCATAAAATCATATAATTTCATTCGCGTCGACACTTTGTTTCATCCGTCGGCATAATTTCATTGATCGTTTTACCGTATTTAAATCTGCAGGATGATGAAACGGAACTCGAAAAAATCGTGATTCGCCCGTCGATGTTTATTGAGATGAATACTATCCCGGTCTTAAACATCTGACTTCCCCGACACCATGTATGCGACCCAATTGTACATTTGGAACGATGCTCATTAAAATCAAATTTTTACGAAATTTTATTTTTATTTTATGCACGTGTGTACATCGCAACACGAGAATAAAATCCCTTTCCAAGCTTGCCGAAGGGAATAGCAATTACTGTAATTGATACAATGCGATTCTTTGTAAAAAATAATGGGATGATAAAATGTAACGCACGTGTCGCCTATTGCAAACAGGGAGATGTACGTCCATGCGGGCAAGTTTTAATCGAAGCAATTCGTCGCAAATAAATCATTAAAAACGTTGAACGAGGCACCCTTTAGGTAATCGCGAAAACCAACACGACCCGGTTGATAACAATAACGAAACAAACCGATTGATCGAACTGGAGTCTGCCTTGCAACATCGCGAAATGGGACCACTTCGAATCGAACAAGAGCCACTGGGTAAGCAATTTGATCTCTTCGAAGATATATGCCTTCGATACTTCAACTAATTGAAAATTCGAAATCTGGTAGCGATAGTTCATGTCCTGCGGAAACTTCCACGCGAGAAATGAGAATTTCATTGTGACATCGTGCCAGAAATGCGCAGGCAAAACATAATAGACTATCTTTCGACGTAGTCGTATGATTTTTGTTCAAAAATCTCACTTAGGTTCGTTTCTTTCTTTTCTTTCGTTGAAAGTTTTTTTTTTTTTACACTATCCAAAAATCCAACGGGAGGCGTAACACGATTTTGAAGTGAATGTATCGAGTAATTTCCACGATGAAACAACACTCTGGAATCCAGACACAATACAGAGTCTATCAACAAGCGTCTGCGTGCATATAACCACACAATCTCCCGAATCTATTCATCACTATGAACATCAGACAAACCAGGATAGCTTACGAGCCAATTGACGAACACTATAATCCTACACCGATGTTGCAAACGTGGAGAACGTAAACCACGAGACGTAGAGATGTTGCATTGCAGAAAAGACGTATATTTAACTTATCAATCGAATCGTTTTGTTTATCGAAAACGTTCACAATTATAGAATTGAAAATTAAAAATTTGTATTAATATGTATGATATAATTTGTTTTCAACGAAAATAGAAGTGGTTTTGAATATATTGAAAGATTGGAAATCTTTCTCTAGTAACCAGTTGACTCGTCTTTTTTAATTAGCTATGGTGATCTTCCGATCACTATGGTATTACATAACACGGATTTTTACGTACTTGAGATTCAAAAATCAAGTTGCAAAAATGCGCACAATGCGCATATGCAAAAGTACGAAATACGCAAATCGATTACAACGTACAGTGAACAAAACAAATTTTTCGCTGACAATTTCCTTTTCGAAAAGTTTAAAATCCAATTGTCGCAAATACGTCACGAATTATTTTCAAAAACCGTTCACCATCGAGAGAATAGATAACCTGCAGTGCCCTGCACGCATTTCAGCCACGTGCGTGAAATCTCTACGTGACATCGTATCAACTCATGCATTCGCAGAATTCGTTCTGTCACCGGCCATCGATATTCCAAATCAGTGGTGGCGAATTTCTATCCCGCTGCACGAGTTGCTCACTGACTGTCAGTCTGCCGGTTCCCCCACCATTGCCAGTTCCCCCACCATGAAACTTAGTTCCCACTGTGTTCGTTCCGTGCCGCCATACGACTACCTTCCATTAACTTTAGCAGCTGAGAAAACAATAAAGAAAACAATTTATATGTACAATATTATATATACATATATATAATTACAGTATTGTATATATAATTTATATATAATTTATATATACAATAGGCAAGTGTTATGGTCGCATAACACATCTAACATATATGCAATACAGTATTATATATACAATTACATATGTATTATTACAGTGTTATATATAGTATTATATATACAATTATGTATATATTATTAGTTATTATGTACACAGTTATATATATATATATTATTACAGTGTTATACATAGTATAATATATACAATTATATATATATATATTACAGTATTATATATACAACTTATATATATTTATATACAGTATTATATATATAATTTATATATACAATAGGCTAGTGTTAAGGCCGCATAACACATATAACATATATACAATAGAGTATTATAAATACAATTTTATATATATATCATTACAGTATTATATATAAAATTATATATATATATATATATTATTACAGTATTATATATACAATTTATATATACAGTAGGCGAGTGTTATGGCCGCAGCACTCTCAACACAGTGGAGGGGATAGCGCTAGCGGGCCGCCAGTTAGCCACCTCTGCGCCAAATAAAATACATACTAACTCGATTCGTCACTCGTCAATTCGCGCGAACCCTCTAACTTTGAGCTACGAAAGGGCGCGAGTGCGTTAACTGCTGGAGCCAGCCACGAATTCGAATTCCTTTGCGCGTTATCCCAACGGAGTTGACGGCCGAAACAAGCCGCGAAGCCCGGTCGTACGACCGAAAAAAGTACCCTCTCCCCGCAGAATGCGGGGAAACGGTGGGCGGGACGTCATTAAAACTTGCCGGCGAGTACGCGCGGAATTTCGGTCAGCTAGCTGGCTGGATGTTGCTCGAAAATCCCCGTGGAACTTTTTATCACTGACCAGGCTTATTTCCCTATCCGGAATTTCCAGCGCGCGAGATGTTTCGAACCTGTTCGGACTAATTTCACGCGGCATTATGTAATTTCGGCGGTGTGTTTCGTTTTTTCCTTTTTTTCTCGTGTACGTTCTCGAGGTCGTTGCTGTGACGACGTGTGTCGTTTGCTTTTAACTCTTTGGTGTCTATGAGTGGAATATCTACGGGAAAACGAAGTGGAGGATTTTTGCTGTGGAAGACACAACTAGTGATCTATTTTTGATTTCTTTACGATGGGGGGAGAAACTTTGTTTTTAAAAATACATACTCGTCGTAGTTAATGTCGATGGCGTTTTTACGTGAATCTGTGAACAGAATATCTGGAAAAACGCGCGACACAGACATTGTACGTATCGTGGTATCATCGAGATATCTTGTCCATAGACCCGAAAGGATTGATTCGAACACGGTTGGGAGAATCTTTTGATCCCTTTCATTGCACGATTTAATTCTCACTTCGATCTAACTCTCTGCTCGCGAATTTCTTTCGGCAGTTTTTTGGCGTTTAGATGAACATCGAGGAAAAACAGGACAGAGTACGTTGCCAAAATCACCGAAGAGAAATAATAATTTGATACGGACCTCGCGGAGTGATAAAAACTAATTTAACTTTAATTTCTGTCTGAATCAGAGGCGGCGAATAAAATTTAATTGCTAACTCTGTACTTCAGAAATATTCCTCCAATTAATGATATATTTTTAATTATATTTTTCTATTCTTATAATATATCATCACTATTACGTAATAAAAATATTAAAAATATATATATATATATCTTCATGAAGCTTTACAGATTTTAATAAAATTATATATATAATAAAATTAAAATTATATATTATATATATTTTTAAATTTAATATATATTTAAAATTATTTTATATATATATATTTCATGAAGCTTTACAGGTTTTAATAAAATTATTACAAATTATTGTAAATATTTTTAGTGAATCTTATGTAAAAGTTGAAAGGATATGATCCGGGCTTTACTTGTACTACGTATGTACGTACTACATCTTCACATCGATCAGTCGACTCGCTCATACTTGGAAACTTATTCATCCGGCATTACTTAAAACCGCACTCAGTTATACGTTCCCTCGGTCTCTAACTTCGCAAGTCTCGTAGCCACCCTTATCGCGAAAACCCTCTTGCTTCCGCGATACTTATGGTCCGCCTTTCGTTGCTGAGACGTTTGCGGCTTTTCAAGATCCGAGTCTTCACCCGGTACTCTACTCTTTCCGTGTCCAAATGAAGCGAATATAAATAACGCAGGCAGAGAAGACACGGTTTCGAATAACCGAGGCTATCGGTTTCGAAAAATCTCGGTGGTCAGAGAGCTTTCGTTCCACGGCCTTTCCGCGACACGGAAATGGATGAAGATGGAGAGGAAGCCAAGCGCGACAGTCCGTGGGAATCGGAATACGTTCGACAAAGAAAAGAAGAGTGCACCGAATGGAAGCTCTGTCCGGAAGAAAAGCAGCCGAGGAAACTCGACGGTGGCCACCACCGTTTTGATATATCGTATATCAGGGTTTTCTTGTCGAAGCGATACCACGCGCACGAAAAATTCTAGGTACTTGAATGTTGCACTTTCAGCGAATGGAACATGAAGTTGAGGCGGTATTAAGGGATCAATACGTTTGGAATGCAATGTGAATCAATTGCGAATTAATTATCGATCCATTTGACTGTAGACGCGAACTTTTATAAATACAACAAAGTGGAAATTTATTTCACACAAATTAAATGTTTCAAGCTGTATTGTAATTTAAACTGTTTACTTGTGTCTCTATAATTTCGAATTTTTAATAAGCGCGCAAATATTTAATCCTGACAAAGGAGTTCTTTTAAAATAAGCTTCGCAGATTTACGAGTTGATTATTATCGTTATTGTCTTTCGACGGACGCGAACTTTTATAAATCAATACAACGAAGTGAGATCCAAGTGGAGATTTCTTTCGCACAAATTGAATATTTCATGGAGTATTGTGATTTAAACTATTTACTTATTATTTACGTGTCATGTTCTGTTTTTTTTTTCAATTTTTCGTCCTTTTAATTTCGAATTTTTTAATAAACATACAGCGATAAAGGGGTCTCTTTTAAACAAGCTTCGCAGATTTCAATATTTTTCTATCGGTCGAAGAGTTAGTATTGAAACGCGATCCAGCGGCAGCAATCATCTTTAGGGATTTTAAGATCACTGCGCCTGCAGTGATCGAGGATTCCGATGAAATTAAATAATCCAAATTGAAAAGCACGATGCAACACGGCTGCGCAAATCCCGTTAAACGGCGTTCAAAGGCGGATTAAATCTAACGAAAGCAAACACTGTCACCGCTGGAACAATGGCGTTTCTTCGTCCCTATTTTTTTTTCTTTTTCCTTCTTTTTGTTTACGTTATTCGTACCGCGCCACGCGGCGAATAGGGTTTAATAAACGCACCCGGCGGAATTTGTAATTTCTGCGCTTATTTAATGTGCCGCAGAAGCGCCGGCAAATCCCATCAAAGTTAAATACGCGTCAAAGCTTGCCGATAGTCGCGCGAGGCGGGGGGGGGGGGAGGGGGGAGGAAGTTAATCCAACGCTGTTCCACTCCCTCCTCCTCGTCTTTAGTCTCACGCTTGCTTTATCCTCGCCCTCCTTTCCCTGGTCGTCGAGCTCTCGCACTTTTGTTCCGTTTATTTTCGTTTAGCGCCCGCCGTTCCTCGCGACCCATGAATTCTTCATGGCCCGCGGCGGCGAGGACACACGAGCCTCACTATGTACACATACCAAGCGCAGCGTGAACGAACTGAAACCTCGGAACGAATTGTTCGCGCCGGAATATTTAAGAACTAGGAAATTGTTTTTCAAAGATTCGCTGTCGTAAATACGTCCGTGCGGCGACATGTTTGCGAGGGTGGTCGAGTCAACGCCATTTTGCTTTTATATAATACACAATGCACGATGGGTTGCTTGGCTATAGCGGCGGAATTTTCATCCCTTGATCCTGATCGTTTTCATCGTCACGCAATTCTGTGAAATCTGATTTTTATATATAATACATCCGTGTGTGTGTGTGTGTTTGTGTGTGTGTATATCGTGGACGATCGACTAGAGATTGATTTCACAAGCTGAATCGAAAAGAATTTTCGTTCAAGCCTTAAATAGAAAATAGAACTTCTTTTCACTAGAAAATAGAGTTTGAACGCGTTTAGTTGAGAATTGGCTTGCAATTAGCAAATATGTACTTGACAAACTTTTAAATTTTAAAGTAAAGAGCCTTGCGGAAATATCGAAGAGGAGGAACGTCGAGTTTTAGAATTTATTTTTCAATACATAACGCCACGACATTCGTATTTTCTTGTTATATTAAAATATATAAAACTCAGGAAAGTTTAATTCGCAGACGGTAATCGTGCTCTGTACTTTTGATTTATAAAATAACCTTCTCTTCGTTATTCGTTGAAATGCACGATTAGCAAAATTTAAATATAATTGATTAATTTTCAAACTCGATTCTCTCGGGCGGAAAAAATTTAAATGAAAACCAGACTAATTTAGTAGAATCAACTAGAGAAAGTCACTGATTCAGACAACTTCTCTGCTTAGACTCAACTGTGAACGACTCGTACAACTTCTGTACTTCATAATCCAGAATTATAAACATCATTGTCACTTACTTACTCGAATTCATCCAGCGAAACAAATTTTCTTCCCAACATTTACCAATTTTTTTTATCTCTCAGCACATCTATGTTTATGACACAGAAATAAGACATCCTGTTCTTTTCAAAGAATCTGATCACGAATTGCACGACAGGCAAGATTATTATCGTACAAAAACTATTTATTTCAGAATCTTAAAATTGAAACCATTTTTCTACAGTTCAATTCTCTTAATAACACGCCACTCTAATCGCCCCCGTGTAATATTCTGATAACACAGTTTCCATGTAGCATGATTTAATACTGGTATAAAACTGGACAATCTTTATGTGGCAGTTTTTCATCACTGTTTCTACATTGTGTACTTTTAAATTTCTTATAACACGGTTTTGATCGAACGAAATAAACGTATTATAGAGGGACTGACTGTATTCTCTCCTCTCTAATTTTATGGAGGATATTAATTAGGGTTTACTGAACTAGGAGCAGCTCACTCGCTCTCAGCTTCTTATCTGACCCTAAATGGTCACGTTCAGTTTGTTGGATAAACCCACTGTTCCACTCGGTCGACCTAATCACCCATCATTTCGAACTGTTTGTTTGCCATCCAGAAATCCATTCTATCGATCCTCCTCTCTCGATTGTCAAAAACAGACTCTCCTTTCGCTTTTCTCAACTCTTTCCTCTTCCTCTCAGTATCTCGGTCCGACTGCGCACCGTTCTATTTCACTTTCTTTCATGGGCTACATTCGCGTCTGACTATACACGGTTCTATCTCTCTGCCGATAAGCTGTTACTCGACTCATTTCCCTACGGACGTACGCACGACTTCCTTTGACGATGTCGTACTGTCGTATAAAATACAAAAAAAAAAAGACTTGAGTCTTAAATAAATTGACAATTTACCGGTAGATTAATATAAAAGGAAAGACTTCTATCCAGCTACGTCGCTGCTTCCACGGCAAACTAAATCCTCTCAACGTTATTTCGTGCAAAATATTTTCTCGTCAAATCGGCTAATACGTGGAACGGCCGCGATTTCGTTGCCATCTTTCTCCAACGTTTATAAAAAGTATCGACAGAGGATTATCATTCTTCGCGATCCATAATCGGTTCTTGGACTTTTTCAGTCCCGAACTCGGATACTTGAGCTGCTTGGCGTTGTTCAAGAGAAACAGGGAAAATAAACAACGTTTTACGATTAATCTTTCAGATTATAGTTACAATGCTTGGACGAATGAAACATGCAAAGATGAAAACGCACGCACGTACGGTAGAAAGTAAATAAAGAATGATTCTTCCAAATTGAACAAAAGTTTATTCCTTTGTTAATTTAGTTCCGGATCCACATTATTACTGCTACAAAGAATTTATAATTAATATTATTACAAATATTAGTACATAATAAAAAAAAATACAACTTGGGAACAGGAAATAAATTATTCGGTAAATAAATCATTCAGAGGAAATCAGCATAAATTTGCCGAAGTACCAAAAATAATTTTAGATCATTTTTATCTTGCTCGTCGAGGTTTTAGTAATTTAAATAACCCGAGCGGAAATCAAATTCATTCATTATTGATTAATAACGAAAGTCACGAACAGATTGAGATGTAACTCGTTCCACTGTATTATGCTTTCTATGTATTTGGCTGCTGTGATGTACTGTTCCAACACGTATATTCACTATAACCGTAGCCTTAGATGTTCCCTCGGAACGAGCCAGTAGACTGTGCCGTGGAATTCACGGAGGAAAAGCAGCTAATCGAAGGGGATTGGCTCGGATTAAGAATATCCCGGCGACGAGAAGGAAAAAAGAACATCCGCGAGGATCGAGGTCACGTTCTTTCGCCTGAAAGGACGAATTACAGGGCAGTTGCGTGAAATGAAACTCGCCGCGGAAAGAAAAGGAACGGGAAAAAATGAAATTTTACGAGGGGAAGTGGAAAAAGAAGAGCAGCGAAAGGGGTGGAAGAGAACGTGCTCGTTATTCAGTGACAGACACAGGGAATTTTCGAGCGATAACTGAGACTGAATGACAAATCGCAACTCGCTGCCGGACAAAAAAAGGCGCTCATGATTAATGCAAATGAGCGGTTCTGCAGGGGACGCTTTCGCGCAAGTATCAAAAATGGACGACCACCTCTTCTGTTCGATCGCACGTCGCTCCGACATTAGCTATCAAAAAAAGGAAAAGAAAGGGGGGAAAAAACGTCCGGACAAAATTATACCGGGAAAATTCGAGAATATGAGAATTTAACTGCGGGAAAGTCTGAGAAAGAATTTAGCGATACTTTCAAACGAGCTAATTTCCGATCTTTTGAAAGTTTCAAAATGACTCCTCGAGGTCACGAGGCGAAAATTGCACGGAGAAAAATTAGCTGCGAGGGAAAGGAAAATGCGGGTAAAATTATACTTGAATAATTCAAGAATCTGAGAATTTATCGAGAAGGGAACGTACCGATTCTGATGGAACTTGACGTAATAATGTAGTTTCGAGGAAACATTTGACGCTGTCCTCAAAATTGGGAGCGCGGAACATATTTCGTCAAACGTCTCGGAAATTATTGAAGATATAGCTAGTGCAAATTTCTGAAATTAGTATCTCGTCATTTTGCCAAAAGAAAAAACATTTGTTTAAACAATATATTAAAGAATCGTATTTCGAGGGTAGTTTTCACCCCCTCGACATAGAAAAAGAAAGAAATACGTGTCAATTATTTGTTCGAAAATCACATTTATGCCAAGTTTCATCAGAAATTCCGTCGGTGACTGACGAGTACGTTTCCTTCTCTACCGAAAATTAACAGGAAGGAATTTAACCTCAGAAGGAGGAATTAGACGGGCAACGTCGTCGCGGCAAAAAAGAAAAATCACCGAACGTATCAGCAGACGTCTCGACGCGTTTTCAGCTCGGCCGACGTAGCTGAATGAAGGAAAACAGCCTTGAATTTCATTCAGGGCTACGCTCTCTCGCTGCGTCGAATTCAATACCAGACTTATTGTACCGGCCGTACAATGCCCGGAGAATTCGCGCGCTCCGTCTGCAGTTCGTTTCTAACGAACGCTCGAAAACTCTGGACAGAGATGGGAGGGAAAAAAAGAAATTCGCCGAGAGACGAGGAGAGAAACAGACGAGACGAGGGAGAAATGTTGAAAAAAGAAAACGGGAAGAAGGCAAGGAGACGAAGAGAGAGAGAGAAGTCTATTGGAACGGGAGTCGATATAACTGATTTCACCGACCAATTGACAAATCGGTTGACTTGTCGAGTCACCAGCTCGATCGAGAATTATTTAACTGGCACGCGTTGCCTCGTTACCGGTGGAATTGCGGCGAAACGAAATTGCGGTCCGCCCGTTGTTCCGGGTAGTACGCTCGATACGCTCGCGTTCCGTGGCTCCGCGCGGCGAACTTTCAGTGGAAAACGAGCGATAATGGTCGGGCGAGTGATTTATCCTCGAATATTCCCGCCTATCGGGAGTCTCCCTTCGCGAAAAGGGAAATCGTTCACCGCTTGGTGCTCCGACGTTCTTCCGCTACTTTTCAACGACCTATTTGTCATTTAGGATGGAGTCAAGGAGAGGTGTATTAAAGTCGGTCAAGGTGTATTTCCTGACCAAAATGATCAAAATGTTATAATTTTACATACGTTTACAAATATATATTTTTAGATACTCGAGTGATTTTTAATAAAATATATCAACAGAAGCTGGTGTTCTTTGTCGTATTATTAACTCTTTCTCGTACCTTGCACTTTAAATATTTTGCTACAAATATTATACTCGCGTGAATTTAAGTTAGCAAATTGAAAGGATCGAGAGAGAGAGAGAGAGAGAGAGAGAGAGAGAGAGAGGCAAGAAAGCAGCAGTTTAAATTACATTTCATTACGTTTCATTTTATTATTCCATTTATTTTATTATTTTGCATGTTTTTCCACTGCACGTCGTTATTTGGTTCTACGCTGTTAATAACTTTATAATTACCGCATCGTTATTCCCCTCTAACATTCTTGCAAGCATAATTATGCGCTTATAATTTCGAATATCGCGGCACTGCTAATGAAATTTCAAAATGTTTCGCATAAAGCGCGCGGATACGCTCGCGAAACTTTCGTGTACAAGCGCTGGGGCGCCGCGCGTTGGATAATCTGAGAATCATCGCCGTGGCCAGACGAGCTCACTGCCTCGATCTTTTCCCGCCACTCTGCCTCTGGAAAATGAAGAATTCCCTCTGTTCATAATCCTCGCGCTCCTTTGTCCGCCGGGGGAGCTTGTCAAATTTTCTTCAAAAATTCCATTCCACGGCGGCGTTCAAAAGATTCCCCCGGAAGTTATCCATTAGTCACGCTGAATATCCCACGCGTATCTCATAAATCCGGAGCTCTCGACTAAAATCCCCGGACGTGTTTTCCGCGAGCTTCTCTAAACACGCGCGCCGCGAGATTTAAAACACGCCTTGCAATTACCCGTGCTCGTTCCACTTCAGTCGAACGTATTCTCCTGGCTGGAAAATTACGCCGCCGGAAGTTCAGTTTCTCGTCTCGGCGGAAGGCACACGTTTTCACACCTCTAGGGTCATTAGTTTCAAACGGTCGCCGCGACGCCGCGGAAAAATATTTCTCCCTCGTAAACGCGCTTTCGACGCCCATCCACGCGTGAGCGAAACGCGCACGAAACGTGCACGATGTAATTAGCAAACGCTCGAACGTGTCAACGAGTAGCTTAATGCTAAAGAACCCACCGGAGGAGTGAAACGTTCACCTCTTTGCGTAAAAATGATTAATTCGTTAAACGGTCATGAAACGTTTCGTAATTGACGGGATCAAATTTCGTTGCACGTTCACGATTGTTTTAACTTGTCGGTCAATCTACAATCCATCGGGCTAGCTTTTAAGCGGGTTCGCGGACCATAACGAACCGTATGCAATAATTCGTCGCTTTCGTTCTCTCTTGAACTCGTCGGTACGATATCACTGGATAGAAATGATTAAGAAGCAATAAACTTATCATTTGCCTGAGTTACACTTAAATATACTGAGAAAAAATGTTGCAACATTTTTGCGACAAAAAATTCTCGAATTTTTGCGATTCCAGTGCAAGAGATGGTGCACAATCACTATGAAATATTTCAAAGCTACGAAATTCAATTTTATAGATGTTCTGAGACTTCGTGTTCCAACTTGCCATTCATTATACGATTTATCTATTTTATATGAACTTGTAGCCTACTCGTTCATATTAAAAATACAATTACTGATTTGTGGGATACAACTGCCATGAATCTTGAAAAATATTTAAAAGCTACGAGATTCAGTTTTATGGACATTCTGGGAATTGAAGCTTCGATTTGACGATTGAACAATTTATTACACGCCGATGCAACCGAACTCAGATTTTGTATAAATCATTCTCTATCGGCATCGACGTTGAAGTATTAAAAAATATACGTCATCCAGTTGAAAAAGTGTCTTACACAATCGAAGAATATTAATTCAATTCTGCGTTGCGTATGATGTATAATAAAAATTGCTCCATCGACTTTCGACCACTTCGAATTCTGTCAGACTGACATGAATAAATTCAACAAACATTCGACAAGGCGAACAGCACTGAACAAATTGAAAAAATGATCAGGTTAACTGTTCATGAAAGCTGTTCAGGTTAAAAGCTCTACGAAACACGTTCGCCCCGATCGCCGTATTCGCTGTAATAAAAAGTAATTTGAACGAAATCTGCCTTCTCGTAACCATAACGTCCCACTCGTTCGCAGTTAAAAATACAACTACGCCACTGCCCCTCTTCGCCCCTAATTTCGCGCGCATCTCGTAACAAGCAAACGGAAACTCGCCCCTTTATCTCTCGCCCGGGCGTTCGCCAGCACAGGGCGAATAAGCCTCGATAAACACAAAAAAGAAAAAAAAAAAACAAAAAAAAGAAAGAAAGAATGCGAAGAAAACAAAGGGACGTATTTGCGAAAATATGCGCGCACACGTGAACACGTGAACACGTGCACGTGCACGAGCGACAGAGTCAGTCGCAGTGAACGCCCACGCGTTCGTTTCGTTTCACGAAGTACGACAGTATTAACTCCCGCTGGATTAGAAACTTCGATATCACGCGATCATTAAGGATTACGCTCGCCGACGGTTTAATACCGGACACCGATATCCGCCGGGTTGAACTTCCTCGGTGGCGAAGTCGAGGAAATGAAGTTCGCGGCCTTCGGTCCCATCGAGAGAGAAAGAGAGAGAAAGAGAGAGAGAGGGAGAGAGGGAGATTTAGAATTTTCTCGACGCGCGAGCAACGCGACACACATAAGGGCGAGAATTAAACCGGTGGACGTCGAGTGAAGATTAAAATATGTAAAATAATTAAAAAATAATTAAATAATATAAAATTATTAATATAAAATAATTGAAAAATAATTAAATAATATAAAATTATTAATATGAAATAATTAAAAAATAATATCGGATTCGATAGCCTAGAAATGAGAATTTTAGGTGATCGTTTTGTTAACCACTTGCGCTGGCAACTGATTGCGGACCATAACGAGTGACCAAACCGTATACAATAATTCGTCGCTTTCCGTTTCAGAAATTATCGATAAGTACGAAATTTATTATTCGTTTTGCCTGGGATTATATTTGAATATACTTGAAACTGAGGAAATATTGCAATTTCGGGACAAAATATTCTCGACGTGCATGGCAAGAGTTTAAGATCAACTATTGTAAATTCGGTAAGAGGGCGTTGTGAAGTTTGTTATGAAACAAAGTTAAAGAGTTCAAATAACGTTGAAGTAAATATTATTTATTAGTATTTAGTATCATTGCGTAGTATTATATTATATAATCTATATAATAAGTACTCTAAGTATCTATTATATAATTTACATAAGATCGATTAAATTCGATAGATGTACCTTACATCCCTTGGGATTCAGACAACCATCCACTGTTGTGAGAACTGAATCACTTTGGTTATTTGGATTTGCACTGTCTTTATTGTGTAACAAGCCTGATAGCTTTTACCAGATTCAGAAAGCTTGGCTTGTTTGAATGACCAAGGTACTGACGACTGAGTTCGACAGGTACACTTATTATTGACAGAATATCGACTGACGACTGATGATTAGTTTCTTGGTTTAATCGTTCTTGTCTGACTGTTCTACCTTGTGTTCTTCTTTATTTGGCTGTTCTACCTCGTGCTTTCATGTTCAAAAATCACTGACTCTGATTCCCTTGAAGTCCTCTTTTATAACAAGCTTTTTCGATTTTCCAAAGAACTCTGAGGAGTTATAGATCAGGAGATTTGTTAAGAGTAATTAAGAAGTATGGGGGAAGATTTCCAAAATTTCCTATCACCGTGATTATCTTCGGAAAATTATCCTGCACAATCCTTCGAATATATATATATATTTGAATACAAATTAAATTAATTAAATAAAATAATCCAGAAGAAATAAATCCATGACTAATTGTTCCAAAAAGCTTCCAAAAAGAACCTTAATTTTGTTATTAATAATATTCTCATTAACATAATTTCTAAATGAACAACTGAAGAAGTAGCTACAATTAATTTCGTATCTAATTTAATAATACCTCGTCGCGCTTGAAACTAACTGATATTTATAGGGCGCCTAGTCGAAATTCTATACCTACATATATTCTACATAGTTCTAAATACAAATGTTTAATTTGACACGTTGGGTTGAAGCACATTTATGTCACAAGTGGTACGCACTGTTGGCCTTAACACGTTTAATGTATGTTACATCAGAGATTGTGAGTTAGAAATACATTAGAGATTGGGATATGAAAGAAGAATGGAAAATCGTTGGAGATTTACGGGGGGGGGGGAGACGTGATTGAATATGCGGCGATGTTTGCGAGTTTACTTCGAGTTTAAATCTATTGCTTGGAAGATACGTGCTTGAATTATTGAACAGCGGGGAAATGTGGAGAAACGTATCGTTTTTATCGCGAGGATGATTTATCGTATCTTATACTTTTGTTTGTATTTTCAAAATTATTCTCATAAAACACAATGGCTACAAATTAATGGCTAAAATTATACAGTATTAATACATAGTGGCCAGTTGCGTTTATTATATTAATAAATTCAGTCGGAGATATTAAATTTCGTAAATTTAGCTGGCAGTGCCTCTATAGAATTACAAAATTTCATGTTATAAAAATGAAACGTAGAACATGGTAAAAACACACTTCGTTGGAAAAATAACGCTGTACATGCATACGTGTATATGCTAGTTTAACAAATACAACACAAAAGAAAAAATTCCATTTATCTAGAGTTTAAAGTTCACCAATGTTCCAAACTATCCATCAATTTCCCTTGATAATGGATTTTAAAGTCTCCATGTATATACACTTTGTATAATGTATCTGAAATACAATTACGCTCTAAAAGAAGAAGAAGAAGAAGAAGAAGAAGAAAGATGGGAGATATGTATATCGAGCATTGTGTCGCGACGAACCAGCACACCATGGCTGATCACGACTGATTAATCGTGTTCGACGAAAATTCATAACAATACATCTCGCGATTATACGTTGCTAGATTCATAATCTATCAGCTCACGTAATAGGGATAAGTGGATAAGTGAATTCGACCAGCAGCAGTTTAGTTAATCAGGCACTAACTGGGATTTCGTTTTCGATGAATGATACATTCGAGTAAACGTGGTACTAATGCGGCGTTGAATTACGTTGCTGTTGCATTGTTGTAGCGTAAAATTGTTTTAATACACTCAATTGTAGTTGTACGTGCAACTATACGTGCAATTATATCTATACATTATTCTTTCATTATTATTAAAATGTAATTATCTGTTTGCTATTTTTGTTACATTTACATTTTTATTTTTGATTTTACTTGAGCGTTGGAATTGCTTCATACTTCAGAAATATGATTATAAAAATTGTTGCAGTGGGATCTTAATAGCCTCGTATAACAATGCCAGTAATATCGATGAAATTTTACAAGTTGCAAAATGATTAGAAATTAGAAAAATTAAAAAATTTCCTCGCCTTTTTTTTCTCTTTAAAATTAATTAATATTTAACAATAGAGGTCAGGCAAGTCGAATTTTAAGTACTCTTCTTAAATATTTTGACAATACTAAATACTTCTACTATGCTCCAGTAGTTACAATATACTCTACAGTATATTCTACCAGTCACAATAAAAGTAACAAAACTACACAGGAGAAATTTACAACCTAACATCTCGTAACTTATCAGTTCGCCGTTATTAAGTTAGAACATTATTATGCAAGAAGGCTTTGGTAAATTATTGAACACGAAGATCACGTAGGTAGATACGCGCGGAGCGAATAACTGAATTTCGACGGAGTAGTACGAAGGAACACGTTGTCGATGGTGATAAATGGAGTAGAGAAGTGTAGCGAAACTCTGTGTGTGTGTGTGTGTGTGTGTCGGCAAATATTCCATGAATTTGCATGAGTTGGCAGAATTTTTGCTTCCGAAAACTCTTTTTTTCCAGAGAATATGCGTGGCAGGGCTGAATAGAGAAGGACGAGGTAAAGTGTTTTGATTGTGAGGGAAGTTTGGGGGACGAGTTTGATTCGGAGTGGGAACAGAGTCCATCAACCTGTTGCGATTCGATTTTTCGAACTTCATTATTATTTCTTTATTTTTCTCACTTCGTGTTCTCAATCTCTCAAAACTCGCGATTACGTCACGATTGTTGAAGTTGTCTCGCGTATTCAAAATTTACGTTCTACGTAGTCTGTGTCGGACATGTGAAACCTGTAATTAAAGAGAGCCATTTAGTGATTACTTTCCATCATATTGAATTGTCTACCAACAAAAAAAGAAAAAAGAAGAACATGCATGTTCTGGTAAATATAATAATCTCGTGTACTTTTAAAATTATTTTTTTTTTCGAAAATGCAATATAAATTAATGTCGATATACATCAACGATATCCATTTATATTATAGTTCGAGAATCATTGTCGATCATTTTCGCCTTCGTGCGACGTTAAAAAAATATCAAAAAATCCGCGAAGCGAGGAAATAGGGAAAAAATAATAATGAAGATGACTTTCGCGTGCATTGGCATGAAAAAATATTGCGGGAGCCGCGTTGAACAATGATCGGACACCAGTGCTTGTGCAAGGCGCGGGGCGGACAGTTGTATGCGAAAAGCCAGTATCGGCTGTGTGATCAAATTAGTTTAGACCAGAGGCAATATCCTACGTTTTATCCATCGTGTGAAATGAAATTGAAAAAAAGGAGACCCTTTATTTTGTCGTTAATTTGATTACTAGGATTACAATCGTTTCGAATTCCATTTATGTTTTTCACTATCGGTGCACATTTGTCGCGTAATATATCTCACGGACTGACAATTATAAATTACAACGATTTCATCCTCTGCACGCAGATTTTGTTTAGTGTTTACGATGTCCATCGATTAAACAGCTCTGTAGGTAAATATTTTCTACAGTCATGTCACGTTTCTAAGCACGGAATATCGACAGGCCTTCGACGACAATTCAAACGACATAAAGGAATACGATACAAACGCCGCCGCGTCGATCGAGCCTCATCGACGACAATACACCTTTTAATTGCGAAGTCAAAGAATCGGTCGATTCCATCGATGAAAGACAAGGTCTTCAAGGACAATTGGTTATGCAAGCATCAGTCAATTATAGCGAGCCTCGAAGCTCAAAGAGCAACAATGTTTTCGAAGGTTCCGGCTTCTTTTAGCCCATTCTCGATTGCAGGATCGATGTTTAAAGGATATTTAATATTCATCGGTGAACGTTGAAGGAAAGGGAAGGGAATCGTTTGGGAACATAGCCGAAGCAGGGCGTGCATCAATTACGTCGAAGTAAGGCGAAAGAATCTATCGATTGGCTATAAGATTCGTAGCGATACAAAAGAATAAGAAATGAAGTTGAATTTCCCCGAAGGTTAACAGAATATATTGCACGGAATTAAACAACGTTCTCGTATTCTTTTGAGTACAAAGGCAACGAAACATCGCTTTCCAACGCCCTTTTCTTATCTATTCACTTTACGTTCGACACGTGAAGCGATACAACACTCCCCGGTGGAAATATTAGAATACCTGATGGCCTCGTACGGAATGCAAGAATACACAGATATATGAATGAACATAGTGTACGAAAATAAAATATATAAAATAAAGGAAAAAGTAGGGTATTTAACGAATGAAATAGTTTCGTATTTATGTTACATAGATACGTAAATATCTAAGTTTAGTAATAACTAATCCGTGTTGATAAAAAGAAATAGTCAATAGATCGGAAGTTTTACATTCATGCAAGTTCGTGATCCAAATTATTAGTATTGCAAAAATATAATAAATTATAATTGCAGTAAAATATCGAGTACACCCTAATTGTGTATGTACGCATTTGAACTATACATCGAGCAATGTTTACATTTTGAAACATGTATCCTTGTCTCAAATGCTCTATTTTAATGTCTCATTCGAATGAATTGCCTTTCATTAAAAAGAAGAACGGTGAAATTAAGTATTATTGGAAGTTTAGGAAAAAACGAAAATATAATTTAATTATAATTTAATCAATGTTAAAAAATGTACAATTAAAAATAGTGAATCAATATTACTAGAATTTCAAAATAATTTGGACAATAAGAGAAACTTTTGTCTGTGCAGAAGCTTGAAAACAGCAAACGATGATAATTAGATCGAGCTGTGTACGTAAAGAGATAATGAAAATTCTACATTTGCCGATTATTAGATACTTTTACATGCAAAAATATCCATATTTGAAAACTGTTTAATTTCTAGTTGATTTGTGACACGGTCGCAAATTTGATTCTTCCAGACAGATTATCCGAACAAATTTGTCTCCCAATTAGTTCAGATAATCGAGTATTCTGCTGCAGTGTCACGTCTCCCACAGACTTATTCTCGCTTTTGGGTACTCTCTCGTTGCTAGATCTAAAACATCGAGTCAAAGTCCCGCGATGTAAAACAAATTTGATTATTCTGTACAAAGTTTCAGATTGAATTTTAAGGTTAGGTATCGAAGGTAAAATTAGGTGACTCAAGTATACCCCTAGCCGTGCTCTAATAACTCTTCTGGTTTACTTAAGTCCTCCGCAAGCGTACCAATGTCCGCGAACGATTGCGCGCGTAACGAAATGAAGCTGAGGAATCTCGATGGCAGAGGAAACAAGGACGTCGTTATTGTTAAAGAAAGGACAGAGGACCGTGAGAATCGAGCTGGAATCGAGCTCCTGTATCTCTTTTTCTCCTTGGCCAAGGATGAAGATCCAGAGGAATCAGATTCTTGTATTTTCTCTGCGCCGTCAGAAGGAAACTGCCAGCCATTTATCGTACTTTCCGAAGATTACTACCACGGCTTGCGGCCGTTTCAGGACCGCATGCAAGACGTCACGGGAAATTTAATCTCGAGCCAGAGATTACCTCTCCGCTGTGATGCGGGTTATCAATCAGAAAATTACGTCTGCCGGAAGCAGAACAGTCTCTCCCGCGAGAGATCGTCCGCGAAATCGGCTCAACGCGACGTGGCCGAGTATTTTCCGAGTTTCAGCGAATTAGTGCCTTTCCGAGCTGGATTTTCTTAATAATCGTAATCCGAAATTTTATTATTGTTATATAGATATGTATAGA
The DNA here is from genome assembly GCA_036937485.2 of Tetragonisca angustula. Lineage (NCBI taxonomy): Eukaryota > Metazoa > Arthropoda > Insecta > Hymenoptera > Apidae > Tetragonisca > Tetragonisca angustula. Next base: position 1,657,512 of record JAWNGG020000017.1, on the reverse strand, counting down.
TATTTGTAACAATTTATATTGTTAGATAGATTTATAGATATTTACAGATACTGTTATACAAATTTATAGATATTTACAGATACTGTTATACAGATTTATAGATATTTACAGATACTGTTATACAGATTTATAGATATTTATAGATACTGTTATACAGATTTATAGATATTTATAGATACTGTTATACAGATTTATAGATATTCACAGATACTGTTATACAGATTTATAGATATTTACAGATACTGTTATACAGATTTATAGATATTTATAGGTAGTGTTATACAGATTTATAGATATTTATAGACACTGTTTTACAGATTTATAGATATTTATAGACACTGTTTTACAGATTTATAGACACTGTTATACAGATTTATAGATATTTACTGTTATATAGATACTTATAGATTGTGGTTTTTTTAACAACGAATATCAAATTGTCATTTTAGGCAGCTTGGGTCAAGTGCTTAATATTATCCCGTGAATGAAAAATTCATGGCCGACCGAGGCATCCAGTGGCGTATAACTGAATTTCTTTTTACGAACGGGGACAGCGAAGAAGATGAGACGAAATGAAAGGAGAATACGAAATGATAGCTTTTGTATCTCCAACTTGTGGAACCTTTGTGACATAGAATTTGATCAAAGTACTTTAATCAGAATTTTTCTCTCGGAAATGATTATTGATATGTTTCTAATCTGATCTGAAAGTCTAATCTGAACGTCACGTTTTTTCATAAGCTTAAGATTCTAATTCTTAACAGACTGTTGTTTGTCTATCAATCTTCTTAAAATTTACTCCTCCGAAGGATAGTAATTTAGAAAACTAAATTCGTGCTTATGCTGAACATGTTCAGAGAACAAGTTTGACAAGTTTTATTCGAAACGATGGACAGTGTGACAATACTACGAGTTTAGAGATGCTGATCATTCAACCAATAAACTCAGAATAAATTGAAATACCTTTATTAGCATATTCTCTCCTTTAACTACTCATATTGTAGTCATTTAATTCATAGCTCATAACGAATGCGGATTTTTTCGATATGTAATTACTGTTTTGCATATTGCATACGTTTTGTGCATTTAAATTAAAAAGCATATGCACGTACACATTAAATATTCCTTTCGTATCCGTTTCAGCGTCTAATTCTGATCATTGATGATTACGCGTATCAATCAGTTTGGAAAAGTCAGATAAAATTAAACAGGTATGGCAAGATTTTCTTTTTCTAAAAATTTTAAAATAAGACAACTTTACTTCACAAAATCATCCTTTCCTCTTATTTCACTCGTGCAAATAGGTATAGTTGAAACTTTCAACGAAAATGATGATATTGCAACGGCCAAAACAATATTAATTTATGGTGTCTCGTTGTAAATTAATTAAAACGAAACTAAATAAGTTAAAACAGCAATTCATGTTCTTCGTATGTATATATTGTACGTATACATATTTTTCGTGCACTCCATTCGTAACTCTGACGCTCATAGCAAGCGTTCACTCGTTGTTGGACAACTGAACACCAACGTGATTCGATCTCGTGATCAAATTCCATTTTACTCTACAGTCTCCAACAGCGTCAAGCTGAACGTTAAACCATCCGTTAAACCACTGTCTTCGAGCGTCGTCTGTTGCCAATAAAACAAGCGATCCTGTCGCCATTTGTTTCACAGTCGTTTCCTCTCAGCGCGATGCGAAGAAAACCGTGGATAACGACCGTACTTTCCACCGTGTTTCAATCGCGAGGTTTGATAGCAGGCTGTCGATACGTCGGCTACTCGGCGTCGACAACGAAAACATGCTCCTTTTCGGTCGACACCGAAACGAGCACACCGTGAACAGCAAAATCACGAAGGAGAGGAGGAAAATACCTGGTATTGTTTCTTCCTAACCTTCGAACAAAATTCTGGAAAATATCGAAAAATGACTTTCTATCGTTGTTATCTCGCCTCGATTCGTCGAATCCGGAAGTTTACACGTGCATACGTCGGAGATGTTAGCACGTGTACACGCGTGTATATGTACATTGAACTGCAATATTCAGTAAGATTAACGCGAATGTTTGCTTCGTCTAGCGTAAACCTAGCGTCTAGCAACAGTCGCGACGAGGGACACGAAGGTGAGAGCGTCTGTCAAACATTCGCGCGAAGGTCGAAGATTAGAAAAAATGTCGAAGCTCGTCCCATCGACAAATAGCCAGAGATAACGCTCGAAGATTTTATCTCCTCGATCGTTTGGTTGCCACGCATGAGAATTTCATCGCGAGCTGTTACGAGTTAGTCAAAAGGAGGGAAAAAAATACTAACAAAGGATGGAATCGCCGTTGCACGTGGCTATAAAAATTAATTGGCAGTCAAGTTATTGATTTCGAGACAGAAAGCTCGGTATTATCGACGATACTGGCGATTAATTCTATTTCCATCGACGCAGTTTACAGTAGAAACTACCAAAGTGCTGAAAATGACCAACTTGTTATTTTATTAGAGTAACTTTGCGGACTTGCAGTGCCGCATTTTTCGAAGACTCGAATGATTTTTGTAAAATATACGAATAAAATTTCGCGTTCATAAGTCATTTTTTATCCCTTGCCTATTCTTCGACTCGAGTTTTATACTTTAATCCTCGGTTAGTTCCAATGTTAAATCGCGACTGCAACTTGTAAATTTATCGGGATACTGACGTGTTCGTAGTCAGTATTTGATTCTCGCGCACGAATCTGCAGCGATTGCACGGGATTGCAACGAAAATATCGCTATCTGTTTCGAGGCACGGATCGATCCACCGAAACTATTTTAATTAAATCATCGCTGAAGCAGCTTCCATCTGACAGACGCCAACTCGCAAATCAGACAATAATATCCTTCCAGACCTAGTCAACTTTCGTGCTCGAGCGTTTCCCAACGGCGAATGAAACACGCTGTCGTATCAAATCGGCAGTTTTGCTGATCGAACGAGCGATCCTCCTTGACTCTACGTTTCACCGTATCGAGACTGTAACATATCATGGTTTACGCGTCGAACAGTCTTATTGGACTCTGCTCTGATTATACAGGGTGTCATGTGGTACAACTGAATAAAAAATATAGAATAAAATTTTTTCGTACGAAGATTTATTTGCGAGAAAAATGGCTTTAAAAGTTTATCGAGTAGGCGTGCACTTGATCAATTCATTATTATCTCTACTAACATTTGTAAACAGTCCCAATGTTCTACCTCTCACCAATTTCTTCTTAGTTTAAAAATTGTTGGAAGTGATGTCCACGTTGTTGCATGGATAACTGTGCTCCTCTTGTTAAATTTCTACGAACATTTTCTAACGTGTTACTTTGTAGTTTCAATGTTGCAAACGCTGTAATAATTTTTTCTTTTAATTGTTCAACGTTCGCTATGTCGCTAGAATACACCATAGATTTAACATGACCCCGTAAGTAAAAATCCAGCGGTGACAGTGGAGGCCAAGGTATTCTTCCATTGCGACCGATCTCATATCGGTAGTTTTCGTTTTAAAAAATTTCTCACTTTACGACTGAAATGCGATGGCACTTCATCTTGTTGGTAAATTAAATTTCTTCGAATTTCAAGAGGAACGTCTTCCAATAAATGAGTTGAATCTTGATCAAGTGCACGAGTACTCGATAAACATTCAAAGTTATTTTTCTCGGCTCAGTATGAAAAAATTTTATTCTATATTTTTATTCTATATTTTTTATTCAGAATACATTTTTATGTAAAATCACCACCTTCCCGCTCGTACCGCCAGTCACATGACACCTTGTATACAAGCAAGATTCAGCCTATCAGATTACCATAAATTTACTCGTACTTCTAACGTGTATAAATTCCCTCTGTTCAACGTCTGATATATTACGTTACCGCTCTACTATCCCGTTCCACACTCGCCCGGCCGACGTATAATTCTATTCTATTTGCCTGATCACGTACGGTCCCGTTCTCCTCGCTTACAAATATGAATTTTCTGGCTTATCCACTCTGGCGTTCGCTTGGGATCTCCGCGTTGACTATCCGGTGACACGTGGATTTTACTTTACTTGGTTTATTTTCCGTGACGTTGCTCTGGTTGGCTGACACATTCCGCATATTCCACTAACGCGGTCCGTATCAGCCAAGATCGCAGAAAACATTTGAACGGCTGATAGTCACGCGTACAGCATGTATAATGCTTTCACAAATTTTCATTACGATAAAAGTTTTCATTCCACCGCCGAAGTGGCTACAGAAAATATTTCTTCACTCATGAAAAAAGCTTTTGTAACTTTGCCGAAAGATATCGTGGAACGATCGGGCTGAGTTGATTTGAAACAATTACGATGCTTATGTATGTTTTACGAACAATGCTTATAAAACAATTCGCGATTCTGAGTTCGTTTCTCTCGAAGATGTTCTTGCATGGTTCCTTTAAAAATTAACATTTTGTAAGTTCGAACGTCTCCGTGGACGTTGAAAAATTTTTTTCGTAACTGAATCCATCATGTTCTTGATGAATTGTGACTCCTTAAAATTTGTTACGACTTCTCTATGAGTTTGAAATTGATGTTAACAATTTTTCATCGGATGTTGTGCTCTTGTCACTGAACATGATAATTCCAATAATAACAGTGATTTGCTTGATTGGAGTATTTTAATAGAAATGAACATGCTACTATATAATATAATACAATAAAAATTAATTTAAAAAAATTGGTGCATCCAGCATTTTTGCAATATCTTTATGAAAAGAAGTGATATATTAAGAAAATCTGTTTCCATAAATAGTATGTACAACAATACTACTATTTCATAATAGTATGTATAAAAATGATTTGCAAAAATTTTGAATGATACAAATGATATAAAAATTCGAGAATCAAAAAGATATTGACACATTGAGGGATTTTTTTTTTACAACTCTACTATATATAATAAGCGTCCTAATGGCACGATGACATTCCAATACTTAAATTAAAGAATATCGTTTTGTCATTTTTCCAAAAACACTCCGCCATTAAATACAGATTAATCACTGGAACTACAAATGTGTCAATACCTTTTTGACTGTCGATTTTTTATATATCTCCTGCCTTGTGCAAGTCAGTAATTGCATACTACTTTTATACGTGCTGAACTATTTGTGAAAACAAATTTTGCTAATATATCGTTTGTTTTCACAGAGATATCGCCAAGAAACTAGGTGAATGCTTCTTCGACCCACTGTATTGTTCGGTACTTCAATCTACTCTATTTCCAATCGATAACGTGGCTTTAAAGATTCTCGAGTGATTCGTTCGCGATGACGTTAAACGGAAAAAAAAAGAAAAAGAAAAACGAACTGATTCCAAAAACTACAGAGCGCTATAACGAAACCAGTTACTACCGTGAAAACGGCGAGCGGTACCGATATCGACGCCAATAACAATACATAATAATAGCGTGAAGCCAATAACCCTCGTTCTTTCCGAATGACCTACATCCCCCCGCTCGATCTCTCGACGTCGATACAACGTGAAATCTGAACGAGCTCGCTTCCTCCTCGGCCAAGGAGCTGAACGGTTCGCTGCGTTTCCCGAATGCCTTTCAACGTATTACGTCGTCCAACTTCCTCGTCGAGCCGGCAACTTTTCGGACGTGGAGAACGACCACGTCCATAGCGCCGAGCTTTTCGGCAGCGTTCACAATGCTGGGAACCAGCCACGGCCGGTTTCATCCACCATCGAGCCAAATACGTACGTACGTTTCCCGTGGAACACCGTGTCGAATTTCGTTTCCGACCGACACGTTGGTCCGCGCGATGGAACGAATCGTCGCGTAAACACCATTTTCTCCGCTTAATCGTTCCATTTTGCTGGCTCTTTCTCTCTCCGTCTTCTTTTTTTTTTCTTTTTCTTTTAGTTTCAAATCACGACAGTCCATTAGCCCAGATGGGCTTCCCATTCCGACGATTTTCTTAACACGTTTTCGAAATCGCTGAAATGGCGGACGACATTTTCCTCACTTATCCACAAAATTAATGGCGAGAATTAAATGTCGAGGTATTATATTTCGACGTGATTTTTGTTCAAAACTGTCGGCATCATTTTTCTGTCATACGGCTGATTGATCACCATCTTTAATGGATCACTAACTCGCGTTTATGACATAGTCGTTCGTTATTATATTATATTTACTTATTTATTATTATTATATATTATATATAATTGTTTATTATTATATATATGTTATATTTACTTACTTATTTATATATTTATTACATTATATTTACTCATTTTCGTGTGATCTTGAAATCAACTATTGGATCGGTCAAAAATTAATAATTGCGTTTTTTTCTAACCGATATGTGTATCTTAAAATGCAATTAACTTCACTTTAAGCCGCAGACAACTTGCGTTTTTGGCTACTCAGTAAAAACCAATATCTCATCAATATTTTAGAAACCTAGTCGACTAGTAGAATGACTCTTCCAATATCAATAAATATAAACTAAATTTTTAATACAATAATTGTTTCAAGATTAATAATTTTTATTGTATTTATAAATTTCTCCGTCGACACATCAAACTTCTTTTCTTGACACCTCGAATGTCATCGAATCTCCAATGAAACAGAAACACGAAAATGAATGGCAACCAAGCGAGGTGTTCTTCCTCTGTTAGTACAATTGTCGCACGTCTGCTCTCTCGAAGAGTAAATTTCGTCCTCTAAACGTGACGAATATCCAATGTCTTCTCTGGCTTCTTCGCAGAGAGAAAGAGAATCAACCGATTGGATTATCGCCGAATTGGAATTCGTGGAAGGATCACTGAAGACCGACTGCCTCGCTAATTAAGCCACCCGAGGATTAAAGGGACTCTCCCTCTTTGAATTTTCGTCCTTTGTATCGCCGCGAGCGATGAAGAGCGGTTCTCCAGTGTTAACGCCAGAAAAGAAATTATCGTCGTTGGGGTTTTTAATCGATCGTATCTTAACGATTACAGAGGAGGAAGGAGAAAGACAAATCGAGTTTTTTTTAGAATTTCTTGCGTTACAAAATTGTCAATGGCGATCCCTCGTGCTCGTTTCATCCAGCCTAAATGAGAAAAGTTCAACGATACTTCCGAAAAGGAACATCTTTTTTTTCCCCCTTTCACGGCATGACGCACTTGTGCTTTCTGCATTATAGCACGGAAATCACGTACAGAGCTCTCTCCATCTCTCAATTCCGCCAGAATCTCGTGGAAAGTTCTTTGAAGATGCGAGAATTACACTGACACCCCGGTTTAAAGAAAGTATACTTTCTTCTTGCAAGTTGGCAGAATGTCCGGGCATACTAAGTCATCTCACGAGTCATGTAGTAACAGTGTACGATTTCAAACGCGAAAATTTTGCCAGATTTTTATTATTTTATCATCTATCGTTGAAATTATCTTTTTCTTTTATTTTTATTATTCAAAGTCGCATCAACCGTTTGTGTGGATTTGAAACTTTATAATTTTTATTGTATAGATTAGACTGTTTAGAAGGTGTATTGGCTTTATCTTTAGGTTGTTAGGTTCAGGGAAAAATTTATGTTCAATTGATATCTATTCGCAGTGTATTTTCTGGACAATAATATCGCATGTTTCACTGTCATTTGAACATTACACAAATCATAAATTAGGAAATCTTCTTTGATCGAGGAGATACTGACGGGTGAATTTTGTGTGGCCTTGAAATTACAACTTGCTCATGTCTCCATTGAGATCAACAAGCAATTGCCTCTTCAAAAATTTTGTCAATTTTTAATTGTCGATAGCCACGGTTTTTCGTTCGTTGTTCCAGTTTCCTTTGATTTTCTATCTTCAGCTGAGAAGCGTAGGTTCTGAAGGCAAGCTGTTGGTGTAATAGCCGAGAAACTACGTTTTCACCTTGCCTCTAAGATAATTTTGAAAAGATTTCAATAGCTTCCCAACGATTCGTCAAGATCGACTCGCCTCTGCAAATGACTCATCTACCACGCAAGTTTCCCGATAGTTACGAACCAGAAATCCAAGATTCGTCACCGAGGACAAAAGGATCTGGCACACTCGTCTTAATTACGAAGCCGAATGCCGAAGGAATCTTTGTGTCGAAGCGTCTCCAATTAAGAACCACACCCACTTCCCTCTAATGACCTTCGTCCTCCATCAGGAAAGCACTACTTACACCCTCGAACACTCGTTAACGACAACTTATCGTCTCGCGATCCCACCCACTCCACCTTCCATCGAGAAAGCAAAAAAACCCTCCGCAAGCCGTCTCTCCTTGCACCTACAAACTCCTAATGATCTCATTTGCTCCACTTCGTCGTCTCCACTTTAATCTTAAAAGAAAAAGAGAAAACACGCTCCGCTGTGCAACCGTTGTACCGGGACCAAAACCTATTTATCTCTATCTATCTATCTATCCATCTCTCGAAAGTCCTGGCGATGTGAAGAATTTGGGAACGTAAATGGTGACAAATAACGCGATCGATACGAATCGGTTTAAAGCGTCGCGCGAAGAAATTGTAGAGGAGAATCGAGGGAGAAGTCGAACGTTCGGAAAGCAACAATAACAGCCCGATGTCACGTCGATAGCTAGCAAAGAGACCGACGAGGCGATACACCCGGCGGAGGAAATGACGAGAGGTGGAAAACCAGGAATTCGGTTCGCTGGCAGCGAACTGGGGTGCCAGGTGGGTGGGCGGAAGGTCGATCCGGGGGTTTGGAAACCAGGTCACAGCCAGGTCACTGAGCCACCCTTCCAGCGTGCCGCCTCGACGACAAATAAAACGAACGGGCCACGGTCCGATCGTTCACAAATTAATTAGAAATATCGCCGATCCGCTGATGGAAAGCACAACCAGTGCTCTGGCCGCGATTTCGTGAAATCGAGGGAGACGGCGAAATTTACAGGGTGATTTTTCAGCGTTCGAACGATCGCGCGAACAGGATTTTGTTCGCAGGTACGTACGAAGTATTTACGGTGTACGAAAGTTTTTGTTACAGAGAAGTCTTGTGTTATTACATTCTAGAATCGTTATTCCGAAATTTGTATCACAATGACACGTTCGTGGGATTTAAAATCGACGTAAAATACACGTGGAAAATGAAGAGAATGCGTTGGCTATTGCGCACCAGGTTTAAAAAAAAAAAAGAAATACCGATATCGTTCTGCACGCCAAGCAAATCTTTACATATTTATCCTGTTTCTTTATCACTCTTGTACAAAAGTTCCAATATCATTTAATGATAACATATGCTTAAACTGCAGAAGTATAATTTCAAGCTAGTTGGCTGAATATTACGGCTTACTAACTGATTTCTACAAAATTCGTATAGTCTCGGCGAAATGTACACCAACAAGCCAAAAAAATGCCGTTTCAACTTTCACGCATTGTGAACTAAGAATTTTCAGTCACGATACCGCGAAGGAAAAGTTTCAGCAAACGTTCGAGTGCCGTTATTACCTACCAATATGTGCAGAGTTTGCCCTGAAAGTATGTGACGTGTTATTTATGCGCAGCCCGAGACGTCGATCGCGCGCGCGCGCGCGCGTGGTTGATTGAAGTCTCGAAAGGAAAATTGGGAAACATCGAGTTTAAAAGAGATGGTAAGAGGTGGCAGCATATCCCAATATTTGACAGAAGAGGGGGAGGAAATTGGAATTTTGCAAACGGTTCGCGTACATGGTGCGTGTTCTCTATAAATTGATTTCCCTGATTGCCAGATTTCTACATATATACTCCCGTTACTGCGGGCCAATCCTTCACAGAGCTGGGTTTCTCCCAATCGCGCGATCGACCTTGCTAAAATATTAAATCTCGATGCAAGACATAGACGCGGGAGCAGTTTGTTTGAATAAAATCTCAGAACGTGGGATACCACGATTTCATGCACGATCGAAAGAATTTCGCAGCGTTTCGCAACTTTATCCTTTGTCAGCGCGTGGTGTTTGCTCGGGCCAATGAAACTCGTGTTACGCGAAATTCACAGAATGAAAAAAAGAAATATTGAAAGAGAAGTACCCTGATTTGATTTTAGAGTATCAACATCTATAGATGGAATAAATTTTTACGTCAAGTATATGTAAAAATGACTAAAAAATATATATATATATATATATGCAAATAAAGTAAAATAATTCTATCGATAATATTTATAATATACGTATTGCAAGATACCTCTTATCCGAGCAATATCTTAACATCCAAATATTATCCAAATGTTACATCATATAGTATTATAGTAAGGTACAAATTAGGTACAGTGGAGAAAACAGTGATTCTATATGAAAAAATATATCAGAAATAAGGAGTAAAATTTTTTCACTTAATTCGTCATTTTCGAGAAAATCAAGTTTGAAAATATGTCAACTATACTCAAATTTCGCTAATTCTAAATTTCACAGAATTGATATTTGTGGAAAATGTAAAATAATATTCTCCTCCTGTTTAAGACATCATTTTTACGAAAACAGAGTTTGATCGTGTTTAGTTAAAAATTGGTCGAGTAAACGTGTTCTTGGTAAAATTTTCAACTGAGTTTTCTCAAAAAACGAAGCATCTTGTAAAAAAATGTTGTATTCTAAACTTTCGACTTATTTTCACAAGTAAGATAATTTCCTGTTCATCGTTTATTCCTGATCGGTCGAAAATTACCTAAATTCAAGTACAATTTATAAATTTTCAAGCTTGATTCTTTTTGGAAACGGAGCCTTAAATAAAAAATATTTATTCTTTATCCTCGACTTACTTTCTCACGTAGTATCATCTTCTCTTTGGTTGTAACCTTCAATATTAAATTATTGGTTGTACCTAAATATCATCGACACCCTTTATATCGATATTTTCTTAAAACTTAAACAATCGTCATTGCATTTCTGCAATTTGTAATATTACACACTTTTCAGTTTGATTTCGACCTTTCGATGCTAATTTGTTTCGACTTCGCTGATACAAATTTATTCCTATTTTTTGATAGTTATAGCCGATCGTTCGAAGATTAATATTCAAACGCCATCACAAAATGTATGCCAATAACGAATGACTTTTTTTTAGCAGAAATTCTTCACAAGCACTGTGACGTTCAAATATTCGAGTAACAGAGTTTCGGATAAGAGAGGCTCCACGATAGTAACTCGATCGATAGATGTGTCTCTACGTGTCTCTACGTTTTATCGCGATATTTTCATACCGTGTATTCAAACCTCCCACGTTATACGACGCCCCATTGCAAGTCGTGAAAAAGAACACAGTCAGTCACTGTTCCTTTCGCTGGAGAATTTCTTCGTGGAACTCTTCGCTCTTTTCCTACCCACCCTCGAGCGACGATTCAGCCGCGTTTAATTGGCTTGGTTTAACAATAACAGCGCACACTGAGACGAAAGCCAATACAGACGATTTTAATTATGTATAATAGAACAACGATCGAACCGAAATGCCCAAAGCGCCGGGTCATCGTTTGTCAACGCCGCGCGTCGACTCATGTCCCATGAAATTTTCACCGCCGACGCACATCATTTTCTTATCGCGTTTGCTCAGACGACTTTACAAACTGTAGCCCGCGTAGACAAAGTTCGCTAACTCGCGGGACGTTATCTACAATAAACCGATAAGAACGGAAAGAGCAAGAGAGCAACGTTTGCTTAACTATGAGAGAAACAAAGACACGCGTTCTTCGACGTGAAAAAAATACTCGAGAGTGACGACTCTGAAGAATTTCCTGCGGATATGTCACGAAAAGTAACGTTACGAACACGAGTATGTCTTAATTCTTGATTTAAGAAAGCGTAGTATTTAGCGAAGAACATTTTCTGTAATATTCTATACTTGGGGGTAGAGTAACAATTTACCAGAGAAGCGAAAGAAAATTGCTAGAATCAGATGTCGTTCTACCACGGAATTTTTCTTTGCAATTGCGATATTTTTCATCTTTTTTCAATCGGTTCTCGTGACCTTTCGTCTTTCCTGAACTGGTTCGACATTTTATTTCGTTCGATTGTCTCGAGAGACATACACGTGCGTCTGATCATTTTTTTTTTTTTTTTATTTTTGTTTGAAAAATACAACAAACGAATAAACATTTTTGTGAAGAATAATTGATCTGTGTGGATGATCGTACAAATGCACGTATGATTATTATTTTCAAAGGAAAAAAATAATATTCTTCTGAGTTAAACTGAAACGAGTCTGTGACTCCTGAATTATTAATTTCAAAGTGTCATGATATATTCAAGGGGTGTGTTAAACCTCGTTCCCAATTTCAGCCAACCTGAACTTAATCTAACTACCGGACAAGTGATTTTACATCATTATACAATTTCATGGTTGCTCTGTACATACAATTATCTCATACATACCTATTAACTACAAGGGAAAAAAACTACAAGACGAGAGAAAAAGAGGAACTGCAAGACAATAAAATAAGACCAATCGCTGCGACTCGTGAACGATCAATTTCAAAACTGATACATTCGAATGGAGTGTGAAACATCGTTCCCAGTTTCCCAAACTTAATCCAACTACCGGACAAGCGATTTCACGTCATTACACAATTCCATAGTTACTCTATAACCGTGGAGCGTCCCACAGGCTGACCTTGTTAAAATGATTTCGCCACAAGTTGGCCGGACATGGCAAGCTCCAGGGGGCGACGGTCCGTCGAATTAGGAAGCGAGAGAGAGAGAGAGAGAGAGAGCTGGCCGCTGACCTGGCTTCCCCGCTGCCCCGTTTTTGAATAATTCGCGTGACCCGGCCAACGCGTGGGTGCGACTGCACCTAGTCCTTCCCCACCTAGTTTCACAAGGGTCTTCGCCGCGAGTAGTCACGGTCTGTCACGCACAGACGACGGCTGAAAGTGGCGCTCACGCGCTCGCCTAACGCCACGAATTAATTATGAATCGCGCGCCGATGAACCAGCCAATTCCAATGCCGCGGGGATTCCCGACGAAATCACGGAGTTTCAAAACTTCGAAAATTAATTTCGCTCGCCTTCCCACCCCACCGTGGATCGACTTCTAATATTGGTATTTAATCGCAGGTGTTTCGAACAGCAGAGAAAATTCAATTAAATATAATTCCCCCTCCCCCACCACCGCCCGATAAATTTACCCGTTCGCGATCAATCGAAACGGGCGTCGAATTTCTTCCCTCTTGCAATTAGTGAAAACGCGCAAGTATCTCCGGTGACTGTCACCTTTTTATCGATTTACACGGAAACGTAATTAATATTTAACATACTTTTAATGTACCCGTGCTGCATCGCCTGCGATTAATTATCGTTCAAATATTATGTCTATAAACTGTGCCGGTCGAATCTTGTATACTCTGTTAAACAGAAATTGAAACAGAAAATTGAGGAGCTGTATGACAGCTGGTGTAAGATGCAGAAACAACGATAGCGACGATTACTTCAATGTCACATTTATGTCACTAGACTTTTATATGACGACGACTTCGAAAAATACAATTACATAAAAATGATATAACCGGCTGATGGTACAGAATTGAATAAAAATAAGATTTACAATTATATAAATTTCATAACCGTATAAAATTATATTTATATGTTAAATAGTGTTGACTAAATAATTGACGAAGAGGAGAATCAAAACGAAATCGTCCATTTTTTGTCGAGATTCGTACAACGTGTATTTCGTTGATAGAACGCGGTTGTTAAATCTCCGATCGCTCGACGAAATTCACCTCGAATGGTAAATATCAGCGCGACGCCTTTTGTTTATTTGCTGAAAGGCGATTCTTCTAATAACGAGAGTTACGATAATAGGTTTATAAACGGAGCGCGATAATACAAATAAACGGATGCATCGGGAACGAGCACAGCCGGATGTTACAACGTATCAATAAAACGATTTTACGCTTCTTTCTCTGCCTGAATAAAAGGGGAAACGTGGCTGCGAACACCGCGGCAAAACAGAGGGGGAGAAGCTGCGCAATTTTATTAAAATATCGCAGGACGGCTGGCAAAGAGTAGGGGAGGGGGAGGGGGGAGCGCCTTTTTAATTATCCTTCTATCTGGATAATTAAAAAGGCTTTCAGGAACTTCAGAGCCGAGCACTGAAGTTCGGCGGATAAATTTCGCCGGCCGAGTTTACGAATCATCGATCGAGAGTTCGAATGTTCGAAAACCGAAAGCTCGAAACGCGCATCGACGGCAAATTGCAGAATAAAGAGCCAACTCGCGAGCCAATGCCTCCCCTTTATATCGCGGCCAATGCGAAATACGAAATAATCGAGGAAGGGTGGGCAAGATACAGAAGCAATTAGAAGAGGAGCAGCACAGCGCGAAGAGGGGAGTAACTTTGTTAAAACGAAATGCGGTTGGGTAATTGAAACGCTTTCGACGAAACTTTCTAGCCAAAACAACGTTTAGTTAACTAAATTTCGTTAAAAAAGAAAAAAAAGAAGAATACTTCGGAAGAAGATGTTCGTAATTGTTAGCTGAGACATCATGGTTATCGAAAATTTGTTTAGTTTCAGCTAAGAGCTGCCTCCTGATCTCGTGGACTGTCAAATGCATTATTGGTTATTTTCTCTTCTTTGGTTTCTTTTTTTTTTTTTTCTTTAACCACTTTCGCTGGCAACTAGTTCAGGGACCATAACGAGTGACCAGATCGTATAATAAATAATAAATTGTCGCTTTCCTTTTGAACTCGTTGGTATGATATCACTGAATAGAAATTATTAATAAGTAATATTGTTATTACAAGTTTTAAATTATTATAATTTTATAATATTATTTATTATTATTGTTATGTATAATAAATATTTATTATTATAAATTTATTATTTGTTTTGCTTCAGACATTTAAATATACTTAAAACTGAGAAAATATTGCAACTTTGGGACAAAAAATTCTCGACGTGGCACGTCATTCTAACGCAAAAGTGTATCTGTCCCTTGCGACGAAAGCAACGCAACTCGAAAAAGTTCGCTCGAAATGTTCTTTTAAAAATTCCTGGTTCTTTTGAACAATGTTAGATATTATTTTGTGAATTAAAGAGGGAACAAAATTAAAAATGATACACTTCTTTTGTTCGCAATGATAGTTAAGACAAAATTCATAGTGACGAATTAAGATGAACACGTCGTAAGAGATTTTCGCAATTGACAAAGAACTGTTTCCGCGACACTTCTACACTGTAGCGACATAACTCGAATACCACGATTTTTTGGTCGCTCTCGTCATTTCTCGAGCGTCCCACGAATACAGCTACCGATCGTGAAAAGCAGACATCGAGAAGAGATAGCCCGGGTTCATGGTCGTCGTTAAATTTTACTGCAGTTTTACAGACACCTTTGAACCTGTACCGTTGCTCTTTTATTAGTCGATGCCAATATACCGGTGGAATCTGTTGTCATTTGCGCGGAATCCTCCCTCGTAAAAGTGTGGCCTTTTACGCCGACGTGTACACGCAGTGAAACTGACGCCTACGCGCGAACGATACAACGTGCCAACGATTAAAAGTATAATAACTTCATTATCGTAGTGGATAATCTAAAAAGTTTCGCGCAACAACCACGCGCCGCGAACTTACAAACTGCCAGCAACAAACCGCCGTATGACAAAGGAAGTTCGCGGTCGATGAATTCCCGAAACATCTGAAACATTTTCATTCCGAAGGAGAGAAAGCAATCAACGAAATTTCGTTAGCGTTCTCGTCAAAAGTATCGTTCTCGGCGTCTTCGCGGCCTCGCGAGCAATTGGAGGGACGAGAAACAGAGAAACAAACGAAGAGAGAAGCTGTTTGCGATTTAATCGGGACGAGATAACGAGCGTACTTTGCAAAATTGTAAATCGGGCCAAGGATCGTTGATTAGGGACACCGTTTAACGATCGAGACTAGAGTGGATTTGTTGAGTGCATTTCGTTCGGTGATGATTCCTTGGCTCGCGAATATCTTCCCCGGCGATAGTTCGTCTCGAAGCTCACGCGACTGTCCGAGAGTATGCTCGAGGACAACTCGCGCTGTCTTCTAACGAGCTTCGAGGTAACTTTGGCCCCCTTGAAATTTTTGGCCTCGCGATTAGCCAAGACGACAACGCGACTCGGAGGAGATTCGAGGAGACTTAATCTTGTTCGCGTTAATTTCCCTCCCTGGTAGTTTTCCTGACGACCAGCTGCTTCTCGTTGTTTGTCACCAATCTCTCTTCCTCGTTTTGTTCTCCTTCGCTCGTCACTAGACGAGAGAGAACCGGGTCATTTTAATTGCTGTTCCGCGTGTGTAAAAGCAAGCGTATGCACGGCGAGCAAAAGCATCGTTTAATGACTGCGAGATTTCCTCGGGGATGCCGCGAACGAGAACAGACGTAGATAGGAGATCTCGCAGTTATTAACGCTGTGACGACTGACTGTCTTCGCGAGTCATTTTTTTATCTTACGAATTTACAGGTACGATAAAAATCACGACCATGTCAAATTAGTTATTAACCGCTGAAAATTACACGTCATCGATCACTAGAGGAAAATCGGTTCTATTGCGATACAGGGTGTTCTGTAGCGTGTGAGATGATTCATCATGAAAAACTGAAGTCGAAAGTATATAGAATAAAATGTTTTCATCCGAGGCTTCATTCTCGAGTTAGATAATTTATCAAGTACCAAGTATTAATTTTTAACGAAACATATTTTTATATCATTCCACATTTTTCTACCTATTTTTATTAATCATTCTTTCCTGATTAGTAAAATTTCAAGTATACCTGACAAATTTTTCTCGAAGAACAAATTTTATTCTACATTCGCGACTTATCTTTTTCACGAGGAGCTCGACTTTCCACGCTCTGCTACAGAACATCCTGCATAATAATAATTCAAAAAGAAATTAGACGATTCTGAAATTTTGAGACGTCGTGGCGTGACGAACAGTTTCGACGAACTTGTTACGCACGAAATGAACAAATTGTGTTCACCGAGAAAAGTGAACACGTTTCTAACGTTACACCTTTCGAACGTGTCTCGCAAGCATATCCAGGGCAACGTGCGCTTGCAGATACATGCTTGAGAAGCATAGTTCAGGGATAAAAGCCACGGGATTGCCACGCGTACGGCGTCTCAAGTTACTCGAGATTGTGTTCGTACGAAACAAGTTCGCGATGATGTCTGTGGCCGATTATTAAGTCCGACGAATCTCATTTTAAGTATTACGAACGTCCTTCTTGTTCATTCGATTCATAAGTAAAATAACTCGAAAGACGAGAGGCAAAAATCAGTATCGTAGAAACGTACAAAAGTGTAACGCACGTTGCGATATTTAATTTGATTAAATTACCAAGATCAATTTGCGTGAGAATCTATAAATTCCCCGATCAAAAATTAAAAAGAAAACTTGTAAGAAACTGAGGGGCAAAAATCAGTATCGTAGAAACGTAAAAAAGTATAACGCACGTTACGATATTTAATTTGATTAAATTACCAAGAACGCCACAAGATCAATTTGCGTGAAAATCTATAAATTCTCGATCGGAAATTGAAAAAAGAATCACTTGTTCTAAAAAACTGAGGGGCAAAAATCAGTATCGTAGAAACGTACAAAAGTATAACGCACGTTACGATATTTAATTTGATTAAATTACCAAGAACGCCAGAAGATCAATTTGCGTGAGAATCTATAAATTCCCCGATCAAAAATTAAAAATAAAAAGAAAACTTGTAAGAAACTGAGAGGCAAAAATCAGTATTGTAGAAACGTACAAAAGTATGACGCATGTTATTTAATTCGATTAAATCACCCAAAAGCACCAAAAGATCAATTTGCTGTCAAAAATCGACAGTCTGCAGCAACGTGAACTCCCGGCGAAAATATTAAAAAAAGAAGAAGCTGGCAGAAGTGCAAAATGAGACCCTCGCTTTCCAATGATCTTCGGAAGAGAAGCCTTTCGGTTTCTCGCGCTTTCCCGTTTCGATATTTAATGGGCCATGAAATCGCGAGCGTTCCGCAGCCTTAACCGCGGAGGAAACGCGCGCGGCCCTTTTATGCGCCGGTAACTGCGCGGCCTTCCATATCTGACACACTTCGTGTCCTCTGGCAACCGAGCCAGTCGCTACGTACGCCGTATTGTCTTTATTGTGCGCGAACAATAGTCGTGATTTCCCACGTGCCGTTATCTCCTTCGTGCCCGAACTCTTGGATATACGCGTAACGCGGTTTCTCTGTTCGCTCGGCGAGAGAAAGAAAAGGAAATTTTCGCGGATGGGTCGGGCGACAGCAAACTGCAACTTGCACTCGCGTTGTCCCCCATTGTTTTCCATCGAATTTGATAGAACGTCCGTTTGAAGCGACAATGCATCACGCCGGTAAACCCGCATCTTGAATTTCTGACTGTGTTTCCTCTCGGCACACAACTTTCGCCGAAGAACGCTGCTCCTTGTGGCCTGGGATTTCAGGCGTCGCGCACAGCTTTCGAACCTTTTAACCATCCAGACCCTTAAGCTTCTAAGAGGCATTTCTTTCAGATTCTCGTAAACACGACACTTTTTTCGAAATTCTGCCCGCAGGACGTCGGAGGAAGGTTTAATGGTTGGTTTAAACTTTACCTTGTCGAGATGAGAATCTTTTCGTTTGTCCCTCGAGCTTTCCGACGAGTCACCGCTCGGATCGATCTTTCGAATGGCACTTTGATCCTGGAGTAATCTCTTTTTCTCGCGATTTGACGGATTCTCGGGACTGACCTTGAATTTTGGATACCTTTACTTTTGAACACCTTGTGAAAATAGAACGGTAAATACAGGGTGTCCATAGAGTCTCTTCACAATCTAAAAAATTTATTACGTCGGCCATTTGAACCCGTTTTGAAAAGACACGCTTTACCTAAGGCTATGTAATTTCCACGACTTTCATTAATTTGTGTAAATGCTCGTCAATAATAATGAATGAATCTGTGTGAGAAGACTGCATGCCAAAATGTACCACGGTTTCCTTAGAAAACAATTTCAAAAACGTCGATTTTTTTCAAACCAAATTACCAGAATACCTCCTTAATCTCACAAATAAGCGAGAAGCCGAGCGCTCTGATTTATATCTTCTCACGGAGGTTCATAATTTTTAGACCTCGTATTTTCACCGGACCTACGCATACCTGCGAATATTAAAGCTTTGATCAAATTCCACGATGCTGGATACCTCGCGAGTTGTCGCTGCGATCTTGAAAGGAAATTTCAATCGCGCACGGCGGAAACTCGGCGAAGCGGCGCAGATGTTACGCGTGCTTTCGACTCGATTCTCGAATTTCAAGCTCACGTTTCCGTTTCTCGCGATCGTTCCTTTCGTTTCTCTCTCTCTCTTCCTCCGTTGCATTTTTCGGCCGATATTTCAAAGTGCATTTCGCGACACCGAGTGAATTCAACCTCGCGCAAATAACTCGACGACGAGGGATGGCCGCGGCCTTGGTAGCAAACCGGTGCACAGTTTTGGACAAAAGGACCGAAAAAGAAAGAGAGAGAGATACGAGTGGCGAGCGTTCCTTTTGAGAAGGTAGGCAGAATAGTTAGGTCGACCGATATCTCCGACCGTTTCCACTCAAGTTTTTAATTATAACATAGTCGCCGCTGTATGCTGTATAAAATTATCAGGAGTTTTAGGCGCGAGTTTATAAACTACGGCCATTAAAACTTCACGAACGGAGATGCACGGCGTATCGTTTCACTTTATTAATCACCTTGCGTCCCTCGCGTTTCGCCATCTTGTTCTTTTGAAGTTGAATCGTGAGACGAAAGTGTAATTCGGATTTGTAAGCTCGTTCTAATACCCCCGGTAGCGAGTTAATGAGATTTTTAATCGCAAATTCATTATTTTCGTTTTACTTTCACGTTGCAATCTCGCGTCTCTAAACTTTCTTACAAACGTCGTGTGAAAATCAATAATTCGCGAGAAAATGGACCTTCTCGAAGACAACAAAAACTCCAAGCAACTACTTCTCTCAGTTTACGAATTTAACACGATTTAGCAATTAAACGGTCTTTGATTCTCTCGTAATATTGACACTGTCAAGAATAATTACCCGTCAAGCGACAAATTGAACGTCTCCTGTCGTTCAGAAGATATGGAACTACCCCGGAAAGTTAAATGGAACGTGAAGCTTAGATTAGAAAAAGAGGCACGCGAGAAGAGAAACAGATAGACAGACAATTTCGAGTAAATAGGAACGATCGAACGGTTCGTTTGGTTTAATCGTTCACCTGTCTCGCGGATTTTCATGCTTCATTCCTGGAATATATATTCAAAAGCACGACGCTCTCTCTCTCTCTCTCTCTCTCTCTCTCTTTCTATCCGCTGTTTCTCTCGCATCCCAGCTTTCCTCTTGGTCTCTCCGTGAATGCACGAAGCGTGGGGTAATTAGTAGCTACCACTGTGCCACTTCCACGACCTACTTCGTGCTGCCCGAAAAGATAAATAAATAAGAGCTTCCTGTCTTCTTTATTTTCATCCTTCTTTCACATTTAATAACTGGGACGAGACTGGAGCAATTAATCGTATCGACGGGAGTGGGGAGGGGGAGGCACTGATTCAAGATGAAAAATTTCGATTGTCAACGCGTTTCACGATTAAACGATGAATCGCTTTCATCGTTCACTTCCGAAAATTTTCGATTCGAAAGCTTGTCATTCACTTTATGATGAAATTTCATGGCATCATTTCGAGAGAAAAGAAGGTCAATGTCGAATGATATAACGTGTAAATATAAAATTAAAATTGTATTATTATATTTATAATTATTATTTAAAAATTATTATTATTAAAAATTAAAATTATATTATTATTATTATTATATTTATATATAAAACATAAATGATATAAAATTGAAAGATTGAGGACTGTAAAAACATCAATTAACAAAAAATTGCTTTGCAGTCATAGAATGGATGAAACCATTACTAATTATGCCCTAATAAGTTGCGATCAAACGAAATATAATCACAGTCCATACTTTTGATTACTTTTCTCAAGCAATAAATGGCGTACTTTTCTTTATTGTTACTCTTGATTCAATTAATAGCAAAAATCATTGTCCTCTGTTCGACAAACAAAATTAATTAATTTTTGCACTCCCTATTTTAACCTGTCGTTTTCTCTGCGAAACGAAACCGTACGAAACCAACTCGAAACAGAGGAAACGAGCATTCGAGAATCGAAGTCTGACGGACGAGAAAAATTTAACGGCAAACAGAACACTGGCATCAAATTTGTTCGGCCGTGGCAAGAATTTAAATGGAAAAGTAGGGGGTGAAAAGAGGGAGAAAGAAATGAGAACGGCCAGATTAAACAATTAAACGAGCCAGCGTTCCTTTAATACCTCGAGTAGAACGGAACAGACACGAAGGCGTCTCTAAGATATCGTTCGCGTAGATGCATTAATTAAAATTCCACCCGGCCACCTACGAACCACCTCCACGTGCAAACGACGTGCAAACTTCGAACCCTCCCGCCGGGGGATCGAGTCCAATTCACTTAAAAGAACAACTCGTCGCTTTACGAGGCTCCGTCCCGTTTCTTATACCTTCATCCTCGCTCTTTTTTCATCCTACGTACAACTACGCGTCCCTCTGCCTTGGATACGCATACTCCAAATCGAACTTCAGCATTTCGAGCGCTGAAGTTCTACATAACCTGACCTGACACGTTTCATGGCAGATGCATGCGATACATTTGCCGAACTGTCAAGTGGAAGTGTCGTGCAGTTGCAGGTTTCTTCATCTTGGGAAATTTAATCAGAGGTAAACTGCGACAAAGAAGAATTTAATGAGACACGTTTGAAAGAGAATTCAATTCCTTTGTCACGAATGTTCCACGACACGTGAATTCCTTTTTTTAGAGAAAGAGCATTTCCGGGGTGTTCTTCGATTCCTTGAATCCTTCGTACGAGGGAATTTTCAAATAAACGGATAAAGTGAAAACTGGTTGAAGTAAAGAGAATATAATACATCCGCCTGTAGCTTCTCGCTTCTAATTATTAACTTATAATATAAAGCTGGCACTTTAATTTATCATTATTAATTTTAGCTCCCCTATTTAATTTCCATTAAATTATATAGAATGTATATATATATATATATATTAACATTTAATATAAATTATATATAAAATATTAATTTAAATAGTAATTTGACAATAATTCATTCGAAATATACTGAAAAAAGGTGTTAATTCATTTATACTGCAACAAAACTACATTTGTTCAAGCAAAACAAGCTGCAGTGTATAGGAAATATGCAACCTATATGCAATATGTATTACTTTTGTCGTTACTCTGCGAAATATACTGAACAAAAGTGTTCATTTATTTAAGCTACAATATCGATTCGAGCAAAAATCACAGTGATGTACATACATTCCCGCTCGAAAGCCTTAGGACATTTTTATCTTTAATATTCCGTATTTATCGTGGATTATCATATATGTATATTTTATAATACAATGTAACACAATATATATTATAATAATATAATAATACAATATATTGATGTATTAACGGCATCTTTATGTGCAAAGTACATTTGATATTTATTATATGGATTATATTTATTGTAAACAATTTATATTGCACATTGCGCGTGTAATTTATAATTTATATTCATTGTATTGTTTTTATTATACAACTTGCTACGCTTGTCCAAAGATTCCTGAGCTGGGGTGTACATAGTGCAAGTACAATACGTCTAGCCGTACGTGTTTGTATGACATATCCAATGCATAACATTAAAATTAGATGCAGCAAGTATCGTGGATATTTCAAATGTTTCCGACATTCCTTTTTCAGAAGCACAAAATGGCCAACAAATTCCGTATAAAACGAAAGCAGATGGTAGATTTCATCGAATTCCCTCTAATATCAAAGATATTCATTGGACAGAGAGTATATTAATTGCAAAGTGGCCGAAAGATCATGTCGCGTTCGATAGTACAAAAGCGTTTGAAAATTTTCGAAAAGCGCGATGATTTTTCCCCACTCCCTCGTTGCGTTTTATCCAATTCCCCACCCCGTCCTTCCATCCCATCCTCTGCCCGCTGCTCCTAATTTCCTTTCACACACACGCCCGGCAATTTGCTACTTAATCAAACGTCCGACTAAAAAGGCTAGTCTAATTAGACAAGCAGTCCAAAGGATCGCATTCACTTCAACACGTATGTATCGAACTGGGCCAGCCTGGGATGGTGGTCTGGAAACTTTCGAATGTAACTTCGCTGAACTGTCCGGCTCTCTGATAATTAAATTCCGAACGACTTACGTGACTAGCCCTCGGTGAAATTTTCAAGAACCGAACCCGATACTGATTCCTTTCGATCCTCCACCGATTTCGGTCTCCTTTCGATCTTCCGATCTCAAGATTTGCAACATTTTACGTATCGTTTTACGAGGCGAATTCTTGAGAATTTTCTCTCGATACATTTAATTTTAACCCTCTGTAAGTAACTTGAATCGCGTTTGTAAATGAAATTTCAACTTTTTCCAAGTAAATCTTCACGTTCCTTTTTAACCTCTTGCGCTGGAATGACGTGCCACGCACGTCAAGTATATTTGGCCCAAAATTGCAATATTTTCTCAGTTATTTAAGTTACGTTTAGTTATATTACTTATTTAAGTTATTTAAGTATAACCCAGGCAACACAAATGATAAATTTATTATTTCTCGGTAATTTCTATCCACTGATATACCGATGAATTCAAAAAGGGGACGAATTATTGTATAATTGGTCACTCGTTATGGTCCACGAATCAGTCACTAGCGCAAGAGGTTAAAGACTTGATCTGAGAAGTCTGTTTTGCAGTCACGTAGCGAAGATTTCATTAATCTAAAAATTTTGTACATTTTTTAAAAATTCCAGGATCGTAGAAAAATTTGGCGACTTAATTTTCTCGATGGACCAATTGCTTGTCTACAGAGGTACTATCATCTCGAAAAGTACGAGATCCAGTGTTCGAGAATATTGAAATCTTCAAAATTTAGAATAACGAGTAGACGAAACCGGCGATTTTGATTCAGTCAACTCGAAAGATTTCGATGCTTCAGATTACCCTTCCGAGTACCTGCGTTTCGTGGGAAACATGCACGCTTGCGATAATGCCGGAATTATCGACGATTCGAGAAAGTATGAAACCTGCCGAGGAAGTGAAAATGAATGGTACAAGGGGGGAAATATACAATGCAAGGGGACGAGCGTAAGCTGTTGTCAATACAGTTTGCGACATGAATACGATAATGGCCGAGCTTCTTGGAATCGCATCGCGGCGAATCATTGAGCGCGGAGATTGAATGCACTTTCACGTTTCATGCGATGCTGCGTAACTGTACAATTTAACTGAAACAATACGTGCACTCCCGCCCGAAAGTTTGTAACATTTGTAACATTCATCATAGATAAAAGAAAAAAAATTTTTTTAAATCGCGCTTTATGAAACAATCGTTAATGCGTCAAACAGTTTCTGCAGTGTCTCTTTCCAGGTGTGCGAAATGTTATTTCGAAATGGGGATGATATTGTCGATGGGAAATCACTGAAGCAAAATATCGGTTTTTTTCCATCCGCGGATAAAGTGAAGTTCGCGAGTGAAGTTCTCGTTACAGGGTACAGGAAGTGTAAATTCCGGAGGAACCAGAAGCCAAAATTCGAGGGATCGATTGTTGTCCAAACATTCCTTGTAAGCTGTCCTCCGCTTTACACGACGGTAAACACGTGGCATCGACGTGACATAAACACGGGGACGTGAATGCTGCGTGGCTATTAAGCTTCATTTTCACTGACAGAATCGTGTCGAGACCGTGCATCATACGTTGTCACAGAACAACAGTGTATTAATTCCCATTTGATCGTCGTTCAGACGTCAATTTTAATATCATCGTGCTTTAACGCCTCGCTAATAGCCTCGTCGCAATCGCCAGCCATTACCTGCCTCCAATCGAGTCGCCATCGAAGAATTGAAATCGAAGCAAGTGAAACAAGTTCAAAGAGAATGAAGAGCTAGATTTCTCATTTTCTGTCTTAGAAAATCGAAGATGCAGTCTCGTTTCTCGGTAGCAAGATCGATAGCGCGTTATTTTCCTCGCTCGAGAAGTTTTGAGAAAAAATGAAGAGCTGACAGTGACGAATTGAATTTGAAGGATGACCGCAGTTACAAAAACACAGCGTGTCTGTACAAGTGGAGAGCAAAGAACACGAAGAAAGTACGAGCCGTTCTTTGGATAAAGTTCAGCACAGCGAACGTTGTCTTTGTCTCGAAAATTCGTCTCGAGTCAGAGATGTCTGACAATCGGTGTACCTCCACTACTTTACAGCGGCTTTTTGCGTGAAGTTGCCTTCCGTCTTGGTCCGAAGTCATTATCAGAGCGTAGATGCTTATATACAGTTTTATGTACGGATGTAATTAACATAATGGAAGCAGAGAATCGTTTTACTCGCCAAACGATGAACTTTGGATGTTTCTACTTTTGCATATGACGCGCGTTCTGTGCATCTCCGCGTTTCTCACGTTCCCATAAATATTTACATAAAAGCCTACGTTGCAGTTATTATATTTACTCGTACCTTACCCCTTCAGCTATGAAATGTCGAAATATTGATTTTTAATGATCTCTATTTCGTTGAATTGTAAAAACGGATTAGTTCACACACGCTTGAATAGAGATCTAAAATCATATTTGCAACGGAGAATTCTCGAGCGTAAATGTATCTAAAAAATATTCAATGGATGTGACAGAACGAAGAATTTCATATGTTACAATTATTGTTTCTTTTTTTTTTTTTTTTCTCTTCTTCCCCCCATATCGGAGAATATCAGAAGAACGAACGGGTTATTTTGATTTCAAGAGTCTCGGTTTAAGAGACGAAGAGAAATGGAAGACGATATTTCAATTGAATCTGATCACACCTCGCGATAACTCGGCTGGCACTATTCAATCACGATTCAGAATTCTCCGTGTCAATATCAATTTTCCACAAGGAACGAAACATCTTCCTTTCCACGCTTTGGCGCGAGCGTGGAACGCGAGGCACGGGAATGATAAGTGTATTTTCCGCTAAAGCTTTTTCACGGTGTACTTAAAATTCTCTCCCAGCGAATATCGTCGAGTTTAAACTTCCTTCTTCATCGCCCGCTTGTTTCGCACAGCTCTCGAGATGTATCAGATGGAACAAATTTGACTTTCGCGTAGGGAAATAAAATACATCCGAACGGGAGTGTCTTCAATTTTCTAAATTGTTGCCATTCCCTCTGTGTATTAATTTGCGAATGCTCGACGCTCGGGACTTAGTTTTACAATGATCTTGCAATCCCTTCTCCTCCAACATCAAGAAACGTTTTTGACGAAGGAGCACGTATTTCAGACTGTTGTAAATCTGACTCTCAAATAAATATTTATACGTAAATATCGGTCCTAAAAATTGTCAAGCAGAAATAAGAATAAATGCAGTAGCCCCTTAATTTTGTGACACTTTTATAAAACTGTTCTCCCAATTGGACATTCTAATTTTAATATTTTTGTAAAATCGTTCTTCTAATTAAACGTATGAATCCAATTTAACCACTATACGCGGATTAAAGAAAAATTCGAATACTCGATTAAATTTAAACATCTTAATTTTAATATTTTTACAAAACTGTTCTTCCAGTTGAACACCTGAATCCAATTTAACTATGTATTACGTTTGGATTACGGAAAAATTCGAATTTGCAGGAATATCCACCTGATTAAACTTAACACTAGAACTACCGAGGATTAAAGTATAAAAA
Source organism: Tetragonisca angustula (assembly GCA_036937485.2). NCBI lineage: Eukaryota > Metazoa > Arthropoda > Insecta > Hymenoptera > Apidae > Tetragonisca > Tetragonisca angustula. The sequence continues at coordinate 1,630,793 of JAWNGG020000017.1, read as the reverse complement.
TTGAGTTAAAGAAATTCGAATACAAGGAATACGATAATGGAACTTTTATTCATTTTTATTTCACAAAAACCACTCGAAAATTTCTAAAAAAATGTAACACTGTAAATCCGCAAAATTACTCTAAAAAATTATAAAAATTAGTCGTTTTAACTGCTTTGGTAGTTCTACTGTCAAACATCCTAATTTTGATATTTTTACAAAACTATTCTTCCAATTCGAGTCCAATTCAACGACGTCGAGCCTAAGAAACAAAAATTTGAATTTGCACGAATTTTGTTTAACGAAGCATTTAACGAAGCGTTAATATTTTATTAATAGAACCCGATCTTAATCCAGCATCCAATTTTAAAACCGGCACGTCTTGATTCTAGTTTAAACTAGCCCAGCAAACGCCATTATGCTAAATTTCGTTTCCATCCTCTTTTATTTTCGACTTAAAAGTAGGTTGAATTCGCGTTCAGATTACCTCGGGCCCGAAACAGGTTAAATCGCGTGCACGAAGGCGAGGTATTCCTTTTCATTACGCGTTCCACCGGCACGAGCCTATCCAACTCCCGGCCGTAATTCATCGGAGGAGTCCGCGCTTAATGCATTCGAAAGTCTTCCTCGCGGAAAAATATAACCACGGACGGCGGAATCCTCCCGGGAGAGTGGAATTAAGCCGAGGAAAACACATTATGCCGCGGGAATGCTTCAACTATATTTCATGATCCATAGAAATTCCAGTGCGCGCGCGCTTTTTTTCTTCCAGGTCGCCGGCCACGGAAAACCGAAAATCGCAGAACGATTCCCAAGATCGTCGATCGATATTAACCTAACCCAAACCAGTGCCTTAAAATTCAACGACCATCAGAAGCGTTCGCTGTTCTTTATTTCGGAATTTATCAAATCGATCGATTCTTTCGTCAATTTTTTTTTTTTTTTTTTTTTTTTTTTCGCACGATTAACGTCCGATTCTGCAGAATCGGGGAAAAATGATACGAACGTAGCGATTTTAGGAAAAACAATATTCGCAACATCGTTTCTCCTTTTAATCGCACTGATACCCGTTATCAGTTCATCGTTATTTATCACTGCAAGCCGATTCAAATGTTACAGATATCGTACGTGCAGAAAATTTTACATTTTTCCTCGGCTGTTCACGAAAGATTGGGAATTTTTTGAAACGACAGATTCGAATGGTACGCATTCAATGCGTGTAAATCCATTTCAGACCATTCGCGCGAGAGCCATTAAAATTCGTTAATAGATAAAAACTATGGAAACGTACTTGTATACGTGAAATCGCAAAATGTATCTACAATGTTGCATTTTCCCTCGAATTTATCGTCAGGCGTCAGGCATGATCTATTCAATTTTAATCGATCTTATTCCTTTCCCTTGCTCAATCGTTTGTTGAGATCTCGAAACACACACTTAGTGCCAACCTTTGATTAATTTCTTTGATTTTAATCCTACCCGAGCTGGAGTAATTGCACAAATGTAAAAAGATTCACCGACATGTTTCAACAATTCGCGATGTACAGCGTGAACAGGGAAAAAAGGAGTTCCTAACCTCTATAATAGAAAGTACTCGTTGAAGCATGAAAAAAAATTCTAATAAACATGGATCGAAAAATTAGTAGTTTCAAAGTTACAAATGATTTTTTTGTTTCGAACTTTTTCGCTTCGAAAGCTATCATACTGTGTGTATGTAAATAGCGGTTTACCTTGTAATTTCTTCTTTTCCCGATTACAGAAATTTTTTTATGTGTCCTCCTTTCATTTTCATGCATCCTTGATATAAATAGAAACCAATCTGACTTGAACGTCGATTTGAACTCAAATCGTGTAAGATTTTAAAAGTCGAACAGAATTTAATTATTAAACTTCTACATTTAAAATTTATCTTAATGTAACATCGAGGTCGCAATCATTTTTTTCTATAAGATCTATATAAAAACGTATAACGCTGTTGTCTCTAAGGTAATTTAATCGAATAATTATAAATTAAAAATCAAGATATTTTCTTAAATTAAAGTTTTTATTAATTAAAATTTATTAAATTTAATAATTCTCCCAATTAAATATTAAGTTAAATTTTATATTAATTATAAAATTAAATTAATATAAAATTCTATAGGGTCTTATCGTCCCATAAAAAAATTTAACATTTTTATTAAAATTTTAAATTTATATATCCTCGACGTATTGAAGAATTACCCACTCTTTCAAAAATTCAACAAACAAAACAAAAACTATTAATTTTTCGACCTACGTCGATTAGGATTTTTCTTCACGTTTTGGCGAGTACTATCTAGAAATCACGGACCGTTTTTCCCATTCATCCTGTATACTGCCAATGATGCGTGTTCAGCTGGCGAGACAAAAGAAGAAACTAAACGAATTTCTATGAATGTCTCTTGTCGAGGTCCGTCAGATACGTTCGCTCGTCAATTCGTCGGCGTAAAGCGCGAGACAAAGAAACTAATAATCGTGAGTCAGTTTCCAAAGTACAACGAAGGGAAAAGAGATTCCGCCGCCACACCCGTGTGGAACGCGGCTTTCAATCGACCGCTTCGAAAGAAACCTCCTCGCGTTCTCGTCGATTAAAACAGCTGTCTGACCGTGAAACAGCCGTGAGTTACTGTACAGACCAGAATCGTCCACCGTGAAATTACATGCGCGTCGAAAAGTTGATTATTCAACGTGTGCTCGAAAGTTTCAAGATTTTCTTTCTTTAGATGTACACTCTTCTCTACTATCTACGATTTATTGGCCAACAGAAATTCTAGAGCCGCACATAGTTTATATATATTTCTTCAGTTCAGTGTAACCTATATTATTTATGAGAATATTGAAACAATACAATTGATTAAAAAAAATATGAAAATTTTTAATCAGAACACCTAGAGCTTACTTTTTAAGCACCAGTGCATCAATGTTTGGTTTGATATAGATAATACGAAGAGTATTTTCAAGATGCTCGTCTAAAATTCTTGTTCTTATTTTATTTTCTGTGTGCTTCGTATGTGGAGGGAAAAATCTGTTCGCAAATACAAGTACTCAAGGGATATCATGAACATTTATGGTTAAAATTATTCAAACAATAAAATTCTTATTCAATTTCGCAAGTTGGATAAGCATGATCCATATCATGTGAAATCTATATTATGTTTGATTCTTTAAATTCTTTTGTGACATATATCATCGACTGCTAAGTGGTATTCCTCAAATTTGGCATTCCAAACGTCTATTTTGCTCGTCAATGATCACTTATATATTCTTTGGGCGATCCAAGCATTCTGAATCATGAAATTTCTACGAATTCTCAAATTTTTCAACTAACAAAACTACCAAGGTGCTTCAAAATGACATTCTTCAAAACAACGAACACTATTCACTTCTATAAACGCACAAACGATATTCTCTAATAACTAAAAATCCTTAAATATTTGGAAATTTAAAAAGAAAGAGGATGATAAAAGTTAGTTGCTAGAAAATGAGCAAAATATTTGTGTCAAGATTAGAAAATTTCGTTTCTTCATTGAAGAACTATACTTATGTGCCACTGAGAATATTGTCACACGAAATTTAAGTGGAATCAGTAGTCAACGCTGCCAAAATATCGATCTAATCCCCGGCTTAATTTAACATTTTTCTCTCGCCCGAAAAGCACGATGCCCGACGTTTACAATGTTTTCTACCCCTGTTTCGCAGACAGCCATTTTTCGAGCAACCGCGCAATCGTAGTCGGCGAGCAGCGCGTCGCGAGCGTCCCATCGCGAAATTGAAATTGTTCCCCCGATGAGAGAAACCCGTTCCACGAGGTCGAGGGCGAGCCTAACTAACTCGGAACACAGAGGCGACGCGCCGGTGTACGGAGAAACGAAATGAAACAGCTGAGAGGGCGCGGTAGAAATTGCTCTCTTGCACCGATCATCCCCCGAGAGGCGACGCTCGCTCCCCAACCTATCCAACACGTCTCGAGCGACGTGATTAATTACGATATCGTTCTTCAGCTCGCGACCACCCCCTCACCTCCTCCCCTCGACTCCCGGTCCGTTCGATTGCCACTTCGCCTTTTTCTGTTTTTCTTCTTTTTTTTTTTCCTTTCTTTTTCTATCCGTTTCAAAATCCGCGGCCCGCGGATCGACACACGTTCCCGTCGTGTTTTTCTTCTCTTTCTCCCTTTTTTTCACTAATCAGATCCCGACGAATTAATCGCGACTCGTTGAACCACGCCCCCGCGTTTTCGCCAGCAACTCTCGACAGGAGTGTTCCGGATGTCTCGCGATTCGGTCAGACGAATTGAACGCGCGACACTTGCCGGCACTTCGTTAGCGCGTAGACGCGGGTAATTTTTGTTTCGTTTGGCACGAGAGGTTTCAAAGTTCGAAAGTGCGTTTCGTGAAAATACGAGACGTCACGAACTAGGGACGCAGGATCGAAACATATAAAAGAGGGCAAATGAAATGATGTGGTTGCGAGAGTGAGGAATTAGTGAACTAAGTTATTAAAATTAATCAGTCGTCTCGACGAATCAATCGTTGTTTTCGTCATAGTGAGAGCTAGCTTTTCGGCGCTGGCATTGAAAAGAAAGAACGTTCGTGAAACCATAAGCCGATGGAAACAACAAACTAAGCTGATCTCGTAAATCGACGTAATCGAACCTTAACCTATTAACCTATTACCTTAACCCACTCACGTCGACAATATTTGACCCAAAATTGCAATATTTTCTCAGTTTTAACTATATTGAGGTATAACCCAGGCAAAACAAATAATAAATTTATTACTTCTGTTCAAAACGACGGTTTGGTCACTCGTTATGGTCCGCGAACCAGTTACCAGCGCAAGAGGTTAATAACTTATATATTACTATATTATTAATATTCATTGGGAGAAGGATAGAGAACGATATTTTCTTAGTTTTAAGTATATTGGAATATAACCTAGGCAAAACAAATAATAAATTTATTACTTCTTAGTAATTTCTATCCAGTGATATAACGACGAGTTCAAAAAGAAGACGAATTATCGTACACGGTTTGGTCACTCGTTATGGTCCGCGAACAAGTTACCAGAGATCAATTGCGTTTCCACCGCAATTTAGAATGTTTCCTAGAATTCTAATTGTGCAACTAAATAGAAAGATCTAATTAACCATCGCTTCTTTTCGTTCTACGATCGAATCTGTCGCCGCCACGATTCTTAACAGTATTCCCTCTTCGTTCGACCAATCGCCGAAAGATACGAAACAAAATACATTAGGGCCACCCTGAACGGGGTATACTTGGAAACTCTCGAAAGTTGATTCGAACTTACCCCAGGAATTTTAGATCTCGTAATATCGTAAATGCTCCACCGAGATTCGTCGCGAATACCTCGACCCGTTTTATTTTTTCTTGTCTGGCTCGCCTTGGAAAACCGATAATTAAATAATTTAAACCGGGGTCGAGGAACCAACGCTCGGGGAAATATTCCCGAGCAGTTATATTTGTAGCTTTCGACAGAAATGTTGGCTGATTGATTTCAAACGACGCGGAGCCCAAACTGAGCGGGCTTCGAAAGTTGTTTGTACGTCTGGTCTGGTCTGGCGAGGGAAGTTTCTTCTACTTGAACGGTGGTCTCTCGTTCGTGAAATTCTCACTCTCTTTCCCTCTCTCTCTCTCTCTCTCTCAGTATTTTTCTTCGCCCTCTTCGTGCATCGAATCGCGCGATATTCATTCAAGCTTCCCCGTATCCTCTCGAGGATTAATTAGAATCATACAAAATGGCGGGAATCGTGACAACACGTACCCTCTGGCACTCGGTCGGCGAAACGAGGCCAAGAGGAAATTCTACGTTCTAAACATCGCGAACGTTTAGATCTACCGCCGTGTGACAACATGCGTGGAAAAAAGACACAGACGCTTACCAAAGCTGCAGGAGAAAAAATGAAACGGTTCTTGGGTCGTAGGAGTGCAGGAGCAACGTTAATTAAATTCGAGCAGAATAAGCTAAACGAGTACTGCGAACGTTTCAAACTCGACGCGTTAAACAGGTGCAAATTCATTTCTCCGCTTTCATCTGCGACGTTCGTTGAACCTTCTATAGAGAATTTCGCGAATCGTTGCGAGCAAAAGTCGACGGACGAGCTTTTCGATCGATTTGCTCCCGGAACAGAAGGATTCATCACGCGGCACACACGCCGGCGGAAAAGTCGATTCGAATCGGCGAGGAGTCGAGGAAACTCGTCGGGCCAATTGGCCCCGTCTGCCTGATATGAATGATTTTTAATTGATCCCGCGTCGGGCCGGCTGATTCGAAATTGCGACTCGTTTATCGCTCGAGTCGGCAGTCAATTTCCCTCCAAAACTACAAGGGATCGCAATCTAGCCTCTCTTTCATCAAGCCCCGCACGAATCTAATTAAATTTGGCACCCGGTGGGGTCGGAACGATCCCTCGCCGACGACACGAGTCGCGAGAAAAGGAAAGGAAACGAAGGACTGAAATTTTCGAAATTCGTTCGAATCGCTCTGCGAGAACGGTGCGAACAGAAAATTTCTACAACAGAACATCTTGCAAGAGGAACACATTGCACACCAGCACGAGCACGCGGACCGGCCGTGTCGAAACAACAAACCAATCTAACGAGCTTAAACGAGATCTAAGGATCTACCTTGCGATCGTGGCAGGCCTCTCCGAGCGGGAACATCGAACGCGTGCGATCCACTTGCTTCACTCCCTCCCCTTTTCACCCTTTCTCTTTCTCTCTCTCTCTCTCTTTTTTTCTCTCTTTGTTTCGTCTCTCCCTCTATCAGTACGTTTCTCCACCGTTCTCGTACGAAAACGACAGTCGCTGCGAGGTACAACACGGTCGCACGTGAACACACCACGGCCGAATGGCGCGACTGAACTCGCCTGAACCGTGCCGGAGCTTGACTCAACCGGAGGCTTTCGGGCCGGCGCTCTCGTACATTCGGTGGGGGGTGGCGGCGCGCAGGGTGTACCAGCGAGGAAGGGTTGGAAAGAGGGAGAGACCGGGGTTTTGGATGAGTGAGAATGAAACCGCGATTTGAGAGGGGAGGGCGAGAGGAACAGTAGATGATGCGATAAAGGAAAGAAGTCACGGGGTGGGTGGCGTTAGGCGATACGCAAAGCGTTGCAGAAGATTGACGCGCGCGCGTGTATTTGCGTGTGCGTGTATGTGTGTGTGCAGGCGAAGAAATGAATGAAATTGGAAGAAGAGTGGGTGGGGATTCGCGCGAGACGAGGGAGAAAGTGAAAAGAGCAGGAAAGGGAGGGATGAAAGGCGGAAGGAATATCGGTCTCCTCGATAACGAAAGGTGAAGACGAGAGCGTGGAAGGAAACGCCGATCGCGAACGAAATAATCTGAAACCGGATACCGGAGAAAAATATTTTTCGGACGATTCTCTCGGAGAGATGGGAAATAACAGAGGGTGGGAGGAGGAGGGGGGGTAGATAACTATCGTGGAAAAATCGAGCGAGCGAGGGAGACAAAGGCGCGAAGGTTAAAAAAAACAGCACGATCGGTGGATTAGAGAGGAGAGAGGAGATCGATGAGCGAAGAATGAAGAGAGATGAGAGCTTCGTATGCGTGTGTGTGTGTGTGTGTGTGTATCGATTTACCAACAGTGGCACACATTGCGATTCCATCGCAACGAAGCTTGCAACCTCGGCTTATGAAGTTCGCCGACATGGCACGATGTGTTCCGCGAACACGATCGCAATTACGGGGAACACATCGCGCTGGTTGCGCGATCCGTTGCGTTTGCGTTTTTCACAGCACTTCGTGAATATTGCACCGTTTACGATTCCTCCTCGTCGTTTCGAATTACGTTGAAATGCTTCTTAGCGTAGGTACGCCGGCTTTGAAACGAAAGAAAGGAGACGCAATTGTTCTTTCCGTTCCACGAGGACAAGCGCGTAACAATGCGTTCCGTAAACGCGTTTGCAGAGAACAGCGTGTATTGAAACCACCCTACAGTCCTGGCTGAGAGAACATTCGTACTCGACTTGAACAATGATTCTTTCTGCGCATTACTGCGCGTATTTTTCATAGACGAAAATCTTAGATCTCACGATTCACGCGAATCAATTGATTATAGGACAATTAATTTCGAAACGCGCGAGTCTCGAGTTTCTTAACGAACGAGTCAATGTTGTGATGGTACGCGGTTCGAGCATGGACGAAAACGTTGACGTTTTTCGGAGATGGAATCTCGACAGCTACCGAGCGCGAAGTTTGACGATAACTTTACGTACACGTTGACTCTGCGCATACGTTTACTTTGAGAGAAGAGCACACGAAAGAGGACGTATGAAAATGTAATATAAGGGACGAGTGCCTTCAACAAGGGCTAATTTCGTCAGATAAATTAGAGAGGAATATATCCTGATTGACAGTTGCGAAAGTCTCTCGCTAGCCTCTAATAAAGAAGCCAGATTTTATTCCCAAAATATCGTGATATCAATTGGGGGCACGATATTTTCAGTCCAATCAACAAACGCACAGTCTGCGCCTTTAATTTCAATATATTACTCTTCGTCGCCCACTCATTTATACACGCTCGGTTAAAAAATGAAAAGCGTGTCGAACTGATCATCAAATTTTCAAATTTACTCCCGGAAAATTGAGAGCGTCATTATATCCTTTCCCAGCGGCCTTCGATTATGATCTGACAGCAATTTTAATCACTGAATAATTCCACGCTAATTGCGAAATTTATCATTTTATACAGAGGAATACGATGAAGCGTATTTATTCGTCGATTATTGTTTTACTTTAACCCCTTGCGCTGGAATGACATGCCACGCACGTTGACAATTTTTTTGTCCCAAATTGCAACATTTTCTCAGTTTTATGTACATTAGAGGCAAAAGAAACGATAAGTCGATTACTTCTGAATAGTTTTTATCCAGTTAATAACATCCAGTTAACATCACGGACGAGTTCAAACGGAAGAGGAAGCGATTTATTGCATACGGCTCGGTCACTCGTTATGGTCCGCGAATCAGCTGCCGGCGCAAGAAGTTGACGATCAAAATGGAATATCTTAAAAATAGCCAAACTGTTGTCTCCAAAAATATAATTAAATTCGTTTTCCATCGAGTAACATCTTCAAATATGAAAAATACGAAAATCACAAAAATACGAAGAGCTTTTATACAGCTACGATGTACATATACTATAGAATTTAAAATTGTGCATCGACTTGATGCAAAGCGCGCTGAAATCACCACTTAATCCAAATAAACGTGGCTGCCAGATCGAAAGCGCGCCTCTACCACAGCGTGGAAAATCTCGACGACAGACCCAGACCTGCTACAATACAGTTTCCAGAGAGGCTTAAGAACGACAGACTTCGGCTTCCTACCGGGATCGAGGAAGAAAGCGATCGAAACGCTTAAGCGGCCGATTGATTAGAACTCCGCGAACACTTGGCCCCGTGTGAATTTTTAATGAGAGAGGCGAGAGAGTCTGAACGAGCACCGAGTCGACTTCCGAGTAGCGCGATCGGCTTTCAAGATGATACTCCTCCAACCCTCTACACTAGGAACGGCTGGAGACCAAGGCAGAGGGAGAGGGAAGAACGAAGGGTACTCGAGTCCCTTTGTTCGCTGAATGAATGCTCGGCCTCCTCGGAGAACAGGTAGCTCACGACGCCGTGAATCTTCCTTCGATTAGGAAGTTTCGCCATCCGAAGTTTCCCTCGCTCTCTCTCTCTCTCTCTCTCTCTCTCTCTCTCTCCCAAGAATTATCAACCGGGAAATTTTTCGAAGCCAACTGAGATGACCGAGAGCCCTGACAAATGGCGGCTCGGTATTACGAAGGTAAAGCGTGCAGGCGTTGTGGCACGCGGTGAAGGATGAAGCTCGGTAAGATGGCGATTTCGCTGGACTCGATATATATAGGGCCAAATTTACGAGCGTGAAAATTGTTGGCACGGAGGAATTTATATATAGGGATCGTAAATTTCGGATGGCATCGATGAGCGTGCTTCTTGAGGTTCGACTGACTGACAAATTGTAACGACCACCATCTTCTTCCTTTCTGAATTTTTTCAGAAATTATAGTGTAGCTCGAGTTAGCAGAGCGTCGCAGATTCGATCGTCCGACGAAAGTTGTATTAGTTATTGCCAATCACGACCGGATGTGGAAAAGGTGATCGGCAAGCGCGAAGATTAAACAATCGCGCAGAGTGGTCGCATCCGTTCGTCTCCCGCTTGTGATGGCACCACGTCGCGAGGGAAAAATGTCACCGTGTAGACAACGATCATCAGGATGATTCATCAGCCGCGGGACACAGCCCGCGTGGTAAATTACACGTTTACAGCCAGCTTGCAACAAGGAGGGGAAGAGAGCGAGCGACGCGGACGCCAGCGTCGATAATTTAGCGCAATCGTGATAATTCAGCGGAAAATGCAATTCCCCGCTGGCATTCCGCTGGATCCCGTTGCTCCGTCACGTTATAAATTTCAATTTTCCGCCGATATTACCGGCCACCGGTTCAAAAAATTCGCTGCTAATATACGACACCTTGTCAAAAGTTCGATCGAAAGTTCTTCGCAACCCTCCCTCCCCCGATAAATTCCCACCTGTCGTAAACAAGCAGCCGTTAATCACGAAACATCATGGTTGTTTCTCAAAACTGCCTCCCGCCTTTCGCGTGAAAGCGACTTTTACTGCCTGATAGAGTTTAATTAAATATTTCGACGCGCCGAGATCTTGCAAGCCTCGTTTCCCCCCGATGTCGACCGTGTTTGTCAAACGCACACGTACGTTTATTTGTCGAATTTCTCGTGAATTTTCAATCGATATAAGGTTCGGAATGTCGACGATACGAAGAGTAAATTTTTAACGGCAAAACATAATTTATTTTTGATCGTGTGATTATATTTATTGATAAATATGCAGCAATTTTGTCTCTACCTACAATCTACCCACGACGTACTGTTTATCGTGGTGCAGACTCATTAATCAAACACTGATAAATGACGATTTCCTGGAATATCCCATTAACTGTCCAAGTATCATAGTTAGCCGCTGTGTTATAATTTTACACCCTATCGCGATATACCTTGACAAAGTTGTAACGTGGATGATGCAAGAAATCTGACGAGTAAAATATCCGCTGCGAAAACAACTTTGTTACCCAATGTCACGAACCATTATTATCAGACTATTGATAGCCACACGAATTCGTATCTTTACGAACGTGATCCAAAAAAATGGGAGACCATTAGATGAAAAATATTTTACATAGCTTTTATGTACTGCGTGCGCGAATTCTACCTTGTCACACTTCCCTCGTAAGTTAAGTACAGTTGATCTATCATTAACCACGATCTACCATTTATCAACCGTCTCAATCTAACAAATCGACTCACTCAACATTAAAAAAAAGAAAAAAGAAAACACAGGAAAGTCAGAGTGCAGTTTCGATCGTTGTGGAAGTTCGACTCGGCGCGTTTCGCGAGCCACCTGCTCGATTACCCTCGGAATTAATGTATGAATTGGGTACACACGGGGGGTTCGTTCCACGCCTCGCCCCTTCCCCCGTTGCCCTACATTCCCAGCCTCTCGAACATCGGCCCATTGACCTTTTCGTAACAAACCAGAGGAGACGAAGTGTGGGGGTGGGTGAGTTTTTCACCGAAAAGAATTCGCGGATCTCGCGAAAACCGCGAAGGAAAGTGGCTGCCGCGCGTATGCGATAAAGGCTCGCGGCCCCGCGAGGATCGATCGGGTCGTATTAATTATAACAAGCCGGAAGAGCACTCGGCACTACGGTCCTTCTTCCGGCCACTCCATCCCACGTACCCTCGTCTCCTCTTTCCCTCCTTGCGCGTACGCCTTGCGAAACGAGATCTGCCACGATGGCGGAAAAAATGTCGCACAGACTATGTTGTACTCGTCGTTCGAGCACAGATGCACACGGAGGTTTTAAGTGTCCTTCCCCCGGGTGTTTCTGCGTGCACGCGTTTGTGTGTGTGTGCGTGCGTGTGTGTGGGTTGGAAAGAGGCTTTCGCTGTCTCTCTGGGTAGCTGGGCTTTGGGAACGTGTATCAGCGGATTCGTGACACACAATGTTTATTTTTGCGTGGGTGCCTCTGCCGCAGATTGCACTTTCCAGCTTAGGATCTACAGAGTTCGCCTTTATCAAGACAATTTGCCTTTATGAAGGTTGATTGACAGTTGGCTGGAGACACGGGCCAGCAAGATCGATTCGTTTCTTTTTTAACTAGCGTAAACCGTGTGCACGGTCGCGAGATTTTACTCGCAGAAGTTTCAAGAAATATGCGGATAAACTTTTCGAAGGAATTCCGTTTCGTTGCTTTCTTCGTTCTGCACCGTGGCTGTATGGCAATATTCAAAGAAACTATGTAGAGGGAATCTGGTTCTTCGATGTTTTTGCAAGGTTATTTTACGCAATCTCGGAAGGTATTGAAATTTTTCAACAAAGTTGATTGCATTTGAAATTGCTCATACTCGATTCAAAGATATCGATTTAAATATTAATTTCGTTTTGTAATTTGAAGAGAATACATAACAAAGAAATGTTGAAAACGCCTGGTTTCTTCCTGTAGAATTATTTCGTGCGTTCTTGCAGAATGTTGATCAAATTCAAAGTTGCTCATGTCGAAGCGAAGTATTAAAGTACTTACATTAAAAGTTACAAAATTACAAAAGTTACACTCTGCTCGAAGTTATCTGCGAACCCAGAAAGGTATCGTTGCACGAAACAAGCTCGTGTCTATTAATTCAATCTCTGAATAACCAACGGCGAAGATTCTTTTTTTTTTAAATTAAAACGTGCGGCATTTCTAATTAAAAAGCGCGCATTCGTCGATTTGCGCTTCGCGTTCGTCTTGAGATTATCATTCGCGGCCAAAGAAAAACCCGCTGAATGGAAAAAAAGAAAGAAAGAAGAAGAGAAAAGGGAAAGAGAAAATGAAGGTAGGAATGAAGAAAAGAGACGAGAAAGCAGACGCGGCCGAGGCTCCCTTTGAGAACGCATAATTCAAGCGGTTCTGAATATTCTGAAAGTTCTTGCGCGAGCTGCGGTCGCCAGTCAAACACCCGATGCAAGTTTAAATTTTCTTGGAAAGTCGATCGTTTAATTCCCTTGCACAATGTACGTTACAAAGTGTTGTCTACCCTTAACTATTATCTAACACTGTTGCTCAAAATGCTGTGTTTACACTTTACAGAATATAATTTTTTTTAGTCGGGAAACAACAGATATAAAGAGTGATTTTAATTTTAGCCTGATTTTGTTTCATCGGTATTAACGACGCGATGAATTTTAAAAAATTCAACGTATGATGGAAACATTCGCGTTTACAAATGTCGAACGTAACGAGGTAGTTTCAGCGTGTTTGATTGTTAAACAGCAATTATCGTAATTAATTTTTGCAATAATATTTAAAATTGATTCAACATTTTGACAAACCGTATATTTAATTTTAATACAGTATTAATAAAATTTAAAATTTTAAATTACACATTTATATATATCCATAAAAAATTTCACTTTTAATCACTGTTTTATCATTAATTCATACATTATCAATATAAATTAACAAGACTGTATATGGCAACGCAAGGAGATAATAACTCCGTCAGAAGAAAATCATTTGCAAGTCGATATAATCGTCAGCCTTGCGTATCGCGTAACTGGTGCTACAAAATAAAAAGTTGAGACCTTTGAACAACGAATAAAATTTTTTTTACAAAGAAGTGTGAAGGAAAAGCAGTCACCGTAAAATGTAGCACGGTGGTAATTAAATTTAACACGTTAGCTCCGTTAGCGCGAATATAAAAATCCCCGAACCCGACCCTCTGATATATTTCTCGTTCAGTCTAAATTACCAGCACAAATCATTTAAATTAGCAAGGCGAAGAGGAGAGGATCCACCTTGGCGCTTTTTACCCTAAACGAAGAGGCAAGGCTCGCTGGTGAACTCGGTACCGACTCGCGCGAGAAAGGGTGGAAACGAGAGGGTGAGTTCCTCTCCACGAGGAAGGGATTCGACTTCGCCGAACGTCGGCTAGAGGGCGGTGAATTTCCAACAACATGGCCGTCTAACACCGACACCCCGTGCAAGCCTCCGCCAAGCTGACCAGCATGATATCCAAGAAACCAGCGAATCCCATCGTCGAGCCTGACGACAGTCCAATCTTGTAAGTAGCCACTCATTTCTTCGTAATCGTCTCTTCGCCAAACAACCGGTTGATCTCTCCCAAACGACGTGAAGTGTCTCGAGTCGAACTGCGTGCTTCGTCCGGCATAGGGAACGCACCCCTCTCGCGTGTATCTACGCCACCTCGTGCGATAGTGTGCGTTGACATTGGCGATCAATAGAGCCGATGGTTAACGACAGGCTCGATCTTCCACGCAGGATCTCCGATCGATCGAGCGTTTGTTTCTTGACAAACTGATTTCTTGAAATTTAATTCGCTCGTAGGGGAGGGGATCAACATCGTCGAATATTTTTCGTGACGTTCGCGTTGGATGAAGATCTCTTTCCAATAGGTCTTTTACTTTGTACTTACGACAGATCACGGTGTGATTGAAATTATAAACAGAGTAAGAGTAGAGAACTTTTCAGATATTCGTTTCCAATTGTATTGTACTGCATGACAGGGTTTTATGAATGAACAGCAGAAAGAACAAACGTACGCACGCTATTTATAACACATTGGCATCGTTTCATCCGCGGACCGTTTCATATTTATAACTCCAGTGGTTTTCACCCTGATACTGAAACCCCTATAAATTCTCCCTCGGCCATCAAGGGTTGATCTTTCAAGCCCATTCTTTGTCAACTGACTACGACCAGCAGAGAGAGAGAGAGAGATCAAGCTCTATATAAATAATTTTTCTTGTCTTTGCTTCGCTCTCCACGCTCGATGGACAACGAAGAACGCGCGTCCAATAACGATCCATCAGCGTTAATACCAAGCCTTCGGTCTGCGCGACACGTGTGAGTGTTTCTACCTGTCGTTTTTAGTCGAAAAACTCGCTGGTTCGATCCACCCCCACCTCCAAATTCCACTGAGCGTCGTTCTTTGTATGTCGTTCACCTTTTCTTCTTCTTTCACCTTTCGCTTTTGTTTCTCGCCGAGTCAAGAAGAAAGATGAAAGGACAATTTTCCGACGGACAATTTTCCGCGTCTCTCGCGGCGTTTCGCATTCCCACCACGTTTCGTTAACGTCGCGATCCTCCAACGAGAACCGAGCAAAAACTACCCTTCGCAACTCGCGAACTCTATCCATCGTCGTTCCATTATTCTTCCTAATGAAATGTTTTTTACAGTGTCGCGTGAAATAAATACGCGGCAGACACGTTAATTATCCGAACGACAGTTTTTTTACACTTTATTTCGCTTCTTATGTAGGAGCTGATCTGAGAGAGAGAGAGAGAGAGAGTTCCTAGCTGTTGTTATTAACAGCGAATATCGTTTTGTTCGCTTCAAGTCGTGCAACGGCGAGCTTCTAATTAACAGAGAGGTAAATTTATCAATTTTATTATAATGAGATTTTATTGAATTTTCGTTGTGATAACATTTTACTGATATTCTATCATTCGGTCTAAACAGTATTCATCAAACGAATGTTAATTAAATTTTTGTTTTTAAGAGATCACCGCTCTCAGTTTCATTAAACAGCGGTATACGATTGATTTCAGCCACGTTTTTTAACAAATGATTGAAATTTACAGTCAAAGATCGCGAAACCTGCGATCAGCGTTGCTTCTATTAGTATAATTAATTTATACACTTTGCTTAAATTCAAACACCATTGTTACAAACCAACCAAAATACGCCCGATAACGTACGTACATCTATTCATTACAACATAATAATAACGCGATATATATACACAGTTGGACATTTCGAGAAAAAAAAAAAACAACGAACACGCGCCATTTGTGTTGCAAATATTTAACAATTCCATTATTTAAAATCGAACTCAGCGTACCAGCGCAGTATTAATTTTGTTGTTAATCAGATGGCGGTGCTGTGCGTTGAATTAGCATCGGTAATCTAATTCCACGTGATGACCCGTTTCGTCGCTCTGCCATCGTCTATACAAAGGGTACTTTCGCGAATTAAATAGTAATTGTCCTCGCTGGCCAGTTTTATTGGCCAGAAATTTTCACCGTCGATGGCATCGATCGACGAAAGCCTTGCCCCTTTCTGTCGATGTGCTGTTTCGATCGACACACAAATCGTGAACGTTCGTACACAGAATTTACATTACCATTTCCAAGTATTGGAACATAAAACGCGTGCCACTTCCAATAAAATTAATTATCGAAAAAAAAATTTCTTTTCTCGTCTGCATACGAGCTCGTTTGCTACGTTAGTTGATTCTACAAAAGAATATAAAGAATATAAAATACGAAGAATATAAAATAATACACATTCTTCTTTAAAATTTCTTCCAACATTTACACGTGGAGTGCATTATTTATTTTATAAGAATAAACACTGTTAAATGTGTTCTTGGAATAATTACCCTAGCTTCTGAAGTAAATTATTTATCATTCTAGTATTCTAGTATTATAGTATTATCAAACAAATTGTTAAGAAAATTTATTAAGCAAATGTAAAGAGTTAAGCATCGATCGTCAAAATTTCGAGAAAAAAGTTCAAGAAACAGAGTTAATCATCTTGACCTGTGAACATTTGCTCATTATCAAAATAACAGATGACATTGACCAGTATTTATAGAAATTTCTATTTATAGAAAAAGGTGGAAAACTGGAAGGTGGAAAATTTACTTTGCAAAAACATCTATATAAACGATTTTAAGTGTATCTGTTCCATATTGAAATTCTCAGAATTCCGTACTAAAAGTTTCTATAAATTTCACGAAATATCAAGGATTAGAAAATGATTACAAACGAACGCACACGAACTTAAACACAAATTTATCGGATCGTTTGTGCCGATCAGCCTTCCGTCGTAAAAGTGAAGAATAAAGAACATCAACCTTTCCAATCGAATTGCGTCAAGTGTTCAAATATATTCATAGAGTTACGTTCGTATCCAACTATAGTCACAGTGTGGACAACACATAACCTGTCTCGAAATTGCAGTGAAGATCCAACGACGCGGTCGACTCGCGTGAGTAGTGGAATCAACGTTAAATCGAACGTGGCTGGCGATCGGCTGGCTCCCAAGATATTCGTATTCACGCGCCGGCGTTTGACATTTCACGCGATCGTTCGACGTTCGTTCCGGGAAAAGCGGGGCTGGCTCTTTGACGAGCAACGGATCGCTTTAATCCGCCGGCCGCTTGCATATATCAACAGGTGCATAAAATTTCACGCGGCCCCGATAAACGTCCACCCCGAAATTACAACTGTAATCTCTTGACACCTGGACGCGAATCAGTTTCGACGGTTCAATTCGAGCCCTGAAAATTCGACGATAAATTCGTGAATTCGTGAATATCATTTGTTCGAATAAAACGAGAGATGGAGCGAATTTCAATATTTCCAAAGAAATATCGCCAGTTCGTTTCTTGAAAGACGAAATTTTAGAGAGAGATAGCGAGTGTCAAATGAATGTGGGAGGAAGTTGTTAGGTACTTGAAGACAACAGGAGTTTATCATCAAAGTCATTTTTATAATTTTAATAATTTTATAATAATTATTACTAATTGTTATAAAATTATTAAATATTTCTGTAATATTATATTATTTTTATAATAATTATTATTAATTATTATAAAATTACTAAATATTTCTATAATATTATATTATTGTAATTCTATTATTATTAGTATTATTAATATTATATTGTTATTATATTATAATATAACTATTATTAATGTTATTAATATTATTATTATATTATAATATTTTTATAATAATTATTACTAATTATTAACCATTAGTATAGTATTCTTTTCCAATACTCGTGTGAACTTGAATGAATCCTTCAAGGCATTCGAAAAAGTCGACAAACGTGATCCATTTCCAAACTGACCTGTTCAAACGAACAACTGAAGAGACAAGTAACGGGGGAAGAGTCCTGAAATCCTTCAACGACTGAGCAAGCAAATCAAAGAGATCAATGTCACAGAAATTCGTCAGTCGAGATTCCCAGATCTGCTTTTTAGAAGAAGAAGAGAAAGCTACCGATATCAGTCAGCCGAACGGAGAAAATTTGGTTGGATAAAACAGGCGTGGCAAGAAAGGGAGTGGCCGGCATTCGATGCGAGTTAGAAGTTTGTTTGGTGGTTTAGGATTACTCATCGATGCGAATTCGAGCCGAATGAAGAGAGAAGGGTAGTTGGAGATTGATGTCGAGGGCTTTCAAGAGGGCTCTTCTTCTTCGAGACGGAAGGGGCCGAATCTCTCGCATCGCCGGATTATCTTCACCGGCTGTGAAATTTCGGCTGTTCGGCCTTCTTCGTCTCGTTTCATCCCTCCCGTCGAAATATCGAATATCAACGATAAACGTTATCCTCCTCTCTCGGTTAGGACCCCGATACCGATAGCAAGCACACATTTCCCACCACCTCGCACGTGAAACAAGACCGCATGACCCAAATCGCTCGCCGAGTAATTTGTTCTCGGAACACTCCGGTTCCGGTTTGCTTAGAGATTGCTTTTCCGATGATGCCGCGGTCTATTTTGGAAAAAGGAAGGAAGCAGAGGGAGAAAGACAAAGAACAGAAAGAGAGTTCAATTAACGTATCGTCGACCGTCAGGAAACCGATTAAGGAGGAAGAATATAACGGGGTTTTGCACGGATTTAACGGAAGGAGATTATTTCTGGCGGATGAACGATCTTCTAGATAAAAATTACGCCTGACAGGCAGAAATATCCCCTGGCCGAATGTTCGAGTTGCTAGTTGCCGTACGATAAAAGTCGCCTTTACGATTTCCTCGGGACGCTCGATCGTCTTTATCGCTCGTTCGACGTCCCTCCGTGTTTATGACGACCACCCACATCTTCGCCTCGTGTTTCCGCGGAGATCGCCGCCGCCATTTCTTGGCAATTTCCCATCCATTACGAGCCATTTTTTGCGCCCACCCGGCAGCGTTCGCGCACTGACCACCCCTCGAACGAGGGTAAAACATCTTGCCTCGGATTAATCAAATTCCTTGGAGCTCGTAACGATACAAGACGACGTTAAATGAGAGAGATGGGGAAAAATTGGAAAATAAATAAACTGCTGTTCGTTGAACTCGTACAAATATTCGAGTATCGCGCGACATTTTGTATGATACATTGATTGTACGTTCGAAGCCATATTCCGTTACTTGCTTCTCACATTTTATTACTTATTTTTCGATAGACGTGCAACACAAATATTTTGCAACCTCTACGTTCGAATTTGGTTTCAACTTACGCTAACGTAATTGCGATATTCGCGTCTCGTTATAATGCTAATGAAATTTTGGAAAGCTTTTCTTCTGCACAATGTCCGTAATATACTCACAAAAATTTTCTGTCACAAGTTTTTGTTCGAATTCGAATTTTCGCAAATATAAAATATTCAAAAATTGAATCCAGAAAATAGCCGTTCTATTAACTAAACGTTACAAAATAAAGCATCACATGCGTATATTCGGTTTGTTGTTGCACGTCCAAATGTTTCATCAATGCAGAGAAATCTATAATCAAGTGTACGAATATTTCCACAATGTTCTATGTACTTCCTTTATTTGTATCATTTAACGAATATTATCCAACTCGTAAAATCGGCGGCAAAATTTATAGGGGGCGAACAATAGCTAGAAAAATACATGTAGCCAGTTTACACACGAAACAAACAAAAATTCTGCATGTTCGAGAATGAAAGAAAAACGCTTTCAATGTACCGAAAAACGGTCGCGAGGTGGGACGAGACGGGGCGGAAATCGCTTTAAAAATTCTCCTCTCTCGAACGGATACGATGTAAATTCAACGGGTCTCATTGTTCGCCGTCTGAATGCGAGTTGACGCGTCGGATGCGACGCGAGCGGCCTTATTTCTCGAAAAAAAAACAAGAAAAAGAAAGAGGAAAAGAAAATTCGCTGGAAAGCGGATTGCTTAAAAATTTTCAGTTGCTGCTGGTATCAACGCGGTCTATAAAATATCTTGCAAATGAGCGGTAAGCTATCTCGACCATTGAATTCATTGCGAACTGCTGATTATTTAAAAGATACTCGAAATTATCGGCGGAATTACGTTATTAAAATTACACGTTGAAAATCACATTATTATTGAAATTCGAGACCAAGGTACCGCGAATTATATACATTCTGCCCGCGCAGAACTGTGACGGGTTATTAACAGTGTAATATCATCCTTTCGAACAAATAACGACGGGGTATGAATAATCGAACGAGAAATGAAAACCATCGACCGAGCTGCGGCCCCCGATGTGATTTTAACGTGCCTGTTAATCGCTTTTCCCTCGACGAGCAGATTCGTTGATCCTCGTTTGCTCGAACGAATTTCGCGTTTACGCAAAACGACCCGTTACGAGTCAGACCTCATCCCCCCCCCCGGAGTTTCTCTTCGTCTCGCGTTTGTAAAATTCCGCGCAAACGGGGGCGCCTTCTGAAATATGGAAATGGAAAACGAACGACCAAGTTCGCGCAAAACGCTTTTAATTATTCCCACGCCTCGTCGGTTTCGTCGTCGACCGCGAACGAGGAGATTTAATAACAATCTCGGGGACAACAGAGTCCCTCTCCCAAGGGTTGAAACGAAATAATTCGAGGCGAGTGGATAGCCGCGACTTCCGGCGGGATCGTCTGCTAAAATTGTTCCCATCCACGCCGGTCGTACTCGTCCCAGAGATTTCTGTCTTGAATGTTTGGACAGAGCAAACTTTCGCCGAGAAGACACCGAGATTACCACGTCACCTCGGGGGTTTAGCATCGTCGCAGACGCGACCATCTTGTTCTCCCAAGTTCTCCCACGGAGAAGAACACCACAATGGCGGTCCAAGTTCCCGCATGAAAGGACACGAAGCCGAGGGTGTTTGTTATCCCAAAGACAATGCCGCCTCCTCGGCCTCGCTATAAAACTTTTCCGCGAGGGAGATTGAACGAGAACGAGAACGACGAAGTATCGAAGATGAACAGCTAGAAAAAAAAGGAAAGACAAAGCGAGAGAGAGAGAGAGAGAGAAGATTAAATGCAGAATTCGTAGAATTTTTGTACTACGGCAAGGGGGGGGGGTAAATTGTTTCTTTAGAAAAAGAAAAAGAAAAAAATGATTCGCGCGTTATTCGGTGACGAGAACCATAAAACCCATTAGTGTTCAGCCTATTAATCACTGGCGTTGGCAAACTGATTCGCGGACCATAACGAGTGACCAAACCGTATACAATAATTCGTCGCTTTCCGTTTCAACTGGATAGAAATTACTGAGACGTAACAATAAATTTATTAGTTATTTCGCCTGAGTTGTTACTCAAGTGTACTTAAAACTGAGAAAATGTTGCAATTTCGGGGCGAAAAATTCTCGACGTGCGTGGCACGTCATTCCAGCGCAAGAGGGTTAATTAAGGTTCCACGGGTCAAACTAGCAGCCCGTGAACACCGGGTGTTCTTTGCTCGGTTTCGTGGAAACGTCGCGCAAAAAAACCTATACATCTCGGTCAAACCGTCGGAGAGGGAACCAAAACGCAATTTCTCTCCAACGTCGAAAAATATATCGAAGCGCGTCACCTTCCTCGACGAGACCACGTCCAAATTTCCATTTTCCACTTTGCCTATCCTCGCCTATCAAGCATCGAGCATCGATCTACTCGTCCCTCGGAGGAAATTTCCTCCTTTCTTCGCTCGCGAGTGGAACTCGTCGCGTGCGGCCGGACACGGATCAGACCCGAGGGGAAACGAGTGGAAACGAAGACGTCTGAACGCACGAACGAAACGGAGATGACGAAAGAGAAAGAGGCACGCGAGCGGATTGCGAAGATCTACGAGAGGGAGAGGGGGGAGCAGGAGAAAAGAGTTAGACAGAGAAGGCGAGCGCAGGGAGGGACGAAGCGGAACGAAAGGGTGGCAGAGACAGGGGGTGAGGGTAAGAACGGAGAAACTAGGACGAAAGGTGCGAGCCCAGGATGACGGTGCACTAGCTGGGGCCACTGACATGAGACCGTCCACTTCTATCGAGGGGTGTACGGCCATTGAATTCGCTGGATTTCCACCCCACCCCCCACCCCGGTGCAACCTACTTTGCCAGCTACTTCGTTCGTTTCCCCCGCGCGAACCCGCCGGAGTGGTCGTCTTATTTCGACGACCTGTATTCGACCTCAGCGCGGCAAACGACGTTCCAAACGAGCAACGATTTCGAATCGTAACGAATCATCGCGCTGCGAGCCCTCCATCGACAGCGAAGGTCGAGCAAATTGTTTCCAACGTCGTCTCGTTAGCAACGTTCTTTCGATACCGACGACACGCACGTACGGCAGGATTAATTAGATCGATCTGTGTCGCGTGACGAACAATTATCGAGACGATCGTTGGAGCGACAACGGCTTTTGTATGCGCGTGGAAGATTTCGATCGAGAGCTCGGAAGAGAGGTGAGAATTGATAGTTGAAAACGCGTGTACATTCACTTCGCTCCTCCCAGGCTGGAGGCAGCGGAGCAAGTAAGCTGGAAAGTTTTAGGAACCGGAAGCGATATAGAGCCGCTCGTATCGCGCACGAAGTGTGACACAATATCCGCGATACAATTGCCGTGAGTTCTCCTTTCTCTCTCTCTCTCTCTCTCTCTTTGTCCCTCTTTTTTTCCCCCGCTTTTGCCTACTTCTGCGAAGACATTCAAATGCCGCCGTCCTTGCTCCAATTCAACGCGCGATGAAACTTCCTCCTGAATTGCAAACTTTCCGACCATTCTGCCACGGGATTAATGTGTACGATTGCTCGCTCCGCTGCGATTGTTTGCTCCGTGAATTCCCGAACAAGCTGACAAATTGAAACATGCCGCGTGTAAAATTTGCAATTTCGTGAAATTATCAAACGATATCTCGCGATTGCCGGGTGCCTGAAATTGCTCGACGAGAGTCGCGAGACATCGGAAAAGGAAAATAGGGAAACTGTCAACGTGTTCCACATTGCTCGACTGTCTACTCAAATCTACAAACGTTAACGCACCGGTATCAGACCCTCGGGCAGAATGGGCAACATTTTACTCTGCATGTCTGCGCACGAACGGTCACGTTCTATTTACTCGACGACGCGTGACTTTCTTCTTATCCATTTGCCCGTAGCCGACAACCTTCCGCTTGTCTGAACACGCGCGGTCGTATCTACTTGTTGTTCCACGGTATTTGCCCGACTGTGAATCAATCTCAACCACCCCTCTTCCTCCCCCCCCCGGTTTCTACGATTACAACCGATACCGAAGCGCTGCTTCAACTTCTCCGACAGATTGGCCCAACTCTACGATCTAAATCTTCCATTTCTGCGTTACACGCGACTCAAAAATGTATCTCGTCGAAGGATATACCAATAATTGTTATCTCCGCCAGACAACTTGTTCGAACTTCGAAACCTCGAAGCTTGAAACGAAAGACCTTGGTCAACCTCGCCTATTTACGTTCCACTCACGCCGTGGTGATTCCACCTAATCACGCTTTGTTTTTTTCGACGATTCGCGTGAAAAGCGTTGACAGCCCGCCAGTCCTCCAAGGTGATACATTTTTAACGTGCCGGTCGGAGCGTTTCGAGTGACGCGTCGAATTAAAGCTGCCACCACTCGTCCCGACCGTTTGACTGACGCTTCCTACCGTTCAGCCGATCGAACACCCTCGACAAGACAGACGTGGAAAGAATTTTCCCATTTGGGGAAAGAGAGACGGGCGTTGACGAGTTTCGCGCGAAACGATCCCTCGTTGCGTCTGAAGGAAAGCAGGAAATTGCATCTTCTCGCGCCAACCTTTCGCGTAGTAATATTGATCTGCAGGAGGCTTGGGAAGGCTTTATGCGCTGATTACGTTCTACGTAACATCGTTACGCCGTTATCGGAGATGTTTATGCGATTATTATGCTCTTGCGATTAAAATTATTGTAATATTATTTAAAAATTATTATTATCGTTATGCTTGTTAATTAGACAAAGCGTATGATACAGCGTCTAACGAATCTAATTATTTATTCGGATGATAAAATTTCTTTGATTTCTTTTATACGTAACAGAAATTCCACGCGAATGCGCAACAAGTCTAAATAACACCATGCTTCGATAATTCGTGTAATTTTGAATATTTCGATCGAGCAAAACAAGTGGGAACAAGTGAAGATAATTTCACATTTAAAAAAGGGATTTCACAATTTTGTGTGAGAGTATTTTATTTCTGTTATTTATAACGAGAGAGGCGCAGATAATTCGCATTACAATTTAAACGCGCTTGAAACGTTACTACGTCTTCGCTCTCGATTCCCGTGAAAACGAAACGCGAAAAATTCCGAACGATTCAAATTCTGCCTCGTTTCTTTCACGAGCTTCGATCGACTGTACGTTTCAAGCGGCGTGAAACCCTGCCCACCCACTCGAACTTCCATGCAATTTTGTGGAAAGAGACCTGCCTAATTGATCATCCCGCCGTGTTTCCAAAACCCACACACACTCGACTAAATCCGACAGTCCCTCTTCCCCTAGCTCCCCCCCCCCCACTCCCCCTACCCTCAATCTGCACATCCTCGATTTTACAGCCCACGGGTGGAAAGTGTCCACGGGGAGGCAGTATCAAACCAATAAAGCCAGAGTTACGCCCGTAACCGGAAACAATCAAGATGCCGGACGAATCGCGAGATAGGTCACGTAGCGGCTGGATCGTTCTGATATCGATCACCGGCCAGCGGATTATCCACCGTTACGTTAATTCCCGCTGGAGATCGTCGAATTCGGCAACGATCCTCGAAGAGCCTCGGTCCGCTTTTAACAGGACGCTATCGGGCCAGCCAATATTACGAGTCACATTGAAATCATCGACACAGAATTCTCCGACAATATTTCGACCGACTTCAGACTTGCCCGACAATAGTTTTAGCCGACGACAGTATTAACAATGATACCGAACGATGACGTTATCACGACATTTGTTCGTCATTGTTTTTCTAGTGACAACGCAAGGTTCAGGTTAGGTTTAATTATATATTTTACTTTCAGTTGATAATATATATATTCGGTAATAACAGAACCATCATTTTCTGGACATGGCCGAGACATTTTTGTATAATTAACTATTTTCACTAACAATAAGTATGATTATAACTCTGTTCGATGTACCATAGCTCGAACGCAAACTGAGGCAACGTCCGTGGCGATACGCGATTGTCTAATGTTGCTGTCGGTCAATGATTGTCGATAAAAAAACTGTAAAGTCGAGCAAGTTTTGTCGATGAAAACAGTGTCGATGATTCCAATGGCACCCAATATTACGCTACGATACGACACTGGTGCGAGCATTTTCTAAATTCTGGATACAAGTACGAATAATGTATTATTGGACCGAATTTCGAACGTCAAATATATTGTAGTATGGTATAGAATTGTATACTACGAAATAAAATGTATAACATGTTACAATACTCTATAGTATCACCGTGAAATATGGTATAATATCGGTCGTAATATAGTATGATACGGTGCAATAAGTTATAATATTGCATAATATTTTATACTGTTGTGTAATACGTTATAATGTATTGCATAGTATAATACTGGAATTCAATCAGAAATCTCTTGCTTCCCAACACAGAACTATCGATTTCAACTGATAATTAAAAATTGAATTCGAGCTGAGCTGGATGAAACAAGAGCTTGATTTATACGCTCGATGTTAATACGTTTTCTATAATTGTACAAGTGCAGACGTATAAGTAGAACAACGTGAAGATGAATGTTTTATCGTCCATCGCGTATGAAACGATTACACTGTCACTGCTTTTCTTACGCTCGTGGCAACCCTTAACAAGCAACCAATACGAACGTTTACATTTAAATTCGATATAATATTTTGAACACCCGAGGTAATACAGGGTGGCCACTGAAAAACCGAAGAGTTTGAAAAAGTCACAACTTTTTTATCTCTTTCTTTTATAAGTTATAGAAAAAAATACCGAAAAAAACCCATTGATTATATTTTTAAATAAAATAATAAAAAATTTAAGAAACATGTGTTTGTAAAAGTTATTTTCGTATTGTATCATCCAGTCTTTCAGTGACCACCCTACATTTTAGACTGAAGCTTGAGAGTTGACGAGTGTTCCGCGAAATTTAGCAATTCAATCAAAAATCCATCTCTTACTTGCCAACGCACACGTAAACGTAGAACAATCTATTTCAATTGATAATTAAAAATTAAATTCGATAAAGCAAGAAGCTTGATTTATACGCTCGACGTTTCCATACGATTGTGCAAGCGCAAACGTGATTCTGATACAAGTAGATCAATGCGAAGATAAATATTCTCTTAACGTTTCATCATCCCCTCTCCCACGCAGCCTGGCAAGCGGTTACACGCACAATAAATATATATACATCGTTCAGTCGACGAAACATTGATGACGCTATCGAGAAGATGTAAAGAAGTGTCGCCACGATGGATGAGCGAATGCGTTTATATTTAAACTCGGCGTGATATCTTTGAACACGTCGGTGTTCATACGCTGTGCCGTTAGATGGGCGACGGCCTTAAATCTCCGGAGGAGTCGACGGCTTTAAAGTCAGCCGCAACTGCGCCAGGTCGACCGATAAACGGCAAACTCGGCCACTGGGTCAACGACAGATGCAGCTGGTGCACTCGCACCGAGACACACCCCCGACCTCTCGCCACCCTCAACCCCCGCCCGCTCCCCGATCTCTCCAGAACGCTTGTTTTTCCTACGTTTCTCCTGTGCTTTCGTTTTGCTTTTTTCCTTCTCTCTCTCTCTCTCTCTCTCTCTCTCTCTCTCTCGTTTTCGTTCTCTTCTCTCGTTCCGCTGTTTTTTTTTCTCACGACTTGCTTTTCTCTCAGCCACTGTGTCCACCGGCTCGTGCTCGATGAATCCGTGTCCCGTAACGCGAACGAGAATCACTCGAGAATCGCTCGCGAGCCACGAAAGTGTGGGCAAGTGGCGAGCATCAAGAAGCGTAGCTCGAGGGCAGGGAAGCGAAAAAAAAGAAGATCGCGTTGATGCAGGTTTTTTCATATTGCGTGTTCGAAAGCACACGGTATATCGATTGAAAATTCGTAAGCTGGCCCGGCGTTGCCACAGCGCGGGAAAATTCCTTCGCTTAATAACTCTTTTATTCGAAAGCCTGTACAGAGTGAAATCCATCAGGGGCGTTGACGCAATATTTCGTCTGCAATTCCGCTCATCGATTCCATTCGTCGTGCGCTGTCAATATAAAATTCCAGGAATCGACAAAGCTCGAAGAAAAATCGAAGATTCGCGACAATGTATTGGAATACAAGCGTTCCCACATTTTTGTCAATTTGCACAGTGTTTCTCCCTCGGTGTTCGACTTTTCAGCCCGCAGTTTCTAACGAACGCTTTCGTTGCAGGCGAATAACGAAGAAGAAAGCGGTGAAACTGGCCCCGTTCAAGTTTCCATTCACGAGAACGTCCAAGTCGCGGAGCAACGACGAAAAGGACAAGGACAAAGAGCCGGGAAGTAAAATGGAGAAGGACAAGCGTCGCGAGAAAGAAGGGGTCAAAGAGGGCGACGCGGAACAGCAGGACGGGGTGAAGGAGAAAGCGCGCGAGGACGAGGAGGATAACGCAAAAGGGCAGAGCGTTCAGTTACCAATGAGTCAACTGCAATTGACCAGCGAAACTGACTCCAATTTAAAATCGCCGATATTCGATTCCAAGAGCCCGATGGTGAGGAACGAACAAGCCATACGGAGCTCCCCTCCACCCTCCTACGAGCACGTTATCGAACAGGTGAAGATCTGAGGTTGACCTAACCGAATAAAAGAGTGTAACTCGTCCCTCGTCCCCCCGTCGTAAACGTGCGATCGTCGGAAACCTTTAAAATGGAAATGCTTGATTCTCAATTTTTCCACGTTTACAGAACGATGAAAATTTCATTCAGCGTGCATACATATACACGTGCATGTATAAACGTCGTTGAACGTTTCTCGCGTCTCTATCTAAAAGCCATCCGCTGTTGGGAAAGTAATTTTCGAAAGACGCGGAATTTCAGGCGTTCAAACGAGATCTTGAGCTTTGTGAAACGATACACGCAGGTGTATGTTTCGTCCTTTTCCTTCTTTTTTTTTTTCTTTTCTTTTCTTATCGCTGCGATGTGATTTTAGACGCGGCTGGAGCACGCAGCCGAGGTGCAGAAGTACGAGGGTGGAAAGAACAGCGGGAACGACGCGTCTGGCGAGGATAATAGAACAAAAGCGCCCAAGATCCTTCACAAGTCGAGCAAAGAGTTGTACAGAGCGGTGGCGAAACAGTGTGGCATCACTTGCAAGATGAGCGACCACTGCAGATGCTTGGACTGTCAGGTAAGCTCGCTTTTCAACCCCCTCACACTCGGCTGCGATATTGAATACACCTCAATCCCCGCTTTTCAACGTTCCGGCCGACACTTTGCTGCTTTTTCAAAACCTGGCCTGTGTGTACACGGCTCGCCGCCGTCCTTCAACTTTTATGTCTCAATTCTCGCGTTGCCCCCGTTTCCGCGAAGAAAGCAGCACCGGAAGATCAAACGTACCAAAGACGATTCTTTCGTATCACCCTCGAATTTATAATCGAGAGTCTCTTTGAGACTTACTTGCATTTTTTATTACAAATTATACACTTATTGACTAGAATTATGCTTATATATGAGTAAAATATGTGTTTATATACTATATTATACTATATTATGTTACATACCATAATATTCTCTACTATATTATACAATATATACTTATTATACTATTAATTATATATTATACACTTCGATTATTATTATTATTATCGTTGTATACTATAATATTCTATAATATATTATATAATATATACTGATTACATTATTAATTATATATTATACACTTCGATTATTATTATTATTATTATTATCGTTATACTTTTGTATCAAGGAGTACCTATCTTGAGGGGAAGAAGTATAAGAAGCATATATTTTATACCTATATATTTGAATAAATCAAAACTTCTTGACGATGGAAATCTCGAAAAACATTGTTTCACAAGTGTTCAGAATTCTTTTAATTTCTCAAAACATTTTTTTACAAATTAAAATTTCGTAACTGCAAATATATATATATATATTGCGAACACTTGTTGACAAAATGTGATCCTACAGCTACAGAGTTGATTTTTCACTACTATCGTTGGTTGGTTGACTATCAAACAGATTAAATACTGATCGTTAATTCGTGCATTTCGGTGTGGCACTCCAGTACTACGGAATCGTGAAAATCCGAATGAATTCTGTTCACAGAGCTGTTACTTCGACTGCGAGTACGACAAGAACGAGAACCAGAAGACTGACGGCGGACTCGGCGCCGGCACGCCGATGTTCATTTCCGAGGTGATGCAAGGTTCCGCTTGCGTGCTGTTCTAAGACGGCGGAAACAAGCCTCGACACGGTCTTTGCCGTGCTTCCGCTGGCCAAGCGAAAATTCACGTGATTGCGCACAAGCCGGGGCTGTCACTGTTCCCCGATGGACCGACGAGAACCGTGAATCAGCCAGAACGTGCTATCGACCGCTCGTCCTTTGACAATTTTTCTAAAGCCAGCCAATATTTCGAAGTTCGTAGTCAAGGGTATAATATATGTAACGTGTAGATCGGATCTTCGTGAATTTTCATTTGGGATTCCTGTTCGTTTGAAAAGAAAAGAGAGAAACAAAAAAGATCGACCCGTCGAAATTAAATCGTGAAACAATTTTGAACATTCGAAGAAACTGATGATTACTTAGCGACACGATATATCGGTGGAAATTCGAGCAAAAAATTCCAAATTTAATTCACGAAGAAATTCATTTCGCTCGGAGGAGAGCGAACTTTTGTTTTCAACGATCGCAAATTATTACGCAGACGTTTCGATGAACTTTTGTTATCTGACGGTACCTTATGAGAGTTGCCGTTTCTCGATGAGAGATATTTCCGATAACGCGTGGCGAACTGCAGTTTTTGTGCTTCGACAAAGAAGCTTCGCTAATGGAAGTGTCGATGTCAGAAAGAGGGAGATTTCAATTTGTCAATTTGTCAATTTTGCTCGTTGCATTTTCACTCGATTGGCAAAACGCTCGACCAATTTCTACAATAGGCATTTGTAACGTTCACGTTCGACACTGTTCGAAAATTTCATAGCCCATGATTCTGATTAAAACGGTATACTACTCGACTCTCCGGAGTGTTGAAACATCAATATCTGAACCGTGTGTTGCTCACAGGAGATGCATATTTAAATCTCCCCAGATCCTCCGGATGGAATTCGATCAGCGCGATCAAAACTGGACCAATTTGCAATCGTGAAATTCTCGCTCGAACAAAATTCGCCCGAGTTTTTGAGATTTTCTTTTCCTTCTATGATGCGAAAGAGTATGGAATCTTTGTCAATGGAAGGGGATATACTTTTCATCTGGGGAAATTACGAAGAAAATGAAGAAAAAAGTAAATAAATAAATAAATAGAGTAAATGTTAGCCATGTTGTAAACGCAGTATATAAGTAATCGACATATGTTGTCTGGAAAACGCAGTACTATTGTAAATGACCACTTTTTTGCCCCGTTCGATCGACTCGCTCCGAATTTTCTCTGGCTCGAGGAATGAGACGAATCGATTACACAGTTTGCAGAGTCGTTGAAAGTAGACTGCGAATTTTTATGTATTTGTGAAATATCTAAATGGCACGCGAAAACGCGTAAATGTATAAAATGTCTAGGGTGCAATACTCGTTGTTGTATTATATTATATCCCTTAGATGAAGCAAATCTCTGTCTAAATACCGTTCTTTCAGTCATCACGCGCGTAAAGATATAAATTTCCGCAGTCTATAAGAAATTTTATAGAATCCACTTCAGATAACGAGCGAAAGTTCATCTGTCTTTCATAGGCTACGTCTTTTTACCAACTACTTTTACTACTGTACTATTTACATTTTTTGACAACGATGAAACAGGCCTATCATTTATCTGTGTATCTCACGAGATAGTATTTTTAACGAACAAGCACCTTCTACAATTTTTCTTCTTTCCCATCGTCACTTCGATGGAAAACAATTGAAACCATACAGAAATAATTTAAAACATTCACAGTCACGTAATTTACTATCTGCTGTACAATTGACACATCATCGACCAATAACTTTAAGCAGATGTCTCGGCAATTAAAAAGATGTTTATTGCATTGATATTTGACTTTTCGCGCGAGAAGTCAAACGCTTGCTCCACTGGAAGCAAATATTAAGTCAAATGGCACCGAACGTCACTTCCGATTGCCGCTTTCTTCCACAGACTTCACGAAATAAGCGACTATCTTTTGCAGACAGAAGGCTAGAAAGCATTCACAGAGGAACAACAACGGCCGCGATCTCATTCCTCGAGAAGAAACGAAATCGATAGCTCGAAAATGTCGATCCAACGGCCCCCTGTCGATTCTTCCGCGCGACGAAACGCGCGTAGCTAGATGTGTAATTAACGATTGTAATTTACACGGATTTCCCGCGGTACGGTGTCCGAGGAAATCGAAACTCGAAACACATGAAAGTATTATAGATCGAGCGTCGAATACGTGTATTACGCAGATCGAGCGTCGAATACGCAGTACAAGACCGCGAGGACGTTTGATTCTTTTATTAATTTTGTCAAGTGTCAAGTGTCACGTTGGTCATCGATGATCTTCCATTCAAATAACATTTTACAGACGTTACGTGTAGAGATTCGCTTGTTGTGCTGTCTCTTCAAAAACTTCGTTTACATCGCTGCAGTTTTGTGTCTTCAATATTAATTTCTTGATGTTTCCCTTTCGGATTGGAAAATTTTTTGAAAGTATCGTACGATATTTTAGTACGCAATTCCCACATTTCTCTTACATTTATATATCTTGTGGTAAATAACAATTTTTATTTTACAGATAGAAATATGTGTTATATCGAATCAGACGAACTGAATGTTAGACTGGCTGACAATTATCGAAAATCATGGTAACCAACGCAACGTTTGACACTGTCCGATCTCTCTGTTTCAAATTACAGCTTTCTTGAGTAGACGATAGTCGAAATAGACCGCGAAAATAGAGTATAAAAACGTTCTTACGACTCGGTAGATTCGATTCGTTTGTTCAAACCTGATTTTACACTTCTGGTTCTTTGTTCTCCATTGCGATTGATTCGATTAATTCCGACTTGTTGCGCTAACGTAGTCTGTCTAGCGATCTCGAAACGACATTCTTCGATGTGATTTTTTGCTATATAAAATCGCGAAAATTCTACTGTTGCAGAAGCAAGCCTAGGGCCTTCGAGGCGCAAATGTCGCGGACATGTTATCCGTTTTCTTTCAATTTTTTGTTTTGTTTTTCGAGGATTCTATTGTAAACATTGTACTCTCGCTGCGACTCGTCGAGCGATTCAGCAACGAGAGAAGAGATTAATGAAACCGAGATAAAAAGTCTCGAGAGACACGATCGTCCAATCGAGTGGACGTCGATCGAGTCAATCTGAAACATAATACAGTACCTGCCTATACACTTGTCTTTTTCAAGATACACTGTTGTTCAAGATACGAGAGTTCTTTTGTACCTCGCGCTGAAAGGAAACACGAATAATATTTCAAGTGCGTGAATAGTCGATCCCTCCCGCTATCGTTAAATCCGTTTTTTCTATCGGTGAGATGCATCTTTTTGTACGAAACAACACAAGTCGCGGTCTCCCGTTATCACCAATGCGAAAAATGGTACTTTCGATTCACGTGACGAGAGAGAAACTTTGTTCCACTTGGCGAAAATTTTGCATTTCATCTTGTTTGAATTTGAAATTTAAATTTCATGTAACACAAAAACTCGTCGCTGTTTCTTAAGAGTAATTGAAACGCTTAATTCTCTTTCCTGAGAGATGACGAAGATGGAAAAAATATATTCTCCATCTCGATTGTGAATGAAAAGATGCGCGGGTTAAAATACGTTGGACGAAATTAATCATTTCCTAACGAACCACCAGTCATTTTCTGTAATTTTCAATTTAACCTCAAACATTAACTGTTGCGTAACGAAAATGGACAAGGTTTCTCGATCACGTGAACCAATCGCACAAATTACATAATTTCACCACAGCCACTGGATCATCTTCACCTGAACACCCGACACATGCTGCATACGTTTCATTTATAATTAATCGACTCTTTGTGAGGCTTGCGTATGCGTGTGCGTGGAAAAGGACGAAATAGAGATCGAAAAAGACATACGAGATGGTTCAATAAAAATTAGCGAACGTCTGGTCCCGAATGTCTCTGTTGTTTTCGGAGGTATAAAAAAATTTTGTCAACAAAAGTTGTTCGATGTAGGAAGAGCTATAATACAATAATTGTTTTGTAGGTGGCACGGTTTCGATGATCTTTATCGTATATTTTTTAATCAATTAATCGATATTCTCTATGAGAGATATCAATCTGTAAAATTATTAATTCAGGAGATATTTCAGCTTTAATTTTACAAAATTTCCGATTCATATTGTTTTTCATTCAGTAGCTTTTAAATTAAATTAAAGTTAAAATGTAAACTAAATTAATCATTTTTCAACATACGTAGATTAATATGTTTTGTGATGAGTATCGAGCTGCATCGATCAATGCACATAAATGTGTATGACATTTTAAAAAGTAGTGTCCTTGAAATCTCCGTAACCACAAAAAAATCATTACTACCATAAAATTATTACTATCATAGCTTCTTCTATATTGAATAACCTTTGCTAATAAAGTTTTTCACATCTCGAAAAGCAACGAAAATATTCAGGCGCTAATTCTTATTGCACCATTCAGTGTGCAGAAACAGAAAAAAAAAGAAAAAAAATGAGATATGTATGTATAGTATTTTTCTGGGCCGCAAATTTTTCATTAAAAATATCGTCTTTGGATGACGAAACTTGTAACGACTACTATAATCTTTACTATGCAATGTATTCATGATATACATATATAATATTATAATAATTATAACAGTTAAAACATTTATCGGAATTATTATTGTGAAATGGTCACGCGTGACGTGATCATTATATTTAAGATAAAAGTGGAAATGTGTATTATACGTTGCGAAAATCAGATGAATAACGCGACGATGAAATTCTACAAAAATCCAGCCGTATTTTGAAACTTCTCAAACAACCAATAGTTATTAACGTGTAAAGTGTTACGAGTAAACTTCAAATTTTTATGCGTAACCCGAGAAATCTGAATAATGCAAAGATATATGGAACGATGTGTGTATGTGTATATATATATATATATATATACATATACATAATGTGCAAAGTATAGAGGATATCCAAGATAAAGACATGTTACAACGTCTGGAGGATGAAGCAAATCTCTATTTAGATTCTACTTCTTTAGTTACTTTTATAAGAAACCTAAAGTTGCATAAAAATCCATTATTAATAACAATTATCCCAAAACAGGTGGGGAAAAGGCTGTTGCAAAATGTCAATTCCCTCGCGTAAAAATGTAAATTATCGTGTGACCCGAATATTCAAATAATTAACGAAAGATAAACAGACAGACAGACGAACGAACAAACAGAAAGAAAAACAGACGTATCGTCTGTTGAAATTTTTATATGCCAACGCAATTTGTCAAGCTCGAAAGGAAACGGAAAATTTCGTGGAGGAAGTTTAAGCAAGCATGAAGCACTATACCATCTCGTAGCTTAACGAGCACATTCGCTAATTCGTATATGTGTGTGCTCGTGCGTGTATACATGTCGTTTATTCTGTGTATGTACGTTGTATAGAGAGTAAAGCGAACGATTGCCCGATGAAGCGTCGTTTCATAGAGAATAACTGACTGTAAAACTCGATGTATTCTGGTAAGTTCGCACCAATAAAAAGTGGCCTAAAGAAGCAACTTCCCCTTGCATTTACTTGCCCCACGTATTCTACAGTTTAGAAAGCTTTCTAAAACGATCTTTGTACAGATCTTTCTTTGTATTAACTGAATAATTTTTTAATAATTATCAAGTTAATATTGAAATTAATGAAATGTTAAAATTTAAACTTTCGAAACAATTTACATCACTATCACTTTCGGAAAGCTCTTCAACTATCTATCAACGCCGAGCATCTATATGTCATTATTGACTGAAATAGTTACTACACTGGTTGCTAGAAAAAATCGTTTTACATTACAAACACGGTTCCTCGAAAATCCTTAGTTTAGAATGTTAGATAGGCAGAATACGGAAAGAAGAGGATCGTTGCCTAGATACAGGCGCCTCTATATAGCGTAAACGCGCCGAGCTAGATTCAAAAACTAAGGGTACCTTCATAAACAAATCTGTTCTCACAATTTAAAAATAGTTGCCGATTAAATATCTGGTGATCATTACAGTATCTTTTGTTCAAAAATAAATATGATGAATTGAAGCAGAACAATTTAGTAATTAAAACGACTCTCGGTCGAAAAAGAAACTGCAATTCTGAGGAAATCCATTAACGACCGTTTTGTAATTTCCAAGGCCAATTACAATTGTCGAAAGAAATACTTCAATCCATATGAACAATCTGAAAGTATCATGTACTCCTGATACAAACTCCGAATTTTCAGCCACATATTCCTCCCCGTTCTCGAGAAATTCCACATCGAATATTCAAACAGAAACCTCTGTATCACGAGTAACGCTCTACAGCCGAATTCGTCGTACCACCTCTTCGAGTATCATTTACTCCTGATACAAACTCTGAATTTTCAGCCACATATTCCTCCCCGTTCTCGAGAAATTCCACATCGAAAATTCACAGAGAAACCTCTGTATCAGGAGTAACGCTCTGCGGCCGAATTTGTCGTGCCACCTCTTCGAATATCATGTAATCCTGATACAAAATCAGAATTTTCAGCCAAACTCCTCCCCGTTCTCGAGAAATTGCAACATGAATATTCATAGATAAAACTCTGTATCAGGAGTAACGCTCAACGTTCGACATTGTCGTGCCACCTCTTCGAGTATCATGTAGTCCTGATACAAAAACAGAATTTTCAGCCACAAACACCTACCCGTTCTCGAGAAGCTTCAACGACAAAGTCGGCCATTCAGCGTTACTCCTGATACAGAGGTTTCTCTATGAATATTCAATTTGCAATTTCTCAAGAACGAGAAGGACTTTGTGGCTGAAAATTCGGATTTTGTATCAGAAGTACATGATACTGGAAGAGGTGGCACGACAAATTCGGCCGTAGAGCGTTACTCCTGATACAGAGGTTTCTCTTTGAATATTCGATGTGGAATTTCTCGAGAACGGGGTGGAATATGTGGCTGAAAATTCGGATTTTGTATCAGGAATACATGATACTCGAAGAGGTGGCACGACAAATTCGGCCGTCGAACATTACTCCTGATACAGAGGTTTCTCTTTCAATATTCGATGTGGAATTTCTCGAGAACGGAGAGGAGAATGTGGCTGAAAATCCGGATTTTGTACCAGGAGTACATGATACTCGAAGAGGTGACAAGACAAATTCGGCCGTAGAGCGTTACTCCTGATAAAGAGGTTTCTCTTTGAATATTCGATGTGGAATTTTTCGTGAACGGGAAGGAATATGTTGCTGAAAATTCGGATTTTGTACCAGGAGTACATGATATTCATAGATAAACCTCTGTATTAGGAGTAATGCTCAGCGGCCGAATTTGTCGTGCCACGTCTTCGAGTATCATGTACTCCTGATACAAAATCCGAATTTTCAGCCGTACATTCCTTCTCGTTCTCGAGAAATTGCAACTTGAATATTCATAGAGTAACCTCTGTATCAGGAATAACGCTCAACGGCCGATACAATTCAAAAATTATTGCCAAATAAATATCTGGTAATCATTGCAGTATCTTTTGTTCAAAAATAAAGATGATGATTTGAAGCAAAATTATTTGGTAATTAAAACTGTTCTC
This sequence comes from Tetragonisca angustula, assembly GCA_036937485.2. Lineage (NCBI taxonomy): Eukaryota > Metazoa > Arthropoda > Insecta > Hymenoptera > Apidae > Tetragonisca > Tetragonisca angustula. Next base: position 1,593,733 of record JAWNGG020000017.1, on the reverse strand, counting down.
GATCGAATAAAAAACTGCTCGCTCTCTGAAGAGTTCCATCAACGATCGTTTTGTAATTTTCAAGGGTAATTACAATCGTCGACCGCAATCGTTCAATTGATATGAATATTCTGAATGTTCTTCGAAGTTTGTACACGTCGAGGGATTCTGTCAAATTTCAGACAAATAGAAATAAAGTTTATTAAATAGTTTTATTTCTTTGGTTCTTGTTTCACAGCTGGGAGACACGCATGAAAGCGCTCGGCCAGCGTGCACGCTGAATGATCGCGCAATTACAGCCGCAACCTTGCTACTTTCCAGCAATTTGTTTCGTTGTGTCTGACGTAAGCTCGCGACAATAATTCTCGACAAGTTCTTTATACCGCGCGTCGCATCGATTCTCTAATGGAAGCCGCGACCTCCTTTCGGGAAATACGTGGAGGAAAAGCGAACAAATGTCCAAAGTTTTCTTTCTATGCTCTATGTTTGCACGATACGTATGTTATATTTTTTATTTATCCTATCTTCTGTTCGGTATTTTAAATTTTCAAAGACAAGGCATTTTTTCTATTAACCTCTTGCGCTAGTTACTAGTTTACGGACCATAACGAGTGGCCAAACCGTATACAATAATTCGTCTGGATAGAAATTACTAAGATGTAATAAATTTATTATTCGTTTTGCCTCAATGTACTTAAGACATAGAAAATATTGCAACTTTAGGCCAAATATATCAATTCCAGCGCGAGAGGTTAATTTGGAGAGCAATGAAAATTTAGGAAATTATATATGTCGTATCGTTAACGAATAACGACGGGACAAAAGTCGTGGAGGAAGTCGAAAGTTTAACAGGTAGCGATTCTACAATCGACGCGTGTGTCCTTGTACACTGGACACGATGCATTCCGGTTTTTTCCCGATCGTAAATAACCGAGTAACGTACGTCGACTGAAACGAGTCCGGGATCTCGATGACGACACGGTTGTTTCAACGCGTATGTGAAACACTTGTCGGCCACACGCGTTTTTCCTACTGTTTTTTTTTTTTTGTTTTTTTTTCATAAACCGCTTCTTTCAAACCCTTTTCCCTCCTTCCATCGTCTCCTTTTTTACTTTCAGTCGATAATCAATTTTAATTCCAATTGCAGAAACAATAATTGCCAATATTCTCTCAATATTCTCAGTATCAAGTCAAGCTGCTTCTTTTGAAAAACATTCTGCCACTACACGCTGTTCGATCATTTCTCTTTGCTTTCAGTAGGAAATTAATTTAGCTTCAGTCACGAGGATATTTATCCTTACATCAAATAAACGTTGTTATTTTAAGCAAAATTTCTTCTGATTCAGATTCAGTTCAGCAATTTAATCCGAAAAAAAGTAATGTCTTATTCAAACCTAAATTAGTTAAATGTTAATGAAAAAAGAAAAAAAAATCGCGTTTCCTCAACTCAATTACGTTTTCAATTTACCGTTATTTGTTTTTCCACGTCTCGTGCGCGCGTACAATAAATCCCCGCGAGAAATAGACAAAAAGACAGAAATATATTTCATCGAGGTCGATATTTTTTTAAATGCACGGTCGAGTTATACGCTCGTGGCAACGAGTCCCTCTCTCTCTGTTTACAGTTTTATTGATATCGCTTATTAAACAATCGCCAGTGTCGCCGCATAATCTGCATGTTTTTCTTTGTCTCGCTTCCTTTTCAATTTTCTATCTGTCTCTGTTGCCAACTATGCCACTGGCGTGCCACATGTACCCGCACGCCTGTTTCTCCTCATCTCACTCTTATTCTCTTTCTCTCTCTCTCTCTCTCTCTTTCTTTCTCTCTTCGAACATTACATTCCTCTCTATTTTCCTCGCTGTCATATTATTTTTTTACAAACACATCGATTATCGTATATACATCGATTTTTCTATACAGTTCTCCGAACACATTGATCACAGAAAACGCAAAAGAAATTGAAGAGTTCAATTACGAAACAGTTGCCCGATATATCTGAACAGAATCGGTTCAACTGCTTGCTCTCTTCGTTGATCGCTCAATTCAATCTCGTTTATCTCGTCAGTGTTCGTTGATTATTTCGTATCGAAGCGATTCTTAGTACATAAACGGTTTATAAAGTTCTTCGTAGCTGCAACTTCTCATCGTCAAAATCTCCACCCTTTGATTTAATGGAGGAAGTGTACATGCATCTACAAATCTGTTAGCTGTGAAGGTACATAAAAGCGTAATAAAAACTGTCTAATCTTTATTGATAAATAAATAAATGTCGTCAAAGATATTCTTCATACGTTGGGATATTTTGAAGGATATTTTGTTCGCCTCTACTGCTAATTTTCAATTTCATAATTACAAAAGTTTCTGATTAAGAGACGACCCAATTAAAAGGTTGACATAAGCTTTGTCTAATTATTCTCTGACAGTGATCACATTGTTCCAGAAAGTGGGCCAATAGAAAGGGAAACTTCTTCTGCTTTCTCTTACCAATTATCCAACACTTTCTTAATCACTTCTACTCTGATATCCTTCTTCCACTCCCTACTCCCTTTCCATCCAACCCACATTACTCAGCTCTCCGAGCATACCTATTTCCGACTTCCGTTCACCAAACTCTTCCTCTCTATTCTTCAAGCTCTCTTCAAACAAAACTAGTAAGTAAAGTAACTATATTTAGAGATAGTCCAAACTTATGACGTACAATTTTTTGAAACACAACTGGCCATTTCGACATTGAAATATCATCTATTGTCTTCTACAGATTCGCATTTTTTTTACCTTGATGTAATAAACATTTTAATTTGCAACATGATGCAACGCCATCAAACTCCCTTAGAAGAATTAAATCGTATATTACGTAAAAACAAACTCAATTCTAATCGTAATAAAGATAAATTCTCATCTGAACTCGTCGATCACCCGAATACCCTTTCTTACAACACGACGCAACACCATCAAATTTGTCAAAAATTCCCTTAAAAAAACTAACTCGTAAATAAAGTAAAACAGGGTACTACAATTCTAATCAGAAGTACAGGATAACGTTCCTTGTAAAGATAAACTCTCACCTTTTACCCGGACTCGTTCATTATCCAAATACTTCTCGCAACACGACGCAACATCGTCAAATTTGCCAAAAACTCGTAAACAAGGTAAAAGAGAGTACTACGATCTTAATCAGAAGTACAGGGAAACGTTCCTTGCAAAAATAAACTCTCACTTTTTACCCGGACTCGTTCATTACCCAAATACTTCTCGCAACACAACGCAACATCGTCAAATTTAGCAAAAAAACTCGTAAACAAGGTAAAAGAGAGTACTACGATCTTAATCAGAAGTACAGGGAAACATTCCTTGCAAAAATAAACTCTCACCTTTCACCCGAACCCAACTCGTCGATTACCCAATCACTTTGCGATCGTCTGGCCGCGTTTATTAATCAGTCGGAATCAAACCGAGCCGTGTGCTCGTCCTATCTCATTAAACGACTCCGGGTTCCCCTCTCCGAGCTCTGTTTCCTCGTTACTCTGTCTCGTTTTGTCAAACATTCAAGCTCGTTCAAACGACAAAGAACTCCATCCTCTTTCAGGCGGAGGCCTGTGCTCCCTCTCTACACGAGCCGACATTCTCCTGACGGCGCTCGTTGGCTGTGTGTCGACCGACGACGATCGGAGCCAACCTCTCTGTCCATCGGAAGTTTCGTCCCTTGGTGTTTCGTTTCGCGGGCCGGTCGGTCAGTCAGTCAGTCAAGCTCGGCATCGCATTATGCTACGGTCGCAACGGAGATCGCATCCTAACCGCGGCCGGAGCCACCTCGACGCGACGATACCTGGAACCGGTGCAACGTAAGACCTGCTGGCATGCATCCGCTTGGAAAATGGGAAAGACCGCCAGCAAACTCAAGTCCCGCAGGAGCCAGAGTCAGTGCCTTACGTCTTTCCTTTTTCTTTCAACTTTCTCGTTTCACTTTTTGAGCAATCTTTATGTTTGACGCGGTATCTTTATGTTTGAAGCGGTGGAAAGTTTTTTTTTTTTTTTTTTTATTTTGGAATGTAGTACAACTAGAGTATAGTAAAAGTTCCGTTTCCGGAGTATTCAGTTTTCGGAGCAGTATTACTTGTCAGCGTCGAAGAGTCATTTTGTCTTTTCTCAAATCGACGATGGACGATGATAACACGAGGATTTAAAATTCTAAAAGTTGAAAGGTTTTTGAGATCGCAGTGTATCGTGGCGAAGAAAGAACGTATCCCGAGATGAATGAAATTTTGAAATTGTTAAGGGATTACATTGATTGTTTGCTTGAGTTGTGAGATGTTTGAGGACATTGAATTACATATATCAGTTCAACATTGAATTACAAATTCAATTCGGGAGTGGTCTGTACGATCCTTGTGAAAGGAAAGTGATGAGTCTTCATGATTCAGGGAGCACGTGCTCGGATGATGGACGCTCGAGGCTGATATCGGTGAGAGATCTCGCGTTTGTACTATACGACCACGTGAAGTTGCATTCATACACGCTTAATAACAAATTTGTTTCATTTTCCTTTTTCATTTTCTTTTGAATTTGTAATCTATTCGATCTCATTCATTTTATTCAAAAAGTCACGGAAAATTTGCTTTCGATATTCTATATATATAATAATATTCTAATTAACTCCCAACTATGGGATACAATAATCAATTAGCATGAATCTCCTCCAGAAAATATTATTTTCAGAGCGAGTACGTTAGTTATCCACAACATTTTTCAGGAAAATCTCCGTACATCTTTACGCAACGTAAAAAAGTACGCGTAATTCTTATACAAATATTTAGACAGACAGAAAGAAGACAAAAATATTTATTATCTCATAGTACTGGTTATGTTAATACTTCGCCAGACCTGTTTTCGTCTCTGATGCCACTTTTAATCTTCTCGAACACGAAGAACATGCTAGCTATGTAGCAAAATTCGAGGTTATTTTATTTGCCCTTTTTTAAACACAGAAAAACTTCCGCTCGGGCTAATTATAAAATATTCTCCTCGCCATAGTTTGAACAAACGAGCACGCCAGAGCTAGGTTATTATATAGTAACGTCGTAATTTCTAAAGCCACAGGTTGTAATTTCTTTGGATAAAAGCAACAAGTTACGCGAACGAAACTTTACCACTAGAATTTTACCATTCGTACGTTGTCGTAGAAAAAGAAAAAAGAGGAATTTACAAAACTGTTGAATGACACAAAAGAGGTTATTACGTAAAAAAAGACGCAGGACGCGTTCAATTTGGATATTAATCCCGTTATGTAACCACGGCGCGGGAATCGTTCGCCAAACAGTGGGGACGCTGCGATAAGTCACCTGGCGTATCAGCAGTTTATCGTAGCGCTCCGCCTACGCGGCGATCGCGCTTCGCATTGTACACGCGTTGAGAATCACGTCGGAGTTTCGTTTCAAAATCGAAACTGGTACGAAGTTATGCTAAACGTGGGATGTAGGTCGCTTCGGTAGTTCCTTCTTGCGCAGCCCGCGGCCGATAAACGCTCGCACCGGCCAAATGTCAAGATAAACGCGCGTCTTTGAGGATATTCGAGCGCGCCGAGCGTGCAAACAAGAGCAATCAGAGATTAAATACTGACTCTGCCCGAAATTCAACCTTACTCGCTGCTCGTAGTAACGGTAGTGCATTGCGTACGATTAAGAAAATGTTGCGCCTTTTGTAATTGTAATAAAAGCATACTACTTTTTTCCTTCGTTATATATTTCTAAAATATATTTAAAATTTTATTTTAATATATTGATTAAGAAATAAAATTGATTGTGTAAAGATAACAAGAGTATCTCTCTCGAGTAAAATATATTCTTTTCCTCTTTTGCAGAAAATTTTCTCTTTGCTATAAGGGAAAATCTTTCCGTGATACGTGCGTATTTTTATCTTCACTGCTGCACGATCAATTTTATCAACACCTCCCACTGTTGTTACATTATACTCTCGTGCGACATTAAATGTTCGTAATCGTCCTTTGTTGTTCTAGTTACATCAGTCGATCTACTTAATCATTCCTTAGATCATTCTGTACGATATATGGACAAACGGCGAGAGGATTCAATTTCTTATACAAAACGCGAGAAATTTCTTTTCCGTTGAATTACGAATTGCAACATTCCCTAAATTTTCTCCTGCATGTTTCGTCAAGTGTTTTCTACCAAACCGATGGATCGTAGTAGATTCTGAAATCTCGAGATTTCAACGCGCGTTTTGTCCTCGTCAGCTGTGTACAAACTGGATCCGATTGAAATTCCCGTCGCGACGTAAACGCGCATATAATTACGCAGCCGCGAAGGAAACGCACGTTTCACGCACGTGAACAAAACTTCTTTTTTTTTTTTCAACAGTACGCGCAGAGAATCAGCCACGTCGAAGCCTCGATGATGAGAAATTTTCGATGACAAAGAAAAACCGTGCACGTGTTTCTTTCTTTCTTTTTTTCTTCAACCACCGAAAGAGCTCTGACAAAATCGTCAACAAAGTTTTCACAGAATTCGTTTGTATTTAAATTTACAAATCTTCCTGCGGTATAAGTGCACGGACGAGAAAAAAATCGGAATATTCATGAGAATTATGAAACGAGAGATCGACTTCCAACGATTTCACGAGCGGCTGACTGTCAAAATGAACCGCGAATAAAAGGAAACGTTCTCGTTCGTGTGTATCTTCGACGGTATGCAGATTTCGGGAATTTCGAACTCTCGACACCGATGAAACATTTATGAAGCTGCAGCAACAGGTGATCCTAGCCTTTTTTATCGACTGCGCGCGAACCGGCCAATTTGCTAATCGAGCAAAATTTTGCACACGTGCATACATTGCTCGCATGAGGTACTCAACGTGTCCACTCGTTATATTCCCCGGAATAAACTCGACATGAATAATAAGCGGTCGAATAGGTCCAAATTTAATCGATCGAATTAATTATGTAATTTAATCAGTAGTCAATGAATAATTAACTGTATAATTAAATGGTAAATCATTTAAATTTAACCGATGAAACTCGTGGAAAATATTACCTTCAGTCGTGTTGTCGCTCATTCATTTTTAAACATTTTCATCCATAGAACAAAATTTTTTATTTATTTGAATGCAAAATTATTGAAAACGAAGATTATTCTCGCAAAATCCCCTTCCTCTGATATTTTCACTCCGAAATTGAAACGTGCATAAAGTTGTTGAAAGAAGAATTTCGAGATCACTCAAATCGAGTAAAAAAAGTTCTTTTAAATCAAGATATCAAATCACTCGAACCGCGAGTGAAAAAAATTTTTCAAATGATTCACGGAAGATCATTTTGCGTCCAATTTCCTGCCCAAAAAAATTCTCACGTGTCGTCCATAGTCGCAACAAAAAAATAAATTTGTTCAAAGCGAACATCGAGCATCAAAATATTCGCTAAAAACATTCGCGTGGCTTATCTTCCTCGTTTCGTGCTCCGAAACGGCGTTTACCACGGCTTTTTCGGTCGATAATGGTTCACCAAACGTAGTTATCTCGACATACGGTCGACGTTATCAGCGTCGCTAGGTATTATGTCGGCGAGCAAGCAAGCGAACGAACGAACCAGCCGCCGGCGCAAAACACACCTGCATTCCAACGGGTTGTGTTTCTCGAACGCGACCAGCCTCGCTCCTTTTTCCCCCATCGAGCGTTTAGACTCATCTTTCGGGCTCGAAAACACTCATCATGGGTGTCTTTCCTTTCTTCTTTTTTTTCTTTTTTTTTTTTTCTTTTCTTTCGTAGCATACCGTGAAATTTTCAGGCAGCCTTAAAAAGCCGATGGCCAGAGAAAATGTATTGAAAAGGGAGTTCGTGCGAGTCGAGAGGACAGCTGAAAGCGTAAATGGAACGTACGTTTGGCACGTATGTATTTCGGTCTTCCACGAAAGTGAATGTAAACGAATCTCTACGAAAAGGTTACTCTCGTGCGAATACTAACGATAATTGTGTCACAGTAAAGTTGCAGTATCTTGCAAAAATATTCGAGCAGATGAAAAGAAGAGGAAGATCGTGTCTATTTAATTTCTAATAGTGGGAACTTTTCATTGATTTCATTGTCTTCACTGTGAAATTTCGTGGAATTTCATTCTAATTAAAATGAAATCTTTCCGTACAGTGTTCAAGGTTAACTTTTGTTAAATACTTGACTTTTGGTTCGGTTAACAAAAATGTTGATATAAATAAACAGACTAAAATATTCAACAACCGTATCGAAATACTCTACATATAAATCATTACAATTCAAATAAATAGATCCGTGCAATTGTATCTCCGTTCCAAACAGAAATTACTGTTAATTTTGACAAGAATATCCGTGTATCTTTCAGGCACTTGTTAAAAACCATGTAGAAATCATTCGTGCTGACGAGTTCGATTGTTACACTCTTAAAATAATAAAATTGCACAATTATTCATAAACCTTATTTATAATGACAGTACCAATAATGCTTCTACGCGACTGTCATTTCAAACCGAGAAAGTAAGTTAAGTTGAAACAGGAAATATAATTTAAAGTATAAATAAATGTATATATATTATAATATATATAATAAACGTCGAGAGGAGATTTGCCTTCTTTTATATCTGAGAGAGAAACGGTCGTCGATAATAACACAGAGAAAGAAAGATTTCCTTACAGTTCCGCGATAGCGTTTTCGGCGAATTGCGAATGAGGTACATTAAACTCGATTATGCAGATTCGCTGATTGAAAGGAAACGATAAACGCGTATATATTGTCGGGATGAATGGTCCATTGTCCCTGCCCGGCGTTGATCTATCGCTGACATTTCGAGCTCGAAGAATTTTTAGTCACGTCTTATCGCGATCGGATGATGCACGTCCGTCACTGTGAAATTTATCACAAACGATCAATTTGTTCCCCTCGTGTTGAAACATTGTTCGTTTCACATGCGAGTATTGAAATTTCGTTTGCTAAATCGTACACGTCAACCGTATATGTATTTACAATAAAGGCGAGTCTGTGTTGTGCAAGTCAGCAGAGATAAGAACGTTTCGAAATTCTTCGCGAATATTTCCTTTTTTACTTCTCACAAAGATGAACAACAACGTTAAGGAATGACAAACATTTTGAAAATATATATATATACACATGCATCAAGTTGATGGATGTGAAAAGTGTTGCTGTCGCGAGGTTCAAATACCAATACATATACACTCGTTTGAGTCTGTTGTTAACCAATCGTTTGAAACTGATTGGGAATATTGTCGCAAAGAAAATTTAAAAGATAATATTTGCAACATTTCCCTTTATATTTCAACCTATGGAATTAACCAGCTTCTCCAAAAGAAAACATTTGTTGCAAATACCGAGGAGGGAACCTCACGACAAATCCTGGCCAAATCCTGTGCAAATGTTCCAAGCGTCTTTTCCACGAAACGAGGGGGAACATTCGCGCGTTACGTGCACAACTGGCACCTCGTGTTCCAGAAAACAGAGCGGAACGAGCGTTTTGCTAATGCTCGCGAAGCTGGTGCGCTTTCCTTGCGTCGAAGAATGCATGCCGCGAGTCACGCGACTCCGGAATAATTACCATTTGCTCTGTCGTGGCCGCCTACATACCGGAAAAGCGGAGAGACCGAGAGAACGGGGAGAAGCACCTTCTGGTCTTGTCTAGAAAAATCGTGGAGGTTTAACGGGCGGGGGAACGCACGGGGGTCCCGTGCCCCATTCGCGGCTGGAAAGGCTCGAGAGAACAGGTTTACATCGGCGCGCGTGAAGGCGAGCGAAGATAAACGAATCGAAGCGAAAGTGAGCCGAACACCTCAGTTTCTGGCCAACTCTGTTCCAACGATCCGTGGCACGATCACGCTGGCGAGGATGCACGCACGATGGAACAGGGACGAGATTTGTCGCGTGCGACACGCGCGAAACGATTTCCAAGTTGGATCCAAGTGACGAGCGATCGAGATAGGAGATTTCCAGGACTCGGATAACGAGCGTGGCTGTTTCGTGTAGCTGCACCTGCGATCGTGTTCCCCGTGAACGCGACGCGGAATGCATTGGACCACGTTTCTCGAAAACGAAACCTAACCCGTTCCTAATGTACAACATACATAGTAAACGATCGAAACGAAAACCAGATGCTGTGCGATCGTTAGAACTGACGAACGGCAGGTGAATCGATCGCTGTTTAGAATGTAAAGTGAACGGTTTAGGTCGTTTGAAATGGCATTAACTGAGAGTGGTGGAGGGATATAAGTATGAATGGTGAAAAGTGCAGATGCAGAGGACGTGGCCTGCGTAAGAAAGAAACGAGACGTCGAGTGTGTAATCGTATCCATATAGAGACAGAAGGTATTTTAACGTTCTTTCTCTGTGAGCACAGGTGCGAGGAATCTGTCTCTGCAAACGAAACTAGGAAAATCGAGATTGGAAGACTCACATCAAAGCACACATTTTCGTTAAAACACGCAGAGACAACTTGGCTAACAATTTTCTTTTCACGACGAATTCAACCAGAAGAAGAAACTTGATAAAAGCCTGTAATAGGACGACTACGGTCGAAGCTTCCCTCGTTGACAGGCGAAAGAAGAGTCCAGATAAAGGCATTAACTGCACCGATCGTTTGTGTACGAGTCCCGATAAAACCGTTCGGTGTGATCGTGATGGAGGGGCACTGGAATCTCTGCACGCGATAGCAGATCCAACGAGCCCAGCTCTTTTAAACGCTCTCGTTCGTTCAAGTGATTCGCACAGTGGACTCGTACGTTTATAACAGCGACTGTCATAAACAATTGACAGAAGACGGTGAAGAACGTAACAACAACCGTGACGTGATAAGATTCGGTCGCGAGTGAACTGCGATGATCGTGAGCGATAAGGATCGCGCAAGGAAAAATACCGGCATGCGTGAGTATCGAGAATGAGGGATTTCAACTCTCCAAATTGAAAAATTTTCGCGTCGATGCGCTCTCTTTTCAAACAGAAAGAAAATAACAGTACTTCCTCACACTTGGAGTTTTACGCGATACGACCTCTCGAAAATCTCTGGGAATCTTTCGCGATTTCTAACCTCGAACGCGTAACAAAGATTTCTAAATAATAGCAGCAGGCACGAAGAGGCACTATTTCCCAGTAATTTTGCATTATCGTAGTGCTAAATTATTTTAGTACGAAAATAGCACTAAATTATTTGGAATGGAAATATTTTTAAACGGTACGAATTTTAACACGATTAAATTAACACTAGAATTTTTTATTAGAAATTTTCTAGATATAAAACAGTGTGCTTTTACACTGTAGCAATTGTAGAATACACAATTTTAGTAATTTCGAGATTTAAATGATTAAAAATGTATAAATTTAAGATTGCATATTGTGTCGTAATGTTAGCTAATGTTTTTAACTTTAGTGGTCAGTTTAATGGAAATTCTATGCTTTACTCGTCGTTAATTCTAGTGTCAGTCAGTACGTAAATGCTACACAACAAGATATATCCAAATTTCTTTTGTAACCACTCTACATTGCAGGAAATTTGTTTTTGTCGAATAACGGATGAAACTTAAGTTTCTTTATGGATTTTTGGTGTCAAGGCAAGGCAATTTGATTCATTTTCTATGAGAAATGAGCTAACTTGTACTCCTGATAAAATGATAGATTGCAATAAGACTAGGTTCACAGAAGAAATTCACGATTCACTGAGGAATGTATAATAGCTGTGAGTGCAAGTTGAGAGATGTTTCTTTCGTCAGGGTTGATTGCTCTCACTTTCCAATCGTTTTCTAAATTTCACAGCCAAAATTGGTGGCGAATGCTTTCACTAAATAACTTGAGAGGATACTCACAACTCGAGAGGATTTCAGTAATTTAAAATTGAGATCTTCTCCTTCGTATTAAAGACTATAATCCTTCTCTTTTCGCCGCTGTTTCCAAAGTAGTTAAACACTAGTAAAGTTCACTTCGAGAAATATTTCAAGAAGTAAAGTGTTCGAATGGTTGTCAAAGTTGAGAGCCTGTTTATGGAAACACAATAATATGATCCTCAGGCATAGCATGGAGCTTCCGGTTTCCATCTATGGGCACCCTGCAAAATCTAGGCGCCAGTGGCCGTCGTCGAAAGAGAAACGGCATATCCTCTTCAACCTCTTGTAAGGAACTCCATCAAAAACGACACACGATCCATCTACAGCCGGAAGTAATTATTCAGAAGGAGCCATCGTTCATCGTGACGCCACCGTCGCCGGAAGATCCGACCGAGGCAAACAGAAGGTAACTCAAATGACACGTTAACCAGCTACGAACGAACTGCTCTATTGGACGAAACAAATTCTTGAAGAATCTCTATCCTTCATTTTACTCATCCATTCGTAGTATATGTGCACTCGAATATATCTTGATTGCAATTTCCTGAGCTTTTCAATACTAGGATCACCAAACTGATCAATTCATAATTTTCTATAGAACTTTCGTATTTTTGCAGAGATTTGAATGATCTTTTACTAAAATATATAAATAGAAGCTCGTGTCTTCTACGTATTATAAAATTTTCAGTCTATTCTGCGCTTTGATTTCATTGCTATAAATTTTATACTTTAACTGTCCAGAATTCCTCCACCATGAGGAATTTTAAAATTCAGTTTCAATTCACACGGGTATTTCTGTAATTCTCATCTAATATATAACCTCGTGACAATTAACCGATAATATCTCTGACAATGACTGACTCTGAAGTTTTACATTTTTCAACGCAGCTGATCCCAAGTTTCAAGTTTCACGTGCGTGTAAAAGAAACGAAAACGAGGGTTCAAAGAACCTTAAGAAGGCCTTCCAAGGACTTTTTCAAGGGAGTCGAGTCGGAATTCTCGTGTTATAAGTTACGAATTAGTCGGTTGGAGGATATACTGAGTATACCGGTACAGGAGGATGATAAAGCCGACAGCTCCCGAACCGGTTTTCCTCGATCTTTGTCTTCGATGTGACGTCCTCCCTTCCCATAACGGAAGGACAGCACAATAGGGGAAACTATAAACGTTTCACCGACACTTGTAGCTGTTTCGTAATCCCTCTGGAAATCTGTCCGGCAAATTCCCGACTGATCCTTGTTCCTTTCATCTTGAAATTTATCGAAATACCGAGAACCGAGAACTGGCGTTTCGATTGTTAACCCTTTGCCCTCGAAAACTGTTTTTCTTTTCGTATGTATCATCTGCCAGCAATTTATTTACGAAGCATCACTTTAAACAAAATGATACATGTAGCATTATAAATAATTAAAATGTTACTTAACACCGAAATTTCGTCGAACTGCACCTTTCCAACATGTGATACTGTTTAAATTCAAAGCGGGTTTTGCTGGCGCAAATATAATACACAAGAGTTAACGATACACAGTTCCCGATCTCTGGAAAAAATAATATCCTTCGCCATACGTTTCAAACTTCCGTAAGAAGAAATAAGATACGTCTAGTTTTACGCGAATTATTCCAAATTATGCGAATTAAATTGAAATTATTGAGTGTCCTAATTGACTTGGGACTGTCGTTTAGAAATTTCGTCTTTCTGAAATTCTTTTGCTCTTCTTACGTCGCTGATTATAGTTCTCACTCTAGGCGTCTGCTCAGATATCGTACTATCGTACAACCAAATGTATATGTCTGTTATAATTATCGGCAAAGTCCGAGAGCTGTTGGCTAGATTTAGGTACGATGTCCCCTCAGAAGGGACAGTCGAGTGTAACAATTAAAATTAATTCACACTTTGAAGTTTGGCACTTCTTGAATGAATTTTAAGAAGACAAACGCGTAAATTTAGCATGATCAACGAAGCGTAAAGCGACGTTGAGATTGATTTCACTTCACGGTATGTTGAGCAAGGATTAAGTACGATGATGCTAATGATCGGTGTAATTAAGGTAGCGATGTGGGAAAGTTGTGATCGATCACGTTGAGCGAATTGACAAAAGCGAATGAATCGAGGAAAACGATCCGAGATTTCATTATTTTACCGCACCCAAGTATACCTTAGCCTCTATTTGCATTTTTAGTTCTTTCTTTTTCCTTACTCTTTCCCTCGTTCGTTTACTTTCTCTCTGTCTTCACCCCTGTGCCCATTTCTATAGTTAGAATTCTTCCTTTGGCAGTCTCGTGTTCTATTTTCTGTCACTGCGATGTCTTTTCCAGGGCGTTGGTTCCTTTTCTCAACTCTCTGTGCTTTCGAAATTTACTTTATGCTGCTACCGTGAACTTCTACGAACGAAAGGTACTGTCGATGAAACGAGAAGCAACGTTCTCCGAAAAGATGCGTACGCGTGCAATTTCGCATGGGAGATAGCACACGTGAACTCACATTGACATTAGAACGGAAAGATAAAGCACGCGGCGTATTTCTCCGAATCGTTTTCAAACGTTGCATCTGCACCCCTACCGGCCTATTTATAACGCCAGCTGAAAATTGCACTCGTCGCGCGAGCTGTGACAATTTGCAACGACAAAATGCTGCTGATAATAACGATATGAACAATGTCGAAGCATGGAAAAATAACGTAAGCTTTGATCTTCATACTTTAGTAAAAGTTGTAACATTATTATGGCCGCGACATTGTAAAACGTTGTGAAAATTGTAACAAATTGTACAATGGAAATCAACGACATTGGAAAACATTGTAAAATTATAACGACTCAACGTTTAATTAACGAAAAAAATGTACAAAATGTATACAAATTTGGGAAGAAATTCCAGAAGATAAGAAGAAGATTATGACAGAGAGTCAGTCATGAGTTACTAACTAGATTGATATCTAATTGATTGATTTCGATAGCATAGGAATGATAAAAACGAACGAATTTTGAAATGAACGTGACGTGTTACGTCACGCGTATAGTGTGTTTATACACCAGCATTTATCGCAAAGCAAAACAATCGTTATCAAATGCTATCAAACCATCATGCCAGATGGCACCGAACGCGTACGAAATAAGTTGCAATAATTCAATTCTAGAAAAGGAAATGGGACGACAAAAGAAATGTAAATCGCTAGATCCATTGTATCCAAAGGGGAAACGCCCACATGTTGCATTCTACGTAACCAAGTGTATTTAAACGTGTATTTGGAATACGTCAGGGTGTTGAATTTATTTATCTTTTTGTCCATTAGCAGGGAGGCGTAAAAAAATATACATCTCCCTCTGTTACAGACAAATCGTTGTCTATTATCGTTTATCAAAAAATATTCTTCCGTTCTATGTCTTCTGAGATATTCTTTCATTCTAAGTCTTCCAAAATACTCTTTCGTTCGTAAATTGTTAAATGTTTAAATCGGTTTAAACGATTAAAGCGTATTGTTACTAATTTTATTAATAATATCCAACAACCTCATTCTCGAACAGAGAATGTTCCAGAGAATGTTCTCGTATTGATCGAAACAAATGCGCAGATGCGTTTTGAAACTTATTGAACGCCCCTACTCGACGCAGGCGCGCCAAGCTTCACCCCATTTCCGAACAGATCAATAACTTCTGCCTGGACTGAGCATGCCTAATGCAGCAGCCCCGGCCACAGAATCCCGGAATTTCCAAGCTGAAATTAACCCCTGGAAAATCCCCTGGAAATCAATATAGCGTCAGGTTCCTGAATTTATCGATCGAGTGGCCGGTGTCAGCTCGACGTTGAAAGGTGCTCGAGAACGGAGAACGCAGGCGTGGGTGAGGACGCGATGAGATATGGGTATACTGCAGTGACGTACCTAGCACATACGAACTGAATTTAAACTCCCTTTATTAATTTCTTCGTTAATTCTTTAATTCTGATGGATGACAATCCTTTAACCCTGATGGATCCACTTCAGACGGACTTGAAATATTTAATTTCTTTAGTAATTTTCAAATGATGTCTCGACTCCTGGATGAACTAGCTCGAATCGTGCTTGACTCCAAAAGTTTAGTTTTTTTATTAATTTCTTTCTTCCTGACGTACTATTTTCAACTTTGACTTCCTTTGTTAATTTCTTCGTTAATCCTTTAGCCCTGATGGATTAAATTCAGACGGACTTAAAAAATTTAGTTCTTTTAATTTTCAAATGATTTCTCGACTCCTGGATGAACTAGCTCGAATCGTGCTTGACTTCAAAAATTTAGCTTTTTTATTAATTTCTTTCTTCCTGACGTACTATTTTCAACTTTGACTTCCTTTATTAATTTCTTCGTTAATCCTTTAACTCTCATGGATTAAGTTCTGACGGAGTTAAAAAATTTAGTTTCTTTAGTAATTTTCAAATGATTTCTCGACTCCTGGATGAATTAGCTCGAATCGTGCTTGACTCCAAAAGTTTAGCTTCTTTATTAATTTCTTTCTTCTCGACGTACTATTTTCAACTTTGACTTCCTTTATTAATTTCTTCGTTAATTTTTTAACTCTCATGGATTAAGTTCTGACGGAGTTAAAAAATTTAGTTTCTTTAGTAATTTTCAAATGATTTCTCCTGGATGAATTAGCTCGAATCGTGCTTGACTCCAAAAGTTTAGCTTCTTTATTAATTTCTTTCTTCTCGACGTACTATTTTCAACTTTGACTTCCTTTATTAATTTCTTCGTTAATTCTTTAACTCTGATGGATTAAGTTCTGACGGAGTTAAAATATTTAGTTAATTTTCAAATGATTTCTCGACTCCTGGATGAATTAGCTCGAATCGTTCTTGACTCCAAAAGTTTAGCTTTTTTATTAATTTCTTTCTTCTCAACGTACTATTTTTAACTTTGACTTCCCTTATTAACTTCTTCGTTAATTCTTTAATTTTGATGGATGATAATCCTTTAACCCTGATGGATCTACTTCAGATAGACTTGAAAAATTTAGTTTCTTTAGTAATTTTCAAATGATTTCTCGACTCCTGGATGAATTAGCTCGAATCGTGCTTGACTCCAAAAATTTAGCTTTTTTATTAATTTCTTTCTTCCTAACGTACTATTTTCAACTTTGATTTCCTTTGTTGATTTCTTCGTTAATTCTTTTATTCTGATGGATGATAATCCTTTAACCCTGATGGATCAACTTCGGACGGACTTGAAAAATTTAGTTTCTTTAGTAATTTTCAAATGATTTCTCGACTCCTGGATGAATTAGCTCGAATCGTGCTTGACTTTCCAAAAGTTTAGCTTTTTTATTAATTTCTTTCTTCCTGATGTACTACTTTCATCTCAGCTATTTATAGGAGACGCCCCATTTCTTCTGATAGAAAGATCGAGACTGACAATTTCAAGGAAAAATTATTATTAACGAAATTATCCTAATGTACACTAACACAGCGTTATACTAATTTTACTATTTCGTTAGTATAGGGTTGTTAACTAATTTTACTACTTTGTTAGTATAGGGTCATTAGTTAATTTTACCACTTTGTTAGTACAGGGTTGCTAATACTAACCCTATACTAACGAAAAAAACAACACCATACTATGCCAATTCACGATGTTTCCAAGATCGTACAAGAAAACAAGAGGAATTTTGAAATAGATTCGCAGTGAAGCAGAATTGCCAATATCCCACGGGAGTGGGGGTGGGGGGTGGGGAGGGGATGGAAGGAAAATGGTTTTCCCTGGCTGGACGACCGAATCGATTTTGTCCCCAGGTTGTTCTATTAATATCCCGAGCCCCCCACTACTATCCGCCAAAAAGACAGCCCTGGCGGATAGTAGTCTTGCCGCTTGCCAGGCACATAGTTCAGTAGGGTGTGCGCGCTCGGCCAGAGTGGCCGGTGTGGCAGAACCCTCCTCACTGACTCCTCACGACTCCAAATGTCGCGCTCCTGATAGCATCTGCCAACAGATGATAGTCTTCTTTCACTTCAAACGAAAGAGGCGATTAAAAGGAAGAAGCTTGCGAACAAGGGGCTGGACAATTGGCAAGATGTAAGCGACTCGCGTCTAAAGTGGCTTTCTCGACGTAGGTCGTTGGAAGTTAAGGTCGACGAGGCGGAGGAGGAAGCGGCGGCCAGAAGGGAGGACTGCGACGGGGCTGACAGCAACGACTATTCCAATCTACCAATGGTGAGTGTGCCCATTTATTATAAAATATTACTCGACGAGATTGATTTTGAAACTGTAGACTCTATGAGGACGAATGTTAACGGATGGGAAAGGGTGCAGACACGCGAGACAGTTGAGACAACACCCATTTTTAATGATGGAACGTAATGATTCGCGGAAAGTTCTAATGAATTTTTCAGATTCTCTAATATCGTTTGCGAGATGTATTAGCAATCGTGTTTCTATGAAGATATTTGATTTGCATATCGAAAAAGTAGCGACGCTGGTGCATGCTACGGGACAGAGAACCAATTTAGAATTATTTTTAGAATCATCAAATTAACGGAGCACAATTTTATCAGAGTTATGACGATGAGAAGTAATATACTCATCGAAGAAACCAGATAATTGATTCGTTCATGCTACCGACTCGATGATCCAGCTTTTACGCGTGACACTCTGAGCCGTTGATAAGTTGTGTGCATGAACGATGACTTCGTTGATCCCTTTATGGACCGAGTGCTCAAGGCTGTTCTTGTTAAGCCAATCTTGCAGTCTCGTCCAGACACTCTACCTCGTTGACTATAGCGATTATCTCATGCGAGAAGCCGCTTAGAATAATAATAAAACTTCTCCTGAAGCTTTATTATTACGTTATAAAAAAAAAAAAAAAAAGAAGAAAAATAGAATACGCTCTCTAAATGAGAAAAAGTATTCTCAAACCATCGAAAATTTTGGAAAAATATCTTGAGTCACAAAGAACGAATCTATAAAAATTTCTATAACAATTCTATAAATAAATTTCCATAACAAATGAATTTCTATAACAATTCTATAAGAGAAAGAGAGAGAGAGAGGGGTCATTTTAACGCTGTTAACGTTTAAAAAAAAATGCTAATTACATAGTTCTCGTTGAAATTCCGATGTCCTAAGCTGACGTCATACCGTCACCTCGTTTAAAATTCACAGTTTATGCTTGTCTGATTTAGGATCCACCCGAAGAGTCGACTCGGAAACTTCTGGAACGAGAACTTCGACTTTTAGATCCCAGGGACCTAAGATCGCACGCTTGGTATCATGGCAGCACTCTTCGGGGTGGTCGGAAGGGCGCTGAAACGGAAGTACCGAACGACGGTGATTTCCTGGTCCGGGACTGTGCCTCCCAGCCTGGAAATTACGTCCTTACGGTACGATGGAAGAGCCAACCCCTTCATTTCGTCATCAATAGGGTGAGTTCTTTTAAAACTAGCATTCTCTATGGCTCTTCTTTGCTTGATCTCTCTTTTAACGCTTGGTGTATCGACATGATTTCATTCTTTTTACAATAATCTCTTTAGTACAATAAATGCTTTCGTCCTCCAATCTCCCTTGTAATTAATTACTTCCACGTTTTCCATAATAAATATTAATAATTCTCCGTAATTTCCGCAATAAATATTAATAAATGAATGATATACAGGGTGAATAGAAAAAAGGGTTCGTAACTTCTAGAGTAGATAGCACTAGCCGAAACACGAAAAGTTTAAGAAACATAAATACTAATAAACATGAGTCGAAGAATAAATAGTTTCAAAGTTATAAAAATTATTTTTTGTTTCGATTGAAACAAATTGAATGCTTGTAAAAAAGTTAGAATACATCTGGAAATCTTTGAAAGAGTACATAATTTTCTTTGATGCGAAATTGTCAGGCATGCATAAAAATGAATCAGAAAAAGAAAAAATTACAAGTATTAAAAATTTTAATATAAGTATTAAATTACAATATAATTATATATATATATATATATATAAATTTTAAAAGTTATTATAAATTATATATGTATGTAAGTAGTATAAATTATACTACTTACATATAGCTCTCGAAGCGAAAAAGTTCCTTTCTTCAACAGAGAATTGTTTATAATTTCGAAGCTATTAATTTTTCGACCAACGTTTATTAGAACTTTTTTTCATGTTTCGGCGAGTACTATGTACTCCAGAAGTTGTGAATCCCTTTTTCCCCATTCATTCTGCATGATATGGTACATAATAAGTAATAAACAACTTGGTCGATCGGTATTTCGACGATCGAGCCTCTATCATACTGCTCAACATGAAGGAAGTAACTTCTTTACTAACAGGTAGTAATCCAGCCAGAAACAGTGTACGAAAGGGCTCAGTATCAGTTCGAAGACGAAGCGTTCGACACGGTGGCAGATCTGATAACATTTTACGTGGGTAGTGGTCGCCCGATAAGCCAAGCAAGCGGCGCGCGCATAATCAATCCGAAACCAAGATGCGTCCCCCTCACCTGCGTGCCACCCCCCGCGAATAGCCAACACTGTTCCAGCCCTTCCTCCTCGTCCCTATCGACCGGCTCCCCACCACGTCTACCTCGGAAACAGCAACGGAGTCACTCGCTGACTGCGCAGCATCATCCCTCTGATCAGCACGACGGTCGTCAAACGTCCAACCAACAGACAGCGTCTCACGGGCCAGTCCAGTCGAGCACTTTGCCACGGGTGCCGCCTATTCAAAATCAACCACCGTCGTGTTCCCTGTCACTCGGTCGCCAGAAAATCACCAGGGTGATCTCCGATCCGGCGCTCCAACAGCAACAACAGCCGACGCTTCAGCCATCGAGCCTGAACCATCAGAATTCACACGGCACTGCTCCGCCAAAGCCACCGAGGGTACCGTACGCCCCTAATCACCAGCATCACGCCCATCACCACCATCATCATCACCATCACCACCATCAGGGCTACCAAGCGTCAGGAAGCGACAGTGGAAACGGATCCGGGGACAGCGAGTTCGAAACGAACAACTCTGGCGGTGCTAGTAACCCCTCCTCCTCTGCACCCATCAAAGGGGTGGTGATCAGAAGCCATTACAACACCAGTAACGATGGCACCAACGGGAACAACGGCAACGAGTACGAACTATCCGCGGAGGAGCAGCTAGTTGTGGCTGCGCCGTCTTTGGAAATCACGACGGCTTTGGACATCGAAGGTTTCACCACCCTGTTACTACCAGCCGGCGAGCACAGGCCTTTAGATCCCACTGCACTGAGAGGTGTGTCCGGAATGTTGCACGACTCGGCCCCGAGAGTGTTAGCGTCACATCTGACGAAGATCGATCTGGAATTGGCTCTGCAACCTGGCACCGGGAACAGAAACGGGCTGAGCGGCATCGAACTGGCTACACTGCCGCATGGTCGACAGGCTAGGATTGACTTGATCGAACGGTCCGAGTGTTTGAAGCTCGTCGTAGCGGTGACTGTGCTGGCTGGGGCCACCGCCATCGAGAGAGCGGCTACCATCAGCAAATGGATCAAAGTGGCCATAGACACGAAGACGGCATTGGGCAATTTGTACGGCTTCTGCGGCGTGATGCTTGGCCTGTGCTTGCCTCAGATACAGAGGTTGGCAAACACCTGGCACCTGCTGCGACAGAAACACACCGACGAAGCGTTTAGCTTCGAGGCGAAGCTCAGGCCCACGCTTCGTGCTATGAACGAGTGCACGAATCCGCAAGCACCGAACACCACGCTGCCACATCTGTTGCCCGTCGCTCTGCTCGGTGAACGAGGTCCTGAAGATATTCTAGGTGCGTTGAATAAAGATTCTCCTTTCGGTTTAACGATCAAAGCCTTTGGTAACAGTCATTTCTCAAGAAACGTGGGATTATCTTTGATATTTTTCTTTCTCTTTTTCTTCTTTCTTTCTAGTTTTCATTTCACCGCGGGGAGGTTTGTCGTTCGAACAGATAGATTTGGAAGAACATACTTCTATTCTGTGTCCAATATCCGGTGTTCAATAAAATTTAAATTTTTAGGAACCGTGGCTCCGTCAGGCCTGGCAGCAGCAATTCTATCGCCCTGGGAAAATTCAGCCCCCGACTGTGGCCTGTCCATCGTTTGGTCTCATTTGGAATCGGCTCGAAAAATGGCGGAAAGCCTACCCTTGTTCCGCAGAAACGCAGAAATTGTCCTCGAAGGTTCGAGGAGCGACGAGTTACTATCCGACGCGTTTCGAACAGAGTTTCATATAAAATTTCTGTGGGGAAGTCGGGGGGCCACGGTGGCGCCAGAGGAGAGGCATCTGAAGTTCACGCAGGTATTAGACGCGATGTTCGACAAGTGTTCGTCGACCGAGGTGACGGCCTAAACGCGATCAAAAGAGAATATTTTAGATAGAAGTTCGATCTGTACCGTGCTTGTTATTCAAGAGAACGAGACTTGCATAGGAAACGAGGGACCCGTTCGATTTAGTTTTTACGTGTAAATTATAACTGTGTAATTATGTAATTAAGTAACTGTAATTAATTATACTTCCGTAGGGTTTAGTATTTCATTTGATAAGACTCGTAATGTGAGTAAATTGTTAGCCGATTGTAGCGTTTAAATACGGAATAAGGTAGGATTTAGACGAGTCGAGTTAAGTTTAGCCACTTTGTAAATTTATCAGAAAGACTTGCGAACATATTCCAAAGGCAGATCATCTGGCCGACCAGTTGAAAACATCATAAACAATACTTAACACACATTGAATTCTTTCGTTCTTTCGTTCTTTCGTTATTACACTAATAACGTCTTGTAAAATACGAGCCGATTATCCTTTGCAAATGTTATAGCTTAACTGGCTCAAACAATTCTAGTTTATTCCACAATATTTTCCGAATATCTCGTACATACATACAACATACCGTTTTCCCGCGATTCTCGCCATTCTTTCAACTATTTCTTCTAACGAGATCGCAAATTATAAGCGTAACCTGTGAAATGTGATTTTTCCATCACGACGAAAAAGACACTTCTTATGGGATGAATATGGAAACAAAGGGAATAATAAGTGTTTTTGCATGGTATATTCGTCGCAATGCACAATCGGGATGTTCAGCCGATCTAAAAAACCTGGCTAAAAATCATACCACTTAAAGACATTTAATTGGACAGGATTTCCTTGTACTTCCGGGTGAATCTCGACGATAATTCAGCAAAGAGGAGGTCTTGACCATCGAAAGACTGCAAGAACTTTTTTGCGGGTATTCGCGGACGAGTGATTTCCAACGGAAAGAATCGCGGTGTCAGAGGTGTGTGAAAACTCCGAAAATACTGAGAACCTGATGGAGCTCGGGAATGTCGCGACCCTAATAAATATCTCCCGATTTCGAGTATGTCCCGAGATATTTTTGGGATTCCCGAGAACACCGGGTTTGCAGTATTGTCGAGATATTTCAATTTTTCAAGGCTCGTTAGTCCGAATAGTCCGATTCTTTCAGATAGTCCAAACCTAACCCGTTCCGGGTAGCCCGATTATTTGAGATTATCCGAGTCCTTTCGTGCAAGCCCGACTCGTTTCGAACCGATCCGATATTTTCAGGCAGTTTGAACGCGTTTCGAACAACCTGATTCTTTCTGGCAGTTCGACTCGTTTCGGAATAGCTCGACTCGTTTCGGGTATTCTGAGTTTTTCAAGTGCTCCGATTCTGTCGGGTGGCTCGGCTCTCCGGAGTCTTTTTGAGCAACTCGATGTTTCGGGCTCGCCTGACAAAGTCGGGTAGTGGCTTTCGGTTTCGGAATAAGTCTGACAGATTCAGCAAATGACAAATTCCACGCCGAATTTGATCTTCAATGTCAACATGCAATTATTCAATATATTAATATTGAATATCGTCGAATACATCAGACTTCTTCCGACAGTTGATCGCACCACCCGACACAATCGGGCTACCCGGTTCTTCATATACAGGGTGTCTCGTTTAAGTGTGATCTCAAATACGTTTAATTACAAAGGTGTACAAAATATTTTATATATGTAATTGGGAAAAATTTTGGCTAGCCGTTATTCTGCAAAGCATTGTCTCTTACGGAGGACTCTTTCTTTTTTCGAAGTTTTCAAAGACATCGACGTTTCTTTTTTTTCAAATAACTACGTATTTCTCTCTGTTATATCAAGCAGCTTACAAAAATATGCAGATGTCAACCGTAGTTCACATCTGAATATACCTTTTGTGAGCTACGCGATGCAACAGCGAAAAAACGCAGTTATAAAAAAAAAAAAACTTCGATGATCTTGAAAACTTCGAAAAAAGAAACGTTTCTTTTGGAAAGAGTAATATTTTGCAGGATAATAATAACGTATAAAATATTTTTTGCATCTTTATAATAAAAAGAGATATTTAGGTCACGCTTAAATGAGACACCCTGTATTCCGGGGCTGAAACCCCCGACCATCTTTACCCGATCCGACCCGGGTCGAGAATATCAGGTACCTGCACGCCCCAAAAATAAACAACAAATAAATATTTCGGGCTTTCCGAGAATTTCGGATTTCCCGAGGTATCGCGAGAATTTTGAGGGAATCATCGGGAAGTGTAAAAAAATTCCGTCCAATTGCAAGCCTTCAAGTGCGCGATTTTTGGCCGGTTAGATCGGTCGAATTATCTCACTGTGTGATGGTCAAATCGTATCTTTAAGAAACAAAGAATCAAAATCAAATAGCATTATAGCGACTTCGACGTGTGTATATGTTGTTGTTTAGTAGATAATAATATTCTTGAACATTTAACCGATCCTCCTCCTAATGAAAGCTTCTATTTAACCTTCTTTCTCGAGATGAGATTGAAGTTTTGAAAGATCACAGAGAGAATACAGAGAAACACGTACTTATTCTAATCTACTTGTTGCTTGAACTATTATGCATGTTGTAAATGTAAGGTATTTAATCTTTTTTCTCGATATTTTGGGTGAAGACAGAGAGACACAAACGACACAATGTAATCAACTTCTTGCTTAAACCATTATATATGTTGTAAATGTAAGGTAGTATTTAATCTTCTTTCTCGCGATGAGATTGAAATTATTTTAATGCAGACTGACATATTGTAACCAACAATGCTCGAACCATTATACATGTTGTAAATGTGACGTAGTTTTTAGTCTTCTTTCTCGCGATGAGATTGAAGTTTTATGCAGACTGACATGCTGTAATCAACTTTCCTCGAACCATTATACATGTTGTAAATGTGACGTAGTATTTAATCTTCTTTCTCGCGATGAGATTGAAGTTTTATGCAGACTGACATATAGCTGTAATCAACACTGCTTCGACCATTATTCATGTTGTAAATGTTGTTCATGTTTGTTAATAGGCATAATAACACAAAATTAAAAAATTAACCTTGTGTCTTTCTTTGACTTTAGTCTATACCCTACCAGATAATACGAACCTATCCTACCTCTAACCACCTTTCTTTTACGTGGACATTTATACAAAGGCAAACTTGACGGAAGCGTTCTATTAGTTCGTGGTTACAAATAATAAAAAATAAAAATAAATGATGAAAGTAATACTAAAAATTCGATATACGAAGCTAAATCCGATAAATAAGATCTAAACTAATTTCACGAAAATTTGCATCATGATTTTATATTTTCATTGCCACGATATGACTAATATTAAAGAAATAATTATTTTAAATTTCTATTTAAATTTCCATTTCAAGGGACCAATTAGTTATAGA
The DNA here is from genome assembly GCA_036937485.2 of Tetragonisca angustula. Taxonomy (NCBI): domain Eukaryota; kingdom Metazoa; phylum Arthropoda; class Insecta; order Hymenoptera; family Apidae; genus Tetragonisca; species Tetragonisca angustula. Next base: position 1,568,235 of record JAWNGG020000017.1, on the reverse strand, counting down.
TATAAAGTAATTAAAAAATATCCTTTTTAACTGTAAAAGAAAGTCACTAAGACTTTATTATGTTAATTTAGTCAAAAATTCTATTTTTTTTAATACAGATTGAAGTAAAAGAAATATAAGAATGTATAGAAAGATGAAACAAAAAATTCAGATTAAAAAGCGATTTTTTTAAACAATTTCTTATTTCATCTTAGGACTTTCAAAACGATATGGAATTAGATACGTATATTTTACTTGGATTAAGTACATGTGAAATACCTTAGCCATTGTTTCAAACAGTCAAATCAGCAAAATCAGCAAATCGAATTGATCATTCATTATTATCTATAAGGTTCTATCCTTTTCAGCAATTAATCTGCACAAAAAGAACCAAAGATCTAAATAAATACATGAAAGTAAAACGAATTGTATTAAAGAAAGCAATGACAAAATTTGAATTCTATTGAATCAGAGTAGATCAAAGTATCGAATATAAATTATCGAACATTCAAATAAGTGCTGAACGAAGGAAATCTAAGGCTCAAAAGAGCATTTAATTTCGATACAATAAAAAACTGTACTATATATATACAAAAATTAAACATTAAAATTAATAATAACTAATAACCTTTGAATAAATACGAAGCATTTGCAGTTACAAAGGTGAAATAAAATATTTTCGGCACGATTTTCAGCAACAGACTGATCATTTGACGTTTTGAAATTCCTTTATAGCTTCCTGATTAGTTGAAAAGTAGCGCTTCATCTTCCAATCAAAAATCGCGCGCTAAATTGAAATATTTAAATAAAAGTATAGTAATTCTATTATACATATATGTGTACTTATTTTTATAGAAATTAAATAAATTAACGACTAATTATCAACTGACATATTCAATTATTCAATATATTCTACAAAAGTTTCTAACGGATTACAGATAATTACATGTATATTAATCTAACCTCAATTAAATTTACACAAATTCTATACTTACATACAGTAATTCAAATAGAATATTTTTTTTAATATATGGTATTGTAAGAATGAAAATATTATATATCACAACGTCACTTCATTAAACATTACGTTGGAATCTGTGTGGAATCTTAAATCTATATTGCGTTTTATATATATGCTTCACACACATAGCTACTTTACTCAACACGTACACAATTACAGAATCTAGATGATCGAAGTTCAGTATGATGAAATAGTTACTCATCTGTGTACAATAATAAATTAACCTGTACGTGTATACTTTTCGTTAACAATAACGGAAATATTTGGCATGCTTAATAACGTGCTTATTTATGTTATGTGTTAGGTTATCACCTATTGCATAAAACAGTAACGATGATTAGCGACAATAATATAGATAACAAAACAATATTTGACAAGTCGTTGTTTAGATAACATTGGTTCGACCGAATAAATGGTTGGATCTAACTTAAACATAATTCAAACTGTTTTTGACAATTATTGAAGATAGTTCTAATAATAAAACATGAAACCTTTAACTGACTTGCCATTAATATCAAGATTATCATCACGAGTGATAAGAATTTTAGGATGTAACAGAGGACCTATGACGTTACAAGGTACAAATACATATCTTGTTGGTACTGGCACCAGGTAATAAATGTTAAATTTAACCATTTAAAATTAATGATGTGTTACAAAAAAATTAATATTTCCTTTTTTTTTAATAGACGTATACTAATCGATGCAGGTGAAGAAAAAACTGCCAATGAATATATAAAACTGTTGCAAGAAGTCTTAAAAAAAGAAAATGCAACTATTGAACATCTACTAATTACGCATTATCACCCTGATCATTTAGGAGGAGTGAATTATGTGTTGAATATGTTGAAAACGCTTGATGTCGGAGGATCTTCCAACACTGTATGGAAATTACCAAGAGCTTTAGAAGACACAAAGACCACTGATCTTGAAACAAAAGTTCAGTGGCAAATTTTAAAAGATAAACAAATAGTGGAAGTAGAAGGTGCAAAAATTTGTGTCGAGTACACTCCAGGACATACAACCGATCATGCTTGCTTTATGCTCGAAAACGAAGAAATATTGTTTAGTGGAGATTGTGTTCTTGGAGAAGGCACTGCTGTGTTTGAGGATTTATATACCTACCTGACTACTCTAAAAAAAATGTTGGCAATGAAGCCAAAAATCATCTACCCGGGTCATGGACCTGTAATAAAAGAGCCAGAAATTGTAATTAACCATTACATTAGCCACAGATTAAAAAGAGAGAATGAAATTTTAGATGTCCTCCAACGAAATACGAAAGATATTGCATTGTCTGAAATGGATATTGTAAAACATTTGTATACGGTAATAATTATTTGATTTATGACATATATTTAAACAACGTGCAAAATAAAGGTTAATATTTTTAGGATACTTCTCAAGATTTATTGCAAGTAGCAGCCTATGGTGTATGGCGTCATCTTGAAAAATTATTAAAAGAAGGTAGAGTGAAAGGCGAGAAAGGAAAATGGCAAAGTATATAACATAAAATGATTTTAGCAAGTTGTTTAATTTAAAATCTTAAATTGTTAAATTAATCCGTAGTATTTGTAAATGTACAAAATGGATAAAATACAGTATACTATTGTTTCATAGTTTATTTGTAGTCTAATACTAAATCCATATCCATGTCAGTTGAGAAAATCATTGAGAAAGCGATGCTGTGAAACATTTATTCGACTTACAGGAACAAAATGATAATACATTATTCATGAATTTTGTTTTTCAATGTTTAGGCTGACAATGCTAAAAATGTGCGTACAGTGTACAGTAATTGCTACAAAGAATTTCACGAAATATATGCCACATAGTATAATGATCTGCTTATTTGATTAATGCAGCATTCATAGTCTTCTCATTTACCTTCCGAGCTCATAGAACACGTAACACGTGAAGATGCTCGATGTAAAATATATACTTTGCTACAAAGACATATCACGACATTAAACGTTTCAATATCTTCATTATAAAATCTGTTTTCTACTATATAATATTGGCGAGTATTCATACACGCGGTATATAGCACCCCTTACTTTGAACAAAGGGTAAAAACCCTGACGTAACATGATGTTACAATATATATCTATATATGTGTATGTGTGTGTATATATATATATATATATATATATAAAAATTTCGTTTATATCTTTAATAAGCTCACTTCATCTGATCATCTCTGTTTCTCTCTTTGGGTAAACGTAAAAAATATATATTTATATATATTTATGCACTTTACGTATATATATATATATATATATATATATGTATATATACATTATGTATATGTATATATATATATATATATTTCTATATTAATTATTCTTCATATCGACATATAATATAATCTCTCTGTCGTTTTGCATTTGTCTAGCAATTATCGATAACATCAGCAACGCAATCACATAATATTAATTGATATTAATTATCAACAAAAAAATTGTAATTATTAAACAACATACGAAATATATTATATACTTAAAAACATATATAATAGAAACGACATCAAACAACAAGATGATTCATTTGTTAGAATGAAATCAAGTCAAAGAAAAGAAGATGCATTAATGAACTCTGTTCTATTTTAAGATACTATGAGAGAGAAAAAAAACGTAACTTTTACTACACTCAATTCCGGTGACTCCGTTTAGAGTTGAGTGGGGTCAGTACTTGTTGATTTTTATAATACATATAAACGTATATACTTACAACGTTCCTTTTTTTCGCAACGAGAAAGACCAGTTTCAGATACTTTACAACAGGGAGAAAGGCACCTGGATGCGCAAGAGACATTTGATGGAGATAAATAAAATGAATTATCACATTTGACAACTCGTAGAAAAAGGAAGATAAAGAAAACCCTAACTGTCGCGCTCTTGTGCGCCCGTCTTACTTAACACATTAAAAGTTTTCAATTGTTATAAAGGTGGTGCTAACTTCGTCCATTTTCATCATATAAAAACGGATTTCGTAACTATCACATACAAAGTCTGAAACGACAATGTGGCACAAATATATAACTCGTACCGAGCCAAGACTATATCTCTCATACCCAACCGATTGGAATTAATTATATACTCTCGCATTCGTTCATTCGTTCTCTCATTCTTTTCGTCTCTCTTCCTCTCGCTCGTTTTCATTCTGTTTTACTTTCACGCCCTCCCTCCATATCCGAAGATACATCGAATACACAATTATATTTTAATGACAAGAATACGGCAGTACTACACAAGAAAACCGTTTTGAGGATCGAAGCAGCTCGGATTTATGTAGCTTAACAGATCATGATCCGACATCGAGGTAAGCTCTTGAGGCAACATACCGTCTTCCTGCTTTCTAACCGTTGTACCGTTTGCACTGTTAGCCGCGTTTGCTATAGGTGGGTTTACACTCTGTCTGTTGGGTGTCACAGGTAAGGCAACCGGTGGCGACTTGCTCGTCACCTGTTCAACGATATTACTTTGGCCGGAAGGCGATTTAGGCAAAATTCCCTCCATAGCACTGTTCATCAATTGGGCACTTTGAGTAGCCACACTGTTTAATATATTCTTCGTTGCGATAATGGCATGCGCGGTTGTCGTAGTAATGGGTCGATTGTTAATAATGTCTTGGGTAGCGTTAGTAATCACGCTACTGATCGCTTGTTCCGCGGCATTGGTTAACCTTTGTTGAGACGGCTCCTGGGCCGCTCCGCTGGCTAAAGCGGAACTAGCTTCGGCAACGAAGCCTGCAGGCTGATTCAACATGGAGCCGATATCTTGCTGCACCGCCTGTTGCATCGCTTGAGCCGCTTGCGCTTGTTGCACCGCTTGCTGAACCGCTTGAACCTGTTGCACAACCTCCTGCGTAGCTTGCTGCACCGCTTGCTGAACCACTTCCTGCGTGGCTTGCTGCACTGCCTGTTGAACAGCCGGTACAGCTTGAACTTGCTGTACCGCTTGCACCTGCTGTACAGCCTGTTGGACAACTTGCGCGTGTTGCACCACGTGCTGAACGACTTGCTGTTGCGCCTGTTGTACAGCCTGTACCGCTTGCTGCTGTGCCTGCGCGACAACCTGTTCAACTTGCTGTTGTGCCTGCGCGACAACCTGTTCCACTTGTTGCACCTGTTGCATCGCTACAACATCCTGCTGTATAAGACCAGGAATCTGCGGAATGTGCTCCGACGCTGTCGACATACTCTCGTTCGTAACTTGTAACGGATTATGAGATGGTACACTAACATTAGAATTCGACGTACCGGTCGCAGCCACGGGCGGCTCCTGCATCGGCGGTAATAGGGCGGCGTTGATCGTAGTGAGCAGACTGTCGTCGCTAGTTTGCTCCGCCACTACCGACGAGGGCGGCGAGACAGACGTCGCACCATTTCCTGGCAAAGGCGGCACAGTCTGAGGCGGCATCAACGCTTCGAGAAGCATCGCCTTGACAGGAATTGGTGGGCTAGCTTTATTTTGTGGGCTCGAAATCGTTTCGTGATCGGCAATTGCGGAAACGTGACTCATTATGGTATTACTATTGGGATTCACGGTACGCAGCGGCGATACCAACTGATGAGATTCAGCGCCAGAGCTGACGAGAGTATCTAACTTGACGCCTTGAGGGGGAGAAGCTAAAATATTGGAAGCTTGTCCTTGCTGAGACTGCCGTCCTGTAGTGATAATGGAAGCTCGTTGTTGTAGGCCACCTACGTATCCGTTCTCCTGACTCTCAGCATCCTTGACGTTCGATTCGATATGGTTCAGATACTTTTCTACGCTATGTCCACTCTGCGCGGGTAGCTGCCCGTTCGGTGTAGCGGTAAAGTTTGTCAATGTACCGAAATCCGATTGGTGGTGCTTCATGCGAAGATCGACAACACCGCCACCCTGAAGACTTCCATTAGGACTGCCTTCTGTCGGCAACATCGGGTTAGTTTCTTTGTTGATATGATGAGGACTTAGAACTTTGACTTGAGACGATTCGTGCATACCTCCGAAGGTGTTCTGATGTGCCGTGACCATCGACAACGGATGCGGGTTTCGCATTAGATCCGCCACGCCGAGAAGATTCACCGCCTCCTGTACCGGTGAACTGTTCGCCGCGACAGGAACCGATCTGATCATGTTAGCCTGCGGTGTTTCCCTCGAGCTCTCGCTGACGAGCTGTTGCAACGGGCTGGTGCCGTTCGAACCGTTCGCAGTCGGCGTCGGTATGCTTTGCATGCTGTTCTCGCTAATCATGCTGTTCTCGCTATTTTCATCAAGTACCTCGGTCTTCAAATTATCTGGCAGAATTAATTGAAGATTCGAAGACGATCTGCGATTTAAAAGCGGATTCGCTACCAAAGCTGGCGGCGGCATCATCACGTCAGGCGGTGAATTTTGGCAATTTGGACTTTGCGCAGCCCATATCATAACTGGTGTTACCTGCGAGGCAGCCGTCACCGGTGGCGGGCTCGGATCGCTCTTCAGAGCTTCCGTTTTTTGCGACGTTGATTGTTGCGGCTGTATGGTCGTCAAGAAATTCGGTGTTCCAGCGGCTGCTTGTGTAATCAGAGCTGAAACATCATTACCTCCTATATACGTTTAACAATTCATTACCTACCGATTATTATCTTCGTTTGATCAGTTTCCCTTTCGCGTTTAATTTCGAGGAGAACTGCAATACCGTGTATATCTTTATTCACTTACTGTTCGATGATACACCTGTAGTTAGGGACACCGCGACAGGAGACGTTGCCAGAGCAGCATCGCCGTTAGTAGTGGACAGAGGTGGTGTTATAGGCTCGATTTTTCCAACGGATGGTTCAGGCGGCGTGGACGCAGCGGTGTAGAGGAACGTGTGAGGCTCGCTCGTTTTTCCAGACGATACCGCGTACAATTTTACGCTGACTGTTTCCGAGGGTGCCAGATCCTGCCGCCTGTAGGCAGGCACCACGCAGACCAGATGAGTCTGTTGCAGAAATTCCTTGTCGGGCAGAACCGCGCATTCCCAATGCGGCTCCAAGCTACTCGACAGATCATCGTTGTCCAGTTGGAACACCACGCGAGTATCTTTCAGAAAATTCTTGCCGAGTATAAATAATTCTAATCCTCCGGTGCATGGGCAGGATGTGAGTGATTTTTTACAGATCTCTGGTATTCCCGGTGGTTGGGCTGAAACAACGGAGCAGAATCGTCTGTTATCGTTTATCGTTGGCAATGCCTCGAGTTTTCGTTTCAAACGGGACAGAATGGGAATGTTTCAAGAACGAATTCTCGAACTCAGTTCTAAGACTACAATTCAGTCGGCCAAGTGTTAAGTTTCTCATCGTGATACGTACTGCAAACGATCGGTTGCGAGCAAACTTGCAAAGTTTCTGATGCGCCGTCCGGATGGGCGATGATTGTACGAAAAACCATACGGCATCGGGTCGACTTCTTCTTGCTACGTCCTTGAAGCACCCCGGCCTCCTGAGGGAATCTGTGCTCGACGTCGACGTTCCGCTCCTTCAGGATGCCGACGCAGTCGCACGTGACCATCATGTCCTTCGCCGGATCCATGTCCACCTCGATCACGATGGTGCCGTCTATTTTCCGCTCGATGCACGGCGTCGAATTTTTGCCGCTCACGCGGCAGGCCTGGTAGAACATATGTGGCGCGACACGGCCGAGATCCGTGCCGATGAAAACTTGAAGGGTGGTCGGCTTGTCGTAGCCAACGAGGCGAACGATCGGGAATCCATTACCGGTTCGATCCTTCACGGCCCCTCTCGAACCTTCCGTCTGATAGCGGGCTCTGTGCTGCTGCTCCGGTTGACAGATGATTTGCAATTGCACCTTCCCATCTGTGGAAGCGCTACCTGCAAGTTGAAGCGCGAAAAAACATCATTACGCTTCGAATCGAGTCGAATCGAGCGACAAAATGTTGCTCGAAGCTTCAGCCTCGATGGGATCAAAGAGTTTCGTTATCTCCCTCCGATTTGTTTATCGAGACACAGAAAAAAGCTGTAAAAATTGTGTCGATTTTTCTACGATTTCTAGCTTGAGAGATAGAATTGTGCAACATGGTCCATTCGCAGATGCGATTGTCCGATCTGATCCGATCATCCTTGCCGAACGAACGAAGGGACGAGGCAAAACGCGTAGTCAAAACGAAAAGTCAACGAAGAGATGGAGGGGGGAAGAGTCGAGTTCTCATTTTAATTCGAGGGGAGGAGAGTCACAATGCCAGTTACATAAAGTCTCGTTTGACCTACATTCGGTATATCGCGTTTCGATAACAGCGAAAGAGTATCGATGATTTTATTTTAACCGGCTTAGCAATCGGCTCCTAAACAACGAAGATAACGTATCGTCGCGGTGAAAAGTTCGACCGGGAGGTGAAAAATTTCGCCGGAAGTGAAATTTGTGGAACGAGCGGTTCTGGTCGTCATCATCCTACGAAGCCACACGAAAAATTTGTCGTCTCTTATCTTTGTTCATTGCTTCCTCCCTCTCCCCCCTCCCCCCCTCTTTTGTTCTCATCGCCAGATCCAGATGCAAATAAGATTCTCCACGTGCGAAATTTATCTAACGAGCTCGTGCCTCCGTGACTAAAAAGGAAAAAAAAAAAAATTAACAATTAACACGCGCCCCGACAATATAAACAGTAGAGGCGGCGTGGCACTGATCGTTGATTCCCATTGTAAATTCTCCTCACCGATGGATTCGAGAACATCCGTACGAGAGACGGCGTCGTTATCTCTGCCTCGTGACCTCGCGCAGACCTCGCGACTGGTATCTCCACCAAAAAACCGCAATATCAACGGCAATAAATTTTCAAACCCGTCTGCCAAGGGAGCAGCGGTTTTCCCTCTCTTGAGAGAAAGAGAGAGAGATAAGATCGATAAACTCAACCGATAAAACGAAAAGAATTAACAAGGATGAGCAATGAGGCTCGTTGAACATCAACCAGAGTGACCATTGTTGCCGATGCTTGCTCGAAAAAAAGGCAAATTCATTTGTCCCATCTTAAGTTTGTTGATTATTTCGCGCATTTTTGTACCTTTTTAAATATCTGATAGAACATCCGCAGCCGGAGCATTTTGAAATTCCTCGTCACGTTCTTTTGCAATGATTGCGATTAATGAAATACAGTAGACGCCCGTATACCGCGAATTCCTACAACGCGCCAAGTATTGTAACAAAATAGAGGAATTCCCCGCATTTAAAAACTGAATCTGCTTTGGTTGAGCATCACACTGTTTCTTTCATTGTTATCGACTTCTTCTTCGTTTCATAATTTTTTTTTTTTTTTTTTTTGACGCAAGCATTCTTCAACATAACGACACGAGTCGTCAGAAATTTTATTGCACACGTTAACAGTAAGTCATTGAAAACATAGAAAATAAAAGTTCCAAATATACCAAAACATAGAGAGAGAGAGAGAAAAAAACCCAAATATGTCAGATTACTCGCGTTATGTTAAAAATTCTCGTGCAGCGCGTTAGACGGGTGTCTACTATAAATGATAATTAAACTGCGGATTTTTATGCAAAATCATACCTTCGATGAATACAATGGAAAAAAGTCGAGTCTGTATAAATAAAATTGTTTTGCGCATAAAACAAAAGCATTACACTTTGAATATTTTATACACTTGTACGCGCTCTGTGCAATTTTACATCTTTGCACTTTCAATAAACTTCATAAAAGTCTGCAGTCTAATGTCAATTAATTGTATGATCAATTATAGAATTAATCACGCGTTAAAAAAACATCACAGAATTAATTATACAAAAAAAAATAAAAAAATAAAAAGAAGAAGAAGAAATGAGGGAAAAAGACATGCATCTTGCACGTACACAGTTGAGAGGTGAGGGTGACAGGTCCCTGCTGGGTCCTCTTAGCAAGGACGCTCAAGCCCGGACGAGATCTCGGGACCTCGACCACTCTCCCCGTAGCTCCATTTCCTGTCCGGTTTCCGGAGATCGTGGCCAATCCTCCAATTCCGTTGGACGTGCCTCTGCTGGCCGTCTTGCTGTCGGGGCTGGTCGTGTGTGCCACCTCCGGGAACGCGAAGTTCGCGTCCTCGGACTCGAGTTTGATGTCCATCTTCCTTCGTTTCGAGTCCTCCTCGCCGGCGCCGTTCCAAGCCTGTTAAGACCGACAACAGAACAGATTGACATACAGTGCATGCGTGTGCGCGTAACGTAGCCGGCCTGGTCAATTTAACAAATCAGACCGCTGATCGGCCGGGTTCAACTACCGTCACAGACGCTGGTCGGCGTCGCCGTCGAATCAACGACAATTTCCACGCGCGCCATCATCGCGTTGGATTTCTCGTTTCGCGCGTTCGCAACGGAAACTAGCGCAATTTAAGGGAAGCGTCGTTTCGATGCTAAGCTTGGACTGGCCATTTTAAGGGAGGAAACAGGATGTTAAGGAGAGAGAGGATCAAGTCACTCGACGAAGCACGAAACTTTTTTTTCCTTCGCTCTGGAACGAATCAGACGAAAACGTCTTTGATAACTATAACTATGCATGTGAGTTGATTTAATTATGAAACTATTAAACTATTATATTGATTGAACTGTAATGTGTCGACTTGGAAACTATAACACTAGAGCTACCGACGACTAGAGCACAAAATTTCCATCGGAGACATCGAAGCCCAAAATGATAGGAAAACTTCACTATACGACGGAGAATACACATGTAGCTTTTATTTACATGTTTAAAATCTTTAAAAATACACTGCTTCGCGCTTATAAAATGCCTAACAAAAATTATAAACTGTTCGTTCCGACAATTCTGGTAGTTCTAGTGATAACACGTATGTGAGAAACGCGCAGTTGATAACAAAATAAGTGGATAAGTAAATAACAAAAGAATTCTCATTCTCTCGGAATGATGCGCTAATGGTACGTATATTTCTTACTCTGTTCTATCCGACGACGATCTCGCTTTGGTAGAGGCTTCCAACGATCGAAAGAGAATCGCCGTACGGTATATCTGAAATCGGCCGCGATACTTTGGGTCAATATCAAACGCCTAACCGGGCTCGTAATATTTACCCAATTATCGCGGACTGTATCGCGGTCGCGCATTATTAAAACGTTTAATCTGCACGGGCCTCGTACTAGCCACACACGTACATACGTGTACGTGAACGACGAACGTGGCCGAGCCTCGCCGTAGTTATCCGTGTATCGCGTGGTTACGCAACAACAGCAGGCCAAGAATAAGTTTATCATTGCATGTATCGATATCAATCAAAGCTCGGTACTCGCCCTGCAGTGCAACGCGATAAAACTGCGCGAGAGAAGTGGAGAGCAGAAAAGAAAAGGGGATGGTGGAAGGTGAGATGGGGAAAAAGTGGAAAGAACGAAGAAAAGCGCGATTTCTTTCGGTTATCTTTCACCGGCCGTTCTATCTGCGTCTCTCCGATAGATTCGCAATATTTCTTTTAACAGAACGTTGGCTGGATCGTCGCGTGTTGCATAAACGCGCGAGATAAAAATAATTTTGAGACGACCGCCGAGAAGTCCGAGATCTTCCTCTTCCTCCGCTTTCTTCGCACCGGTTGCGACACCGGATGCAGCAGAGTTGCAAAGTTGTTCGCTCTCGTTCCTTTTACGAGGCAGTTGGAAACATTTCGAAATATTTTTCGCTCGATAACGCGGTTCAAATGAAACACGCCATTTCCAACGTAATAACATGTTACTCGATAGTGACAATCGCATCTGTCACAGTGTTTCCTAGCGTTTACTACCGATCATCGTTGATAAGATTTCTCTTTTGTTGTACCGAAGCGTATACATAATTATTGGATTCAAATTTATACGATCTTCGAGAATTTTGATTTCTCCGATGAGTTTATCGACGAGTTTCAAATATAATTTCAATTTACAGTAGCTGTCATAATATTTACAAGGTATTATGTAAAGGTCCATCGATATAGATTGTGAAACTATCCTTTCGTAATAATTTTGTTATTGTTGAAAACGAGGGGAACAGTCGCGACGGGAATCTTCCATTTTTTTAAAGTCGCTCTCAGATTTTTTCGTGTCTTAAAACGTACGACTGTGTAGATGTCAATGTGAAGATCGATTTAACATAAAATCGCGAGTGATACGATCGACGATAATTCCACTCTCGTTTCGCACTTCATTAAAAGTTCAGCAACGTGCAAGAGAAACCGTGTACAGAAAAATTTCAAGTGAGAGGCTGTCAGCTCATTTTAATCCCCTCTCGTATCGATCAATGATTAAATCTTGTTCGAAACGGCAATACGATCGATCTTTCTTCTGTCGTTTCATCGATAAAAATTTCAATGCGTGATCGAAAAATTCGACAGCCACTGTTAAACAATTATCAGAGCATCATCAACGATTAATGCTTTTAATAGATCGCAAAGATAGAACTTTGTTTATACAAGCAATAGATGTACGAAGTTTTTGTTATGCAAAATCCTATCGAGTGTAACTTCCGTTGTATGCACTATAGCTAATTACGTAGATTAGTGAATTTGACGAATTAAGACATTGGCAAACGTGCAATTCGCAAAAAATTTCATTACAACCCGTTGCCATCGCACGAAAGAATTTATTAACATTGTAACTTGTCAAATTCATCAAAATTATTAACTTTGCAACAACTTTGGAAGTTATTTCAACAACAATAATTTTTACAATTACACGTAAACGAAATCAACAATTCACAGCCGCCATTCAAAGCTACGAGAATTATTATTAATCCTGTTTAGTTACCATTATTGTTGCAATTTAAATCTATGGAAATTATCTTTGAAGGATCAAGCAATACAAATCACTCCAATAAAATTTCATCGACAATGCGAGTTCGATCGAAGATCCAGGTTCTGTTATACTAAAACTAAAAGTTACAGGAACCTATTGCTCCGTTGTCTGTGCCATTTCGATTTTCAGACAAACTTGAGATTGCACGACGACAATTACCGGTTGGCCACGAATTAATTGAACGACCGTGTACAAATGTAGCTGTAACTAACGTTTGCGTTCGTGAGGTGCAGTTGACGGTCCTCGAAGCCGAGCCCAGAATCGTTCGAGTTATCGCAACTGTCCTGTGCCGAGCTGGCCCTTGACCCGTGCTCATCCGAGCCTCGTAAGGATCCCAAGGGTATCCTTGGCTGTTGCTGTAACTGCGGCTGCTGCTGCTCCTGCTGTTGCTGACGGTTGATCCTCCTTGTGGCGGAGTGCGCGCGGTTGCTCGACGTGACGGTGCTTCTTTGAACCGATCCTGTCACCGCTGACGATCGACCTCCTGCATTGCTACCTGAAACCGAATGAACCCGATGAATATCCGGTATTTGGATACGCAACGATCTCGAAAATTGTAACAACGCGATCACGTCAATCCAAAATATACTTTATTTCGATGCGGTGGATGATATGTATACTCGTCGTGTAAAATAAAAAAAAAAGAAAAAAGAAAAAAGAAAAATTACCATTTACTTTAAAAACTCCAAATTTCAATGAGAAGTAATAAAAGTGTCATTTGGTTGATCTTTCTCTAAACATGCGAATTATAATGACGAGAGAATATGTGAAAGACGATCGTGACTTGGCCATTTTGAAATAAGCAACCTTCGAATATTAACACTAAAACTACCGACGATTAAAGCGTAAAATTTCGAAAAAAAAATAGAAAAAATTTATGACACAAGTATACAATTATTCAGTATACATTAAAAATAAGATATTTCACTACCTGTATACAAATAATCTAAATTGGATATAGATTAAACGAATATAATAAATTTTTACTAGCCCATTCAATACTTATGGCTATTCTATACAACATTTATAGCTTTATATAAGTGTATTAAACCTCGTTATAGCTATATATAATAAATTTAAAATACACTATTTTACGTCTGGCAAAAATTATAAATCGATCATTTTGACCATTTTTTGTGGTCATTAAATGTCACGTTATCTTATACTCTATTGGATACAACATTTACAAATACGTCAAATGACGAGAGCAGAGTTAACGAAACAGCTACAACCTGTTAATAACAGGGCATCCGACAATCAAAAATCCGCCTTTCCATCAGTTCAACTCGACGAGCCCGTCCGTAACAGAAATGAAAATGAGTCGGTCGACAATAAACTGGGCACCTCGCCGCGCGATAACGAATCGCAGGGAGCAAATAATTTAATTCGGACAGTGACATGTTCGGAGTTCAAGGCTGTCCAGGCAGGAGTGCAACGATATATGCGTCATCGACAAAGCACATTATGATTCCTCGACAATGGGCAATCTCTCTCGTCGACGATGAGACGAGTTGCGTAATCTCTGGTTCAAAGTTTCTAAAAATGATGAATAACCATGAGATGGAATGGATAATGAATCGTGTTGAAAATAAAGAAAGATTCGAATTAATTAGATCTTTTGGAGACGAACGACGCACGTATACGTGTAAATATAATAATTTTATAAAGCAGACAAGAGGGACCGCCTTTGGTAAAAGTTTTCAAACAGAATTGAACTCTAATATTTCTAAGGGAATTTTACGAGTTAGACGAGGGTTATCTTACAGAATTAAATTGTCATCTTCAGGGGAACTAGACAAGTTAAAAAAATACGAGTTAAATTAAAAACAAGGTTGAACCAATTTTAAAGAAATTTTACGAGTCACAAGTAAGCTATCTTACACAATTAAATTGTCATTTTTTAAGACAAGTAGACAAGTTATAAAATGCAAGCTAAATACAACGAATATTTTTAAAGAAATTTTGCAAATTACAAGAGGGCTATCTTGCACAATTAAATTATTATTTTTTAGAGCAAGTAAGCAAGTTGCAAGCACAAAGTAATATTTTTAAAGAAATTTTCCAAGTTACAAAAGGGCTATCTTACGCAACTAAATTATTATTTTTAGGGTAACTAGGCAAATTATAAATACAAAGCTAGACCACCAAAGTCCAACTAGTACTTTTAAAGAAATTTTACAAGTTACAAAAGGGCTATCTTACGCAATTAAATTATCATTTTTAGGGTAACTAGGCAAATTATAAATACAAAGCTAGACCACCAAAGTCGAACTAGTACTTTTAAAGAAATTTTACAAGTTACAAAAGGGCTATTTTACGCAATTAAATTATCATTTTTAGGGTAACTAGGCAAATTATAAATACAAAGCTAGACCACCAAAGTCGAACTAGTACTTTTAAAGAAATTTTACAAGTTACAAAAGGGCTATCTTACGCAATTAAATTATCATTTTTAGGGTAACTAGGCAAATTATAAATACAAAGCTAGACCACCAAAGTCCAACTAGTACTTTTAAAGAAATTTTACAAGTTACAGGAAAGCTATCTTACAAATTAAATCATCATTTGTAGAAAAACGAGGCAAGTTGTAAAGTGCTGTACAATTTGAATAGAACAAATATCCTTACGATTGCAAAGAATCTCTATGACAAACATCCGCAAAACAACTTGCAACTTATCAATTCAAACGCAACGAATCTAATATGATATAATATTAAAATAACAATATTATCTCGCGAGGCAAAGTCCGAGCCCCGTCATTTCTAACAATGCGCAACAAATACTCCGATTATACTTCAGTGACAGACAGCAGAAAACAGTTGTCGAATCCTACATGGCCGACGAATCAACAACAAAGTCGCGACGGCGCCCGTCCGTCAGGCGTTATCGCGCGATTTTTAACGCGAACGCGAAAATCCGTGGCTATATTTAAACAGCCGCGTTCCGACTAGCGAACGGAGGAGAAATCGCAGCTCCGCCAGCAGTTTTTAGCCGCGATGCAGCCGCGGTTCGATCGTGATTTTCATTTTTCCACAATGGCTGTCAGACGTCGAACCGTACAAAGTCCGGCGAAGATCGACGATTGTATATTGACGCGAGATGCTCCTCTCCTCCAGTGGCCAGGGTAAAAAGACAGATTTATCACCGCGACGATTAGCCGGCCGCGCCGATCGACAAATAGAACGAACAATAACCGTGTATCGCGAATTGATTTTCATATTTTTCAACTACTCTCTTCCCTTTCTCCTCTTCTCTCCCTCTCTCGTTCTGCCTGTTTCTCTGGCACTTCGCATCTGTTTGGTAAACTTCCGTGTACGTTTCGATGTTCTGAGAAAATGATTCGAACGATTTGTTTAGAGAGACGCGAGAAATAGCTCAAAAGGCGTAGAAACCCTCTGTCGTGTTTTTAATTTGAAACATTTGAGAATTTCTAGGAGGAAATGGAGAAACTGTTCGAGATCCTTGGGCTGAAATTCTTATTGAAGTTTTCAGTCTCTCGATCTTGCTGGCGATAAGAATTGCTCTACGCACCGACTTATCATAATGTTACAACTATTCTGTATTTCGTCACAGGTCCCGGTAAATCTATTTTCACTGATAACGCGCCGCGATAAAACTCCGCGCGTCTCTACGATCGCCGCGAGCCTCGGTCGAAACTGTTGGTAACAAGTCGACTACGAATGAACTGTTTAACGTTCTTCGAGACATCTTCGATTGTGTCTTCTGAAATAACAAAAGTGAAAAAGAAAAGAACAAAATTTTACATACAAATCCTCAATTACATTTATTTACGTGTTCTTACGTACGATATTTATAGTCCGTGAATCGGACAAGTACAAAATTTACTTGGCAAGCGGTGGCTCGATGCTTGCTAACAAAACGGAATAACACTCGATACGATCAATTCGAAGTGAACGCGAGTTATCCCCGCGAGTGTGAAGCGTAGGCCCGGCGATACGCGTGCCAAACAGTCAACTCCGAACTCGCCAGATAAACAGGGAGGAAAAAATGCGTTGGAACGGCAGTGAAAGAGAGGGAATGAGAAAAGGAGCAAGGGAATAATATCGAGAAATGCCCCCGGCAGAAAGAGAGGGAAAAACACGATACGAAAGAGAGAGAGAGAGAATGCGTGTGTGTACATATGTGAGAAAGAGTAATATCGGTCTATCTATAGAAGCTCGACTACTGGATGGGATAATTGCGTGGGGGGTGAAGTTGCAATCGCACATGCAACTGGTGGTGAGGGGGTTCGCCCTCCCACCCCCCTCCTCCTACGCCGCTCTGCCGTCAACACGGGGTAGGCAGACCGACGTAATGGGCACGTGCACACACGTGTAAGGTGCATCTATGTGATCGTCGAGGAAAATCACGGGACGATGTCAACGAACCCACGGTTCGTGACGATCTTCATCGTTTTCAACCTCGATGCTCGGCCGTCGTCCGACGTCGGCTCGCGGCGACACTCTCGCCGCGCGCCTCGTTATTTCGCCTTCTATCTCGCCGGATAAATCGCGTACCCGCGCGCGGGAATTTAATTACCGCGGCGGAGCAATTACGGAGCGGTAACGTCGCGGACGGGACAAAGGCGGGGATTTCCTAAAAGCGTCGGAACGAAACGTGCCCCCCTGGTCTTCTAACGTGATTTCTCCCTCGAACATACTACCACTCGCGATGCGATCTTCGTTCTTAGACGAGAACGCAGTCTCGTTTCACTGTTCTATATTTTCTGTGAAATCGGCTCTCGTCCTTCTTTTTTCGTTGTTGGTCATTTTTACTAAAGTAACGCTTCGATTTCATCTGACAGTTAAGTGCAAGTTCAAAAAATTGCAAAACTTTGTAATGCAACTGGAGAAAATTATTCCACGTCTGTGAAATGTCTGACAAAAATTATAAATTGATCTTTTTGACCACTGGTAATTCTAGTATTCATAAAGGGAACAATTAACATCTTTTAATTCAGAGAATCTTTCAATTCTGGAATTTTAATATACACACGTCAGAGATGTTTGATTGAACGTTCCTATTTCTTGTACACGCAATGTACCATTTTTTTTTTTGAAATGAGAATCCTTGAGAATCCAAAGTCTCACTTATCTAACGAAACTAAGAGACTGATTTAAAAAAAAAAAAAAAAAGAGGAATATAGCTGATTACTTTGATTTCTGAGTGTGACTCGCGCGAGGAATTTATTTGAGCGTGACGTAACCGAAGGATTAGCTCTCGGGACAACACTCTCGGTGCAGAGAGTTCTAAATTTATCGAATTTGGACAACGTCGACCGCACGAATGTCCGGATCGCTTCGTTTTCGAGAGGCTCCGTTTCGCCGCCGCTCTCTTTGTTTCCCCCGTTTCGAAAACAGAACGTGCCACTTAGGATAATTGAAGGAACAGCCGCTGCGCGCCGGCCTTGCAATACATTAAAAGCATCGCGGCGCAGCGTTAAATCACGCAGGTGGCGGATGTGTTTTCCATTTACCGGCAACGCTTCCTCCGCGTCCAAAGAAAGAAAAGAAAAACACGATCCCTGACACTTCAGTTCAGAAAATCCTACGATGCAATTCCGCAAGCTGGCGAACAACTCTCTCGTAGAGGTGGCTTGACGACAAAATTGCAATATTCCCTCAGTTTTAAGAATACTTAAGTATAACCGAAAAGGCAAAGCGAATAATAAATTTATTGTCAATTGTCTTCTCGATAATTTCTGTCCAGTCACGTCATACCAACGTGTTCGAAAGAAAAAGAAAGCGACGAATTGAATGTCCGCAAGTGGTTAAAGCCAGAAATACGTTCTCGACGATCGCTGACAATCTTATCAAACCCCTCGTAACGATGCCAGACCGATGTCAGTAGAAACTCAGGCGGCACGATGTCAAAAACAACCCCGGAGGAGATCAGACAATAAGGCTTCGCCGACAATAAAGATAATGAGGAAGATAATGAACGCGTCGGAAGAGGGAACAAATGAGATGAAAGAGGAACGGAGTAATTACACACAGTCTGTGTCAACTGAATTTCGTGGAAGCTGACGGCGAAACGAGGCGCGAGAAAACTCGCTTGGTTACCGATCGCAAAAGGATCGCTGCTGTCTTTGGCGCTCTCTCGGATATTATTTTAACATCTATCGGCACCTATCGATTTTTCCCTCGTTTTGCCAATTTCTTCTCTCCCTCTCCCACCTCCTCCTTACGACGATTTCTTTCTCGTCGTCGCGCACCAGTCTCTCCCCCTCGCGCCGTGTATTTACGTTCTGATCGTCCTCAAACTCGTGGAACCACCGTGCATTTGCGAGCATACTCCCGATAACAGGATCGATAAACATCGTTACTATTACACGGCAAACAGCGCGTCGGATCGCGCGCTAACTATGACGCCTCTCGAGTCTCAAGGATATTGTTACCTGCGCCGATCGATCCCCCCCCCCTCTCTCTATCTCTCGTGTGCGCGCGCGCGAGATCCTTATCACGTACGATCAGTGGCGTTCACTATCATGCGCGCGGAAGTAACTCGTATGCAGAAACATACACGCCTATTCTACTGGGTCCCCTTTTCTCTCTCTCTCTCTTTCTCTCTCTCTCTCTCTCTCTTGACGACTATTAAAATTTCTACATCGAGACCAAGATAGTTTTTAAGCGAATATCAAATAGTTGAATAATTGAATAATCGACGCTACAAGGGGAAAAATTTGCATAGCGATCTTTTCTCTTTCTTGGTCGCTGTTTGTTAAAATTTCTATAGCTTTCCTTCTTTACTATCCTTCTTTGCTCGAAACTGCTAAAATTTTTATAGCTTTTTTTTTTTTAATTAAACATACTTCGTTGCAAATATTTTTGCTTGATCGATGATTTGGTAGTTCAGAAAGAACTCTTTCTGAACTGACAGTAACTTCAAGTTGCTGATCAAAGTGGCAAAGACAAGTAAGCGAACCAACAACGCTGCAGATCAGTAGAATGAGACATTACTACGTTTCGCCCTCTTGCACGCTAATTCGACCGACAAACGTCAATAAAATTGACGAGTTGCAAGTATGAATAGTATATAAATACAACAGAATTAAACTGACTTTGATATTCTCCATTTATTATACGTTTGTCACCGCTTTATCGAAGTGTCTCACCGTTAAATCATTCAATTAATTAATTATTCGATTATATATCCCCGTGTTCTGTTTTCTAAAATTTTCAAAATGCGTGAAACACAGCTGAAACTTTTATTTTTCAGTACTCTTTAGTCTCGTGTTCTGTTTTCTAAAATTTTCCAAATGCGCGGAACACAGCTGAAACTTTCATTTTACAGCGCTCTTTATTTCAACCCCTTGCGCTGGCAACTGGTTCGCGGACCATAACGAACGACCGAACCGTATACAACAATTCGTCGCTTTCTTTTCCTTCCGAGCACGTCGATACGATGTCACTGAACAGAAATTATTAAGAAGCAATAGACTTATCATTCGTTTTGCCCGGGTTACGTTTAAATATACATAAAACTGAGAAAAAAGTGTTGCAATTTGGGAGACAAAAAATCTTCTCGACGTGCGTGGCACAAGATGTTAAGCTTGGCAAATACTTTCCCCAAGCTAACAACATGCTACCTACTGCACCACACGTCCAGCCACGTGTTATTTCTTCGTTTCTTCCAATGACGACACACGGAGCTATCTTAACTGCTATCATCGTTTCGTTTCCGCTTTATCTCCGTGATTTCCAGCACTTTTGCTGGAACCTGTACTCAAACGATTAACCAACCGCCCCCCTCGGGGGCACTCCGGTCGGTTATCTGGCCAGAAAATCGGATTTACAGTTATAGAAAAGGTAAACGACGAGGGGGGCAAGCTTTCCAAAGTTTTCACGACGACGTGTTTTCAAGGGGAGGGGGCCGCATTCCACGGATTCTTGCGACACAACTCGCGTGACACGTTAGCTAACGACGAAGCCCGATAGCCTATTTAACCCCTTGCGCTGGCAACTGATTCGCGGACCGTAACGAGTGACCGAACCGTATACAATAACTCGTCGCTTTCTTTCCCTTTTGAATAGTCAGGATCGTCGGTATAACACTGGACAGAGATTATTGAGAGGTAATAAACTAATCATTGGTTTCACCTGGGCTACGTTTAAATATACATGAAACTGAGAAAATGTTGCCTATTTGGGAAAAGTTCTCGAAAGTGCGTGGCACGTCATTCGAGCGCAAGACGTTAAGAGATCGCGAGGTAAAATCCGCGAGGTCGCTACCGACGTTATGCCAAACAGCGCCGAGCTAGAAAGCGAGGATAGATAAACCTGTCGACGATGGACACGGTCCGAAAAATCGATAACGAGCTTTCGAGTAGATTCGTATCGATAACGATCTCGCGCCAATGGGTTTTTAATATCGTGATCCCCCCCCCGAGAGAACGAGATCGGTATCGAGAATTGCTGAAACTCGGAAGGAGATCGAGAAACAGCTGTGTCGATACGAAATACCGAAATTTCTCGTTCGAGAACTCACTACGGCTGAAGGGAACGTAATGGAGAAGTGGATCGTGGATCTTCACGCGTTTGTGGGAATTGGAAGATGGAAATAATCGGAACAGATAACGGGCAAGTGTATTTGAAATGGAGTTGTAATGTGTGACAGATCAAACATAAATTTGTCCATAATTTAAAAATGCATAAAAGTACGGAGTCTATTGATAATTTCATGACTCGAACTTTACGACTGAAGTAATCTTTATTAATTCTTGTGCCTCTCCTCTCCTCTCTCTCTCTCTCTCTCTCTCTCTCTCTCATCTTGCCCCGCTACTGAAGTGGCTGTGTATAATACTTTCTTATAATTTGACGCACAGGCGATAAGGAACGACGAAGAGTTTTCGAAAATAATAACCTCTGACTTTTGTACAGTTGTCGGGCATATGTATTTACATACATTATGAATCGAAGTGTTCGTCGTTCTCGAGCGTCGTGATCGAAGAAAATCGAGTAACTTTGAAATCGGTTCTACTTGAAATACGATGGATCGTAGACATTTTTCGAAAAATGTTCACAAGTCTCGATCAGAATTGACAAAAGAATGTTTTTAAAAGCAAAAGTGTCAGACAAAATAGAACGTATGAAGTGTAAAAATAAACATTTTTTTCTGTCTGAAGAGCAGATAATTCGTTCATCGATATTAAACAAATTTTTTTAATATTTGCAGCAAATACTGACACTGAATAATGCTCGAGTACAAAAATGGATTTTTAACTAGATGTTCTAAAATAACTTGTTTCTATGGAACTTTTATTATTTTAAAAGATCACTATACGAATGTAACGCTTCTTTTCTATAAAAAATTCCACAAAAACAGTTTTTTCTTTTTTACAGGAAATATATATATATATACACATAGATATAGGTTGGGGCAGAATTTTTTTAGAAACGAAAAGAACCTGTTGATTTCGATCCCTGATCACGATCCAGTCAAACGAATACGATTCCGTTTCATTGACACTGAAAGGAAAAAGAAAAGAAAAAGGAAAAACGCTTGATCGTTGCAACCTCGAGTTCAATCTGTAAGCGAGAACAACCATAACAGAAGAATTAACATTTTAGTAAATAAATATTAACTCCTTATCGCGGCTCGCTTGTTATCAGGGTTTGTTGTCTGCGACTTTTTTAGAAAACCTCTGTGAAAGAAAGAAAGAAAGAGACACGAGTTTTGCGCATTTTATCGATATCCTCCGTACGCGATCGAGTGAGTCAACTTATCTTTTAATCAAATCTCTCTCTCTCTTTTACACCTTTCTTGCATGTACAGGCAATTTTGGAGTGATAGTGGACAGTAGCTCAGTAAGATATATCAACTTTTAATACAAAAACTTTTTCTGAATATCGTGCAGACTATAGAAAAGATTTTGATGTGTCCATTGTGGTAAATTTTCAAACAAATTTAAAGATGTACATAGTTACGAGATTATTTATTACTTCATAAAGTTATCACAAAGTTATTTGTATTCGTTGGAATAAACTTTAATATTCAATAGGATCATATTTAATGCTAATTAAATTACTCGGATCGATTAATTACTTTCATTTAATTGCCAATTTGTTCGAAGTGAACTATAAAAATTTGTGAAACTATAAAAATTTCCGAGGCAATTGTCGAATACTTTTGCAGGCGACTGTACGTCGATGTTATTCACGTAACAACGAAAAGAAACGGATCGGCTCGATCTGTTTCTCCCTTATCGATAATTCCGCGAGGCGCTCGATTAGTTGCCATCTCGGCGAAAAAAACAGTAACCTGATAAAACTCGACGCAAGTACTTTCGTGAGAAGATCGCGCTCCTTTCGTATTTTAATCAGATTACACTGTGTCGTGTTTTGTCTCCTTTCTTTTCTCGAGCGTGAGACGACATTTATGTGCTGACAGTGAAATAAATAAACAGAGTTTTTCTTAGAGTTTTCGCAGATAGAAATAAACTACGCGACAAATTGAACGCGTAGAATCGTGAGAAGCTTGAGACAAGTGCGCGATACTTTTGATAAAATCGTCTGAACACTCAGATACACTCTTCGAACAAACGTAGTTCTGCGTTTCTCGAACACGCACGAAGCTTAATTAAAGTAATCAGTTGCGATTACAATTCCTTTGTCGTTGTCATTGGACCAAGCGTTTTGCATTACGATAATACGTACGAACATGTATGAAAACAAGAGAAATACAAGGTGCGTCGGCAAAATCAACAGACTGTCATTCAGATAGAGAAAAAGAAACAGACTTTTCATTTTTAAAGCAGAGTCGATTGTACCACATGATACAATTTGCCGTGTAATTAAAAGATTATGTAATCTCGATAGATTGTAGTAACGAGAAGATCAAACTTTTTTTAAAGTTACCATGAAACGTACCATTTTATTCGTCCAATAAGGTTAACATTCCATTTCGTGGACAAATATTAAATTGACGGATATGATTGTGTTCACTTGCCTAATTCGAAACTTAGCGTTTTGAAGTTTTTTGAATTTTAGCGTCAAAGCACTCGATTTTGACTCTTCGCTTAACACTCGAAATAAATTTCCTTAATAATCGGATTTAACGCCACTTAATGACCATGTTCTTTTTCTTGCCTGTGAATGATAAATAATTCGTTTTGAAAACCAATTTGATTGAACTCCGTGCTCTAACGCAAATCGTTGCAGTGTAATTCAAACTTCGGTATGAATTTAATTAACTAATTTTTCGATACGAAAGTATAGAAATCCAAAATATTATATCAGTGAAAAAGAATGAGGATTTTTCCTCAACGGAGATATTGGAAAATTCTGTCAGATGATAGAAAAGTAACAATTGCAAAATTAATAAATTGAAATGCACTGGATGAAATTGGAAACCCTATGCCATAAAGTTCAAATACGATCTTAACAAAAATACTGAATATACCGATTTTTGTGCCAAGTAGGCCACTAGTTTTGCAAAATGTAGACCAGTCTTTGTTACATTACTAAAGTGACAAAAAAAAAAAGAAGATAAACATGGTGGATCTACTGAAATTCATTTATCCTAATAAACATGATTATTATAGAAATTTAAGAACATAGGCTCTCGAATGTACGTGATGAAGTGCATATTATTGCTGACGGTTCAACTTAATTACACTGACAATAATAACTGTACCAGTGACGGAACTATTACCATTAATTTGTTCTAAAAATCTGTAATAAAAAATTTCGTTGAAGGTTGAATTCGATTAACTTCTTTCGTGCGAAAATTATATACCTAATAGCAATAATTATTCCAAAAATATACTATCTTATATATTCTATACCTCTGACGAAATCTAGGCCTGTAATAATACATTTTACAATGTTCGTTTGATTTTATATTTTAAAAAGACCCTGTCACTTTTTCTCATCACTTTTTGTCCGAGTTAATCGATCCGAGCGGCTCGATTGATACCCTCAGATATCGTACCGCGGTAGTAACGGTAGAAAATTTTCTACCGTTATTAAAAATTTACTATCCCCCGCGTCGTTTCATGTGTCGCGATTCAAATCAACCAGCAAAAGTGAGCCATCTCTGACACAACTGTTTCGCGTCCAACGAGCAAAGCCACCGTTGAATTAAAAATGAAAAAAAAAAAAAAAAAATTCGATTCGATTCGAAACGAAACAGAGACACGAATTACGAATCCCGTTCTCGGCTCTGTTTTTTCTTTCCTTTTTTTTCTTTTTCTTTTTTCGATCTCGCCAGGCCAGCTCTCTCTCCCGGGCTTAATCGGATTCTGGTCGCGTCACCGGCTGTATCAAGTGTACTGTTAGCCGAGCGTACGAGCAACCCGTATATACGTTGCTCAACAATGTGTACATGCGCATTATTAATGAGCGTGTGCTTTACGCGTAGACTTCGGCATTCGCGCGAACCGCACGCTCGAGGCACGTGCATCTAAACCTGTGGCGCGAAACCTCGCCGAGCAATTGACAGGGGTAGGGACCATTTTGATCGAACCGATTTTACTCGAAGGATATTTATATCGTCACTGCGTGATCGTAGTGAAATAAAAAAAAAAAAAATAAAGGAAAAAATTAGAAAATTCGCGTGAGTTTCGCGAGATGTCGTGCAATCGGTTTCGTTACCGATCAAAAAATCGACAAAGAAAGTCACGCAAAAAGTGGACGATATCGAACGTTAAATAGCGAGTCTCTTGGCGCGAAATTCGAATAGTTTCGAACTGAGAAAAATTAGGAAGGAATTAAAAAGAGAGTGATGATTTTTAAAAAAATAAATGTGTAAATCTTGAATTTTAATCTCAACAAATGAAAGAAAGAAAAAAGAAAATATCTGTCGGGAAATCATACACGAAGAATGGTTATTGGATGTAAAGAAAAATCCGCCAAGAAGTAGAAGATTACATTCGAACATCACGCTGGTGACGAGAAGAGAAAAGAATCAATAAAGAAGCACGTTTAGAATACGATTAGACCGAAGATTTAGAAAATTGCGTCACGTTTCCGGTGGAGGGGATGGGAAATCTGTCTATTATTAACTATTCAGCGATACGAAACGTGACCCCGAAATAGCGCCACGAATTACAGTTTGACAAGAAGGTTATCAGGCTAGTTTCCTCGCTGCTGTAACCCGAGCGTGGTCGATTAAGCACGATTAGCGGAACCGTTCGATATATTCGCCGAAAGGTGATCTCGGGGAATGTTTACCAAGAATTCGTGCACGCGTCTGGTCGCCAGCGAGACTCCTCTCGGAATGAAAAATGCATAGTTGAATTCTACGGACGTTGGGACAATTTCGCGAGGAATGCAAGCTATGAGAGCCGAGGCCCGTCTATTACGGCTCGTCGTATTCACCTACCTTCCTGGAAATGCTCACTGGCAGATCTATAGAAAATTCTTCCGATAGTGATAATAACGTCTCGCTATTAACCATTTGACAGTGGAAGGAAACGACGGGGGGGAACGAGTCGGAAGGCAATTGTCTCTGTATCGTTGAGATTTCCCGCGTCTTTGATATCAGATACAACGAGCGAATTAATAATAAAGGCCAGTTTTATTTTCAGGCAATATAATCATCGGTGGTGTAATCTTTACGACTATGGTAATAACGTTACTGTAATATATAAAATATATTAATTTCAAATTGTTGCTCAATGGAGGGCGATTTTTAACAGCGTAATGAATTAATTTTGTATAGGCGATAAATTTTAATAATATATATATATATATATATATATATATATATATATATATAAATTTAACATCTTATATATATCATCACACACACACACACACGCACGCGCGCGCGCACAGAGTGTCTTGTCTCTGTAACTGCAAAAATTTTTAATCCTTATTGCACTGTACATTTTTACGCGTTGCACGACTTTGGAACGAAATCAAAGTCATTTTTATATATTTCCAATTGGCATTTAGTCGTGTTGTGATTTCACATACGTACAGTGGAGTTAATCATAATCGATCAATCCTTGATAGATATTTATGAATCTATGGTAATCAAGGATGACTCGTCGTTTCATCGTGACAAAAAAATGAGGCTGATTTTTTTCAACATTTCCTGGAAGCGTATCACGGTTGCGTAATTGCATGCCTGTTCAATATCTATTAGTATTTAAGATCGTTTGTCATTGTAACGAGTTCGAGAAAAAAAAAAGGAAGGAAAAAAAAACTCTTAATTTCTCGACGAACTGAATATTAACACGTTGCTATTCATTTTTCGTGGTGACGCAACATGACATGAATTTGATCTGCATCGACGTGGACGCCATAGCATTCGTTGTACATAGCTGTTAAAACGCGATATTCCGAGCATTCGGGCAAAATGTGACTAAAATTTGGATATCGCGATTAGTTTAAAAACAAATCACCTTTATCTCTCTTTCCTTTGCAGCTCGATAAAATTTGTACGCGTTAAAGTGGTGACGATTGTTCGTTATTTACCTTTTGCGACGAGATTTTCTCAGTTGCGCGACAGCGAGCCAAATTTTCGTCGACGCCGCAATTGCCCGGACCTACCTAAACCATCCACGAAATGTCTCATCAACGATCGAAGTCAGTCTCAGCTCAAGTTGCCGCGTGTCCGCGTTAATTCGTGATAATTATAACGTCGCGTCAGCTTCGTTGGCTGCGCTCTCAGGTAACTCAAAACTGAGTAATCTCGCGCGAGTGGCAAGGACACGTTCACAAGGTATCCACGGTGTGTGGATCTATCGAAAAGTCACGCCTAGTTGGTTAACTAGATCATCGATCCATCCTTCGTGCACGATCGAGAAAGCGATCGTTCAAAAAAAAAAAAAAAAGTCCCTGGTAAAACATTTCGCGTTCGAAGTCAGATGACGAGCGCGCGGGAACTTGAAAATCGTAAATTTCAGAGTCACTGTCAAAGTGCTCTAAGAATCTCTCGGTACAATTTACCTCTGTTTCTTTCCCTTTATGCGCAAGTGGAACACATGTGCGCGCAGTTTCATGGCCAACGACAACAAAGAATCTGTGACACGTTTCACCGAGATCAAAGAACAAGAAACAAAGACGAGGTTGTTCAGCGTTGTTCAATGGTGTCGAACATCGAATCTTCTCGTCGATGTCACTGGTATATACGCTGTGTCTGCTGAAATTTTCTGTAACCTCTTGCGCTGGAATGACGCGCCACGCAGGTCGGGAATTTTTTGTTCCAAAATTGTAACATTTTCTCAGTTTCAGGTATATTTAAGTAGAACGAGACAGGCAAAATAATTTCTATCCAGTGATATCGCACCGACCTATAGTTATAATAAGAAAGCGAAGGAATTGTATACGGTTATGGTCCGCAATCGGTTGCCCAGCGCAAATAGTTAACAGACCGATATTAAATAGCGATCGGCGATTAAATGCCTCGCTGGTATTAAATAATAATCGACGTGTAGGCAGAATTACGCAATCCTGTATAACCTTTATTATCGTAACACCCGCCGAGGACGCGCCGGACGAGCTTCATCCCTGATATTTGTATCAACGAGACACGAGATTCTCACAGAGATACATAATCCGCGCGAGCTTCTCGTTACGCAATCCAAAAGTACGGACGTAATATGAAAATTTTACTTTGCGAAACTGGACGTTCGATCGTTGACGAAAAAATTTCCCTCCCAAAACTGTCGGCGTCTCTTTCGACACGAACGCGATTCCCGATCAATCGTCAACGAATAGACAACTGATCGTTTTCAATCCTACGAATTCGATCGTTCCGACATCCTTCCGGCGATCGTTCGTGATCTTTCCCAGTTTTCTTTCGAATCGCGCGAAATCTCGCGTACCGCCGCACCTAGCCAAATCTCGTGAGTTTCGCGCAGAGAATTCTGTTCTGATGAGATTCTTACCGCGAGCCAGGAGTTCGTGAGAGAAACGAAGAAGAAGAAGAGGAGGAAGACCACCGAGGAGCTGACCGTTCGCCACGATCGGCCGCGAGTGCTCCTTGAACGGACGTAGGACAATCGGCGAGGAAAAGCGCGGGAGACGTGGTGCGCGATTGGTCGACGAGGGGACCCGAAGCGGATTGGCTCTCCCTTCTTCCGTTTCGCCCGGCAACGACCGCGCAAAAGCGCTCCTCGGACGAGCCGCGATAACCGGAGTATCGGCGATTCGCGGCCGTCTCTCCGCGGAGAGACGTTTTCGCGCTTCTCCTCCCCCGGGGACCGAACCGAGTGAATCACACGAGAGGACCACGACTACGTATACGATGGGGGGCTAAGCGGCGAGAGGAAGCGCGTATCAAGGACGAAGGAGAGAAACGAACGCGGCGATTTATCGCGACGCAGGAGAAGAGGAGAAGAAAAGGAGATCGCGGAGAAGCGGGACGCCGGATCTTTGCCAGAGGTTATCTCAGACGTCGCTTCGCGGGACGTCGATTTCCCGGGTGTTAGAGAGGCGAAACAACATGCAGATGTGTACGCTCTCGCGACAATAATAGGTCGAGGGAGGGGGGAGGGGGGGGAGAGGCGGCGCGAAAATTAATATTAATATAAATTTGAAATTAATAAGATTGTCGCGTTACAGCAAAAATTTATAAAATGACGAAAAAATGTAATTGGAATGAATTTTGCAATCGTTGATAATAAAAAAAATTGTCGCGATGACTCTTCACGACGATACAATTATTCAATCATGAAATAGAAATATTCTTATCCTTAAAGATAATGTTAATAAGAAAAAATTTATTAAAAATTTTGAATCTACATGTGAAAATTATTAATAATAATGAAAGATATGAATGTAATTGAACACTTTTTGTTGAATTTTTTATAATATTTAAAAGTCTAATTAATAAAATTACCAATTATTATTAATATAAAAGAAATTAAATTTTATTATTTTATTTATTAAATAATAAATAATATATCACATGTGTATTTAATATTAATTTAATAATTATGTATAAAATGCATCGACCCCATTTGCAGGCGGACGATTCAGGGGTTAGTTTTAGGGAAATTCCTTCGCACGCCTTGAGAAACCAGACGTTAAGAAACGTAAGTTGTTAAGATTAAGAACAGTTTTATTATTATTCACGATTTTATTGAAAAGCAAACATGAGGCATTACCATACGACGGTGTATTCTGAAATGGCTAACTCCATTGTAGACGAAACGTCAGGATGCAATTCCCTCCTCAGATAACAATAGCGTTAACCCGAAGTCGTAAAAGATTCTCTTTTACTACGTGCTTTATCGAACGAAAATAATGAATCACTTCGGAGCAGGAATTGACTCGTAAAACAGGAAAAAGACGGCTTGTATTTAACTTTTTTTATTGGTAACTTAAATAAAGCGCGAGTCTCGTTTAAAATGAAAATGGAGAATAATCGTACATTGGGAAAAGAACGGAAGAGGAAAGGAAGGTTCTCATCGACGGGAGCAAAAACAAGCGGAAGATTCGCCCAAGGACATCGACTTTGTTAAAGAAAGCGGCTCGAATGGAAATGCAAAACTATGTTATCGTCCGAGACCGTCGTAATTTCTTTAATTCCTTCAATTAATCATCCCGATAACGCACGTAAGTCAAGAAAAAGAAACACGAGAAAAAAAAATGGAAAAAAAGAAAGAAAAAATCTTGGTGATCCAGGCTTGTGAAAAGAAATTTCTGATAACGATCTGCGGCAACTCACGTCGATGATATAATACGCGGAACATCATCCCTCAAGTCCAAAGAGAAACTAACCTTCAAAGGCGAAACGCAGCTTCGCCCGAAACGAAGTTTGTGGTTTCTTGAGCTTCAATATAAATAGAAACGAAATGGAACGAAGTCGTCGAGGAAGTAACCTCGTAAATACGAACGACGCGACTCGTGTCGAACAGAACGGAAATGAAAGGAATATTCCTCCGAAGGATAATTCGAATGTACAACATTTAATTCTAAATTTCTGCGAGAGAAGTCACGAACTGGTTTCTCTCTGACAACGAACGTTCAACGTCGTTTACAGTCAGTTTCCTCGAGACGAAGGAATTAATTCAATCGTCGGATGCATAATTAAAAAAAAAAAAAAAAGAACGAAAAATTCTCCGCGTCTGTACATTCGTACAAATGTTGCATTAAAACACACATCGCACAACTGGTTTCAACCCGAGATATCAATTAGCAAACCCATCTGGGCATAATTCAATCGTTGAATATTAAGCAGCAATGATCAAGCATGCACATACGAAGACAGATAGAGAGGTTTACCGTTCCGATAAGGCTCGATCAACGCATTTCCGGTGTAACGAAGCTGCAGGAGCATTTGAAGATGCTCGTGTCCTGGCTCCAAGTTACCGCTGTTGGTCCTCCTCAGTTCCTGCCGCCTTTTCTCAAGGTCGGGTGCCATTAGACCCCCGAGGACCGACAGGCCCGCAGCGATCGTCTCTCGTCTCCAGTTCTCAAGCGTGCAGTTCTCCTTCGCACATCGATCGACGACAACCGATCGAACCTCGCGCTTTCACCTCGCACTGGCTCTCAACGCGAACGAACCTCGTCGTACGAACAGGTCGTTCCATGTCCACTGTGAAGGCGCGCACGTGTGCGTCGAAGCTAACGTCGATCGTCGAGTCACTTGGGGTTTTAGGACTTGGTCTTTTCGACGAGGTGTCGAGTCTCTCTCCGCACAAGGACGACCGAATCAAGTTGGAACTTGGAGGAACGAAAAGAGAAAAGAGACGTCGACGATCGAAAATCAGAGATAGGGGAGAGACGAAGTGGAAACTACGAAGAAAGATGGTCCGTCTTTCTCTCAAGTGGCCAACACTCTCTGATCCAACACAGCACTGACTCTAACGTTACTACCGAGCAAACACGAGACGGATCGATAACACCGTTCGAACGACACATCAACCGATCGCAACGGGTGTCAGACGCAGACTGCCGTTCCTCGTTTCATCGCTGATCGGCCAACCCGGCATGGTTTGAATAGCGAGTAAATAAGCCCCCACCATGGACAGTCGAGCAACACGTTTATACGCTCCTGCATCCCCGACCAGCTTCGAATATATCGAGGCGGAAGGTGACCAATCAGCAGCCGCTAATTAAACCGGCTATCTATCACATCCCGAAGCTACTGGATGCGAGAAGCCCCGACGACACGACACCGCGTCGCGCACCGCTCTTTCCCGGCGAATAATTTTTTACCTATAATTTCGTCCCCGTTGGTACGATCGTTTTTCGAGGGGGGAGGGGGGGAGAAAAACAGACAGAGCGCGGCGAACGTTACAGGCCGGATCTATAATTGCCCTGGCTGACCGGCCATTGGAAAATACAAAAATTGCACTCCGCTCGTTACGGCGGGCTCGCGCGTCTAATTTGAAACCTTCGAACGACTGTTTTACGATCCCTGCTAATGGCAACAGTCATTAACAGTGTCTTTTAATTTTCCCTTCGTTTCGCCCGAATGACGAATAAATTTCAAAACACTACACATTTTCACATTTTAACATACGCGTTTTAATAATAATCAGTTGCACGTATTTATCAATTTTCTGATTAATATTAAGGGTGTATTCTGGTGATCCGGCTTTCTTGGGGATATTTTCCTAAGGAAACCATGACGCGTTTTGATATGAAATTTTCGCAAGATTATTAAGATATTTATAATTTTTTTTTTTTTCAACGAAATTAATGAAAGTTGTGGAAATATTATATAGCCCTAGGTAAAGCATGTTTTTAAAAACGGGTTCGAATGGCTGACGTGATTCAGGTTATTTTATCTGGTTATTTGAATCGAAAAAAATCAAAAAGCATCTTAATTACTATAAATATGGCTATAACAAGAACCAGTGAAACAGCGAAATTTCGAAAATCAAAAAAATGGCAGCATTTCGAAATTTAGATATCGATTTTCCTTCTGCTTTTCGTCTTTCGGTAAACGAAAATAGAAAAAAAAAACATCAGATTTTGAATTTCAAGTCAACTGAAACGTGAGATGTCCCGTTGTCAGCCAGTTTAAAAAATATGGATTTGAGAAAAACATATTTGAAGTTCTTGTTACCCATTGTACAAAGCTATTCGTACTTGCAACGAATTTCAGACTTACAGAGGGTAAACTGACTACTGAATACCTGAAAATATACCTGGAATGACCAAAAAGGATCTTCCTCAGGAACCTTTCTTTAAAACCCAAAACCTTCGACAACAAAGGTCGAGTGAAATTAAGGGAACGATTTATCTACGGCTACGACGGTACGTTGCAAGCAGTACACTGTTTCCTTTAAACATCTAACTTTGCTTATTTTACAAATTTCAACAAATCTTTTTACATAGAGATTTCAGAGATTTTCGAAAGTGTATACTTTGAGAAAATGTAAGAAAAAGAAAAAATTAATTTTTGTTAAGCTGAATTACCAGAATACCCTTTTTTCCAAGCCACACACGCTTCTAATAAAATACTGAATTTCACCGAAATGAAACGAAAGAATTAGGTTAAGACGTTTAAGTAGACAAAAGAATAGCATAGTTAAATATAGGTACAGGATGAAGCAAATAGGATACAAATGTATTACACGTAGAAACTTATGACAAATGCAATGCGAAAATGTGCGATGTTAAGAGAAACCAATGTAAAGATCAAAGTCAATTTCAAGGCCGAAAAGACTGAAATAAATATACACATACCTGCATACTAAATTGCACTGTATTCATCAACGTAATTTTCTTCGACAATTTTCAAAGGTTTTTGCAAGATTTCGTTTTACGATCCTTTCTTTCGAAAGATCCTTCTTTTTTCTGTCTCTCTCTCTTTCTTTTTCTAGTCTCTGGTAAAGTCAGTAATGAATGGTTAAACGAACGAGAGAAAAGTAAATTTGAATATTTGAATAGCGTCTCACGTTGGAACAAAGCAACAGGTAGGCTCCAAAATGGCCGCGCTCTAATTGGCAAGCTCGGTGCCGAATTGGTTTCGCCCCGAAAAACGGCCAGCTCGTCTTTCGAGAATCGACGGATGTTTGCTCAACGAATAACTGTACGACTGCAGTTAAGTTAGAATTCATTATCGTTCGAATAATTGCGAACGGTACCGCATTAACCCTTCGGGAGAGCTCGCTGAGAAACGAGCTAAGCACTCTGTTCACCTGCGGTTCTAATTGAACTTTTTACACCAATTTCGCAGCTTACCGTTGTACCGACGAGTCGATGGCGATGAACATCGTAGAGAAATCAAGGCCAAGGTATTCACGAGTGCGCGTGTACTCCCGTTTTGATCTCCCGTGGATTTTTATTTCTTTTGCTTTTTCGTTCTTCATCGATTTTCGCGTGGATTCCTTACGAAACGAAAATTCAGAGTTAAACTCTCAAGTTAATGGTTATTGTCGATTCAAAAGGTTCAACTCGGGCATTTGCCTGAAACTTTAACAGCAAGAGCAATTAGCGATTAAAAAACGTGCGTCACGTAAAGTAACTGTTTAGTTTTCAATTGTCTCTTTTATTCCAAACTAAACCTACGTTTCGGAACAATAAGAACGATAATTTAATAAAATCAAAATTGAACGCAACAAATATTCTTATTGCTTCTTTTTTTTCCTTTCTTTCTCTGTTTCGTCGTGTTATGCTTAATTGTAATTTTTTTTTTACGGTCGATCAAGTGCATAATATTTGACAAAAAGTCGATCAACGACAAGAACAATGAGAGAACGTTTTCGATCTGATGGAAGTGATGCGAGGAGGACTAATCAAAGGAAAATATCTCGTAGACAGCTTCGTAATTAGATCGTTAATGACAATAGCTCTTGTTACCGTAACTGACGTCAGCGGGAGATGGAGAAAATCTCATGGCTCGCAGGATCATCTATCGACTCTTCGAATCCTCCGAATCTTAATGATCATTCCATCCATTTCCAACGACTTCAACTACCTTTAATGCCAGGATATCAAATAGATTATCAAAATTCAAGATTGTATCGTCGGACAGCGAGTTTCTATGAAAATTAATATTTTTGTATACGAGAAAAAAATACGACTGAAGAAAGAAAGAATGAAACCTGCGTAGGAAATTTATTTCATCGTCTGAATATTCTCAACGAATACTTCATACTTGGATATTTCTGCGTGTCGTTTGATACATTTTGGAGCATTTCAATTCCTAAATCAAGGTATAAAAAGAAAACGACGTACATCGACGCCTCGATAACGATCGAGTCACTAATAATCCTCGATTTTTACGAGATTCATCGAATTATTTCACTCTCGTGGCGAGTGTCGCGTGAAAGACTTTTGAAATTACGCAAGGTCAGGACGATGAACTGTATGAATGGGCCTGTTATCTATTTAGTTAATTGCAAACGCGATTCCGCGACGAAGATTAAAAAAAAGTGTAAGACGAGAGAGAGAGAAATAAAAATCGCGTGAAATCGTTCGTTTACGTAACCTGGCCAGCAAGAGCATAATCTGACAATGCGTAATCGTGCAGAAAAACGAAATATATATCACCGTCCACGAATCAAAATATAATAATAACGAATAAATTGTCGTAATAATCATAGGATAAAAATTACAATTGAAGAAATTTTGAGGGAGTCGAGGCAACTCTCGTTCAGCGACTATTCAACAATTTATGAAGGAGAAGCTGACTTATTGTAAAGCTCTGACCAATTTTCTTCGTTCATTATTTTACAACGAATTTCATTTTATAACGAACTTGATCTTACAACGACATAGCTAGCCAAAAGCAACGGATCATTTAATATAGTTGTACGAAATGTCAGCAGATATTCCAACACTCACGATTGGCGACTCGGTCGATACGTCGATATGTCGAAAGACGAGTGACTCGAGACCAGACAGATTGTTTGCCGTATTTCGACGACGGCGAAGATTTCGCGAGGTTATGCGATTTTATCAATCGAACGAGGCAAACTTTAAAGTGTCTGTCGATTCGATTAATTAGCGTCGAAGGTTAACTACTTGCCCGATCTCCGTTTGTCGGAGACTGTTTCACTTGGTGCGAGCGTAACGCTCTTGCGTATTGATCATCGACGCTCGTTCCTCATTCAAACACGTGGAAACCTTCGCCTCATTGATATTTCTTTCAATCTTTCTTCTCGAACCTGCTGCACGTGTAACATCGTTCGGTGTTTATTGCATAAAGATAGTTCGCATATTAAAGTAAGCCGTGAGTCAACGTTACAGACGATGGCAAAAGTTGCTCGTTACACCATTGATTACCTCTCTGTGCGTTTAATGGGAAATTTGAAGATGTCAAAAAAAAAAAAAATTCACGCGGTGCGAACATTTACACTCGCGATCGTTTCAGTAGAAGAAATTGAATTTTCTATTTAGGTGTTCTATTTCTGAAAAAGTCTAACAAACCGCGGTTATTAATAGATGGTAAATAAGCTTTAACTGTTGCAAGAACGAGTGTATCGGGAACGATGGAGATGAATAACGAAAAAGAGACGAACGTTTAATGCCCGGGGAGTGGCATAACGATGAAGTAATCAGCATTAAAATGTCAACGATCAAATGACGAAATATCGAGCAATAAAGTTTTTTTCGCGTTGATATTTAATGTTCACGCACGAACGAGTTCAACATTTTAATGAAAACGACGATTCTAAAAAAAGGAAAAGAAAAAAAAAAGGGATCTAACCGAGTGTTGTGCTGGATGAAACAGGAACTCCAAACTGCAGCGAACTACGTGTTTAAAATCAAGTTACCAATGTTCACGCAGTCAAACGTTTCCAAACAAACGTTTCGCCTCGCCGCGAAAGAAAACATTTGGAATCGAGAAATCTGGAGGAGAATCAAAGAAATCTTTCTGCATGAAATTTAGAATGTTTCTAGAGTGTTTCTTTTAGAATGTTTGTATATTGTTATGTATAATAATATATATATAATAAATATAATATAAATTATTATATATAATCTATATTATTATATTTTATATATATTATCATATACGTCTAATTCTTTTGGAATGTATATTATGTACGCAGAGTGTGTTCGACGATACATGGTACTGTGCCTTGTGTACATAGCAGATTAATCTCGAGTATTTATTCACGAAGCAAAGAACTATCGGCAACTAACTTTATTTTAATTTTTTAGTAAAAGTCACGTATTCTGTGTCTCCGATTCACGATTGACTCGCTTCGAATGTTCAACCCGGCACGATTCACATACACTGGGCGTAAAAAGTATCCGTACAGTGACTAATCACGACTAAAATGCTGAATAATAATATTTATCGAACAATATTTTTTAAACAATCATGGTACATCTATTCTCCAAAGTCTGTAGAGCAACAATATCAAATAAACAAAAAAAAAAACATTCATATTGCTTATACAAATATCAAGAAAAATGAACAAAATGAACGCGTAATAAGTATTCCTACAGTTCTATTGTCATTATCAAGTGTACAAGTAATTTAAACATTTACAATAGAAACAACGAATAATTGTAAAATTAATATTTATAAATTAATAATTTAGTACTTAGTAAGGTTTCCCTTTGATTTTATTATTGCAGCTAGCCTTCTAGGTATTGAATTAACCAAATTAGATGTGATTTTATTAGTAATAGTATTCCATTCGTTGATTAAAGCATATTTTAAGTCTAATTTAGATGAAATTGTATGTTTTCGAATTGATCGTTCCAGATAATCCCATAAATGTTCAATAAGGTTAATATCTGATGATTGCGGTGGTGTTTTTTAAATGTCCTGTTTCAAAAAATCCAATAATTTTGAAATGTGTAGTAGAAAATTATAGTAACAGAATTATACAATAAAAAATGAACGAATAGAAAAAAATTAAATTAAAAACGAGAGGGTCTGAGTCCAAAAAAAAAAAAAAAAAAAAAGGACGTAGCCAGAGTTTGATGTTCGTGGCGACTGTTCGTATGTCGATTGTTAACGGAGCGGGTGTAGTAAACAAATCTGAAACGATGTCCATCTGAAAGCAATGGTCAGGACTCGTGACCCCAGTCTTAAAGGTCTCGCTTTAATCGAGTCAGCACACTCCGCTCGCGCTAACCAGCCGTCTATCTCCCCGCGTGCATGTACAATTTTTTTCATCCAACACCCACCAATGGGTGGCGAGTGCTCCCGAACTCGCCGTAGCCGGTTCTTTATCGCCGTATCCAGACTAATCTAAAAGCGAACGATCGACGGGTCGCGGGCCCGTGTTTTCGTCGCGATCAAACATTTATTCTAGAGAGAGAGAGAGAGAGAGAGAGAGAGAGAGAGAGAGAGAGAGAGAGAGAGAGAGAGAGAGAGAGAGCGTGCACTGTCGAAATAGTTCGACACAAACGTCTGATTCATCTCACGTGCGCACGAAAATGTGTCACGAGTTTGTGAAGCTTGTTTCGTACGAGCATATTCGCCGGCAAACGAAAGTTTCTCGACGATCGTCGGAGGAACAGCTCTCGTTCTGCGGTCGACTCGAAAGCAAGACAATTTGCAATTTTCTCTTGAAAGCTCGTGGATCTCTGACTGCTCTAATTCCGGGATCTGAAGTTACTCGCTTCTAAAACGGTACGCGAGATTACGATTGCCGCTTTGCGATAAAATTTTATCCCCTCTGAGAAAAGCATCCTTGTACTTTCTTTATCGAAAATTCGCCGCGACAACTACGAACGAGAGACTAGATTAGCATTCGCTTCAGTGTGGATCAATTGGCGATCTTAATTCGTATCGCATCGACGTACATCGTTCGCGCGAGTGCTGTAGATCCTTCCGATAGATCTGTTGTCCGTTCGAACAACAACGAGAGAGAATTGAGTCGGAGACGATAAAAACCGGGACACGTGTGATAAACAGAGTTTTCGAGTGTCCACGAGCGAAGGCTAAAAACTCGAAAATTAACGTCGGTCAACGAGATCATCGTTCTGCCAACGAAAACGCGTTATCGGCCCCGAATGTATCGCGATAAGAATATAAAAATTCAATCGAATGAAAGAATATGAATTTCGAGTGCCCGTCGGACAATATTGCCGTGCTTTTATATTTAAAACATATTATCTTCTGGTGTCTGTTTTTTTTTAAACATCTATCTATATCGCGCGGCAGTGTGAGCGGAAAAAAAATAAATTTTATTTCGTATTTTGCAAGTTCGTATCGCCATGCTTCGTTCAGTACAAGCCGCTACGTTCATTCGTTTATTCCGAATGAAATAAAATTCTTTGATCGTATGAAAATCCATCGATCAACGTGTGTCAGCGGTAACACCCCACCGATCAACATTCCATTGGTTAGATCTTCATTGTCGGGGATCATCGACCGTGTGCCCACTAATCGGATTTTCTCGATCAAGTATCAACAGGCAGAATAATATAAACATCATCTCGCTATAGTGACTCTAAATTGTCACCATCATCATTGTTGCCTGATGCTGACGCAGAATCACACGTGACAACATCATTATTTCCAATAACATTAGAACCATCAAAATGACCAATTTATAATTATTATTAGACACTGTATTTTTAAGGATTTGAACAATTTCTGAGTAGAATATATGAGTAGAAGCTTGCTATGCTCCGTTGTATGATAAACTTCCTCTACCTTTTTGTCCTCAGCTTCTCTGATGGAAATTTCGTGTTTTAACCTCTTGCGCTAGAAACTGATTCGCGGACCATAACGAGTGACCAAACCGTGCACAACAATTCGTCTTCTTTTTGAATTCATCGGTATATCACTGGATAGAAATTACCAAGAAGTAATAAATTTATTATTTGTTTTGCCTGAGTTATATTTTAATATACTTAAAACTGAGAAAATATCGTTCTCTCAATGAATATTAATAATATAGTAATATATAAGTTATTAACCTCTTGCGCGAGTAACTGGCTTGCGGACCATAACGAGTGACCAAACCGTGTACAACAACAATTCATCTTCTTTTTGAATTCATCGGTATAGAAATTACTGAGAAGTAATAAATTTATTATTTGTTTTGCCTGGGTTATATTTCAATATACTTAAAACTGAGAAAATATCGTTTTCTATCGTTCTCCCAATGAATATTAATAATATAACAATATGTATGTAAGTTACTAACCTCTTTCGCTAGTAACTGGTTCGCGGACCATAACGAGTGACCAAACCGTGTACAACAATTCGCCTTCTGTTTGAATTCATCGGTATACCACTGGATAGAAATTATCGAGAAGTAATAAATTTATTATTTCTTTTGCCTAAGTTATATTACAATATACTTGAAACTGAGAATATATTGCAATTTTGGAGCAAATATTCTCGATCTGCGTAGCACGTCATTCCAGCGCAAGAGGTGTTAATCGTCAGTAGTTGTAGTGTATATAAGACCTGACCTAACATTAATGTTCTCCAAGTTCTCGCAAAAGACCTAACATTAACGTCAAAGCCGTCGAAAAATATGAGAACTATAACAAACGTTGTATCGATGAAGTAGTACGTACGAAAATCATACGGCAGAACGTATGCAAATTAAAAGAGACAAAGGGACAGGCGCTCTACTTCCAGATTGTCGTCGGTATAATCTACGAGACCGGCTCGCGAGAGCGTTCTAATTTTACGTAACGACGAACGAGACACCGTACCAATATCTTTTTCCCCATTTCGCAACAACGATCCTCGTTCCGAGACCGCGATTCATTGCAAAATAACGTGGCAGCGGATCTGGTTATAAAAATGGCCGGCTTCAACGAGCAGGGAAACGAGATTGAAACAAGAAATACTGGTTGTCGTTTTAAATTGGACGACGCTTATTGATAACGCTTAACGGGTGATATATACAATAGTGAACTGGCAATGTTCCCGGGTTCGAGCAAATCCCGCTTATTTGTCAGTGTTTATCGACGTTGTAATTATTATTCCTTAAAAAAAAAAGAAAGAAAAAGATCAAAGTTATCGATTCATCAACGATTTTGTTTATCGTTGATACAATTCCGGTCTTAAAATATATCGGAATCAGAATTAAACGACTTGGCACTTACGTACGACCGAATCGAGTGCCGATCATTCTCTCAAAAACAGATACGATCGATCGCATTTGGTATATCTCAGCAATGTCAAAGATACCGAGATATCGAAAACTTAAAACTGAGATCGAACGAGAGGGGAGTGGATCCAAATTAATCAAAAAAAACTGCAGAACGTTCCCTTTCCATCATGATTTATTTCGCAAATCTAACTTACACGTTCATCTTCTCAAGCGTTGCAACACGTGTAACAACAGGCTCCAATTCTAATTACCATTTGTACTCGCGATACTGCAAAATGACTTTTGCACGGAGATTATTCGAATTGCATATTTTCACGAAAGAGAATTTGAAAGAGAGAAAATGCTCGATGCAACGATAGTTTTCAACAGGTAGCTCTCTGAAGAGGAATGAGTTCGCGTCATCGAGGAGCACACACACGCATACACACGCAGTGGTTCAGAGGCTCGGCAAATGACAGTGCGAAGATCGCTGTCTTGCTCGAGGAAGCACGGCTGAACACGATTAGATAATCGACAGGCTGACGCGATCAATTAATGCGCAGACATAAACGTGGCACAATTTCTGGCATCGATCGTGACGTCAAGGGGACATCGCTGCAACACCGACCACAACTTTTAAACATGCAACTTCCAGCTGGTTTTCGTGTAAACTATACGAAGAAAGGATAGAGTCGAAATTTTTGATTGACTTTTCTTTTTGATGGCTTTGTTCCAATTGTCTGATGTTTGGTGGACAACAAACAATTTGTATAATAATTTATTGTTGAATTTATGATTTCCTGCGGATTAAATCTTCGCGCCGAGTAATTAAACTATTCTCGCAAGAGTCCTAGAAAAATAACTTTAATCTCCATTTGCCTTTTTAACGTGACTAATCGACTGATCAACTCCGCGAGTCGAAAAGATTTATCAACTGTCTCGTGAAACAGGAAATCTCTCGAAATTTCAAATTTGAGGCAATTACAATTAAAGTAAATTAAGTTGCATTTGCATGATACAAAGGCATCACCTGTTCGTATATCTGTAAGTGAAATTGAAACGAATGTAAAGTCGTTCCTCAGGCTAGTCTTGAAAAATCGTGTTCGT
The DNA here is from genome assembly GCA_036937485.2 of Tetragonisca angustula. Lineage (NCBI taxonomy): Eukaryota > Metazoa > Arthropoda > Insecta > Hymenoptera > Apidae > Tetragonisca > Tetragonisca angustula. Next base: position 1,526,472 of record JAWNGG020000017.1, on the reverse strand, counting down.
TGTTCTTCGAACGAAACTTAACGAGCGTTACGTGGCGTTTCCCGCAGCCATTATCCTGAATCATAATCTGATCGTTACGAGCGATCAGAGCGATTATACTAGAGCATAAGACGCATGCGACGAGACGCACGTATCCACAACGAGGATTTTTGAGATTTTTAGGATGCGTTTATCGCGTGAATTGCACAACCTACTCATCAAATTGCATAATATTGGCGCTGTTATTGTTCCAAGTGTCACGGAAGAATTTTCATATTCTCACACCCGCGATTCCCGGTATGAATATCACATTTGCATGTACGTATCGTGACCATTACAGAGATAATCTATTTCTAAGTAATATTATTATTCGATGCAACGTGCAAAACGCTTAATGGACGATTACTAGTAAGTTGTTGTAATAGATCGGCGAAAGAAAAAGAAACGCGGAGCGGTCGAACAATTGCATAATAACCGGCGATTCTATGCAATAAAATTGTTGTAAAGATAACAGTGATGCAATCGCGAGGCGAGTTTCCCAATCGCGGCAATGAAATTAATTTCGCCAACTCCTTTTGTTGCGATAAATTCCAACGTATCCTGCGATAGTTTCCGACCTCTTTTTTTGTTGTAGAAAAAAATATCTGAGACACGTGAAAGATAGTCGAAGGAAATAATAATTCGACAAACTCTTGCGAGAGATAAATGATATTTAATATTGCCTTTACTCCGTTAATGTGAGTCTACTTGATTTCAAAAATCGATTGAAGTCGTGCAGAATTTTAAAACTGCTCTTTAAAGAGAGAACTTCCCCTCTTGGAATCTGCGACTGATTTTTGGGATCTTGGTAAAAAAAATTCTCCATTCACCGCAAAGGAGAATCGTAAGTGGATTTCTCCGCGTGCAAATGAAAAGAATGTTTGACACAATGCGTAATGATGCAGCTATTAATACAAATAGTGACGCATCATCCACGCGCTCGGGTCTTTTTCAGTAATCGCAAATAACTGTAAGTGCCACGCTCGTCGAGAATTTCTTGTCGCAAAATTGCAATAGCATTCTCAGTATCAAGTATAAGACAAGTAATAAATCTATTACTTCTCAATAATTTCTATCCAGTGAATACAACGACGAGTTCGAGAGGAAAAGAAAGCGGCGAATTATCGCATACGGTTCGGTCGCTCGTTATGGTCCGCAATCGGTTGCCAGCGCAAGAGGTTAAATTTCAAATAAATCGGACAAACCTGACCAAGCAAAAGATACACCCTCGCTAAAACAGCAAGAGGCAATCACACGTTCGATCAAATCTTAAAAGAGATTCGAAGAGATCCGAGAGCTTCGAAATTAGAAGAAATTTGACATATATCGGGCAACAGAATCCACCGTATATTAATATTAGATTTTATCAAAATAGAAAAGTCGCAGTTTAAAGTTGCTCGTCTACAGCAAGCATCGAAACTCTATCAAAAGTAGGTTTGTTGAAACGTGCTGACGCTTTCGTTAGAGAGCAGTTTGATCGTTTCTTTGCGGCCAGATGGATATGCAAGATTTCCAGGTCTCGCCGTGAACTCGACCTTGTGACAACGACGAAGCGTGTATCACACGCGCGTCCACGAGCTCGCACGTAGCTGCTGTTTAAAAATCGCGTGCACTCGGACATGTGAAAAAGCGTGTGACGCAAGTGCACGAAGCGTCATACGCGAGCGTAACGATGTTGAATGAAAACCGGCGTGCATGCACTGTCTTGCAACGAAAGCGAGAGAATGAATTTGAATGTAAAAGACGCGGGGCGTCTAATGATGTCGTTGCGGCACGTGTGGATTACGCGTTCTTCATTTGAAATGGAAATTAGTTCCAGGAGGCCAGGTTAGCTGGTAAATAGCTGACTTGACGCAGGATTATTTGTTGCAGAATATTTCGACTGAATATTTGACATTCCACGTCCGCATGAAACAATATGGTCCCTGTAACGCGCCGGTTCCTCTTTTTAAAATCCCTTTCGCGACAAACTCCTTTCGACGAGCTCGATTCGCGATTGCGAAACTCGGTGATTCACGTTTCTATTCTCGAACTGTCTTATCTAAATTTATGATAATTTATGATAGAGCGCAGTAAGTTCGTTAGCAACGTCTCACAATGAACTTTACAGTTTTCGTAGCAAACACGATAAATGATTTCAGAGTCAGAGAGCGAGAAAGAGAGAGAGAGAGAGAGAAAGTATTCGTTTGCGTACGCTTTTCGACCAGGACAAAATCGACTCCACCCTGCTGCTCGAAGGTCGAGCAAATATTGGAAAGACGATAGAAACTTCTAGGGCACTCCAATCGTCGGAAGGAAAACGGGAAACTGATCGATATAACCTCGAACAGATTAAGTATCAGCCTCGATCTATGTGTGGACGACAGTCCACTATCTAACGCGTACAATGGTCGCGGGTCCAAAATTCAATTTAATAAGAGGGAAAATATATCAATTATAATCCATAGACAATCGCGGCACCGGCTATCATCTTCAATCGAGAACGACGACGGCTAGTCTAAAATTCAATTCAATGAAAAAGGGGAATCAATTGTCGTTTTAACTGTTCGAACGACGTTTAAATATCTCATTGAACGACTGACGAGGTTCAATTCGTAAGGTTCCGTTCGTAATCTGGCTGTCGTTAGATAATTAACAATTCACGCGTGTGCACCGATCGAGGCGAGAATTCAAACGTTGCGAATAAGAGGAGAATGGAGTGATAAAATCGTATCCTCGCAGTGAGAGATCGACCTTAATCCGCAGCAACGGATCCAACATTCGATCTACGGAAGAGAAACCAATTATAACCTAAAGCATTCGACTCACTCTCTCTCTCTCTCTCTCTCTCTCTCTCTCTCTCTCTCTCTCTCTCTCTGGCACTCTTCCATTCGCTGCAAACCGAAATTGACCAACCGCCTCATCAATCAAGAGAGTCGTCTCGGGTGATGGGAATGGTCAATACGCAGAAACGAAACCTGAGAGAAAGAAACCCGAAAGAGAAACCACGGGGGAAGTTAGATGTCGAATCTGAAACTGGAAGGGGCGGCCAGATGCATGCTCGGGGTAGGAAAAGCACGTTCCCGATCCGTAACGAAGCCATAGGTCCGAAAGGGGTTGCGATGACGCCACAGCGACGAACCGAGGGACGGCGCGCGAGATTTCGCGCGTGAGTGTACTCGAAGAGGAGCGATCGACAGTCTCGTTCGGCTCGTTGAACATAAATCTCGTCTCCCGGTTGGACGATGACCCGTACCCGCTTATTTATCATCACTGTTTCTCTCCGTTACGGCTCAACGCTATATGACGGCCGACTGCTGTAGGTTCCACAGACTAACTTTTGCCAATGGCCAACTTGGTTCTCGCCGAGAATTAACAACGTGCGCGTCGTATGTAAATGGGCAACGACTGTTTATACATCTTTGAACGTTGTATTATATGCATATATATATATATTTGGTCGCTCGTTACGGTCCGCAATCAGTTGCCAGCGCAAGTGGTTAACTTTTACAAGCTATTACAATAAACGGAAGCGTATCGTTAGTTTTACAATGTTATCTAGTTATTCGCGTTATTCGTTTAAAATTCGCCTAAATTCTAATTATTCCGGAAATATTTCCAGAAATAGAAACGACACGGTCACCGTAAAATCAACAAAAGTACAATGGTCCCTTCTTATCAAGACAGTACACATTACGAGTTTCGTCAAAAGCAAGCCAACCGTGTTACTCAAAGCAAATTTCACGCGAAGATCGTTCCCGGATTTCGACGCATCTGTGCGTCATACTGGTCGTTCGTACGTGTATTTACGACAACACCTCGCAGACCGTGCACGTGATAGAGTGGTTCGTAAGCCGATCCATGCATGTCTATTTGGCCTGTCAACAATCGTTATCGGCACGACACTGCCAATAAATTGTTTTCAACTGATAATGCTATATATTCTGTCGAAATTTCCTCTCGCTGGCTCGATTCGACTGACCGAAAACGAGCAATCGAATCGCTCGCGACCAACTGAAAGCTGTCGCGGATTTGAACGTGAATTATTCGGCGCCGATATCTCCGTTTGTCTGAATTAATCACGTTATTACGAATTCCTCTCCTCTTCTTCTTTCTTTTTTCTGTTCTCTGTACGATATAATGAAAAATTAATTGGCTAATTGATTCGAACACGTTACGCAATTGGGAATTCATTTGGTTAGATTGCGTGGAAGAGGCTAATATATTTTTCTCATTTCTCTCTCTCTCTCTCTCTCTTCTTTAAGTTTGTCAATCGAATTTGACAGTTGTTAAAATTCTCGACCAATCGAAATCACGAGGCATGGGAAACTGATTGTTCGGCGAACTTTTCATTCTGAAAAGAGTCCTCGCCGCGGTTCTATGACGTCAGACAATCCATCCTTATCTTTCTGCAAATAACGACAGCGATTACCTGAGTTACGATGCGTGCTTTTATTGGAAAATAGTTGCAAAGCGTATCTAGGAAATTGGGAATCATCGCCGGCATTAATGAATCCTTACTTACTGCGAGAAAGATTACTTTATAACAAAACGTCTGCTTTGTTTTAACTCGCGACTTATTTACGATGTAAATAACAAAAAAAGTCATTCAAATAAATCTAAATCTCGCACGCTTCCTCGCTGGATCTACAAATCTTGAACAAACTTTAAACTCTAGATCTAAATCATCGCTTTATGACTTCAAACAGAACTTCTTCACATTTTGCATTAACCAAAAACATTCGATATTTGTAAAATTTTTTCTTTATCAGGACTAAGAAATTTGTTGGCACGAATCAAAGATATGGATAGCTGATGATCTTTAAAATGAACATTTTACGTTAAAAGTTCATTGACAAGTCGAATTGAAAGGAAAGCCAATGACTATAATGTTGCTCGAACGAAGGCGAACGGATGTCGGCCATAGTGATTCGCCGGCGAACAATAAATAATCGAGACGAAATTATTACGGGTCATTCGCTAAGCCTTCGTGACGAGAACCGAATGGTCACAATAAATTTTCTCGGATCGGACTGTACATGATTTATCGTTAGGTGGAACGGCCTACTATCGCCCCGTGGGTTCTCACACTATTGCGCACTCGTCGAAACTCGCTGATAACGAGAACAATAGTCCGCGCGATCGAACAAGAGGCGACCACTTTTACTTTTTTTCCCTCTGTGTTTCAGGCCGCGTATCGGATTCTTTGCGAACGCTAAAATTACTTTGTCTCGGATCGAAGTGACCCAAAAGGTCGATCCCAGTCGGCTCGACTTCGTTCGCGCGACGCGCACTTTCCTTTTCCTCTTTTTCTTTCGCAACACGTTGCATTTTTTTTTTTTTTTTACCGATTCACTTCTTTTCGAGCGGACGAATTAATATCGAAACGAAAATAATTGTGAAAAACGAAATGAAATGAATGCCCATGTTTGAATTATTTCGATTGGGGCGAATGATGGCTCAATTGTTTTAAAAGAATGATTACATCTTAAATATAATCGATATCTAAAATATATATATATATATAAAATTATAATATTACAAATAAAAAATCAAAGAATAATCATAGATTTATCTAATCCAGATTGGTAAAAACAAGTAGAAAATACATATTTTGAGTTTAATTTTTAATTCATCATTCGGCTTGTTTCATTTATTCATAATCTTGTACTGTTGGATTTTTGGAAGATTGGACGTGTTAGATTTTCTTGGATATTTGGTATTCTTCTCTAAAATACTATTTATATACTAACTATCGTTATTACTAAACAATTTCACGATGAGTCAACTCTCCCCTAAACAATCAGGGCTCGATAATCTGGAAGTGACGACTACTTGCTCTTTTTTTTTTTTTTTTTACAATGACAACATTTCATTGTGAAAAGGTAATCACAATCTCTAAACACTATATTTACCGTATTCCGACAAAGTCATTACGTTTTGATAAAATGTTAGTAAATTATAGATTAAAGAATAAGCAGAAAATTTTTGAGACTATTCAATCATACACGTTGTACCCAACTTGCCATATTTTTCAAATGAAAACGAACAAGAACGATCAAATGACATAATAGAATACAATAATAAGATACAATATACTAAAAAAAAAAGATGAAAACTGACCCTTAATAATCCACAAATTGCCCTAATTTGAATTTGAATTTTCTAAAATTTACGTTACAAGTTACTAAAGTTAATAGATTCTTTTACCATTAACACTATAATCGCACGTCACAGTAGCGTCACAGAACCTAATCCTAATATGCAGTATGTTTGATAATGAGCAAATTTTAATTCTACAAGTAACTTTTGCAAATAATTTATGCGAACAAGTGTTCGCTGTCTGCGATTTGTCAAATGCTTTCCTCGCAAACTGGTTTTGAATAAATCGAGATATACGTGTTCCTTGTATTTGAAACATTGATGCATTTGTAAACACGCGGCTGATCTATCGTTTTTTCCAGAGGAACGCGCAAGAAGTTTCGCAATTAATTAATGTTCGTGTTTCCTCGAGACCTCGCGCGATCTCACCTTTCACCTTCTATATTCGTACATTATGCTAACGAAAAATGCCGTTGGCGCATTTTCCTGCCATTCACTCGAAGAATGCGTGTCAACGTGCTATGTTTAATTGCTAGAAGCGCGTTTAATTTATTCATAAGCAACGGCACGAATACGCATGAGACTAAATACAAATTCATGTATGAACCACACAGATAATGTTTAATTGATCCAGACAAACAAGAACTCTTTATATAAGGCTTTTCTTTAACAGCGTTATTTATCTTATAACCATCAATATTGTAAATGTTGCCAAATTAAAAGATGGATAAGATATAAAATCGATCAAGAACGTGTGCCGATCAAAGAGTTTGATCATATATCCCAATATAAGATTATACATCGTGTTCGAATTTTTTTTTTTTCCGTTTTCCCACTTGAAGTTAAAAATACTTTGTTAAAAATAATCGTCCTTCCAAGAGTGTATTAGAGTCAACAAAATCAGGTCAGTAAAATAATAAATATAATCTGGAAAAAACGGCGAGCTGCTGATTACTTTTTTTTTAAATGAAAAAAAGAAAAATTCATACATCATCCTACGATTCAGCTCGTAATATCTGACTAATAAAGACAAATAAAGAAAAAAGAGAGAGAAGATAAAAAAGAAAAAGGCGCGCGAATATAACTCGCTTCCATCGTTTCGGGCGCGTGTATATTTCGCAAGCTTCGGATTGTTTCTTCTGGCAGCGCCAGAAGAAGAATTTGCAATTAAACGTCTAATCGTCTCTGCCATGTTAATTTATTTCCGCCACGAATTAATTGCCCGCGATAGTGGATTCGACGATCGTTGCCGCAATCGTGTTTCAAGAAAACACGACTCTCGACGTCGGCCGCGCGATCCAACCGGAAAGGATCGACACTTCGCCGATCTTTCTTCACGTTTTCGCGTCCCAAGACGTTCGATTCATCGCCGGATCGTCCGCGTCGGACTTCCTCGCGTTTGCATAAGTTATCGTCGAAACGAGACGGTGTAAATAGGGATTAACGGTCGTGAACAGAAGTCACGTGTGAGACTAGAAAAGCAACAGCAGTATCGGCGTCGTTAGTATTAGTTATTATCTGGCGACCTTCTTTCGCTTCCGATCACTCTAACTGCCAGCTCGACGAGCATCTCGACGATCCTTCGTCTATTTCACGAGAAGTTAGATATCTATTCAGGAAGTCGAGAAATTAGAACTCGTTTAATTAGCAGCGGACTCAAAGTACATGTCGATGATTCTTCGATGATCTCGCGAAGCAAATAACAGATTGAGCTGTTGTGCCTCGATGGAAAACAAAAATTTGTTTACGCTCGACCCTCTATCCCTAGAGTTCTCCTCATTCAACGTATATATTGGCTCGGTAATATTAACCCCTTGCATTCTTGGATTTTCTTTTCATAATCAAAAAATGGATAATATATATACATGTAATAATTACGTAATACATAACAATAATCTTTTAATACAACTTTTTCCCTTTCTTTTTAAAGTAATAAGAACTATATAATATTTTCGACCTTTCCCGACTGATCTTTTGCTTCAGTGACAAAGCGAACCCCCTCTCACTTAAAGAAACTTTTTTTGACGAACTAGCAAAACAACTGGGAAAGCTAGAAATTTGGAGAATGTAAATTCGACGGACCTCTGACTGATTAAAGGCGAGTTAACTGAAAAAAAAAAAAAATTGCAGACGAAGCGTCGCGTTCACGCGCCCTTTGGTTTCTTAACCCTTTGCGCTGGCAACTGGTTGCGCGGACCATAACGAGTGGCCGAACCGTATACAACAATTCGTCGCTTTCTTTTCGTCGTTTGAACTCGTCAGGTATGACATCACTGGACAGAAACTATTAAGAAGTAATAAACTTATCATTTGCTTTGCCTGGGTGGACATTTAAATATACTTAAAACTGAGAAAATGTTGCCTATTCGGGACAAAAGATTCTCGACGTATGTACGTGGCACGTCGTTCCAGCGCAAGAGGTTAATGTAATTTTAAGTAGCTAAAGTGAAGCCAGACAGACTCTGATTATCACTCAGGTACTCTGATTTAATAACTAAATACACAATAACGAATGTAGCGCGACTGTCTAGTTGCAGAGAGGACGTGAAACATTCAGTTGCCAATGAAGTTTTTCTTACGTACTCAATTCACTTGGAAAGACACTCTCGATGCAGTTTCGCATTAATTTCCACGACTGTTGAAAAGCATCGGCTGTTAATTCCACCGCACGGTCTAAGGGTACATACCTGATCCTCATCTCTCTATACGTACCTGAACTATCGCACGACAACGATTCGCTATAGGAAGTTACAAGACGCTCTGCCCACCTGCCAATCAAACGACATGTGATTCAAGTACAATGTAAAGTGAAGAAGAAAATGAGAAGCGATTTTTTTTCTTTTTTAATTGTTACGCACTGATGCAGACCGGCCGTAGCAAGTGAAGCGAGAGGACATTATCTGCTCGAGAACAAACTGACCGAGAAGCGAAATTGATCGGGCAATGCAATAGCAAACCTGTGTCGTCGGAAAATTCATCAATCCAGAAATGGCACGGATAATGGTTGGAACCGAACTTTAATAAACGTAGTTCGTAGCTTGCTAGTGACGATTCGCGACGAGTCTGCCAGGAAAGCATTTTGGACCCCGTCCATGGCGAGTAATCAGCCAAGGGGGGATGATCGTTTGATGGTAGCTTACGATGATAACTTCGAGAACTGCGGCACTCAAGAATTAATTGGATTCCGATGAAGAACTGCTGGCAGCGTAACCCAGTTTGTTTTTTGAAACTTCCCAGTCGGGGATGGTCTACTTATTGTTTGGTAGAGCTAGCTAGATAATCTGCAATGTCCTTATAAGGGAACGCTGTATGAAATCACATGTCATGTTTATCCGCGTAAGCAATTCTAAATAAGATGTAAGATCAAAAGAATTTATCTATTAAAATTAGTGACAATCTGTTTTTTTTCTTTTTTTTTTTCGAATGGCAAACTGAGAAACACTCGAGACCACAATTGCGTTTAACTTGCGATTTATCGTATAATATGCAAAATAGGTCTCATTTTTCTAATTATTTTCGCAAAGATGTATGAATTTACATAAATATCCGCAACGTGCGAGACAATCTCCATAAAATATGTGTCGTTCGATGAATGTTAATTTTACTGATTCTTTTTAAACGCGATCGACAATCGGATATTTGCTTGTAAGCAATTTGTTTCTAAGCTATTTTGCTTGCAGGTAGATTCGTCGATTTCGAATAAGAAAGAACTTGGAACGAATATAAGATTCGCCATGTCAACGGACATCATCGAGAACCGATCAATGTTGAAACATCCCCTGGCCGTAAATTAACAGGCGGCAACACATTTAAACGCTTCGTTTCGTAATCATCCCCAGGCTCATCGCGTCGATCTGTTACGACACGCTAACGGATTTTACGTTATGTAAAATGTTAATTAATACACGACCGGTACAGAATACACTCGCTTAACCGGTGAAGGCTTGAAAAAGAAAAAAAAAAACTCACGTGTTTCTCACGGGGCTGATCTTCAGAGAACAGAGCTTCTACATACTGAGAATCAACATCAGTTTGAGAATCCAAGTAACATCTCAAGCAGTATTTAAATATTTGACCAAAGGAATTAGACCCTTCGATCGAAAGGGAAGTTATCTCTCCAAATATTTGTCGAGCAAATTTGACGATTTTTTTTTTTTTTTTTTTATTGAAAAGCTGCGCGACACGTTTCTTTGGCAATTTTAGGGTGCAAACATTCGATACGAATCACGAAACGAATTCACGTTTAAATACTGGAAAGTGTTCAACTTTGAAATTAGGAATAATCGACGCTGTAATGTGAGTGTGTATAATTGAGAAATTCTCAACGATGACAACCTTCGTCAAGTGTTTCTTTTTTTTAGAAAACAATACATTTAGTTGTTGAAGTAAAACTCACGACACCATTACATGTACCCATAAATAATGTCGTTTTGATACTGCGCAAAATTTTATTTTATTCAAGAGTTAATACAGTTTCAATCTATGATATAAATTATACCATATTAAAAAAATTATGTAAATTATATAAATATAATTATATATTATATTAAATTATATTAAAGGTTAACTTCTAGTTAAATATGTAGCTTACAACAAGTTAAACAAGTTAAATTATTGTTACTAGATAGCAATATTTATTTGAAAAAAAAACGATATTATTCATGGGTATCCCTGATATAATAAAATCAATAGTATACTATAAAAAAAATCCAGTTGCATTTTGATTTGAACATGAATGCAACATAAGAATTTGAGAATCGTGGCAATGTTAATGCCACAGTACTTTCTATCCTGGCCCGTCAATTTTTCAACACGTATAGAAATCGAAATAAATTTTGATACCTGGCGCAGGTAGTGCTATACTTGGAGACGATATTGAAAACGGCCTTGAGACCATTGTACTCATGGCCGTTTAATGCTTCTTTCGCGACGTTGGTCGCGAATGGGAGTGTCGGTGACCCGAGTCTATCACAGTTGAAGGTAAGCGCCGTCTCGTCATCCGTGTTATCGCACCTGGTAGACAATTATTCTTAAGGCTGCGACGCGTCAACGACCCTGACGATCAATTAGAAACCTATTTCTATTAACGCGGTTCTGTCCCTTTATCGTCATTTGCTTATTATACAATCGTCACGATATACCGCACTGTCAGGCCCAATACTGTTGCATTTCATTATATTATCATATATTATTATGGATCGTCAAACTGACATCCGTTTTTGAAAATGAAAGAAATCACCGTTAGCTCATTTTGAATAGAACAATGTTTGTCTGGGATCGAAATCAATTTATGAAAGTAATAGTATACTTGAGAATATATTTTTTAATTGAAAGAAAATAAAATAAAAAGTACAAAAAATAAATAAAAAGAAAAGAAATTTCCTGAAACTGATGATAAATTGTTGAAGACGATCAACTCTCAGACGTCTCCTAGAAGCAGATACTCCTATCTCGATACCAAAATTGTACTATCAGAAACGCAAGATACTATTTGTAGACGCGTTTGAAAAAGAAAGAATTCTACGAAAATCATCAGCTTGTTTATTACCAATGGTTTGCTGATTTAATCAATTCGATGAATTGATAAAAGCAAGTTTTCAACGTTGAGATGTTTCGCCAATAGCAGTCATAATCTTGATGTTAACCATCATGTACGATATTGCGTTCATACAATGTTGTACTTTAATAAGTAATAAGTGAAACTATACTAATTTAGACTGATAAGAATAAAGCATATTTCTATGACTAGTAATTTACGAAGAAAACATCTTCTTTTCCACAAAAAAAGAATAATTCGTGAGAAGATTTAAGAACAGAGAGAACAGAACAGAAATACCCGTGAATCACTTTTCTTGTCCCATCTTTTATTCTTTTATGCTCTTACTGCCCAGATATCAATTATTTTCGTAGAGCTAGCTATTACCATGATAACGAGGCGAAACGTCTTTGAAATCAAAATGAATAATATTGTCGAAATTAACGTCGATATTAAATTACGAAGCTGTAACAAGAACCGTCGAGACTTTCAAACCAAACACGTTACCAGCGAATGCCAACTCAATCGACAATCCTGGGAATTTACTCGACTACTTAACCAGTTTGCAAGAATTCAGCCATTTTATCAATTTCAGGAAACCGATGTTGCGAGTAGGTACTTTGTAACAGTTAAATCATCGCCGGATTAGAAGCTAATCTTACCAAGATTTTTGATAGATATTAGACAGAAGTACAACAATTTTCAAACGTTGTATAATGCTATAGAAATACTTTGTCGAAAAATAATTTATTTTTTAAAATACCCTATAAAAAATACTTTACTTTTTATAAAATCTTTTCTGTCACAACTTTCTACTTTCTTTCTCCGTATAAAATTTCTAGCAGCGAAGAACGATACTAAAAACGCCAACATTATTTCACGAAACTTCCACACATTCGATTTGTAAAATTCTTTTCTCAGGACTCATTTTAATTTTCACTTTTTCTTTCTCTACAAAATTTCTAGTTAACTGAAGAAATGAAGAACGATGCAGAAAAGATATGAAAAACATTCAGCGACAAATATCGATCCATTACGAGAGAAAAGAACAACGACAACGATATCAAAAGGATAGGAATTAACAAACGATACAGTTGCTCGATAAAAGCGGGAGTCGTTTTAATTTATCGCGGATTAACTCGAACGGATACTCCAAAAATTCAATTTTTCGTTCATCAAGCGAAATCATCGGTCTATCAATTAACGTTAAAAGGGAGCCAAGAAACAAACACGCTATAATCGTTCCCATTTGGCTAGAAGAGTCAGAAAAACTCGAGCTTTTTTAACGACTGCAATTGTCTTTATTAATCCGAGTCAACACACATACTTTAACCACGACCCATCTTCATCTTTGCCCTGGCGATCCATTCTTGCCTCTGGACGAAAACACGTCGCGATAAAACGTTTCGCTTCCGAGTAGTCTCGTGTAATGTGTTGCATTACACGGCGCGAATCTCTTATCAATTAATTGAACCCTTATAAGCTGTGTCGAGAATCGTAGTCGAGTGACACGAATCGTTTTGCCATTACACAAATTTACATGAAATTTTCTCGATGCGGTAGAAGAGGTAAAGGAAAAGTGTATGACAGTTAAAACGTGTTAGGTTTAGAATTGGAGGTTATTAAATTTGATATAACAAAAACACTACAACGACCAATTACTTTAGATAGCAATTTTCATCGGTAGGTTCTATTAAAAATTTACAAAGTCTGATGTATGCTGTGCTGTGTATAAACAATCGAAACAACAATAACTATGAATAAGCAAAAAGTAAGAGGATAGAAGTACGAAATACGTAAATAAATAATAACACAAATAACCACGAAAATATGTGTTTAAACTTATTATAATACATTTCTCGGCTGTCACTAGTCGCTGAAAATCACATAATGACGCTAGAATAGCGTCACCGATCGTATGTCATCCCTGACAAGTAATGAATGCCATTAACCGCTTGCGCTGGCAACTGATTGCGGACCATAACGAGTGACCGGACCGTATACAATAATTTCGTCGCTTTCTTTTCGAACTCGTCAGTATGATATCACCAAATAGAAATTATTGAGAGAAGTAGTAAATTTATTATTTGTTCTGCCTAGTTTGTTTTACTTAAGTAATACTTAAAACTGAGAGAATATTGCAATTTTTGGGAAACAAAAAGTTCTCGATGTGCGCGGCAAGTGGTTTCGTACCGTTTGGACCATCCGAAACTCTGACTTACATTCGGCTGGAACGAAAGCGATGTTTCAAGGCGGTTCGAGCGGAGTTACCGGTCGGACAGCCGAGGACGCTACAATATTTCATATTTTCTCTTTGCTCGAAGCATGAATTCCAAGAAGGTAGTGGCAAGGTCGGTCGAAACGCGTTTTACGAATACGAAAGAGGGACACGAAGGGTGAGTTGGTTGTTTATGAATGACGCCAGACGTAAACTGGTTTCCCCTGGCTCGTTCCTTTCAGAATTAAAGGGGTTGCTACTAATGCCCGGTGTCGCCAGCGTCGAGAAAGAAGACTGTCATTTTCACGGTTAAGCTAGAAATCGCGAACGAACTCAACTCCCGAGGTGAATCGATGGAATCGTTTCCAAATAGATATACAAAGTTGAAACGCTGAAACAATTGGCGTGGCAACCCGGAAATACGAGCCAGAACAGCTCAAAGTTTCGCGAAAAATTAGGAAATCCGTCCAGAGGAGACAAAAGAGTTACTTTGGCACAAATTGATAAATTATTAATGAAGATATTAGCCCTATGAGAGTCACGATCACACTGACATTTATAGACACGCGTAAGTCGTGCCTTTGCAAGTATTTCTAGAGAGACACTGTTTTATAATTTGTTGTGTAACAGCTATTGTAGATCGCAGATATTTATGTAAATTTGTATCTTTATGCATACAAATAAAACTGCAGAATATATAACAGAGACGGAATATAAATGAAAGATAAAAAAAAAAATTCGTTCATACCTCGTACGCTATTTTACACATTCAAATTTTCTACAAACGTATAAATGTCTGCAGCGATGCATACTACGTAGTAATAGATATTTCATGCTTCCCTCTCTCATTCGACAGACTCGTTTTTACTGCAAATAATATAAATAGTGTAATGTAGTATCGATTTATTAAAAGTCACAATCGTCGGTTCGGGTAAACACGTGCATCTCGATCGATATTGCCGAATGTATAATCACAGAAGGAAATGGAACGATTCGCGTGTACATGTAAACAAATGCAAAAAAACCAAATCGCCTGACTGAGCCGGTGGGAGCCAGCTCGTGACGCAAATCTATCCCCCTGGTGGCATTCTCGCGATGATTTCATGCGCATTCGTGATTTATTCGATATATTCCATCGGCGTGGCGGCGAGAGAGAACCGGTCTCTCCTTGCAAGCGACCGCGGCGAATCACACATTCTGCCGGGCAACATAATCGGACGAACGTGCTCTCTGCCGTGACAACAGTAGCGGCCACAGCCTCGTGCGAAGAATCGTCGTGTCGGTTTTATTGATAATCGGTTCAACGCGCTGAAAACCGAGAAAAATTCGAACGGTTACGTAAACGATCACGCTTCGTGCGCAAACATGCCCTCGTCGTCGATCGATCTCATTGGTCTACGACATATGGAATGTGTCTGTTTTTTAGGTCGCGTCGGATGATAACTTTTATCGTCATCAACGATCGTCCGCTCGAAATTTTCGATTGAATGAGCCGCGAAATTCGAGCCTGCCACGAGGGAATTATCCAATTCTCGTATTTTACACGTAAATGGACCGTACGTTGATGAATAGATAC
Source organism: Tetragonisca angustula (assembly GCA_036937485.2). Lineage (NCBI taxonomy): Eukaryota > Metazoa > Arthropoda > Insecta > Hymenoptera > Apidae > Tetragonisca > Tetragonisca angustula. Next base: position 1,511,043 of record JAWNGG020000017.1, on the reverse strand, counting down.
GGAAACTTTTTCAAATTGTATCGAATGAAACGCGAATATATGTCATGTCTGGAAACGCAAATCATTAACTAGATGAAATCACAAACATATTTTACATAGCATGAATAGTCATTCTAAGCTTGTAATTAGCAACGAAGCTGTTCTAAATAAATACTTCGACAATCTCTGCCGAATATACATTCGCATCAGTATCTTGTAATTTTTACCATTACATTTCCTTCACCTGCATAATTACACACGTTCGCATATCGTTTAAATAAAAAAAATGTTTCCATAATATATATATGAGATTTCTATCGCTATTAAACACTATCGTGAGTCACAATACGTCTCTTCTTTTCTTCTTCTTGTCCGTTTCGGAAAACGAACTTCGCGTAAATTATACCGTGTGTATAAATAAAATTGCACGGCACTCGCCGTGTGATTGTCACAGGATTGATACTCGAGGAAAACGTGCGATTCTCTCTGTTTGAAATTAGAATACCAGTTATTCGCGGAAGGATTCGGATCGATAGTTGATGTTACATAACGCTCTCTTGGTGGATGCGTACACCGGAATCCGACGATCTTCTAGATAAATATATTTTAGACAGAATTCTCTAGATAATATATTGCGAAATAACATTCAGATCGAGTTGAAAAATATCGGAAACGAAAATCGTTCGCCATCCAAAAGTCGCGCAAATGCATCAGCATGGCTCAGACATTGATAATGAAACGATGATAACACTGGTTATATAATATTCTGCGTTACTTGTGGTTTAACGCGTTTTAAATAGACTCGACACGTTCGAATATTACACACATTAGGCGAATAGACAGTATTCTCCTTGTTAAGAATTAAGAAGAAAAAAAAAGAAAGATTTTAATCGAACTTGTACACAGATAATACCGTTGCCCTACGTGACAATTAATTAAATAGCACGACTTTCTTGTTTAATGTAACCCCCGCGATAAACCACGACGAGGGCGATAGAATCTAAAGAGGCGGTGTCCGGCGCCTCGGCGCCAGTCGTCCCTCTGTGGTCAGGCAGAAATTGTAGGCCAAATGAAATGCAGTGGACAACCCGGAGAAAAAAGAAATAGAGGATTCCGATCTCTCGAGTGATTTTCCAATTGGAGGCTCCAATTAAACATTTAACTCTTTAGGATAACAAAACGACGAAGAAGTTGCAACGAACGATTTAGAAAATTAGCGATCCCCTTGCTCTCAGTATTTTCCATATTTCTATTCTATCAGGTACTACAAGAATATACGTACTTTCAACTTGTGATCAATTTGACTTCTGGAAGATGCAACTATTAATACAGCAGCAGCTACAGTATTTTTTCGTCACTGTTTCAGTAATTATAAAGATTGTTTTTCTAATTTATCAGTTTAATAGTATAAAATATATAAGTATCTCGGTCTACATTGTCATTACGAATGCTTCATCAGGACACTAACATCGAACATCTAAGGAACGATTATGTTTGAAAGAACGTGTGACTATCTTCCAAGGAAATTGGTAATACTGCAAAACTATCAATAAAGAGGACGTAAAAAAAGAAAAAAAAAGAGGTCGTATGTATATCTGGCAAGAAAGCACAAAAGAAGCGATTTGACCGAGAATCGAGAGTGGGAAAGGCTGCATCGGCCGAGAAGGTGGCAGCGCCATAAATTGTTAAGATCAGTGTAGATTGACGGTGATTGAGACTAGATTACAAAGACCTTGAGTCGCTCGACACTCGTCGCTGGATTCATTGACCGTTATTTCTTTGAAAAATTTTGCCAAGCCTCGGCTAAAAATCGAAAACGTCCCCGGCCCGGACCTTGACAACTTTTATGTGCATTCGCATCCAAATATCCGAATTAAGTTTCCCCGACCTCTCGGGCAAAAATATTGGATGCCAAGACGATAAAGTAATTCGACCAAAATTCTGAAGAGAAAGAAGACGGATAAAAACGATTGGACAAAGAAAGACAAAAGGGAGAAAAAAGATGATGATATATGCTAACTTTTAGTGATAGTGGAACTAACAGGCCACTTTAGAAGTGCACATCTGCACGAAAGAAATCATTGATGTAATTTTCGATGAATTTTGAGCTGAGAAGTGTATCAACTATGGTTTTTATTGCCTCGTTATTGTTGAATCTTCCCTACTTTCCAAACAGAATCATAAAGAGCAATACGAAAGATGAAATTCCGTACAATATTGTTTCTTGTTTTCCAGAAATGAAACAGAAAAGATCTAATTTTGCAATAGACCACGTGTAACGTGAATAAGAACTGCAATCTACATGTTTTTTTAATTTGAAACGACAACGAGAACACACTGACGAACAAACTTCATCCTTTTTTTACATTTGCGTGTCTCCTTCTTTTTGATAAAATCTATCCGCAAATACGCAAAAACTTCTGAAATGTTTCAATAAAAATTTTTGAGAGTGGAACGGAAAGCAACAAGATGGTCGTTAGAGCGTGGAAAGTATGCAAGCCACTGCGTCAATACAAATCGATAAAACGATTATTATTCAAATGGCTCTGCATCGGTATTAAAACGCTCGTTTAGATTCACTGCGCTAGCCGTGGCTCGTTCGTTGCCATCAATTAAACATGTACACCGAAGCCAACGCGTTCGTAGAACTTTGGACAATTTCGATAAGGGCTCAATTGATTTATTTTCCTTGCGTTCAACATTCATTAATTAATTCTCTTGCGCGCTTTTTATTAACAATATATTGCAACACGTTTGCAGTGTTAACTGTATGCGTGCAACGATTAAGCAATCGACGTTTAACGTTGCTTGTGCTTGACGATACAGAAGAAGTACAAGAATTAATAGCTTTTTATTCATCCCGACATGTATAATATAACATTCGTAGCAATCAATGTTCATTCATTATTATCGCATATTTTATACCGTTATCGTGTTATAAGTAACAATATTAATAACATTATTGTTATTAATAATATTATTTGCAGCTAATTGTTCTTCATTTTGTATAATTATATATTGCTGCGATCTTCCAATTTTTTCTTTTAATCTTTATAACGTGTAACCCCGAAAAAAGAATTTTTAATGTACTAAAAAAGAAAAATCTTTTTAACTTTAAAAAGCAACGGAGAATTCGTACGATATTTCGTCAAATTCAATTCACGAAAATAATAATTTTCATCGATAGCGGTGAAACCTATAGGCATGAGAAAAGAAAACTAGTTCCACGTAATTTGGACACATGGGTACCGTGTTATTTGATTCGAAAAAATATCTCGATGATACGTGGCTAACTATAGCGACGTTTAAGTTGAGCGTTGCGAGATATTAAGTTTACGACTGATGAAATTTATATAACCATCATATGATGATAAATAAAAATGAAGAAGACGAAGAAATGCTACAACTAGATCATAACGTTGGTCAATGACCAATGATTCCAACGAGCGAACCATTACTAACTGGTATTATCGAGAAACGAAGAGATTTTCAAGGACGTGATATCTGGTTAAATGTGTCTCTAGATTCTGCAGACGATCGTTGAAATTGTTATCTCGCTCGCGAGGCGTTGAAACTTTCAAAGTAAATCCAAGCAGATAGTAACCTACATTCTGAGGAATAAACAGACGATCGTAATTATTAAAAAAGAAGGAGAAACGAGGAAAAAAGACATACCTCCAGAACGTCAGGAGCCACGTGGCTCGTCGACTGTCATAACGAAGGAGAGTGACAATTAGAGCTCTTATCACGGCCGAGCTCTGTGTGACCAGTCTTTATTTTAAATATTCTCATATCCTCTTGGTATCGTGATTGAAAATAGAAAAACATCGGCAATCCATAGAAAGGAGAAATAACAGATTCGTTATTCCTTCTAATATTGTCCTCCTGTTATTTACATATGTCGATGATAAAGAAATTTCTAAGCAATTATAAATTTATCCATCATCGACAGTTCAAAGAATGAGAATCTGATGTTTCATGAAACTTGGAGGAAGTATCTCGCAAACTTTCCAATTCCGTTGTTGTAAAAACTGCATGTCATAAGCTCGATCGATCAAGTAGGCGCATGATACGGTAAGGAACGGAAAAACGCAATACGAAGACAGAAATATCGCAAGGTATCGGACGCGGAATCAACTTGATGCGTTCCGCCGGGTTAAAAACATCGATCCGCGTCTTTATCGTCATGGTAACACATGCACTTATACAATTATCCTTGTGTGAGGCTATTGGATGTATGTTTTTATACGACATAGTGACGGTATGTACGCATACGCTCGTTTACACAAGTGCGCCGATTACGTATGTACGAACGTATACGTACCTCTTCTCTATTTGTTATCTTACTCTATCTTTCTTGCTCTATTCTTATCGCAGCATGCTAAGAATGCATTTTCACGGTTTCGCTGCACGCACTTCCCATGTGACGTGCGTGAAACGAACTCGGATCTCGGTTTGAAAGTTTCAAAGTGGTTTCGTGACTGAAGATTACGAATTAAATTTGTTAGATTTCATTGCCTGTAAAATTCACAATACATGTGAACTACTGTTAACATGTTAGTCATAAAATACTATATATAGCGATGAATACATATATATATTAAAGCATATATTTTGAGGAAAAGTGAAAACAACTTTTGCTGACGAATGTGTATATTGCACGAATATAAAGCAAAATGAAATGTCATTAATATTAGGAATGTACAATATCAAGCATGTTATATGCAATGTGCACGGATAACATCTAACAAATTAATGTTGTGTATTTATGATATATAATTTCTAATCCACACAATTAAATATTAATTAATTTACGACGTTTACAGTGACTAATATTCTTGGAAGCTTGTTTACTTAGAAATAAGAACAGGAAAACTATAATTATTCGTAAAAACTGCTACGCAGTTAATGCTTGAAAGCTGATGTCTGACAAACTTTGACGCGATAATATTGTACTAACAGTAAGGGATGATGTTTTATTTGGGTAGAGAAAATGACTATTGTTAACCGATAACGACGACGTTTCATCGTCAACAACAGTGCATGTCAAACGAAGGGACGAAGTTCAAATTTATTGATACAGAACGCCGTACAGGCGTCCGATGTATAGTCAACATTGACTCATCTTCAAAAATAAGAAGTCTCATTATCACATCCTATTAGTTAATTCATACCGAGACCGAATAAAAGGCAATCGACTGATAACTAAAGTATCAGAAGCAACTGTGAATCATGTTTACTAATACGCAAGAACAAAATACGTGCAAGCGTGTGAGGCATCCATATTGAAAACAGCATAACCTCACTAGATGATTTGTAACGTGTTATCCTTGACAGTAATGTATACAATATTCCATCTTAATCACAAGATTATTTAATTAGTAAATGCTTATTATTATAAAAGATCAGTCGCCATATTTTTGAAGTAAACTACAATACAAAATTCTTAAAGTGCACACACGTCTTTTGTGCATAACCTTGATAATTGACATCACTGTAATCGCGCAATCTGTTATTAAATTTCATAAACAGTACGAAAAATTTAACTTTTTCTCTTACAGATATTTATCTTGACATTATACGCTTCGAATAAGAACTTCAAGTGAATTTTTTCAACATGCAAATAGAAATATCGTTCACATCGAGCACACTTTTGTTTAAAATTTCGCTTATAGTTATTTACTAGATGTAAACTCAAAAACCACGTAATTAGTCTCTCCACATGTTCGGCCATATTGTGTTGATACCATGGAAAACGATTAGAGGGACTGAGAACCGAGAACGCAGCAGGGCTATCTCGTCGACTAGCAGGCGAACCATTTCGTAAATTTCCTGGCATACCAATCTATCCACTTACCGGCTGTGGCTTTGGTGTTTTTCCCATGATGCCTCCGGTTCTTCTTCTCCGATAATCGGCCTTTCAGTAACATCGTACACGCACTTTATCACGATTTTTATCACTTGTTTCACACTGCCTACGCATTATTATTCACTCGCATGGCAGCCATTTGCCATCTACCTACTCGGCTGTAAAGCCTGCCTCGCCGTTTCGTTTAGCCTTTGGCTTTCGGCCATTCGACAGCCTGTGACGTCACGTAGATCATAGTGACGTATCCACGTTTGAATCATTTAATTCTAAAATTAGAAAGGTACAAGGAGATTATAAAGTAATTTTTCACATACGGATTCTCTTTGCTAAACTTTCCGACATTTAATATTAATACGCGAGGCAAAATTATCATCGTAGAAATATTATATATCTCGTCTCATAATGAACGGGGCCCCGTGATTTATTATAAATTTTGTGGTACTGGCAAGATCTCGAAATAATCTGTTTTATCGATAGTTGGTTGTATTTAAATCATGAACTACAGACGAGATATTTAATTAGAAAGTTATGGTAAATAAATCGAGTTTCAAAAAAATTAAAAATTGAAACTAAAATTTATAAAACTGAAAAATTTTATAAAATAAAATTTACTCTAAATTAACTCACTTAATTTATGTATCAGAGAAGAGCGCTTAAAAGGAACTTGTAATAAAAACTAACGAAAGTGTGTGTAGGTATGGCCTTTTACTTCACACAATCAGGTTTTCGTTCGGACACACTTATCTGAAAATTTAAACGAAAAATATCAAAGGCATTTAATGTAACATTAAGAAATTGGTTTCCCGCGACATACTTTTTGATCCAATAGAAATTTATTTTGCAATAATAGTCTTGCAAGAGTTGCTTTGCTTCTGTCGCTCCGCTATAAGACAATTACCAAAGCTCACAAGAAACCATACGCACATTGTCGTAACCATATTTTATATATAAATATATATATATATATATTTATATATTTATATATATATATATGTATATACCATCGCGTAGAAATCTATATATATTATATATCATAACGCAAATTGAAAAAGACAATCATAACATACATACGTCGGGCATCTATATAATAATTATACGAAATACATTTTGCAAAAGATCACAACAATTATGCAAAAATAGACGTCATTCGTTACGTGTCATAATCGCAAGAAAAATCAAAACTATTTTTTTCTTGATATTGTAACACGTGACAAATTAGCCGCAACACTCGGCAATGTAGATTACAGTTGCACATTCGTCGACGTAAAAGTTCTAATGTTCTTTTTACCTCTTCAATCTCTCTTTTCTTTTTTAGTAATTTATTTTTTCTCGCATTAACACTTCTGTAATAGCCCCTTGTAAAAATTTTCTGTGTAGTTTCAATATCTAAGATCGTAGGGTATCGGTTGCAATATCACTGCGACTTGTTTTTTTTTTACCCCTTTTATTTTACGAAGATACCGTGACCAGAGCTAAAAGTTTCCTTCCGTTTATGGTATCCTCATTATATATATGTGTGTATATATATACGAGTATCTAAGAAGGCCGAGGTACCATCAGCTGGCTATTTTATTACGAGAAGGAAAGTTTTCGTGTAAACTTCGCCCCGGTACGGTTTTTCTTATATTTTCAAATACTTCCAGCGATGATATATATAATATAAACAAAATTAAGGCCCCTAGCCACGGTATCCATACGAGCATAGAGGAATTAAATGTCTTTCTCTCCTCCTTTCTCTCTTTCACATTCTCACTTAAACACTACACATTTTGACAAATAATTAAGTCATCACAGAAGCATCATATTATCATATTCAATTAGACTACATATTTTGTGAATGTTTTTGTTCAGTTAGCGCAGTAATATTACAATGATCGAGTACAAAATGTTTTTAAAGTTTTCAAGCCTAGTATAAAGCACTATATATTATAAATGTGCTTACATGTTGGCACATACCATACACATATATAATTATCATATATGGTATGTGTACACACATATGGTCGCAATTACCACTTAAAATCTAATTGTAGCGATAATATTCTATCATTATTCTATGAATAAAAGCAAACTTTTACGAACAAAACACTAAAAGCCATATAAGAAAGAAAATAATGAAAATTAAAGAAATCATTAGAGATACAAAAATTTAGAATGTTTGACTTCGATTATTGTTATGACCATTTTTAATTTCAAATTTAAACAGAATGGTTTTTTTAACAGGGTAATTAATTAAACAACACCATAGCCATAAAAAAAAGGAAATGTACTGAAACAAGCATTATAAAAATTATAAAATATTAGTTGCTTCAACATACATAATTGATTACAAACGTATAGGATATTTTTAATGCCATTTTCTAGAAGATCCACCATCGTACAAGTGGTAGGCACATTACAACTCAAAATACTTTACATGTCGTATCTTTCAACCGAGGTTAGTACGTGTATTCGTATATATTTAAAATAAAAAAAAAAATGTGTGTAGTTAGATAAAGGCAGTGATATTCTTTGCACAAGTAGCAAGTGAGAAAAAAAATTGGCTAATTTTCCATAATATGTCTTTTTTAATCATCTTGAATGTTTTATCTAACTACATATTTACCTCTCCATTCATTGTAATAAAATAAGACTGTTAAAATTGCAAAACCCTCCAGCTACTATTAACCCTTTCGCGACGACGAAACTGGTCACCAGTGCGCCATCGATGAACGGGTCATCGTGCCATTAGTGCAAACTGTACGCGTAAAGAGTGCATCATTTTGTGGACACCGGATATATCTGGTGGTAGCCACTATAAATCATTTTATGGATGCCAGATATTCGGCGTTAGACGTGAAAGGGTTAAATCGCTTTTTCCTTAATTTTCTTCCAGCAAACGAAAATGGCACAAAGCGTAATGGAGTCTCGTAAAGCACAACAAGTGCAACTCCTTAGTTTATTTCAAAGTTTAAACACGTAACTCCGATGATCAGTGAGTAACTCTGTAAGCCAGTAATCAAATCCCGCTCTCCTCTTTCCTCGATTAGGTAACGATGAAAAGATATTTTAACGAGGATCGCGATCAAGAATGACGTTATATTTATCCAGAGCTGGCAGTTTCCTTTTCAGCGGGCAGGGCAGATTGCTCGGACAAAGCTGCCTTATTCTGTCTTACCATCTCTGCGCGCCTCTCCTTTAGAACAAAAGAAAGGAAAGACTTGATATTTTAAACCATAAGTTCGACGTTCAACTATTTTAAAATAAAAATATTTAAATGTATCATGCTAGAACGGATATTAAGCTAACATCTATCAGGTATACTTAGTAGCCCATAAATGCAGGATCATGCTGAAAAGAAAATGATACAAAAATTAGATATATAATTATACGTAATACAACTGAATCCCTATAAGGAATCTCTGCAACATAATATGGTAAAGCACAATTAAAATTTATTAAAAATTCTAGTGATAACCGTAGCCTACTAAAATTCATAGAAGTCATACTGAAACTCAATCAGCGAAAAGGATATAAATAAGCCAACATCTGATGATGGTAGGAAATGAGAGACAATAATATTGAATCAACAAAAAAAGGGCGAAATTACATGCTGGCGAATAGCCTGCACACGACGTTGAATCTCTCGCTGTCGGTTCTGCTCCGCAGTAGAAACCCTCTTGTCAAATTCGAACTTTTTCACCAGAAGTTCTCTCGTGGCGCACTCATCCGCCATCTGACGCACTTTTGCTATCTTCACAGTGTTCTAAATGACCATTTCAAATTCCCTTATTGGGTAACATTGTCGACAATATGTAAGAAAGGATTTCCACTAAGAAAACGACCAAGTTTGGAAAACTACATTCCCGTGTTTCACTTGTGTTTTCAAAACTTGACCAAAACAGGTGTTACATCTACAGAAGCGAGAAATCCTTCCTAGTAGTTGCCAAAACAATCCAATAGAAAACCCATAAAAACTAATACCAAAGTCTAAGTTTATGAATAATGCATACAACTTACATGATTGCGCAGCTTCTCTTTTTGTTCGCGTTCAATATTCTGGCGGCGTTCGTGAGCTTGATCTAACTTGTCCTGAATCTGCGATTCAAGTTGTTGCACACGCTCGGTTATACCTTGACGCACACGGGCGACTTGCTCCTCCTAAAAAATTTCCATTCACGGTGGTTAAACAACACATAAAAAATATATATATTATTCTACCGATATCAATAATGTTGAATACTGACATGTTCTTTGAGGCGATCTAGCATCCTCTTGATATTCTCGTCACGTTGAGCGGCGGCAGATTTCAGCTTCTCTTCGACCGCACAACGAACCTCCTGAGTCTGTTGTTCGAGACTCAAACGAGTTTTTTCCACGCTTTCTAACTATAATCGGAAGCAAACGAAAAGGAAAATAATAAATTCACTTAATAATTATACGTAAATAAAGGAAAATCTCAACTAACGTGTTCCTTCAACTTGTTCTTCAATTCCGCAATATGAGCCTCTCGCTTCTCTTCCGTATTATTCATCTTAGCATCTAAAGATTCACGAGTCGCGGCAATGAAAGCGGCGCTAAGTTCATCTTTCTTACGAGATGCCTCTTCAATTTTGCTAAGCTTAGCGGCAAGAGCAGCTAGCTTATGAGCTTCCAAAGAAAGTCTTCTTTCCTCCGCTGCTCGAAGTTTGTCCTCAATAGCGACTTGTTGAGTCGGACTTGTCTGTGGTGGTGACGGTGCTCTCTTCGGCACTGTTGGCTCTGCCAAGATTACCTCATAGCACAATCCACCCTTGGATTTCTCTTGGCATCGAATTTCGGTTGCTGTGAGCGTGTTAATGAACGAAATAGAGATCAGCAAACGTATTGCTTTCGAATTTTTAAAATTACTAAGGATTATCAATCATATTTGTTTCAATATATTAAATATACTAACTTGAATCTAATTTTATGAATATAAAGCAATTATTGAAATGTCGATGTAATTGATTAACTCGTATTGAATCGCATAAACTAAAAATGAAACTAAATTTATTATCGCCGTTCGTAACATGGTGAAAATCCGCGTAGTAACGATGGTAATGAACCATCGTGATTCGTTCATTATTTTACGCATCCCCTATCCGTGCAAGGTGCAATTAAAAACATCCAGTCTGCAGAGCGGCGAGACGCAATCCACTTTAGCGGAAGATTTCTCGATTCTATCCATCTCGGGTTCGCTTCGAAGTACACGAAGTTACGGAAGTATGACTCAGAGACGCGAGAAGGAAAGATCGATCAGCCCACGGGACGATTGTCTTTAGGCGCCGCGACGTCTAGCGTCGACACACGCACCTTTCAGTGGCTACCCTTCCTACCATACAACACGCTGAAAACGTTCTTCGACATTCGCCGTCTTCGATTTATAATTCACCGGCGACATATTGCCGACTGTTCGTGCCGAGTTCGTTGCACTTTGCAGCGAGCAGAATTTGCACGGGAAATCGATCGGAAGGTTGTCCCCCCAATTTTCGATTGGACAAAGTACCATCTAACGGACAATGAGATACAAGATAACAACGATATCTCGTTAGACTAGCAAACCTTTCCACACTTTGATCTCCGATTCTCCCATTCCGGGATCGTCGATTTTAAGCGTTTCTCGAGTAAAAGTCGAGCGATCTTAATTAAACTCGACTCGAACGTTATTAAGAGTCGGATTGGGAAGGTGCTGGTGCAGTTCGAAAGTCGATGAGTCGGCGACAAGGAGTCGTTAATTAAAAAGGCAGCGTATACTCACTGATAAACTTTACTTTCTTCGGTTGCTTGGTCCGCGGCTTTCCTTTGCCGCTGGGCTTCTTGAAGGGCGCATTGCCCCTTCTATCACCCGCTTCGAAAATTGAGAATCAATGAGTGCCGTATTACCTTAGGGACCAAGGAAATAGGGATCATGCTTTAATTATCGGGAAATCGATGCAACTGTCTCTTCGCTATCGGCTAACAACCAAGGGTGGCCATCTTGGGCCGCACCCCGATCGTTTTGTACAAGTTTTCCCCATAGAGCACGTGCGTACCGACTATTTCTGCAATCTTTCTTAGTACTTGCACGAGCCCAACATAACTCAAGCTTCTGAGACGGGAAATTATCCGGCAAATTATCGTCGCGTTATTACGTTAAAGTACGTGCCAAGCTTGAAAACAACGATAAAACACAAGTAATTTTAATACATCCGAATTATGCAATATCGAGTTACATAGAAAAACAAATGAGAAATAACGGATGCTACTGGTCTAATAAATTTTTAACGTAGATAGTATTGGTGATACACAAGTACACTATGAATACCAATTAGAGGGTAGAGAAATTGATCGAACTGCAGGTACCTGGGATAATACGATACCAACGTGATATCGACCACCATTGACTGAGGTAAAAATACACCGACTATCAAGTTCAAAAAGCGTATATTTAAAAGGAGAGTCCTTAAGGGAGATTCGGAGAGAAAATTACCACGCTTTCCAATGCATTATAATAATTATTCGAACATGAGTTCGAACCTCGTTGCGCAAAGAAAAGTACTATTGATAATTTACAATTTTCGAGTGAATAATAACAAAATATATACATATATAATAAAAATTACACATATATAATATAAATAATATATATAATAAAGATTATATATATATATATAAAATAAAGAAAGGATTATATATATTTTCATAGAATCTAAGGTAATAAGTGACGACAGCGGATAGAGGTGAGAAAATTCCACATAGAAATAGATGCAGCGATACCATATAAAATTAGATTTAAAAGAAATCTCTTGTCACGAGTTTGGTGTATCAATCATAGGAGTCATTCACCGTGATATTGACTCCTTCCCTTCTAGTTCTCTGCAAAGATAGCACGCAAACTATCGTACAAAAATTAAAAAAAAAAAGAAGAAGAAAAAGATAAAATACGAAAGACAATTGCATCTTTCTTCCCAGCTAAGGTGAGAAATGTCGAACAAACAAAGGACAACTCACCTACGATGCCCAAGGGTGCTTTGCAACTGTGACAGAAGCACTGCAGCACTGAGTCGCGCACAAGACCGATCAGCATATTTCTAGTGTTTGATTTACTCGCTGCTGCCCCGCGAACCGTGCTCCGTATATTTGGCGAAAATTAAAAAGACTCAGCGAGAACGAAGGAAGGAAGTGCAGGCAAGTGTCGGCAAGAGGACACGTCCGACGAGCAAAGAGGAAGGCCGGAAGTGGCTGAACTCGTATCTGGGGCGGTGGCTGGAAGGGGACTGATCCACACAGTGCGCCACGACGCCCGGCGTCGCTCAATATCCACCCACTGGCGCCTCTTGCGCCCCTAGTCGCGGCAGACCACCCCTCGCTGCAGCGAGTAGCCTACCCGACGACAAGTCACCCTTCCACCTGTGCTAACCTCCAACCTCCAACCTCCACCTCGAACAGTCTCAACATGCCTCTATCGTGGACCCGGTTGCCGGTCGCTAGGCACGTGTGGAAGCCTACGAACAGACGTAAAATGCCATCTGTCCAACCCCAACCACCGAGCCTCTTGATATTTTGGCTCAACCTCGCGCCAGCAGCCTGCTTGATCAATGGATGACGATATCTTCTTTTTTTTTAATGTCGTGTCAACTGCCAAGATTATTAGCGACAGGATTACGGGACCGGGAACTGTGATACGATAAATGGGAGAGATAATTGGATCTACAATTTTAGGGTGGATTCTGAACCCACTGGGCCTATCTATATAAATATGTACGTATCACTCGGAAAATTACAAGTGACAGCGGGGATCGAACATAACTATTAATCTCGTAAATTATCTACTTCGCCCCCTCATCCCGGATGATATCTTTTTATCGCGATTTTGACCAAATTTCGCAGTTTACAAAAGGGTTCTTTAATCTTTGCGAATTCACAAATTGAAATTAGATCATTATACAAGTACTGAAATTTGCTTTCATTTAGTTGCAATGTCTACGACCATAAACATGGTTCTTTTTATATATACCGGTCAATCAACGAGTTTCTTTTGTACATTTGACATAGAACTGAAAGAAAATATTGTTTAGTTGATTGTATTATAATATTGTGCAAGAGTGAAATCAAAATGTCTCAATATTTTAAAGTTAATCCTTTTAGCACAGCATATCGATTTCAAAGTTTGTGAATATTTTATATAACCGGCGCCCTATTTCGCGACTATAAATCAAGCCCTACCACTAAATCCTGCCCTTGCTTCGTTGCGACACTCAGGATGCACTCTTCGAATTGACGACTTTGCAGTATATGTCCTGAGGTGGAAGGACTCATAGAGTGCTGACAATGAGTTCCGAAATATCTATGTTAAGTACTTCTACTTGAATTTACTTTAACCCTCTTTAATTTCGTGACATTTAGAAAAACTTCAACCTCGACTTTATTGTCGTATTTGTCTTCGATCGAAATAGAATTGATTTCATGACGAGAATAATTCAGTCACTGCCCCTTCCTGATTTCTAAGAAAACAATCCATCAATGCTTTTTGTCCGTCTCTAGAGCTCTACATCGACACGCGAAATATGCCTGTTCTTTTTACGAAACTGCATCTTTCCTTTTATCTATACATCCTTTTTATCCTCAATCCCAACTGACCGTACATCGTATTCATTTCTTATTATCTTATGTCTTTTATTATCTACTACTAGCAGTATTTTAATAAGCTTGCGAATTGGTAAAATCGTTCGAGGCGAGCACGAAGAACAATACCGAAGAAAATCGGAGCTAGAAAATATAGGACACAAACGAGAATCATTGTTCCGTAAACTTTTCCATTTGACAGAAACGATCGAACAATCACAATGTCAGAACTCCATGACGCATTACGGTCGTAGGATATGCCGTAAAGTGAATGAATCTCTTACACCTGGATCGATATCGCGGAATATTTTCAGAACTCGGAACGCGGGAACAGGCGACGTTAATAATGCAGTCGCCCTCCCCCCTTTTTCCACTAGTCACGAATCGTGGTAAATTGCGCAGAAATCGGAGTGACGTATTCTAATGGAAGTACCTCGAAACCGAGCCTCGCCGTTTGCCAAGAATTTTTTTTTAAGTTCCAACTAACTTTCCAATTTTCTTCATTTAAATTTCACCCTACAATTGACAATTGTGTGACACCAGTGCCATTACATTTTTCTGTTATATTTTCTACTAAAAAAAAATGTATTCTGCTATTTCAAGGAAATAAATAACTAAATAGAAGCTCGTTAGAAAATCTATTCAGTGGAAGAAAAAGAAATGCTGAGTTTCACATGCTCGTTATATTTAATTGGATTTAAAACGATTAAAAAAAAGAAAAGAATAAAAGACATAGTTGAACAGTCAAGGAAAGTGCATCGTTTTAAAAATACGACTTATTATTTCATGCTCTTTAAGGTAAGAAACAATACAACGATGAGTTTTATCAAGAGGAAAATAGATATATCTTGCACGCTACACCAGACAATTGGATTAACCTACGCACTTCAATGTCACCGTGTGTATGCCGCTTAAAGTCGACCGAGAGTTAACCGAACTAGTCTCTTTCACGTGTATGAGAGGAACTTGAATCTCACTCTTCGACACGGCGAGGGACAAAATTTCAAGTCGCATGCTAGTAACCGATGCGAAGTTCAACTGTGAGACAATATTAATTACTGATAAATAAATGAACACATATGCGGATTCTGTTACAACAATCATTCTCCATATAATTATTCGCATTGCGAAAACACTGATAACCATAAAATCGATGCATTTGATACATAAAGAAATCTATACTCAATCCATAGGACACTTATGTAAGAAAATATTAGGACACAAATGAAACAAAATCATAAGCCTATAAATTTTTACTTTACAACTAAAGAGAATTTTAAATTACTTCCAGATTAATATACCGAACAATCTTATAGGTTGCAATGTATGATGCAAGTATAGAAAGAGCCAAAAACTAAAATAATACAACTTGGCTTGTTTAGATAGAACAAATACACTAGTTGCAGATATAAATATATCGGAACGGCGATTTATTGAAGGAAATACATGTTTATTTATCAAAATTTCTGGTGGTTGAGAACCACTGAAAGGCGTTCGAGCACTGCAGAATCAAGCTGCAGTTGCCACGGCGAAGCGCAGGCTGCACTTCTCCGAGGACGCCAATGGAGGGCTCTGACCTCTTCCCGGCAACTATCTACTTTTCGCTGCCTTAGGGTGTGTTCCTACTGCCATCAAAATTGCCTTCCTAATTAACGATCCTTTGTCGTGCTAACTTTGTCATTTAAAAATTCAAATCGTGTCATATAAAATTCACGATTACTTTTTCATTCGACACGTAATTTTGGTTTATTACTCGCGGCAAATCAAGAAACTCGACAGCACAATAATTTGAAGAAAGTTGTCGTTACACATATATATACATATATACACATAGGTGTACCAAACTGTCATATCGTGAATAACATCATTAATATTGATGTGACACAACGTGTGATACATACTGATCATGTAAAATTAAATAATATATACAGATATATACATTCAATATATACATATTAGATAAAGTATATTTGTCACAATCTTTCTTAAACCAAGCTATTTAGATAAGTAACAAAAAAAGTAGATAAACATTTCACAGATATTACTCATATTACAGATAAAATTGTTGGATAAGATTATCGCGTTTCTTAAAAATTCAAGAAAGTATATCATATAAATCACAAATATTGTTAATATATAGAAATTGTCATAAAAAATAATTCGTAAATATCTTCGTACAAAAATTTTTCATCACTTACATTCGTTGTTAACAGTCGATTCAGTAGCTGTAGCCATTGTTACCGTAACTGTATGTCACTGTAAAAGAATATCTTTCATTTTATAAACTGAGTTTGAAAGTCCAAGCAGAATTTTTGATAAATATTTCGTATTTGCTATCCTCTTCACAATTAACCTTTATATTCGTAGTTCTCAGTATAATATTTCGATTCACGAAGTTCATTTCAAACAAAGGAAGTATATAAGGAAGCTATATGATATTTATGTACATACATATATATTGCAGCTAAATTTCTCGAAATCGAAGATTTTATTGTTGTGAGAAGTAAGAATACACCTGAGATACGATTATTATTTCTACATTATTGTATTATTATTGTATGACAATGTCTCTCTACAAAAAGATACTATTGCGATATCGTTCTTTTACAAAGAGTAAACAATTGGAAATAAACAATATCTGAAATTGTTTGTACAATTGTACAATTGTGCAGTGACTAATTTCACGAGTTAATACGCCTTTTTATATTTTACAAAAAATTTTCCCATAAATTTATTTATATGCGATCGTAGAAAGTCAGAGTTACGATTACTTCTACGCATGATCGTGTTCAAAAAAACATATTGCAGTTGTTGTAAATTAAATGTTGAGAATATCGATTAAGATTGTGTAAAAACAATGTCACTTTCTTTGTTTCATATTAAACATTGAGCGTAATCGAGAATAAGCAATGGCTCTTTGTTTGAAACCGGTAGCGTCTCTTTGTTATCGCACTAACTTATCACCGCAAATTGAAGATAAATAAACTAACTTACCTATTCTTCTTTTAAAAGAATAAAGACGTAATTATTGGAGAGGAAAAGCTGATCCTGCGACAGGAACAATCACACACAAACTGGATAATGCCACTAGATCTGAGTGGTCGGTGGACTTGCTGGCTGCTTATATTGCGACGTAAGTGTTCCTGTATGTTTCAGCGATTCACACTGACAAACGTTCAGCCACATGTACGATACAAACATACGTTTTATCAAAGTGCTCAAACTTTCGTGGATTCTTATTGGTCGAGCTGAGTGATCGGTTCGTCGAGATTGGTTCATTTGAATTTGAAGCGTTAAATTGTAACAGAACCTGTCACATGAGTCCTTTACTACGCATTCGCAATATTACTTTCATTGTTCAAGATGATCAGTGTAAATATGTGCTTAAGTAAGGTAATTACCACTTTCTTAATAAATTCTATTCGTACTTGTGTCGAATTATGATCTATTTTGTTTATCGAAAAATCATTATTTGTTATAAATATATAATTCGATAGTATTTCATACAAGTTTATTATAAATTTGCAATTATCACGATTCACCTCACGCAATTTTTATGATCAATATGTAAATTATAATAAATATATCTGTAGCCTAGATATAGTACAAACATAATAATACAGTACAAATGTAGGAGCGTTTTAAAAATACATGCATTTGTGTTTTTGTCTGAAATACGGTCACACAGTTTAGAAAAGATTCATTCTGGATGAATCATATGTCTACAACATATGTACCAATGTGTGGGAAGTTGTGACCGTTGTGCGACCATAAGAACGTAAAAATCTGTTCCAAATATGGTCGAGTCGTTATAACTGGTTTCAATGATTTCGATGATGATCGGGAAAGCGTGATATACATATCCATTAAAATTTTAACTAATCATTGTTTTTACTTCTGTTTATTATTCTAAAATGTGAAAATTTTGTTTCATTAATTTTTTATAATAATTTTTTAAAATTGTTCAGTTAATTGCATTATTCTGCGGAATATTTAGCAAAGTATATAACTATATATGCTTCATATGTATTCTATTTTATGACTATAATAATAATTTTTCTAAAGCGAAGGTACATATTTTCTTGTATATGGTTATTTTTACAAGATCTCTTTGAATATTGAACATATTTTTCAAATATATATTATCAAGGTACATATCGTAAAAAGTTATTAAAAATCATTAGAGAGAGATAATAATATTAAACAAGATCATTAATTTATATATGGAAAATAATACAACAATAATTTGAAAAATTTTATGTGGTACTTATATTTTTAATATTATCAATCTTTTATAATAAAATATAATGCCAAAATTGCATATGTTTAAATTAATACATTAGTATCAAATTAATTATTATACAGATAAAACATATTTATTTCTCAATTAGGGCAGCATCTGTATTCGAATGTCATGTAATTTACATATCTGAATGATATATTTGATATATTTGAATATAAATAAATATATTATATAGAATTAACTGTTAGAAAATATAATTTTATTGAGGTAGAATAATAATATTCTAATATAACATTACATACACATAAAAAAAAGTATGTCAGTTCTGTAAATTTTTCTTTTTCTTATGTTATGTATTTCAAACACTTTTTTTTTAATTATGATTATAAATTCATTTAGAAAAATGTCTAGAAAAAGATTCTAGAAAAATTGTATAATTTGTACTACTAATAAATATTTGATATAGGAAATGCTCTGTGCCCATTGGCAAAAAATAAAATTATATATATTTATAATTGAACTTACTTCCTTTTCTTTATCAATAGAGTTTCAAATAAAAAATTATCCTATCTATACATAAAGCATATTATTGCTTTAACTTTCATCACATAAAGGAGTAACATCTCCACTTAGAGACATACTCTGGGGACTAGAATTTGTAAATGGAGTTCCTCTAGGAGATTTATAAGACGGAGTATGAGCAGATGGCGTTCTATTGCGTGGAGCTGCTGTCTCATTTTCTTGATTTCGTGATGTTTTTTTAGATTCATTAAATCTTGGAGTAGTATTACTGAAATTACATTCAATATTATTTTGATATCAATGATTAAAAGTTACAATTATATTGATATATATCAATGATAAACTTACAGTTCTCTCGAAGTAGATTGTTTTGATCGAACCCATGCTTCTGCAGCTTTTGTCCAGTTTGTTGTATCAGAAGCATTAGAAATAGATCTGTGTGAGCTTGCAATTCTACGTGAATTTGAATTCATTACTGGAGGAATCGGTTGTAAGAATGGTCCTTGAGAATAATTAGGTGTTTGTAAATAGTGTGGTGTATGGTATGGAGTCATAAACGGAGTTTGACCAGAAGGAGTATAAGGCGTATTTTCATACATTTCATAGTTATTAATACTAACAACTCCTGGCGTGTATGATGGATAATGATGTGAAGTTTGATTTGCTACTTTCGAAAGTGAATGTAGCATGTGGTGTGGCATATTTTGTGCTACTCTTTGTATGGTATCTGGATTTACTTCTGAAAAAAGCAAGCAGAAATAAATTAATTCCAGTAAAATAAAAATTATTATATTGCTCAAATTTTTAATAATGAATAATAATTTTACCATTTATTCCTGAAGCACCATTGTATAGTGTGTTAGAAGTCATAGTACCATGTGGGGTACCTACTTTAATTGGTATAGCATCTCTAAAATGTTCCTTGAACCAACGGAATAAATCGCTTATTCTATTAAACATTTGATTTCTGAATCGGAATCCATCAGGTATTACAGTAACATACTCATGACGACAATTATTTCGTGGTAAATATGAAAGTAAAAATTTTCCAGGATAATTCTGAAATATATAGCAAAAGAATTAGTTTCAATTAGCAATATACAACAAATACTGGATGTTTATATCTACATACTTTACTTGCAGACACAATATATGGAATTCCACCAGGATTTTCCTTCTTTTGTTCCTTTAAAATTTCTTCTGCTTTGTCCTTAATGCCTTCTACACTTGGTTTATAATATTTAAACTCTAATAATTCCAAGACATAAACAGCCATAGGATTAACGTGTCTAGCGATAATTTCATCTAAGTCTTCGAATTCTTCATCGCCAATCCATAAACTGCGGCCCAAAGTAAATGTATTTTTTTTGCCTTCCTCTTTTACATCGATATGTTGATAAATATTATTTGTAATTTTCCATGTCACAGTCAAATGATCTACTCCTTTACTGCTAGGTCGTATTATTGCTTCTCCTTGCTTCATAGTCTGCATTAACTTCTCAGCTTCCATAAAACTTATATTATGGAAATTAGGGTGAATTATAACACGTTTTACGTAAGTTCGCCTTTGTTGCAATTTTTTAGCATCTTCTTCTGCTTTTATATCTTGCTCTTCTGCCTCCAAATCATAATAAACATCTCGCTGAGGTCTAAAAAAAAAAAAAAAAAAAAATACACGTAAAATATTGATTAATGAAAACAATTATAAACAAAGTATAATTATTTGTTGATACTTCACCGCCATTTGTGACTTTTATCAATTAGATCGCTCGTCTTGCTAGTACATTCGACACTAAATCGTTCTACTTTGATCTTAATTATGCGACAATGAATTGCTTGGCCGACATGTACTCTTTCCTCTGGATTGACGACATTTTTATCAGATAGATTTTTTATGTGAATATAACCAGATACTCCGTTATCCAATTTTAAAACGGAGACTCCTTTTCCCAGACATGCACCGGCATCAAAATGATTCCACACTTCCGATAGTTCGGGAAAATCGTTTTTTAAACAGAGTGGACATTGCCATAATCCAGTCTCATCGTTTCGTATAGGATTCGCTTGATCTAATTGATCTCCTTGAGGTTTTTTGTGACTTACACCAACAACTGTTGCTAAAATTAATTTACCAACATAAAATGTTTCTGGAGTTTCTTTAGTCAAAATATCAAATAGCTTTTCAGTATTTGGAGATTGATAAGGTATACGAAGATCTTTGTATCTACAGTTTAATTCAGCTCTTATATCATAAAGAGTAATGCACTTGTTCCCAAAACCCTGTCTTTCAAGTTCCTCTGCAAACGCATCTAAATCTAAATCTTTCAACCTTTCCGGAGATTCAAGAATTTCTTCTAGAGCGCCAGCAGGATTTGCATCCTCATCATCATATTCTAAAGCATCTACTGCCATTTTTCTTGCCCATTCATATGTTTCTGGATGTACACGCGATCCATCCAATACTTCTACATATGCCTCTGTGCTATCTCCTAAACTATTTGTATCAATCTTAATAAAACCAGCACAGTTGACAAATACTTTAGGCCCCATATGACATGCTGTTATAAGTTGTGTTCTATTTTCTAGTCTTTGATTAGTTTGCTTCAAAATTTTAATGAGGGCCTGTCCTTTTCTGGGTCCTAAACCACATACAAATTGTACTAAATTTGCTGTATAAGGTTGTTGAATTGCTCTGTTTAGATCAACACCTACTTCATTTACACGATTTATAAATTCTAAATATAAATTTTCTATAAGATCATCTTTAGAAAGTTGATCTTGTAAAGGATGATATTTAAGGCACAAAATTTCTTCATCTATAGTACATAACTGGGAGAATTCTAATAGAGGATCTTGTATTTTTCTTGCTAAAGATATAGCTTGTCTTAATAATTCTGGATAATCTCTAAATTCAGATATACCTCTATTACTATTTGCATAAACTTTAGCAAGTTCATTATCACATATTTCCACTTGAATTGCAGGAAATTCTTCTTGCTCTGCAAGATTAGATATACATTCTTTTATTTCAGATACTATCGTTAATGCTTCCCTAGATTCGCCACCTACAATTACGACATGTGGTTTTTTCGTAGCAATAAAATTTTTAATTGCTAATAAATCCGCTTCTTTCAGCGTCTTTTCATTTTCTCTAAAACTATCTTTACGTTTCAATAAATGCGGTAATTTTAAATAATCAGTACATTCTCCTTCTGGAGAAATTATGCAAGTAAAAACGACTTGAGATGGATCAGGTACATAAGCTAAACCCATCACACGAATTCCTTTGTTAGTATCCCAATCTTCATTGTTTTCATTAGGAAATTCGCATGTATATGGTGCAATTTTTATCCAGTTGTACATTTTACGACAACATGCTTTCATAACATATTCTTTTGCTTCTGCTAAAAGATTAGACCGCAACTCCTTTTTCAGTTGAGGTATAATAATCTGATTGAAAGCTATTTCAACACTACCAATTCTTAATGCATTCCAATCTTGAACACTTTTGCTAAATTCGTCCTTATAATACAATTGCTTTATTTCATCCATATAATTATTGCTAATATTTCCTTCTATCGTATCACTAAATAAAAGTGTAATCAGTTTATCTTCTTCCGCTATAATTAATTTTAAAAATTGATCACCAACAAAATCCCGTACAGGTTTATTTTTAAGATATTTTAAGCTATAAATGGCATGTCCTTCATCTATCTCTTTTATTCCTTTTTTGGTCGGTTTTACAGATATTTTTGCTCTCTCCATATACATTTCTCTAATACATTTACGAACTAGTGGTTCATATGCTAATTGAATTGCAACCATTAATTGTGCAGCTTTAAGTATTTCGTCACTTGTCTTAAATAATACTGAATAAAAATCATTTGCTATTACTGCAGGTTCTGTTGGATCTTGATCTATTTCATGACGTTGATAATTATCTCTAAGATTTTCAGCGAAGTGTTCTGGAGAAAGACCAAATTTTTTGGCAAGTCCATCTAAGCCAGCTTTTTTGCAAAGGTAATAAGGACCTTTTCTAACTGGCTGCTTCAATGAGTCATCAACTTCTTCTTCTTCCTCATCTACATCTGAAATTTCTTTACCAGGATCTTCTTCATTTTCTTCAGCTTCTACAAATTGTTTTTTTTTCTCTAATTTAGCTTTTCTTCGTAGTTCTTTTTCCTTCTTACGTGCGTCTTCTTGCATGGCTGATAGATCCTGATTGTAATACAACATAAAATGGTGATAAATATCATTTAACTCTTCAAAAGTTTGAATACTTTTAAGTCGTTCAATATCGTCGTCTTTAATGACTCGTATATTGTCAGGTAATGGAGCATCTGGATTTTTCATAATTTCATTTAATTGAAAATTTCTCATCCTTTCAAATAATTTCAATAAATTTTCTTTTCTTTGTTTTAATTGATACCATTTTACATCGAATTTATAAATTTTCCATAAATCATTGATATTTAATTCTGGAGAAACATATTCTTTTCTATAAAATGAAATAAATGGAACTTCGAAGTTTTGATTACGTATAAAATCTAAAACTTTTTTAATTTTGCCGACTGTTTGCGGCCCCTTTTTAGCTTTTTCCTTAGCTTCTTTATTTAGATGGGCATCTTGTATTGAAATAGTTGGTTGACAGAATGCTTGTTTATATATCCATTCTGCTTCAAGATCTAATTCATCCGAACCTTCCGCTGTTGGTGTAACGGGAACAGCGCGAATTTGCATTCGTTCGGGAATATCTGTAGTACGAATCTAAAACATACAAGTTACAATAATTTAAATATTGTTATTATAACAATTATAATAATTTATAACAATTAATATTATATTATTAATAATAGATTATTAAAATTATTTCTAATCAGTACCTCATTATCCACATCGGTGAAATGACCACGTATAAGTTCACTAGGTTCGTACAGTTCAAAGATACTTTTTCTTATGCTTCTTTTCTTAAAATTTTTTTTCAACCGTTTTCGACGGTCTTCTATTTCGTCCTGAATATACTCATCTTCCTCCTCTTCTTCTTCTTCTTCCTCTTCTTTGAACTCATTCTCTCCATATTTCCCGAATTCATCGTAATCAAAATCAATACCAAAAATATCTTGGGCTTCTTGCAAAGCACTGTAATAAAAATACAAATAATTATATAACAAAAAAATTTTAAATTTTGTTTTTATAATACAAACAATACTGACGCATCTGAGAATATAGGTTTTTTCTTTTTTCTTTTTTCGGTTATAGGTATTCCATCACCATCCACAATGAAATCATCTTCATCCTCACTTTCTTCTTCCGTTTCACCTCTTGGACCAACTTCACTTCTTTCCTCATCTTCCTATTTAGCAAAATAAAAATAATTTGTTTTAATTTAATAAGTTATTAAATAAGACAAATATACATTTTATTCAAAAACTTACCTCTCCAGAACCTTGAAACAATTCATTAGCAATAGCATCTCTTTCATCATCTACCTCTCTTTTCTCTTCTTCTTCTGATTCTTCATCTTGTACCCTACGTAAACGCTTAAAACGACGTTTCTAATAACAGCAAAAATTATATTAAAAAAGTTGTATTAAAATATCTTACATATTCTTTTTCAACTATATATACCCTTTCAACTTTAACTCCTAAATTTTCTTCAAGTAGATCATAATCTTCATCTTCTAAACGGTCATCAAAATCTTCATCATCACTTTTTTTACGTTTTCTAGAATCATCAGATTCTTCACTGTCTTCATCATTGTCATCATCGATTGGATTATCATCAATAAGTCCAGGCACTTCTCCTTCCTCTTCTAAATATCACAAACATATATAATTATGAAATGAAAATTTGAATAATATTAGTTTACATATTAATAATGATATGTAAATTTTTTCTAATATCTAAAGTAATAACTGTACTTTCTAGAACCTTTAAATAATACTAAAAAAAAATCTTTGAAGAAAGTACTAAGCTTTATTGTATAAAACATTTTTGTGTACCTTCATCATACTCGTCGTCGTCGTCACTGTCTTTCATCCTTAATTTTTTAAGTTTTTTCTTTTCGTTAACATCAAGTTCTTGTTCCTCCTAAAAAATCGTGAAACATCAGGTTATATTTGACAAATGTACTCATTACTTTATTATCACTTTGTTGCATACCTCACTTTCTTCTGCCTCGGCATCTAAATAATCAGCCATTTTCTATGGGAGATATAGAACTTCTTGAAAAAGTGTGTAAAAATACTGACAAAAGCGTAATGACAAACAGAAACGTCTGCTCCGGAGCAGAAACTAACTGTGACTTCTGTACAGCTGTTTTAACATCTACATATATGAAGGTGCGTTCACAAGAAAATACCCAATCAGCTGATATACAACGAAGGTGATTCGTCGAGACTCTTCTTGTTTATATAACTGCAGTCAGTTAAAAGAAAGTGAACTGATCACCGTAGTATTTCCTTGATTCGTTATTCGTGCATGCTTAAGTGATTTGTAAATTCCTTGATAGCGTGATAGTGTGCATAGAAACGAAAAAAGGTGAAAACATGGCGAAACAACGTGTGAAATGATTAGGATACGCTTTTGAAACAAATAATTACTCGATCGGGATGACAACTAATGAGGAATCTGTAGATGACAGTCTCTTAGAGAGATTCATCAATAATGATGAAAATAAGGTTGCAAATTGCCGGAGCAGTGCAGATAATATCGAAGAGCATAAATTACGACATGGTACGGATAGTTTTCCGAATATCAATGAGAGACCGGTTGACGATATTTCGATTGAATTTTTCTACAAACCACACAGCATTACATTGCTTCTCATTTCGATCGGTGCTGTAATATATTCTGCGTTCACAAGGTAATTAAATATTCAAATTCATCGTTCACTTGTTACTAAGTTATTATCGTACTAAGTTCTTGTAAATATCAGTATTAATTTAATGCAGGAATACTACCAATGTCGAGGACAACATTTGGGCTGGAATACTTTGTATTATATTCTTTTTTCTAATCATATCAATACTTACATTTCCAAATGGTCCATTTACAAGACCTCATCCTGTTGTATGGAGATTGGTATTTGGTTGTAGTGTACTATATTTAATGGGTCTATTATTTATGCTATTTCAAGATTATGAAACAGTTAGAAAGATCTTCGTTTGGATAGATCCTCGTTTGGCATCGTTTCACATTGACATGGACAAAGAATACGGTGTTAATTGTTCAGAAATCACAGTTGAAAAAATATGGAATCATTTAGACATTTTTGCAGTAGCCCATTTCTTAGGGTGGACCTTTAAAGCAATTCTTATTCGTCATCTTGGTATTCTTTGGGCCATTAGCGTTATGTGGGAAGTAACAGAAATAGCATTTGCTCATTTACTACCAAATTTTGTGGAATGCTGGTGGGATGCTTTTATACTTGACGTTGTTGTCTGCAATGGTTTAGGTATTTGGGTCGGATTAAAAATTTGCTCTTTATTAGAAATGAGAGAATACAAATGGGTAAGCATCCTTGATATTGAGAGCACAACTGGAAAATTAAAGAGGGCAATGCTACAATTTACTCCTGGTAGTTGGACTGCTGTTAGATGGTTGGATCCAACTTGTACATATATG
The DNA here is from genome assembly GCA_036937485.2 of Tetragonisca angustula. Lineage (NCBI taxonomy): Eukaryota > Metazoa > Arthropoda > Insecta > Hymenoptera > Apidae > Tetragonisca > Tetragonisca angustula. The sequence goes on along the minus strand of JAWNGG020000017.1, from coordinate 1,484,199 downwards.
AGATTTGTTGCTCTATGTCAGTTGGTTATATTCTGGCAAGTTTCAGAGCTAAATACATTTTTCTTAAAACATGTATATGAATTTCCACCTTCTCATCCATTTGTTGTGGCAAGATTGGTATTAGTTGGAGTAATAGTTGCACCCTCTGTTAGGTAGGCAATTATAATGAAGTAGATGAGATTTATACACCAAATATATAAGACTTTATTGTAATAATTTATTATATAAAAGCATAATATTTTAATATAATTGTAGGCAATACTACATGTTTGTAACAGATCCAACATGTAGTAGAGTAGGGACTCAGTGTTGGGTTTATGGAGCAATTATGGTTACAGAAGCTTTGCTATGTATAAGGCATGGTGCTGCATTATTTGAACGTACTCAAGCACTAAACATTCTTTTATGGCTACTTTGCCAGTCTCTAGTGTCAGTTCTTTGTGTCTATGGCTGTGTTCTATGGCATCGGTACTTTGAGGTATTTACTTTGAAAATTTGCAAAATTTGAAATTTTTCAGTTTGTAACTAACTGTACGGTCATCTGTGTCCCTTTTTCAATGTCTTTTGCATGGCTCTCATCTTTTCAGACAGAAAAGAAAGCCTCTCCAAAACAATGTATCACTCGATTAGACAACAGTCATATGGATATAACCCCTAGCAGTGGTATGTGTGATGTTTACTACATTCCTTTGAATGTGTAAATAATATTTAAGCCAATAGTGTACTGGGCTATTGACATATATTCACAATTAACTGGCTACTAAATATTAAGCAAGAGTGTTATATAAATCATTTGCAATCTGTTACTTACTTGGATGATGTCAAAACCAAATAAATTTTGTTATGGATGCTTTTGTTTTTTGTTTTCAATATTAAAAAATTTGAATTGTTGTTACATAAAAATATATAAATATATACATAATAATAAGTGTAAAGATAATTTAAAAATAATTATAAATATGAATGCATGAAAATATTTTTAAATTAATATACATGTTATTATATAAATACGAATTTGTTTGTCACAGCTCAGTCCATCATTGGTAGACAGAATATTGAATGAATGAATATTTGAAATAATTAATCTATGTTTTAGGGGACATGGTTCACTCTACAAAATCTATGGGTTTGCTGGAAAAAAAGCAGTTGTGAACAGACCCACAATAAAGAACATTCGATGTAAGAGTGAACTATTTACAATTTATATTGTCAACTAGTCGCATTATAAAATCATATAAAGTCAAAATTTTAAATATAATAGGCTGTTGAATATATATCATCTGATTTTTACATACTGCGCTTGTTTGCGTATGAATGTCATGAAAAAAAATGTTCCTGTGAGAATAAATGAAAAGCGTCGTTAGTACGTAATAACGCTTTTTTATAAAGAAAATTGCTATATCATTTATAAATCGTAATTAGATAATTACGATATACATTCAAGATATGGAAATGCACTGCATACATAACTTGGCATTATCTGTGAACCTTCTGGACAATTCCAAGCTTCACCAAGAAGCCTATTGTTAGATGCAGAAACAAAAATACGAATTCGATTTGGTAACTGTTCGTTTTCATACAGTGATATATATGATGACGTAAGTGGTGACTTCGTACAGTACGTCTACAAAAAACCATGACAAGTTCTATTTATAATAATTATTATAACGATTGTAATTTCATTTAAAATGCCAATGCCATAAATTTTACTGTAACAAGAGTACCTGAGCATAGATGAGGTAGAATAACTTAGTGAAATCAAGGTCAAGCCAAGGAAGATAAAGCCACGATTCGCTTAATCTTAATTGAGCCAAAGTATCGTATGCTAATCTGAGTCCCATCGTTTCGGACAGACGTTCATTTAGGGTCAATTGCGAAATCTAAAACGCGTTTAAACAAAAAAGGAATTATTGCTTTTAAAATAACATGCCTGATTGAATGTTTTACATTAAAATAATATTTTTACATCATAACGGTTTTATAAAAAAATAAATATATGAATTCACCTTATAAAGCACGTTCTGTCCTGTAAATGATAATGTCATATTCATAGAATTTTTATAGAGAATATTTCGTTGGTAGTCAATGTAATCCTTAAAATCCATATTTGTAGAATTATCATCGTCTAACAGAGTATTGGCATCGCGAGTCCCTTTCCAATAATATATACCTAACAATACATATTAAAAAGGTATATTATTGGACATTTGAGCGATAAGATTTTTTTTTAACTTTCTCGAAAATTTACTGTTACAGATATGTAATGTTGTTTGTGATTATATTATAAAATTACATATTATTAATTTACCATTTGCGTCAAAATGATGAGCAATTTGATGTGCTATCATGTTACCAAGTGTTGCTAATTTTATGTAATTAAACAAAGATTCATTGTATTTCATGGACCAGTCGATTACACCATACGGTATTACAACGAGGTTTAATCCGTAAATTGCAAGTCCTTTAGATTGATATGGTGTTGTATAATGTGTCCATCTATATATTAATCCATACAGTTTAGCAACTTAAAAACATTTTATATACATGTATAGATTCAATTATAAACTCACATTTGTTCAGGATACCCTGGATTTGTAAATAATTCTGCATATATTAATTTTCGGTACCTTTGCATCAAAATCACCGAATTTTCGAAATAATTGTTCGTTAGATTTATCTGAAATTGAGCGATCGTTGAATTATCATTCAACAATTTTTATAAATTATGATAGTATTAATTTATTTTAATATCATGTAAATAATTGCGCACATGCGCCTATTATCTCAGTAGAAACCGAAATATTTTTTTTTCGTACCTGATTTGCTCTAATTTTTCTATAAGTTGATTCACTATCTGTATAATATGAAATATCCGGTACGGCAACTTTAAGATCATCTATTTTTGCAATCAGTGCGTTACGTCCTGCTTCTGTAGTCCATGTTACATTCATAATTTTTAATTTTAGAGTCTCTTTAAGTATCTTGAACAGACTATGTATCTATTAAGTTATATGATAGCGATTAGTTACTTAGTAAACTATCGTTTCGATGATATATGATAATAATATATAAGCTTACAGTTTTATTCATGTATGTAAGTTGATCTTTTGTGAACGAAGAGATGTACAAGTTTGAAGCTTCCGGAATTAAAACATCAGCAGTTACGCGAAGACAGTGTTTTTCAACATCTACATGTTTTGGTATGACTAACTAGAAACAAGGAAAGAAAAAAAATGACGAAATGCAATTGAAAAAAAATAATAAAAGAAAAAAGAAACGAGACATTAATCAGAGAAAATAAGTATACCTCTTGATAAAGATTGCGTGCATACAATCCTAATAATGCGTTATGCAATAGCATCGAATTTTCTTGTCCAAACTTTTCCAGACTTTTCAATCCCTTATCTAAAGCATCGTAAAAATAAACCTGCACTTTTGTATCCGGTTCAACTAGTCCGTTCGTTAACAATAAAATTAATTGCGTCCAATTTACCTACAAATAAATTACGGAACATATCGACCTGATCAAGCGAATCAGTTTAATTTGAAAGGTGAATATAGGCATTTTCCCTTACGATTTTAAAATTTTCGTCTAATTGCTTAATACTGACGCGAGTGTAACTTTTCATCAGTTCTGCCTCGCGTATCTTGTCCTTGGACGGGAAATTCTAAAACACAAGAAAGAATCGAGAAAACGATCTGACCGCATCGTGAGTAGGACTCGATGAACTTACTGCTAAAAATCCTTGCAGTATCTCCAGATCAATGTTAAAGAGCGTGAATTTTATGTGCTGAGAGATATCGAACGTATTGTTCAGCTCGTTGAACACCCCGAGTGTCGTCAATGCTTCCGAGATGGACTCTATAAACTTTTTCGTATCATTCTATAAAAACGAAATGAGAAAGATACATTTGTTATGCGTTTCCATTGAGAGAGGGTTTCTTTTTTTATCGCGATTGATATACATATCCATATACTTTGCACGTTTTGTATTCCATGTACAAATTTTCTAGATCCACTGTCTCTTTCTCCCTCTTGGGTCGTTTTGCGTAACAGGGATCGTTCGTTTCGTCTATCTCAAAAGGATTGTTGTATGTCGTCGGGCCTATTCTAAAGGTGAATTGCTTCGGAGAATATTCCTCGAGATCCGGGGCAACGTCGAACAATAAAGCGCTAGAAAATTAGAAAAACGAGCGAGAAGTATATTATATGAACGCGACGTGCGATATTTTTGTACGGTCGTTGTCTTCAATCTCCTACCTGTTATGTAGTAATAGTCTGGCAAGTAGCTCGGTAAAGCTTGTATGATTTTCAGGCCATGTTTCATTAGTGTAAAATCTGCCTACCTTATCTAACGCCTCTCTCGCTATAAGGAAAATGTTATATCATTTGTTGTACATTAAACTTGTATTCAAAGTTAGAAATTAATTAGACGTGTAATTTCTCTGTACCCAGCTTGATCCTTTCTGTTTGATTGATGTTCTTATATTGCACGCAGCTGTTGTAATAGTCGGCGAAAAGGGACGATATATTTTCCTCATTCTCTTTCTGCATTTGTCCTGATTCGAATTAAAATAAATGTTTTATATGCTCTTTCTTTATAGAATTTATTATAAAAATGTTAGAAAAAATAAGGAAAAGTAATTTAAAAGATACTTCACGTGCAAAAAATTAAAAAATATTTAAATAATTGTTTATTGATAAAATAATTTTTTTTCTTATCTAGTAAAAAAATAGAATAATACGAACTTAAAATGCGTTGATAAGCTACATTTTCCAAATCCCATTCTACAGTTTGAGGATTGGCCTCGAAACCGCCGCAAGCGTACTCGTAAAAATCTTCACATGGATCAATTGTATGATTCATATAAAATAATATCTTGCTAGCTAGATTTTTACATTCGCCCTCAAGACATATTGATTTATCAATCGGTGAACTAGAAGTTGCAGTTAATATTGTAGGATATATAAATATATCTTGTTGACTCGTAGTGATAGATTCGATCGTGACATTTTCTTCTTTCATTACCAATTTGGTAATATCTGCTTCAATCGACTTTTCAACCTCATTAGGAGTTCCTTGATAATCTGTGACTGTAGAAGTTTCCACAGTATATTTGTCTATAGTATCTATCTCTTGATATTTTTTTATCTCTTTTATTATCAATTCGGTAACATTTGCTTCAGTCGAATCTTCGATCTCATTGAGAGTTTCTTGATCGTTTATAAATACGGGAGTGGTAGCTTCCGTAGTATCTGTTTCTTGAAATTTTTCTGCCGAAATTGATGTACCATCTTCTGCAATATTTTTATTAATTACCGAAGAAGTGTCCAATTTTTCAGTTACAATTTCATTGTAAATTTCTGTCTGTGATAGATCTATCGTGACAGCTTCAATATTAGATTTAGATGAATCAATTATATTCGAATTTGTTTCATTTTCCGCACTCGAATTGCCGGTAAATACTTCAAAACTCTCTGTTGTTTCATGTTTTTCTATTTCTATTTCTATTGAATTGTTTTCATCCACAAAGGTTGTAGTAGGTAATAATTTAATTGGCTCCATACTACTAGTCGTTCTTTCTGTTTCATGCTGTATGGATGTAATTATTTTTGATTCTAAATCGAATCCTTCTTTTTTATAATTTTTATAATATCAAAAATAAGCTTACCTGTATTGTATTTATGTATTCATCTTTTTCTTCGGAATTGTAATATCGGTATGATTTCCACGGTAAATTGACTAGGATGAGAATAATGCAGAAAAAACAAAATATTAACAATGACGAAACACAACTTCTGTAAGATTGGTCCCTTTCGGCTGCTCTGCCTTCCACCACATTGGCAAGTTGATAAGATCCTCGAGAAGGCATCTTTTAAAACGAAATCTACTACTTATTTATATGTGGATTAATTGCACATCAGTTTCACTTATGCATAAGAGTACTACGTTTTTTCTACTGAACCAGACTTGAAATGCTAATAGAATAAAGAAGGTGATTATTATCGTTTTACCAACCACTTCCTTTTAAGCATTATCTTGAAATGCGTTCTAACATCCGTAAGATACGATAAGATGCAACATCCTTTTACTAATTTATAAGGAAGAACAACGAATGCATTACTATTAGCATATTAAAAAGGAGTTGAAGTAGAATGAAATACGCTCATTGACACAAACATTTTTTTTTTTAATACATCCATAAATTCCAAATGGCCTAAGGAAGGCGACATTAAAAATATTTGAGATAGATAGATATAAGTTATTTATATTAATATATTTTATAATACAATTATCACAGATATGTAAACTACAAAATATTATATATACTATTATAAAATGCAACTTGCAGTTTGCCAATGATCCCATTGCACGTAGTATGTCAACTTATCTACAGCCTAAACTATATTATAATATTTAAATACAATTAAAAAATATATTCTAAAACTCTATTCGCCTTGTACCGAATATGTATCAGTGTTGCGTTTGATTTCATTGTCCGCTGCGTCAGATTTGATGAGAGTGTCGATTGTTGGACCGATTTCTTTTGATACAGAAATGTTTTCTACTTTTTTGGTACAGATTTCATCTCTATAGTCATCAGACTTCAACATTTCAGAGGTGATCTGAAACATGAATAAGTATGTACTATTGTAAATTACTGCATAATAAATAGTTTATTAAGTTGTACGGTTACGCATTATAATTACTTTTCTTTGTATTTCGTCAGCCTTAAATTTCTCTAGTTTTTCCTTATCAGCAAGCCCAATTGCAGTCTTTGAGGACGTCTGTCTCTTTGGAGTAGGTTTCCTTGGTTTAAATGATCCAGAAGCTTTCTTAGGCAACTGTGAACTCATGTGCTTCTTAGTCTCATTCGACTGATCGCAATTATGAGTTAGCAATTGTTCTTTAGTTTTAAATGCCTGCAAAATGAATTTTGAAAGATTGAAATGAATTATGAATTTTCTATAAATTCAAACAAATGAAACACTTACATGTGAACAAATTTCGCATTTTAAACTATGTTTATTCATCTCATGATGTTTAAGAGCTTGTGCCCGATGGAAATTACGATTACAATGACTACAACTAAATCTTTTGATATTGCTGTGCGTCAATAGATGACGCTTCAATTTATCAGGTCGTGAAAATTCACTCATACAACCTAAGTAAGTTCTGAATGGGCACTTTAATCTCTTTGTTAAATCATGAATCAACATATGACGACCTAAACGATCTTTCCGCTTGAATCTAGCTGGACAATGCTACAATAAACAAATTTTGTACATATAAAATGTAAAACAATTTATAGATTTTTTAGACCGACTATTGAATCACTCACTGGACATAGGAACGGTGTTTCCTCGCTGTGTATTAACTTATGATTGGCTAAATATTGCTCAGTTTTAAAGGCCTTTCCGCAATCCTCACAAGCAAATCGTGCGGATGAGGCGTGTGTTTTCAAATGACGCCGCAAAAATCGTTCGATTAAGAAACTCTTTCCACAATGTAGACAAGCATAGTCGTGCGTCGTAGTTTCTGTATGATGTTGTAAAGCCTCCAAATTAGAGAAAGAGGATTTACAAACGGAACAACAGTAATATTTCTCTGTTGTTTTTTGTTTTTGGACGGAGTGAGCGTATTGATGAAGTCCAAGATCAGATAGAGTATTAAACACTTCACCGCACACGTGACAACGATATTCCGATCTCTTATGACTGCGAGTATGTTCTAAGAAATCTTCGAGTTCAGCAAACATCATACTACAGCTACTTTGCACACATTTGTACACTTTCAATGCTAAATGAGAGACTATAAGATGCCCCTTTAGAGCTTTGTACGAATCAAATATTTCTTTGCAGAACTGACAATGATAGGTGCGATCTATGCTTCCATCCGGTGGTGCCTAGCAATAATTATTAAAATAAATTATCAAAAAAGATACGTATTTAGTTATCTTTGGAATAAAAAAATTGTAAGCCTAAATATCAAAAATCAAAATGTTAAAAATACCTCTGGAGGTAAGGAGTGTATAGCGGTTCCCGGCCACACTTTATGTGATGACATATGTTTTTTAACGTTTGATTTTTGTGCGAATGCACGTCCGCATACAACACATTGATATGGTTTTTCTCCTGTATGGGAACGTTCGTGTTGTTGCCAATAAAATTTTTTTGAAAATTGTTTGCTGCAATAACCACACTTATACTGCAATAGAAACTTTCTATTAATAAATATACGACTTTAAATTATCAATGGTAACAAAAATTTATTATCTCATCAAAATACATACTTTCAAGTTTTGCGTTTGATTAGTAGTAGTTTCAGATCCTGTTATTAGATTTTCAGTCGTAGGTACATCAATTTTATCTGTATTGTTAATATTTTGTTCTTGAGAAATATCACTTTGGAGAACTTGAGGTACATCGTTTGAATCATCTTTTATAGGATCATTATCCCCTGGAATAGTAGAGTTTGCAAAAGTATCCAAACCTTCTGAACTTAATATAATTGGAACACTAAATGTGGAATCTGTTGTAAAGTAATTAGCACCCTCTTGATCCATGCTATAATATTTGAATGGTACATTATTTATTAAGAAGAAAATATCTTTTAGTATGATAATTATAAATTATATATTTACCTAAATAGCATATCAGATTCTTCAAGTATAATTGGTTCACTAAGTTGATCATTTTGAACAAATGTTTCTTGATTGAATTGTGATACATCTTCGCTATTGTCTTCTGTGTGAACAGTCTGAGTTTCATCATTCACCAAAAACTGACTCAAATCTACTGTTTGCTCTTGTGTTTTTTGATGTGTCCTTTTGTGCAACACGAACATGTGCAATGATGTAAATTGGCTTTTGCATTTTCCACACTGAAATATATCTTCCTCATCCTGATCGATTGCTAAAGACGAAACATAAAAATGTTCAAATATTTGTAGAAATATTTACAAAAGTTTGTCTCCACAACGAACAATTATCAGTTGATAGGTTATGAGTATTACTTCATCAAAAACTCACCCGAATCTTCAACTTCGGTTATTAGAGTTTGAGACTCTAATAACGATTGCACAGAAGGACTGTCCAATGATACACCTATAAAACAGAAAAAATAATGATCCTAAACCTCTGAAATACTATGTAGTTTCTTTTAGAAAGAGAAAGATAAATAAGATACTTGTGGGTTAACCCCACCTATTTCTACGATAGAAAAGTTTTACCTGTTAAAGCGTCGAAAATAGATTGCGCCATGTTTTACAATGATATTAACGCTTCATTTTAAGCGAAATCAACGATCAGGCTTTCATGAATCGTATAATATGAAGAAAATGAACAAATTCCAAGTCGAAAACATACCGAGAATTTCTACGCCCTGCCAGCGTTGTTGCTGACCAGGTCAGCGAATGATAATCGATATGTCGACTGCTGAAACGATTCTAACCTCAAAATAGGACAGGTCGTCTTGTAACGTGAATTTGGTAGAGTGCGTTAGAATAAGACGTAAAAAAAAAAAAACGTGGCGTGTAAATATTTTCTTAAAGTAGTTTTCTAAACAGAAAAATGACAGCGATATTACGTGTGAAACGTAGGTACGATGATGAGCCATTAAATGCTCTTGTAATTTCATGTAAGCGACAAAAGATTGTGGAAAACGAAGAAGCCGAAGATGCATCATCAGTTCCTCTAACCACATTTGCTAAGTTTGCTGGGACCGTTAAACAACATGTTTGTATTAAAACACGAATCATTTCCAGCAAATTGAACATTATTTTCAGAGTAAATTAATATTTACTGTATTTTTACAGGACGAGAATGTTGAACATTTAATTCAAACTTATGCAAAAAATGAAGGGCGAATGCATTTGAAACGACACTTTACGGATGTCCTGAATAAAATAAGGGAAACAACAAAGCAGGCTTCGGCAGAAAATCGTTACAAAGTAGTTAATTGTTTTCGATCTTTGGATAATTCGAACGCGGAAAATTCAGAAGAAACAGTTGTGACTGTAATAGACGTGGAGGATTCGAAATCTATAACAAAGAAGGATTCTGTAGAAAAGGTAAACGATATTTTTTAAACAGTTTTTGGTTATTTCAGTGAGCAATTATTTACATAATATGAATAATGTTTTACAGGATGATAATTATGTATACGATTTATATTACGTTCAAACCGAGAATGACATGTACTTGGATGAAGATGTATGTGTACATCCATTCGATCATTTAGTTCATGACACTTATGAGGATAATGGCTACCCTGAAGCTGAATATGATTCAGAGGATTCTAATTCAGAGTCAAATTGGAGAAATGACTATCCTGATTCCGACTCTGAAGGATCAATCGATGAAGACGATATAAGAGCTGCTATTATGAATATGAGAATAGAAGATGAATCAGACTTATCTGAAGAAGATGATTTTATTTATGCAGTTGATGAAAGTGATGTGGACGCTTATGGTTACAAATACGCGAGATATAAGGCAAGGATGAAACAAGAATTGAAGGAAGATGATGATGATGATGATGATGATCACCTTAGTGGTCTTAGTATAAATGTGTCTGAAGATTCAGATGAGGAATGTGAAGTACATTACAAATAATATCTAATTATGTGTAAGTCTTTTTATACTGAAAGAAAATAAGTTAGGTATCAATGCAGTATACATATTTCATATTGTGTAATAGTTCAGTTAATGAAATCAATATATCTTTTTATTTTATAATTAAAATTGTTTTCCAAATATGAGATTTTCCCACTACGTAGAAGTAAGGGTCATAAAGATCTTAGTGTTTTATTCATGTCTATATATTTATTACATATTTATATAGATATACTTTGTATGTAAAATTCATCTATCAAAATAAAAACAATAAAAGGTAAACCTAGATTGTCGAAGTGACAAAGGAAGGTGTGTAGGTGTTTAGAAAAAGAATCGTTTTCGACGATATGGCATATAATAATATACCAGATTTATAATATATAACAAATTATTGGAAGTACCAGATAGAGATTTACAAATGTTCAGCAATAAAGTAGCTTCTCCGTGATGTGTTATTAAATCTTTTGTATTTATTTTATAATGGAATATTGTGAATCTTGTTTTCCTTTAGACAGTAATTAGCAGGAGGCCTGTAAATAACATAACAATTACTTTTATAAAAGTATTTGCGATCCTTCGCGTTTCATCTGACTATACTACTCGCCGAAATATGAAAACAATTTTTATATATGTAACTGAGATTTTTCGGTTCCGTTGTGCCATTATTCAATGTTGGACAACGTTCGGATTACAACATTTGCGTACATATTTCTTCTTTTTTGCTCTCCTTTCTCTCTCTCTCTCTCATTCTCTCTCTCTCTCTCTCTCTCATCGTCGACATTCACACGCGAAAAAATTCTTTTAACGAACTCGTTATGTGATATGAATAGTACGCTGCGTATACGTGTAACACTGGCCTTAATTCTAATTTTTACATTTACGCGCTCGCAACGAATCCATCACTTGTATACAAGTACAGGCGATGCTTCATCTTTTTTTTTCTTTTTTCTTTTTTTGATTGCAATGTGTAACGAAGAAAATGCGTTAGTAAAGATCCAATTATACCGTATCCGGAATTCGAAGAGAAATACTAAGGGCCATTAATTTATCTTTACTCTCTCGTTATTATACGTTCGAGAATGTTGGCAAAGCGATAGGAAACTCCGACCTTTCTTTCTTATGGCAGTCTGGATACAGTTATCAACGTACTCACTTGCCGAGAGTATGAGCGCGACTTATGGACAATGAAATCATTTTTATTTATATATAATATATTAAATGTCATATTGCAACTTAGCGTTTTCACAAGCTGAGAATTGGTATCATTCAGGATTATTACTATATAGTACCGTAATACTCTACTCGGCTACTGTACAACATTTTACACTCATCGTTATTTCCGTAATTCTTTAGGTATGTGTCGATTATCAGTTATAACTACGAGATTATTAAAGAGTCATGAGATTGCACACCTTTCGTATCGTGACGTATAAGATCAGCTGCATCGTGAATCTAATTGCAACTATGATCTCTTTCGTAGATATAGACTTATGTATCTATCTCCATTTGACAGTTTCACTCTGGTATGTATTTCGTTTTACATTCTCGTACAATATCCAATCTTACTCTTACCCAATCGATCCAAAGTGAACATATCAAACATCGCCACGATTTCCTCTTGCTTCTACTTAACTTTCTTAGCTTTCACGTTTCACGCAGCTCCTCTTTCACGATCGTTCACGCACGTATGTACACGTTGGATAACTGAATTTATAAGTACAAACAATTCCCTGGATTAACAGAAATCACACAACGGTAATCAACTAAATCGAATAGTCGGCAATTATATTATATATATATAAACTGGCAACAATTAACAGTCCCATCGGTTGTCGAGAGTCTTTTTAAAGTACTGACGCCTCGGTCCTGCTGCTTGGAGGCGTCGTTGCGTGACTGCTCGAATTATTATTATTGTTGTTGTTATTGTTGCTCGCCTCGCCGGCATGACTCGAGCAGTAGAACTTCTTGTGGGCGATGAACGTGCTCAAGTAATTGAAGCTGATATCGCACGACCTGCAGTAACGCGGACCACTCTTGTTTGGGTCCGAGCTTTCTTCAGGAGGCGGCGTATCTTCGCGTTCTTGTTTCACCTTGTTGGTTACCGTCGGCGGTGGTGGCGGCGGTGGCGGTGGAGGTGGTTGAGGACTCTTTCGAACTTCGGTCTTTCCATTCACTTGCACCTCGCCGGGGATTTCCTCGGGAGTCGTAGCTGGGGCAGGTTCCGGCGTCGGCAGAACCGTTTCGTCATCGAGTACGCACGTTATGTAATTCTCTTCCTACAAACGACAAATGAAGGAATTTATCAGATGAAGATGATACCGATCGAAGGACGCGAAACGATGTATGCCTGCAAGTTTGAGTATGGTATGACTCGTGTACCTGTAGATCGGTTCCGCGTTTCTCAAAGTGCATTTTGATGTGGGTTCTCATTCCTCGTAACGTATTTCCTTTGTAACGACAGATGGTGCATCTGAAAGCTTTGACACCCTGATGAGCATCCATGTGACGTTGAGCTGCACCGGCTGTTGGACTAACCGCACCGCAAACGGGACATCTCCAACCACCGGTTGGACCGCTGGTACAAGTATGAGTGCCTCCGGGTTCAATTATAGTCTGAAAGGGAGTTACGTTAAATCTTCAGTCTTTAAAAATATATATTGTTCGATTTATCTAGCGAAATGGCGAAAAATCGAAATTTCCGGTAGGATAAATACATATGTATATGTATAAAATAGTATGTATTTATATGTATGTATATAATATATAATATATATTATCGTACGTACTTATCCTATCGAAATTTATATATATGTATATATATTGGAGGTGTGCGAGAACCCGATGGCACGAGTCGAGATCCCCGAAAATTTCGAGAACCCGGCTATCGTTTCTCGAACTACTCTGTGCTGTATAACATTCTTCAAAATACGTAAATACACAGTTTCTTCTGTCAGTCTTCGTGAAGTTATTGGAAACGGATTCTAAGAATCGTGTGACCTGCTGTATACAAACGCGTGACTGCGTGCTTAGTACTTGGACATTATGTACGCTGTTGAGCAGTATTGCTGAGACACTCGGGAAGTTCAGACGTAGATTTCAAAATCCGTGCGAATTTCATAAATATTAAAAATCTTTAAAAACAGTGTCGAGTGATAGTGAGTGATAGTGAGTGTAAAGTCGTGGTAGCAGGAACTAGTGCAGAAGATATCGTGCAAAGGAAGAAGGTGAAGAAGCTCTGTTTGGGAACATTTTCAAGAAAAAAGTGATACAAAGGCGGAACGCACGCATTGTCACCATGAATTTAAAAGGTATGCAGATACTACTGGTTTATTACACCATTTGAAGCATACGCATTCAAACATTGATATATGTACTAGAAAAGAAACTGAATCGATAAAAAATTTGTCGCATGTACAAAATGAGACACGAAAGATTGTTAAACCAAAAGATATTTCGGGTTCTCGCACACCTCTACTATTAATATGTTAACACTTTAGATTTTTGTTATATAAAGTATTGTTTAATTTTTTCAATTCTGAAGTGAATATAGTGCTTGTTCTAATTGTAAGACCTAGTGGAAGCGTACGTGTCACATGCATATATATATGGATATATGTATGCATACGATTTAAGAATCGTCGTTCATAGTGATAAATCTGTCAAAGAATTTCATCCGTGAAATTTTCCTTTGATTTCCTCATCGTTCGAACTTTCCCTCGCGATTATTTTTCACGCGAAATTTGTGTGAACATATTCGAGAAAAATGAGAAGCAAAGGTAGTTCCGCTTTGTTATGATAATGAACATCGTAAGTACATGTACTAGAAAATTTGTCGCACGTACGAAAGATTGTTATAACCAAAAGATATAACAGAAGGAATTGTTCGAATGATGGTTCTAGATCTGCGACCTTTCGATATAGTTGAAAGCGTGGGCTCTAACGAATTATTTAAGCTTGTTCCCAACTCTTTCGGGAATCCCGATTCTTTTGAGAATCCCCGAAAAAATTTCGTGTTCCCGACCCGATATTTCGAGTTCTCGCACACTTCTAATATATATGATAGAACAGCAGGCACTAACTTTGCATTTGGAGCAACGCGAATGATGTTCCTGAGGTTCTGGCCTTTTGGGACAGTAAAACGCTTGATGAGCCACTAGATTATCCATAGATGCGAACTTGATGCCACACGCGGCGCAGATTAGCTGCACCAAAGGGGGTGAGGGTGTACCGGGTGGCGGAGAACTATTGCTGACCGTTGTTTCTCTCGCTTGGCAATAATGCTTTTTATGCACGACGTAATTTTCATGTCGGCAGAATACGATGTTACATTCTTTACATCTGCAAATCAAACGATTTTCTATATAGTTTAACGATCGTCCTAAATTTAGCTCTTCCATACAGTATTTGCAATACGAATTGTTTGTCGACTTCTGTGTATTTTTGTTTCTACTGTTATTTTTATTACATAAAAAAAAATTGTTAAACGGAAAACGTCAAGAGCAGGTATCTTACCTCGAGACACCGTGCTTCACAAGAACACCAGGAACAGGCGGTGGCGGAAGCTCAGCCAGTCTGAGGGCGAGTTCCGTCGGTGGAGGAGGTGCAACAGTTCCAGCTGCTGTAGGAGTAGAACCGATCGATCTTGCTCTTGGACTTCCGCTTCCTCTGGACCTTGGACTACCGGGTGGAGGAGGCAGAGAAGAAGGTGCCGGCGACACCCTGTTCTCTTTCTCGTCCTGATGGGCCGGCGATTTTCGAACACTGAGATCGAGTGGCGCTGAGCCTGATGGCGACGTGGACGATGCCACGACAGATGCCGGCGTCGTTGGTTTGTTCGCTGCTCGGAGAACCGGCGAAGGCTCGACCACGGCGTTCTGCGTCGTGGTGGCGAGGCCTCTTGTCATCGGTTGAAGATGACCTACAACAAAGTGAATTCAATCGCCCAGAAGTTAATGACGTTCGAGCGTGACATAGGAACGATCAAGTTTCGAAATAAATAACTAACTCGTCGTAGATTATCCAAACTTGTTAAAAATTGAACTTGTCAAACTTGACAAAGCGATTAACGTGTGATTAACGTCGAAATGCAAGTGATGCAAATCAAAAATATTGAAACACGTACCGTTCGGAAGAAGGAAGCACGCAGTATCAGGCGCTGGCAAAGTGGGCGCCGCCAGGACGCTAGCACCCCGGAACAGAGAGTACGGCACGATCAAAATAGGATTCGTGGGCAGCGCCAGACAAGGCTGCGGAGGCGGCGATTCACCGGGACTCGCGCTCGTCGGCGGCGAGGCTTTCACTGACGAGGAAGCTACCGTAGCCGTCGGCGGTGTGTCTTTAACTACGTGCCTGGTGCTGCAATAGTGCGTCTTGTGCGCTCTGTATGTCTTCAGGGAGCTGAATCGAATGTCGCAGTTCCTGCAATATCTCTCGGCCTCTTCGTTCAAGGAGCCGTTCGAGGCAGTTGCCGTGCCACTTCCCGGAGTGGTGGCCGTGGTCGGGGCGGTTGGTATCGTGGGCGGCGCAGGAGACGCAGCGTGCATCCTCATGTGTCTGTTCAACGAGACCTTCTTGTCCGCGCTGTACGAGCAGTGAGGACAGGCGTACGCTTTTCTCACTTCGAATTTGTTGGATTTCTCCTCGTCCTCCTCGTTGGCGGCGTCTTCCTCGAGCCGGGGACGGTGAGCGCAGTAAAACGTGCGATGCGCCTCGAGGGTGCTCGCCGAGCTGAAGCGGATGCCGCATGGGGGACAGATGAGAGGCGCCGGCCTGGCTGGTTCCACGGTGATCGTCTCCTTGCCATCGGTCGGCAGTACGAATAGACGACCTGAGGCGATTGCTGCAATAGTTAGTTTCTTCGAGTAAGTTACGTACCGTCTGTCTGCGTGTAACAGACTTGTGAACGATCGAAGGTGCAATTGTCAAGAAATCATACGTCGTTAAAACTGATTGAAACGATCGTTACCATTCTGAAGTCCAGCGGGAAGGGGTGGCACAGGATTCGGCGGCGAGGTATTCTCCGGTTTGACGGTGAGCGCAACTACGGCGGCGGGTCGGAGTGCAGGATCCGTCGCCAGACTAGGATTGAGTCTCAGTCTTGGTGCAGCTTCGTCGTCGAGTTTCAGCTTCTTCTCGGACGGCGGGTCATCCGTGTTCGATCGCCTCGAGGAGTCCTCCGAGTCTCTTCTACACATGGATTCTCGTCTTCTAATCGAGGACGACGAAGAGGACGACGATCTCGGTTGGCAGTCTTCTTCCTTGACCATAACCAGGTTCGACTCTTCGTCCGTGTCTTTCGGGCTGGATTCTCGCGTTTGATTGGATCTCGCGGTGACATGTCGATCTCTCAAGCTTCTTGCAACCTGTGCGAGTTATTAAATACATTGCTCGGTTCATTTTCACACCGAGACTGATCGAACGTCGATTTAGAAATTAAGCTTTACCTCGATATCTTCGGTAAGACTAGCCAGTCGTTTCCGAGCGTCTTCGGAGAGCACGCTGAGCCTCAATCGGATATCCTCAGCGGCCGAATTCGCGATCGCAACGGACGAGGAAGGTGGATTCAGTCTCGGTGGTGGCGGCAAACTCGATTCTTCTTCGACGACCGGCGCGATCGGGCTGGAAACCGCTGATCCACCGCCCTCCACTCCGCTGCTCACCGACGGTGTCTTCTCCGAGTCGCTCCATTCCTCATCCTCCCCTGAAACCGTAAAAAAAGGACGTTTACTTTCTTTCTATCAATCTCAATCACAAAAAGAATACCGCTGGAATGCAACACTCGATTTCCTCTTCATTAAAAATTTCTTTAATTTTTAAGAATATACAACAACGATACGACATGTATGTTTGATCAAAATTCTAATCAAATATCTCTGTGTTTCTACATTTTTTCAAACTGTTCCAGTTCACGAATTCTTCGGAAACGACCATGACCCAGGTGGAAGAATCCGGTCGTCGTCTCGGCGCAGCCGGAAGTGGCGGGAAGAAAGCGAGAGGAAAGAAGAGAGAGAGAGAGGAAAAAAAAAAGAAAAATGCCCAGCACGCACGTTAAACGATGCGTCTCTATGGCCGTTCGGCTCCCTAATGGTCGTTCGCCACGCCAACCTTCGCGTACCCTCTGTTCCCTTCCCTTCTGCCGTTCCTTTCGCCTATCTCTCTCTATTCGTCTATCTATCCCTCTACCAGGCCACCCCACTCGCTGCACCCTTCGCACGCCTCTGGCAGATCCCCACCATCGTTCGACGAATTTCGCTTCCACGCCGAAAAGGGGCTGCCCTCGCGTCGAAATCTCGAATAATCTCGACACTATGGGGGTTGTTGGGCTTATTTGTTCATCCACCGCACCCCTTCGCAGAGAAACGCGTTCGAAAACACTTTTCTCCAGAATTCGGAGGTAAGTTTCGTTACATTTCTGTACACTCTGATTAAAACTCGATTGAAGGTAGAATTTCGTATTCGATCTGTACCTAAAATTTGATTTTGGGATTGGGGAAACTAGTTTGCGAGAAGATTCGCTTTTAGACGGTTCGAGAGTGCGAGGAATTTGGGGTTTGTTTCAGCCCAGCGTATCAGTTTTGTGGCTGACTGAAATAGCCTTATCTTTTTCCCTGTGATCCTTTTGCGACCCGACGCTAGACGTGAAGTATTTTCTACCTGAAAAAAAAAACCAATATCTAGCCTACCTGGAACACTTCGAGTTGTAAGAATAATACCAGTCTAATTATGTTAGTTTGACTTGGGTAATATCTGAGAATTTGCCGTATCGTGTAAAAAACGATATACGATTTATCATATTTCTTGTCAAATACACAAAAACATTTGTGTTTAATCAAATTACAGACTACACCAGAAATCAACTCCCATCTACACATCCCGTTCGTGAAAAATCCCGTTGCCAAGCAGCAAAACGAGTCTCTCGACACGCAGCAATCGACACCCTCGGATCATCGTATCACTCTCATCGTGGCCTCCTCTCCTTTTCCCCGGCGATCCTTCTCGCGGATATCCCAGCAAAGCGGCAACGGTGCAAAACGGAGCACACCGTCCAGGTGGGTTGTCCTCGAAATCGAGACGACACGCGTATCGTCCGTCGAATTACCCGGATGCTTTAATTGCCTGCTTGGGCGAGGCTGCTTCTCGTTCGTAACGCGAGAGCGAGAGAAAAGATGGAGAACGAGAGACGAGGCGAGAGGAGGCGAGAGATGCTGAGGCAGATTGGGGCAAAGGGTTGCAGCGCACTTCTAGCCTATCCAAGGCTTGCATCTACAGCTCGGTCGTGTTCCTTCTGCCTCTCTGTAAATAAGCGGTCATCGATGGATCGGGCCGACTCTCTCGTCCAGAGCACTCTCGCCTTCCTCTCTCCTCCTTCCGTCCTCTCCTTTTCCTAATGCCTATCTGCCTTCGAGTCCCTATTTCTTGCGGTCCGCAGCAGCTTGTCGTCCGTCGTTGCTCGTTCCACGGGGGGCAAGGGAGTTCCAGCATTCTTAATTGCACGCGCGTACAAGCTACCTGGGACCGCGGGACACGCTCGTCCCGCGTTTACGCGCGAGCTTCGGAGTTGATCGAAATTGCGAAACGTTTCTGTTATTTCATCGGTCCTCCTCGTTTCGGGACCGCGTTCGCGTGTAAAGCTAGGTGTCGCGAGTTGCTCTCGGGAGTATCTCTCGCAAATGGATGGACCGTTCTGAGAGTTACTGTCCGAGAGCATCGCTCAACTGTCTGAGAGTCGACGTGTCGCGACAAATGGACACAATATTACACTGCTCTCGGAGAGTTGCTCCGAGAATTCGAAACGGTTTCGAAATCCCGAGAGTACTCTCGTGCGAGCAGAATAATGAATAACAGAAAAAGTGTGGTCGAAAAGTGAAATTATTGAACTAATTTCTCTTTTAATTTAAATTATTATATAATATTATATGATATAATTATTATATAATAATTTAGATATCATATATAAATATTACTACATATAAATATAAACATTATATAAATATTGTGTAATAATTTAAATTATTGAACTCTTCTTTTCATGTTGATTTTTCTTTTTTCTTAAATTATTACGGGCAATTGTGAGAGCATACATTTCTTGCACCTCCATAATAGCGATGTCACTCTGTTCAAACTCGTGTTTCAAACTAAACACCACAGTGAGTAGGACCAGAGACAATGAACTCTCAAATAGACACAACGCTTGAGAGTAACTCTCGCGAGAAACTCTCAAGTAGACTTCAGTTTTAATCTGGTCAGATTTCCGCGAAAATCAGCATGATGCTTTGTTCCTTTAATGGTGTTTTCGATTTGAAACGCCACTGAATGGTCTTTACAGAATAACGGAAAAGATAATTCCCAAATATCCAACTAAAAGTGTTCTTACAAGTTACCTCGCACCACTAGATTCTCTCCTTAATTCCAATCCTTAATTCCAAAAGCACGAAACTGTCCAACCAATCGCCAGAGTTGAATACTCTGTTAACTATCCAGGAAGTAAACGATCGAGCTCAATAAATTGCATCTTGCTATTTAAGCATCTGCGCGGTTGAAATCGCCGGCCGGTCGCAGGACAGGCGGTTGAATCTTCCTCGTCGAGGACATACTCTCTCTCTCCTCCCTCTCTCTCGAAACGACTCTATCAAGCACGAACGATGTACCACGACGTGAACTATTAAACTCGCAAACGCTCGTTCGCTCGCCTCTATCTGCCTTTCATTCTCGTTACTGGCTTCGACCATTCTTAATTGCACGTGCATGCAAACGTTCAACGGCCGATCGAGAGGGCTGCACCTTGCTCGCCTACAACCACCTACTACAACCGCCACCAACCACCTCCGGCTTCGTTGAGGGTGTAATATATCTCGAAAAGAAGACGGTGGTGGTGGTGGTGTTGGCCGATGGTGGAGGGCAGATGGGGGCACGGGGAGGCAAACACGGCCGCCATTAACATATCCGCGGGCTGATAAGCCATTCTCAGAACCGATACCGCGCCCGTGTACACCTTCGGCCCCGCTTTATGCGAGAAACGAACAGCCGCGTGAGAAACGGAGTTCGGAAGCTCTCCTGCTCTCTGCCACTTACGCCATTGTTCCCTTTGTTGCGAGCGGTTTTAATTGAATTTAGAAAACAACCGCGCCTTGTTACCCTGTCATTCGTTACCGTTTCTGACGGTTCTTTTCCTCCGGAGCTTCGACTTCTTTCGTCTCTTTGGGGATTCTTTCTCCACGCGAGAGTCGATCGAAGTCCCTCTGCAGTGGGAATAATTTGACTCGCGGCGAGAAGTTTCATTTTCAAGAACGGCTACAACTGATCGCGGATTTCCAATCTGACGACCGACTGTGAGAAACGATAAATAGGTCTTTCAAACTCTATCTTCTTTTCTATACGAGTAGGAGTGTATAGAAAAATGTATTTTTGGACTTTTATCTTCGAATTTTGCAAATCACGCGATAATTTTTTAGGTTTAAGCTAGTTTCTTGGTTGTTGAAGACTACAAGGAGCAAATACGTACTTGACACATAAAAATTGCAGCGTCATAATCGCTGGCACATTTTTCAGTCGCGCGTTACGTTATAATTTATCGCATGGGTGTTAAAACGCTATATAATGGAACTCTATTTAGCGGTGCAAAATTTAATTAATCTCCGATCAATTAAATCCATTGTTGAACTGAAAAATACGATAGATAATAGAAAACTTTGTCAAGTTTTATTATACTTTCATTTATTTTCGTATTTCAGCCTTTTCTGTCCCTTTCGTCTTCCAAAGATTAGTTATTACAAATAAAAGTTTTATTACATATAAATTTTATTATACATTGTATATCTTTACAACTAGACAATTTCTTCCATCTCTTTCGTTTCCAAAGATTAGCACACAGTTTGTTACAAATTGTAATATGCAATTGCAGCAATTTACAAAAATCCAAAACATTTCACTTTGCATCGCCATCCACCGCGATTTTCGAACTTGTATCATTCTTCTCCGCCCTAATCATCGCGAACAAAGGTCGAGTCTGCTCCTTTCCTACTCCCAACTCGGGACCGGTCATCCGCCGGATGGCTCAAACGCGTAGTCCAGCTAACACCCAAAGGAAGAATGATACGATGGCAGTACATTGGTGGCAGGAAAACGAGCGCAACGGTAGCAGCTTCATCGGCGCTATGCAAATAGGATCCTGATCGTGACGCGGGTAGGCAAACACGCGACGTACAGGTAACAGGCAGGGCTAGTGAGGCCTGAGTGAGTCCTCTTTGCTTCTTCTTCTTCTTCTTCTTCCTCCTCCTCCTCCTCCTCCTCCTTCTCTTCTTCTTGTTTCTGCTTCTTGTACCTTCTTTCCAAGCCGTGTTATAGCAGTGTGCGCCCTCTTTTCACGGGGCCACGACCCATGCCACAGATGCATGCCACTCGTACCGATGCATCCATGAACACTTTGCTTTTCTCTTTCTGTCTTTCCTCCTCCCTCCTCTCCGCTGTCGTTCGTTCTCTCTTCCTCTTTCCATTGCTAGCCACCAGTCTTCCCCTCTCTTTCTCTCTCTCGACTCTCTGCCACCGCTGCATCGTGGAGATATGCTAATGTAGCCGTCCCGATCGTGACACCGCGGCTGCTAAGTGAGAGCTCAAGTCGCAACCTTCTCATCGGCTCCTACGCCGCGCGTCCAGCCTCTTCCTCGTGGCTACGCTCGATCTCGTTCCTCCACCTTTCCGCTGGTCCCTGTTCCTGTGTTCCTCTGTGGCTTTGGAACTCGTTGGTTCTCGTCGGACGTTGACAGCCCGCTCTGTTTCGGATGACGGTCCTTTGCTGAGCCTCGCGGGAGATCCCTGGGGATAGTCTTCGATCGTAGTCAAGCTAGTCTTCTTGTAACATCCTTCGGAACGAGTACCAGTTTTCCTTCACTTCGAAGATTAGACACAGACACTAACGAGCAGACCTCTTGGATTTTCATGTTTTTGGGGAAATTGGAGGTTGTAAATACACATGTTGTAAGTAACATGAGAAACTTTATAAAATATTCGAGACAGAATATATATATATATATTATAATTATAGTATAATATATATTATATTATAATAGTATACTATATTATAATTGTTATTATTTTACATTACTATAATACTATAATTATTATAATATATGTTTTTATAATATTTATAATATAATATATATATAATTATATATATACATGTATATATTAGTTAATTATAGTATCAATGTAAAATAATGACAATTTAACGATAGATAAAAATCCACAGTCCAACGTGATGAAATTTGTAATTGTTCTCGTTAAGAGAAAGAGAAATTCAGTCACATAGTTAGCAATCGTCCGTTCGAACTCGGCCTAACATAAGCCGACGTCGAAAAATACGTGCTCCAAAGCATCGAATTGACTCTTGTTCTGCTTATCACAGCATTTGTTCGCGACCGTACGGTCTACTATCCGCTGAATAGCCTACAGCGTCGCTTATTGTTGGAACAAGACGCCCCGAAGTCCTTGCTTTTTGTCTCTGTTCGTTTTAAAAGACGAATCGATCTTGATCCCATCCGAGCGCGATGTAATGAAGAAGCAACCGTTTCGCCGTTTCGAGCGATCAATCCCACTGGAAACGAAGGCCGCTCGAGCGGGATCTGGTGGCTGGGCCGGGGTACAACCAACGATCGGCGCGGGGCCCCTTGTACTACAACATTATGCACAATTTACCGGACGACGTCTCTAGAAACGAAACTGTCCATGTCCCGATTCAATTAAACGCCGATGCAATCGATCAATTCAATTCGTCCCGTTACACTTAGAGCTTCTCAAGATTCACCAAGCATCGGCGCAAGCACACCTCATTAAAACGCAAATCTACCCGATCGATCCGATATCTCCGATCTGCCTTTATTCCTGCCTGCTCCTTGCCTCGTCGTCGTTTTCTTCGTCGTCTCGACGAGGGGGTGGCAGTTAAAGGAAAGAGAGAGAGGGAGAGAGAGAGAGAGAGATCTTGTACGAGAGTCAGTCCATCCCTTCCAAGAAGTTCAGATCACGTCGCGGAGAACATTATTCATGCAAAGCTCTTACTACGTCCACCTTTCGTCTTCTATCTGCGTATCAACACGCGTGAGTATATATACGCGGCCGTCATACGTGTAGTGACACGTCGGCCAGCCTCCGCTCCGGAGTTGTCTCCGATCATCGTCTCTCGAAAATTTCGTCGAACGACTAACGAGGACAGAAAGCTCGACAGAGACGCCTCTTGGGAAATCGTCGATCCCCGGTGTCTCTTGGATTTTTTTCCAAAAGTCGCAGTCGGTCGTTTGGGTCAAGTTTAAGTGTCTTTCTGCTTTTGCATTTTCGAGCGTCTTTTCAATTCCAATTGTTGAGATGAAAGTTTACAGGTTCTCGTACCGTTACTCGTTTAAACATCATTTGAACTCCCTCAGTTTAAAACTATTCGCGTTTCGATTTAACGAAGCGGTCCTAACAACAGCAGTTCTGTTTAACGAGTCAGCCGGTTGTCTCTCCGCCGTATCTCCGGACCAATTATACTCGATCATCGATTCGCGCGTTGTCGACAGATTAAATAATGCCTCGCCAGCTTGAAGGTTGTATTATATCGCGCCACTTCTGCAAAGCCAATTCGCATTTAGCCGATCGACTCGACGCGTCTTGTTAAACGCTAAAAAATCAAAGTAGCCGGCCGACTTATCGAACACCATCTTCCACCTATGCGAGACAGAGCTTGCACGACGATTAAAACTCTCTCGAAACTCGAAAGGATGTAATAAATATCCGATCGAACGACGTTGAACAAGATTCGAGCTTCAAGGTTCGTTTCGCGGGTCGATTGGGGAATTTAATTATACACCGAGTGGGGGGGGGGGAGTGAGTGTAGGTGGGAGGGGGAGGGATCGATCGAGGATCGTCCACGAAGATCGCGTATCGGTGTTTTTGAACGTAACGCGTCGCGTGTTCGCCGATGCGCGAGTAAGGTATTTCACGTGACGAGCGTTCTCGCGTGTGCATACACGCAGGACAATAACGATAGCAATTATGCTAAAGGGCAACGATAAATCGCCGAGTGTCGATACCGCGGCGAGATAGCGTAACATTTCGACTTTCAGGCTATTTACCACTTAATTACTCGATCGGGGCGGTGGACGGGTGGTCGATGGGAACGAAAATACGCGGCGATTATTTGCTGGCAATATTATTAGTTCATTGAGCCGAGTGAATAAAGCTAATGATGCCCGTTATTAGTGCAATTATCCCGCGATGGCCGATGTTCAGCGGTGGATATGTATGCGCGAGACTCGTAAATGGCTGCTTCTCTCTCGTTGATACGCTTGTTGAGAGTTTATTAGTACGTGCTTACACGTTTGTTTGATGATGATGATGACGACGACGACGTAGTTCGATTCAATCCGACATGGGCTGGTGAAAAATTTCGTACTTTCGCGAATAAAAAGTACGAATGGAACTTTCACGAGTGTAGTGTCGGTTATCGGTTATTATGATTAATCGGTAGTTATGATTTCAATTATGTTTAAATATAACAGACGGTCTGTTTGTTGATCATGGAAATATGATAAAACATGAATGAAACATGGGATGCGAGAAGTCCAATGTATGGAGCGCTTTTCTTCTTTAAAAAAAAGACCAGAGTCGTGAGAGAGAATATTGTTAAAGAGTGACAATTGTGTTGTTAAAAGAATTTATTTGAGTTGTCAATTCGTGTTGTTTCAAAGCAATCTGTCTTGTTTAACTATTTGTTGTTCCATTGTTGTAATTTTCATTAAATAAACATTATTTATATTATATCTCTTACACGAGTAAGGGATTAAGAGGAGGCTGAAGGGAAAGAAGAAATAGAATGAGATAGAGTGAAGATAGAAATAGAAGAAACACAGAAGAAAATAGGAAGAAGAAAAAAAAGGAACAGAAAGAAGGAGAAATAGACAATAGGAAAACAAAGGAGTTGTAGAGAGAAAAAAGAGAGAGAAAAGGAGGAAAAGGGATAAATTTCTAACTGTTTCGCTGTTGCTCTGTTGAAATTAATCTTTTTTCGCCAATCTTTCGATTCGTTCGATCAGTTTGTGGTCGATTATACGCGTTTCTCTCGTTGGTTACAACGTGTGTCCGTGTCCTGTACTGCTCATCTCGTCTATTTCGTTCGTGGAATAAATAGATGAACAAATGATCCCCATAAATTTCCATACGATTGTCCTACGTCGAAAGCATTCTCGTACGGTGGAAACGATCTGGCGATCAGCGCCAGGACGCAGCTGTTTCTTCTTTTATCTCGCGACAGGAACAGGATCCGTGCAGGTCGTTTCGCTTGCTAGCAGGACCTTCGAGGGACGTTATCAGTACTCGCCATCTGTCACCGAGCTTGGTTTTCACTGCTTTTGCTGGCGATTTTTTTCTTTTTTCTCTGGTGCCGGTGAAAACCAGAAATCGAGGCACGACGCACTCTCATTGTCCCTTAAATCAAAAGCTACGAACTATCCAGAATACTCGAACTTGGCCGTCGTTCGAGATTTTGGCGCGGAGATTCCCGCCAAGTTTGTGTATTAAATATAAGCCAAGATTAAGAGATTTAAGAGACAGACGAATGATTCAATGTATCGATTAAGAGAGTACGATTTAATGTCTTATCAACAGGCTTTACTCACGGAAACTCGAATTTTTCGCTTTAATTGCTCAATTATTCGTACAATCGTCAGATCCGCAAACATTGGATCTTCTGTGCGATATTAGATGGTAGAGACATACTCACTCGAGTCTTAATCTCTTATTTTCTTTTCGATAAAGAGATTCGAGATAAGATTCCCGATAATCTTGCCAAGATTACTATTCCTCGCCTATCGTACTTCTCTTCACGGCCGACTGACCTTGTCTACATTTGCGCTGCACATACAATGAATTATTTAAGAGAATGTTTATTCATTTCCACGCATCTATATTCCCGAATAATTACCGTAAATTACCGTAAGTCACCGTAATAGAATAATCTGCAAAACATATTCGAAACGCGGTGGATGCAAAATAGGTGAGCAACGACAAAAAAAGAAAAAAAGAGAAAAAAGAAAGAAAGGAAACGCATGGAATCGCAAGGAGCTGAGGAGACGCGAGTACCGAGGGGAAAAAAGGAGAAGGTTTATCTGTTCGAGTGTCTCCGTTGGTGTCAACGGCTGGTATCTCTTAATGACTGTCCCATCTTTCAAGGCTTAATCGTCGACACGTATAAAGCATATCCCTGGCTCTCTCTCTGCATATTCAACGCGCATGGCCGCAACGGGCTCGTGCTGCGTACACGCGTTGAAAATTATCTGCCGCCTCCTCCTTCGATTAAAATTCCGGATTCCTGTATTCTGGAAGGAACAAAACGTCCTGCCCACGATTCCAACTTATTCACGAATCACGGAGCCACTTCTCTTTCTTCTTTTCTTTCTTTCCCTCCCCTCGAGCGCTTGAGCAGTAACATCACCAAATTGAACAATAAAGAGCACTTTGAGAAGATGGATAAAAATTAATTAGAAATAATACACTCTTCCTCCTTTGATAAATACAACTCTTCCCAAAATAGAAAACACACTTACACCAAATTTAATTTAATTTATGACTGGTAATATAATTTATAATTTGTGTATAATTAATGTTAATATAATTTATCATCAGTTTGATTTGGTTTATAATTGGTATACGAGGCACGAACACCTGGCACCGTTCGTTTATTTTACAGTGCGACTTAATGAAGTTCATTGGAATGAAATTTTAGTTAACACTCCATCGTGCGAACTAGTCCACTTGTCGAAGAGTCGCAGATCAATGGACACCTATTAAACGAACTATTCGTTTACCGATACGTTCAGAAAACAATGTTCATGTCATATGTATCATATATATCAAAATTTCATCCCAGGAAATCTGAACTGTCAGAACAAATTTGACGTGTTGCTTCTCCTTTTGTCGACACGCTCAGTCAATAGTAGCAATCTTTTTTTAACGCCGTGCCACGGAGATCACGCGCTGCGAATTTTTAAACGAAAGAAGAGACCAGCGTGACAACTGTTGGCCAGCCTTCCGTTCCGATTGACAATGAAAATAAAACTACCATTCGCAGCGGGCACGACAATGGCCGCCGACCAATCTCTTGGTGGCGGCCAATTGTAGAGGCTTCCGCAGATTGCCTCCAAATAAAACAAATCCGCGGCAATTATATTCACAAAATATTCCGGGGCGAGCTCGGCGCCGCGATACCATCGAACTGCCTTTCTTCGTTCTTTCGATACAATCGACGAAAACGGATCTGGATCGAGTCTCATTGTGGTAGACGATGCTACGAAACCAGCCGAAAGATCTTCGAAGGGGATCCACGGTACACACACACACACACACACACACACACACACACACACACACACACACACACACACACACACACACACACATATATATATATAAAACAGAACTCGAGCAAGTTGGAGAGGCCAAAGGAGAAAAGAAACGACGAGAGAGGAAGAAAGAAAGAAAGGAAGAATGATTATACAAGAGGGATAGAAAAACAGGAACACAGAGAGAGAGAGAGAGAGAGAGAGAGAGAGGAGAGAAGATGGCCAGAACTCGCTTCTCGTCTAGCTGGAGATCTAATCTATCGTTCCCGCGCTGCGTGCCTAATTAAAGATCGATATCTCTCGATATTATTGCACCCCCTCCTTGTTCCACCTTCCAGCCACCCCATCAGCCTGCCATCCTCCCCCTCCGCCACGTAGCAGGTTATTAAATTCTCCTATCTCGAGGATCTGGACTGGCCGGTCCTACCCGCTCGTATCTGATCCGGTCAATCTTTAGTCTCGTTACCTTTCGGCCCTCTGTTCGGCCACGATCGAGTCGATTCGAGACTCTTTACAAATTTCCAAAGAGGACCAGACCCACCGATCGACCATGAGAAACGGCCGACAGTGTGGAAGAGAGAGAGAGAGAGAGTGAGTGCAGGACTCTCTTTCTGAGAGAGAAGTCTAGGATCATCGGATCAATGAATCCCGAGGTTCCAGCTGTCAGAAAGATGATTCCCGTGCTTGTTCGGCGCGTCGCGTGACGAAAGTGGAGCAAACTTTCGGCTTCTTCGATAGAAGTTTCGAGACGAGATTTATCATTGGGAGGATCGGTAAATACTTTCGCATTTGATGACAGATAGTCGAGGATAGGAGTTTCAGACTTTTAGAATATTTACGACCAGATGATCGGTGCAAAAAGTGAAAAAAACGGTGAAAGTTGCGATTAATTATTTTTTGCAGCATCAACATTTTACTGTTCAAACAGCAAAGTATCGCAGATTCAAGTGAACAAATTTATCACAGACAGAGATACATCGTCCCTTCAGAAAAGTGAGTCTACAAAATCGAATCTAATAATCTAATAAACCTACCAACCGACCTATCAAATCGCATTCACGCGTGAAATCACGAGAACGTGGCATGAATCGATCCGAAAGTAAAGTTCCATCAACCGGCGCAGCGTGAAAAAACAGCTCGAACCCGATCTCCAGCTCGTTGATGAAGAAATTTCACGGGTCGATCCTCTCGATCGTGAAGCGGCGCATCAATCGGGGGGGGGGGGGGACACACTGTGAACGGGGCTTAAAACATTGAGACGTGACCAATGCTCGTTGCCACGAAGGCAATGCCACATCGGGCAATTATCGCTCGGCAGGACCTCGACGTGCATACATTAAGGCCGACTAGCTTCCTCTCTTTCTTTTTCCTTTGCGTCTCGTGCTCTCTGTTCTCCGCTCGCAGACAGAGATTGCCTGCGAACGATCACGACGACGACGACGACGACGACGACGACGACGACGACGGTGAACCGACACAACGAGATTTCGTATCTGACCAGGACACTTCTCGCCTACCTTCTGGACGACGTTTTAAGATCGATATCGAACCGCTCTGGAAGTCGAGCGAATGAATAATTATCAATGGGTGGACCTGGTATATCTCGCCACCTTGGTTCCTCCCTCCCTCCCTCCCACCCTCGATCTTCCTGCTGTTTATGTTAGCTTTACTCTTTCGATTTTCCTCGTCGGACAACGAGAGCCTCGATTCGTGACACGTTCATCTAGCTCCACGAGTTGGAACCAAGTGGATTTCTGGTGGCATTTTTGGAGAACTGACTTTGGAGAACGTGCAGAAGTTAATTATTAACGAAACGCTGCGAGTTGGGCTACTTGCTGGAGGAAGAATTGTCTTTATAAATCTCTGAATTATTTTCGTTTCGTTTTTTTTCTTTTTTTTTTTTTTTTAGGTTATGGAAAATATAGATTATGCTGAAACGTATTCAAACTCCTTCGAAATTAATCTGTCTAACGCTAGACTAGTCAAAATCAACATCAATTCATAAGTTTTTATAGAAGTTTCACAGATGTAACTTTAGAAATTCGAATGACTGTTTTGTATAAATTATATATATATATACGTTGTATTTCCTATTTCTGACATTTCTGTATTTCTAATACAAGTTTCTTTCAACGTGTATCGAGAAACGCGAGTATTTTTTTTCCACGGACGACATTTTCGTTCACCTAATGGCTGGTGATCGTGTATTATCAATGCTCCATAAGATATTTAAAGATAAATTGCGCGTGAACGATGACTGTTAAGCTCCGAGAATTCACGACGAAAGATGAAATTTGTGAAAAATTCTTCGTAGACCAGATCGTCGTAAAGTCACCGGTGAGGTATCGAAAAGTCGAACGGGGGTTATTTACGATCGTGTCCACGAACAATCCCCCGCGTGGCGAACTCTCACGTACTTATACGTGCCCGGAGTTAAGCACGCCGTTATATCTCAGTATAACCAGACTGCACATTTAGCAGCCGCTAAAATGTTCTAAGAACCTGTGTACAAACCATAAACATAGTTTTAGAGAAATGATGGAGAAACGGGGGGGGGGGGGGTGAAAGTCCCGGATGGTCATAAAAATAAG
This sequence comes from Tetragonisca angustula, assembly GCA_036937485.2. Classification (NCBI taxonomy): domain Eukaryota; kingdom Metazoa; phylum Arthropoda; class Insecta; order Hymenoptera; family Apidae; genus Tetragonisca; species Tetragonisca angustula. The sequence continues at coordinate 1,453,625 of JAWNGG020000017.1, read as the reverse complement.
ACTGTACAGGCCAGGAGGTTGTTCAAATAATTTCACATTGCGAAATTCTGATGTTATTTCGTTATCTGTAACAGTCTTACAGAATGGTAAATGTAAAATGTACAGAAATGAGATAGGTTTCAAAGGGTTGAAAATCATATAATTCACAATTTTCTAAACGTTGAAACGATCATCATAATAATTCCATATTACAAAATTCTTGTATCATTTCATGATATGAATTTCTAACAAAATGTTGTTACGAATAAATAATCTATACGATAATAACGTCATAGATGAATCAATAACAATTTCCAAATACAAACTTGGAAATCAAATACACAATCGCTCCGAAACAATTTCCCTCCGTTCTCCCTCAGCATCGTTCTTCTGTCGTCTCTACCGAGTATCGGAACACGGAGGCATAAATTTCACCTATTCAAGCGTCGATTTACTGCTCTTTACGGGGAATGACATGTTGCATGCAAATGAGCGCTCGTAAAAAATTATGCACACCCGCGTTGCAGGTTGCATTATGCACACGGATACATTCGTTGCCGAATCGGCACGTACGTTCGTTCGTCGTCGGGGGTAGTAAAGTAAACGCGCGAAGGAGGAGTGAGGGAGTGATGTTGGAAGTTGGCAGTACTGTGTGAGAGAGAGAGAGAGAGGAGAGAACGCGCTGGAATCGCTCAATTTCGATGATATTGGGCCGTCGTTCGACGACGGTGTTATGCCTGCGTTCGAGAAAAGGGGAACAGCGGGGGGTGAAAGAGTCGTAAATCGACGGGGAAGGGAGACGGGGGAGATACGTGGAAATGGATTTTTATCGAGTGTCTGAGGAAGTCGGCGCGAGGGAGCCGGCGAGAGTGGAAGTTAATTTTGTGTCGTTTATCGGTATTCCCGTGAGTTACCGGCGTGCCTCGCGCCTCGCGCCTCGATTGATACTCCGGCCGCGAAATAAAAATATCGAGATACCGCTTGGACCGTTTTATTCTTTTTTTTTTTCCCCCTAATAATAACGAGTTACGAGAACTAGTAGCGCGAGCAGTTATGGTTATATTTCGTTTTGTCCCCGCGGTGAATTCTCGTTCTCAGTTACAAGATATCTCGGCAATTGGATTAATTTTTGCAACAGGCTAGTTTAATGAATCAAGTGGTTTTTAATAGATTCGTCACTCTATGCGATTTAAATAAAATATAACGTAAAGGAAATGTAAACGAAATTTGGAAGTTGGAAATTGAATGACTCAATATCTTTAATCATTATCACTCTTCGTGGGGAATTATTAATGTTTAGTTCGTATAAAGATGTTTATTTGATTGATGTTAATTGCGTATCAAATACTGTGGCAAATCGATGTTTTCAAATATCCCCTGAAATAATAGATAAATCATCGATCAAAAATGTCGGATCGTTTACTTTACAATTGACTATATTTCTATTACTTTCCTTCACGTCAGTAGATGTTTAATTTCGATATATAATATAGACTAGAAAATATATATTCGTCTTGAATATTTGTCTCATTCTCGCTACGATCTCTCCATGGGACGAATATGTACAGATTAATGAAAGTAGATCGATTGATATATACATATATATATATCAATCTTCAATTCGATCTACTCTCATAATATTTCGAATACCCACCAGCTTCGTTCTTTCGTCAATCGTCCGACTCTCGAGGTCCGCGTGGCGCGCAATAATACTCTCCGTTTCTCTTTCCGCGTCTTTCTCCCTTCTCGCGAGTCGATTCGAAAGTTTCGCGATAAAATCCGACGATAGCGTGTCAGGAGGAGAGGGGAGGCGATAGAGAGTAGAAGCGGCGGATAGCCTTCGGTGCAACGACGATGAGTTAGAACGAGACGGGACGAAGGGTGAGCGTGTGGGGAGATAAGCTCGATTATGATCCCCGGTGGTTAAAGTCAAAGTTTTTACGGTAGATAAGGTCGCGGGAATGGGTTGCGCGAAGATAACACCCGCGTCCACCTCTTCGGCTCTCTTTCTTCGTCCCCCGTCCCCCGTCACGTTGTTTCCAGTGTTGCTTTTTCACGATGCCGCGTCGCGTCGCCATTTTTCTTAATAAAGCCCCGCTTTCGGCACCAAACGCTTGACCCAATTTCTCGCGACAAGCTCCCTGTGCCCGTGAGATCGCGATGGACTCCGATTTGCAGTTGTGATTAGGGAAAATAGTGGAATAGATGGATACACAAAGCGTGTACATTGAGATATTTATTCCTCTCTTCGATAGGAATCGACATGTTTTATTAAAGCTCGAAGGGAAACCAATTTTTCGAGATTCCATCGAGACTGATCGTTTGGCTCTTGAAAAATTGAATGATCTGTCATATTATGATTAAAAAAGAGGAAAACGGAAACAGTTCATCAGACGGTACAACTACGAGCATGTAATTACATTTTTGCGTATAATTTCGTAGATTACTTGATAATCTTGTTTATTGATACAAGAGTCACGATTAACAAGTATCCAAGTGACTTTCCATTTTTCTTAAATTTTTTCCGTAAGTGATTATTCATATAATCCGCGGATTAGAATCGTGATTCTTGCTAAATGACTAATATTAATACAACGCCATTTAATTTATGATTCACACCCAATTGGCAATTAAAATGTTTTTCGGTCTCGAAATCCGTTCAGGCCGAAAATCCGATTGAAAATTCGTCGAGCACGCGACGGGATTCATCCCCCTTGCACGGTGGTTCACGGTGGAAAAAGCAGACGGAGGGTGAGCCGACAGACGGAGAGAGAAATCGTAAACGTAATCGTGCTTTTTCAGGCGGTGCCACTAAACCACCCCCGACCTGTGGGCTGCACCGTGCCTTCGAGAGCAGCTTAAAATATTTTTACAGCGTACAGCCACTACGATGTCGCGATATTTCGTGCTTACGTACCGATGATAGCACCTGCCCGCCCCCTTGGCGAACCGTTCGCTTGCTACGATCCGTCTTTTTCCCTCTGTCACTCTTGTCCTCCTTTCGAAAAAGATACCGACGACTTTTAGAATCATTTCGATAAATCTACCACCCACCGCGACCGATCCGTTCTCTCGCCAAAAATTTAGTGTCGTTTCCTTTGAAAAGTCGGAGATCTATCAGAGATGATTTTATTATCATTCTCCTTTAGCTTTGAAACAAAATGATGGAACTAGTGCTTTATTAATGGGAAACGACAATTATTAGAAATTTATTCTCTCTTTTATATTTTAAATTTTTGACGATTATTAATTTTTTACTTGCAACGTATCGAAAAGTAACTCAGTTTGCAAAACCATTGGACTGAGAACTGTCAAAGCTACCTATGTTAGATATTTGTTACGACAGTTTTTAGATTTGTAATTTTGACAATCGACGAGATTATGTATACAAGAGTTTCTGGCAAGATCAATTCTGTCTTTCATTGAAATAAAATTTTTATCATAATGTCACAATGCATGTGATTTATCCACGAAATTTTCTCCACCAATAATTCATTCGCGAAGAACACGATATACTATTCTATCATTAAAAGCTCCAATTTCTTTCAGAAATACAAGACTCGATGGACACTCGCCATAAAACTTGAAAGGAAGAATTCGCCCCGACAACCCTCCTCAACACTAACCCTTTTGCACGAGAAAGAAAAAAAACACCAATAAACTCATTAAGAATATTTTCAACCAAAAAAGAAAAACCGAGCGAAATTTCGAAGAAAGTGGAGAAGAGAACGGAGAGGGTGGAAGTAATAGAAGACAAGGTCCTGCGAGGAGCGATCTCCTTCCACGCGTGCGAGCAACGGCGAGACAAAAATTGTCGAAGCCTTTTAGACGGTTTACGAGCCCGCGGACGAAGTATATCTCGAAGGCTGCCGAAGAGAGAGGCGGATGTTCCGAAACGAAAAACAGAGAGAGTGAGAGAGAGAGAGAGCGATGAGAGCGAGGCCGGTCGGCAGATACGAAACCGTCATCATATTGAAAACCATAATTCGTGGGACTGGTGGCTCCAGGTACGCCAGGGGCGTACCGTGACCGCTATCTGAATCGCGTCACAATAAATACTAATTCCTGGAAGGTGGCCCCTCGGCATTATCTTAGGACCGTGTGGTAAAGTCACTTATACTTACTTACACTCCCCTCTTTCTGCTCCCTTTCGCTCGTGCGTCCACCCTCTTTTCTCTCTCCGAGTCGCCACGATAGAACGAGAATAATTATTTCCGATAGGTTTCGATGATAGTCTCGTGCTTCGTTATTGCTTATGCTTTATGTCTTAAATAAAGACCCTCCCTCCCCCCCCCCCTACCCACCTCTCTCTCTTTTCCTTATACCAAGAGAAAGAGCAATCCTCTTCGACGCTTCTTGTCGCCTTTCCTCGTTCTTCCTCCTTCGTTTCCTTTTTCTCTCCTTTTTCTTTCTTCTCTCTCTCTCTCTCTCTCTCTCTTTTTTTCTGTTCCTTTCGGTCGTCATCTCGTTGCCTCGTTTTCGCCGCGCTTCCTTGCTTTTCCTTTTTCGGCGCGAGGCCTTTCCTCCCTCGGCGCAAGAGGCGTCGCCTCGTTTGTTATCCAGGGAAGGCCTAATCGAGGCTCATCCGTCAGTCTAATGGAGAATCGAACCGAGCCGGGGCCCACCCTTCCATCCACCGCGTCGTTAATTGTTCCTTCTTGTTTCTGGTTTATGGCAGCCGCCGAACGTGATACGCGTTCTTCCTCAAGTGCGCATCGTGGGTGAATGTTCGCGAGATTGAATGATTACGGAGGAAATGCAACGTAATTACTGCTAGTTTCATCATCAATTCACGTATCTCTGATAATTTCTCAGTTTCGTTATTCATTTACCTATCTTCGATAACATCCTGTTGATTTCGAACAGAGCTGCAACGCTGGGTTTATCTCGAAAATGTTTCAAAGGGACAACGATTTATGTGATTATGATACCAGGAACAAATATCGACAATCTAGAGAACGAACGACTCAAAGAACGCAAAACGAAAAATGATTCCCTCTTGTTCAAAGTAGGTTAACAAGTTGCAACGAAGCGATAGTCCCAATGTACCGTCCCGTCTTCTTAAAACGAAAACAGAGACCATACCATTGAAAAAGTTTCCGAGTCGTTCCTCCCGATAAGCGAAGCGGAACATTCCCAAGCGGAACACAAAATTCTACCTATATCGGCAAAACCTTCCTCGAACCTCCGAGAAGGTTGACCCACAAAAATTCGTAGCCGAAGAATCAATCGGTTCCCTACGGGACTGTGCTTCTTAACGGGGCGACGATAGACCGGCTATCAAAGTTGGCGCGGCGTGAGACGTTCATTCGTGATAAATTGCGCCCGCGAATGCGAACACGGAACCACGGGAACGCGGGCGGATAATCCAAGGTCACCAAGGCACCGAAAATAGAACGACCGAATCGCGCCGATATCTCGCTGCTGCAGCAGGCAATCTCGAAGGAAGGATTTTCTAATCGTCACTCGTGAAACGTGTGTAATACGCACATGTATTATATCGCTGGCGTGGATATATGCGAGAAATAGCCCGGCGATGAATCATCGAACCGGAGACGTTCGTCCATCAGTTCCCTACGATATAATGCATTCCGTCGAGGAATGAAATTTTTATTTTCCCCCTCGCCATTCGACCAGAGATACGGGTAATCGCCTGGCAATTGCCACCCCCTCACCCCTCCCGGCGTCGCGTCGCGGATATTTCAGGACGCGGCATGAAAATTCCACGAAGCCGTGCGATTCTCTTTGTTGGACCCGGCACGGTCCACGAAGCATCCATCGCCTTCGTCTCCTCGTTTCCTATCGGATCGATAAGTTTTATCGCGGGACGTGTCGTGAACCGTGAGCAGATTTCAACTTTCTATCTCAACGCTCTTCTTCGCTTTTTTGATTCTCTCTTCCCCTTCTTTCTTTTTCTCCCCCTCTCTTCTTCTATTTTTTTCTCTTTTCATTTTGGAGTTCAGGAAAAGTGAACAGGTTCAGGCGATGGGGATTATTCGCGTGGGAACACCTGACGTGAGACGCCCCATTCAGTGTTGATGGTAAGGGTAACTGGAATTTTTCATGCATCTTCGTGCAATCTTTCGAACCTGCGACAACACTGTGGAGTGTATGTCAATTGTTTTAATGCTCACAAGGTTACAAGACAATGTTCGAGTTTTCTTTCAAGTTTCACCGAAGAAGTTGGAAAGACAACCGCTTTTAGACGATATATCACGAGTTAGTTGTTGCATTTAAATACAACCTCGTGTATCTGTAAAAAAATTGAAACGCAGTGTGTACGAAAATAAACGAAAATATACGAAAATAAGCGTTATATAAACATTTAACTATTATAAAAATATAACTACAATATTATAAAAATATTATACAGTATTATAATATTATACTATAGTGTGAGTACTGTAAATATAGTAAAAATATTTATAGTTATAAAAATATTATACATTATTATAATACTACACTATATAGTATTATAAAATCTAACTGCAGTATCATAAAAATATGCACAAAGTTGTTTTCATAGAAATACGAATTTATTACTGTTACCAACTCGAAAATATCAAAGGGGTTGAATCCTCTTCTCTCCATCCGCGAAAATAATTTTCTCGTGGGGGGAGGGAGAGGAACGGAGGTATCCCGTGGTCCGTTTATTCGAAATCTCGCACGCGAGGTGGATGCACAACAGATGTATTGTGCAAGGGCCTAGATATCGGGCGTGTCGCGTCCCCTTATCGTCGTCGACGTCGGAGAAGCAACTCTCGCAGGCGTCCAGACGTCCGCGTCTCCGTTTTCCACCCTGACATTTTTCCATTGCCCTTTTCCTTAACGCCCCCCACTCCCATGGTCCCTTCTTCGCGAACGACAAAGTCGACGCGATTAGACCGCGACCACGCGCGGCTGAAAAACTTTCTTAATCGACAGATAAGAATTTCGCGTGACTCGTCAGCTTTCACGCGGATTATCCCAACCTGGGAATAACCGACGCTATTCACCCACTTCTATAGATTTTTGGAATTAAACGATATCGTGCTCGATTGTGGAATTGTGATTTTTTTTTTTTTTTTTTATTGATTTTGTTGTCGTTTTTTTTTCTTGGATTAGGTTTAGGTTGTTTTTAACTGTGTATTCCAACAAAGAAGAATGACGCAGGACCGTAAAGAGTCAAACTAATGAAATTTATGTTTAAATTGGCATTGGTTTAATATACTTGTTAAGCTAATGATAAATATCTGTATACTGAAATATACAATCACATCTCATTATAAGTATTTTACATGTAACTGTAATTAGGGAACTCGTAGAGGAAATGGAACAAATGGAACACGATTTTTTGTAATTTAGTTTAATTTAATTTGAAAACACGGAAATAGAGGCGAATGATGAATTATAAATCTTAGAAACAGTATAAAATTGAAACGAGAAAATTTCTATAATTCTTGAAGAATCCCTCAACGCGTTCACCGCCACGCGAGTTTCATATACTTTCCTTTAGGAATGACTAGTTATGCTGCAACAATTAATCCTCCGCGTTGTTGAAAATTTTTCAGCAATTCATAGAATTCATCTTACTTTAATTTTTAACTTCAACTCTTCAATTTTTTTAAATCTCTTGATACTAGAAAGTATATTATAACTATAAAACTCGGTCAACGTTAATAACGAAAAAAAGAAACAAAGAATTTCACTATTGTAAGAACCTGAGGAACACAGCAAACTTACAACGTTACAAACTTGCTGGATCGGAATTAAAAAAAAACATAGCCGAATAATCCCGAGTAATCTTAAAAAGAGTGCTGCAATAATCTTAAGAAAACAGTCCCGATGACGATTCTTATCGCCCGAGTCCACCTGTACCGTTTCTCTTCAAACATCGTTCAGAGATTCCGTGTTCGGTACAGCCATTCCTGGTTCGCGAGCAAAGAGGAGGAATTTTCGCGGCCAACGCTGTTGCAACGACGGGCTGCTGCTCGGTGGTATTCGAACGAGGAAGGAGCCAGGAAGTGAGAGGCTCGCAGGGAATTCGCGACGTCGTGGAAGCAGCACGGAGAGTGAGTCAAGAAGGGGAGGCCTTGAGGGCCTCGGAGTGGATACGTAGGACCGAGAGAGAGAGGAGAGAGAGAGCCTGGCCGGCTCGTTATCAGTTCAGGAGGTGTTATCAGCTGGATGCAGCTCCCTTCCAGGCGCGCCCAACCCCCTTTGGCAACTCGGGCGGAGGGAAGGAGGAAGGGACGAAGGTGGCGACGGGACGCGAGGGGAGAACGCGCCACGGGGTGGTTGTCGCGCAGGTGGTGGGAGGGGGGGGGAGAGGATGAGGAGGGACGACGTTCGAAGGTGCACGCTATCTTCCTACCCCTGGAGAGATGGCCATAGAGTGCATCTAGCGATAACGAGGCAAGTTAAACAATATCGAGCTATATGAGGGCCAGGACTCCCGACCGAAGATTAACCGCGTCTCTGGCAAGTAGATACTTTGGTATCTACGAAGAATCGGCTCTCCCCCAGGTCTTGGACGTATTTCGAGGAAGATGCTGGTTGGTTGCTCGTCGTTGTACCAAACATTGAGAGAGAGAGAGAGAGAGAAAGAGGAAACGCGAGAGCGTGATTAAGGAGTATCGGCACTTGGGGAGAAACTTGCTGAAACTTGCCCTCCGTTTTGCCTTCTCGACCTCCTTCTTCTTCTTCTATTCTCCCATCTCTACCCTCTCAACTGGTCTTCAGTTTCTTTCGCAGTGGAACGGTGTGTCGTTTGCGACCTACGGTTTATTTCGTTGTGCTCGAGAAAAAGTTGTTCGTCGATTGGGGTGATTTTTAAGGGTTAATTCTTCGATGGTTTCGATCTTTGTGGAGAAGGAGAGAAAGAAAGAAAGGTTATTACCTCATATTAATTCGCAAATTCAACGAGGGAGCTAGAAACTGAAACAGGTGAAAGCAATTTTCGTTTCATTGATACATACACAACTAACTCGCGAAAACGAGAGAACGAGCCAGAGTTGGCAGTTGGCAGAGAGGACTCGTCCGCGAAGCACGAGAAAACAAATCGCAATTGGCTGTAATCGGATCGGGGAGTCGATCGAACGAGGACGAAGACGAATTTCGTAGCCTCGCGGAGGCGAAACCGTGAGCTACCGAGTGAGAGAGCGGCGGCGGCGGCCCCAGTTCTCCACTCGCGGCGATATCTCGATCGATCTGACGGCGGGGAAAGGGAGCAAGACGCTGGAGTGAGTGGCCCGTCGATCGAATCTCCAGCATGGAGAAGGGACAGGTCCCGCGATCCACGGTCCAAATATTGGGACACCGTATCTCTTTTCGAAGCCCGAGCCAATCGAGCCAGCCTTCGACGTAGACCAGAAGGACGAAACCGAAAGAACGAAATAAGAAGACAACGAGGCGTACGTGTACAAAGAAAAGAGACATCGTGGAAGTGTACGGAGGGGCGATGAAGCGTACGGAGAAAAGAACCACCAGTGATTCATGGTAAAGGAAGAAACGAAAATCGGCACAAAGGGAAAGAGAAAGAAGACAGTAGAACGCAAATACAAAAACGCGAAATAAAAAAAAGAAAAGAACAGGGAAGATTGGTAGAAAGAAAATCAGAAGACGCATATTTTAATTTCATTCCAAGAAAAGAGACGTAGAGGATGGTACATTTTCGAGATTCGTAGAAAAAGAAAAAGGAGATTGAAAAGAAATTGGAGAAATACGGAGCAGAGTAAGAAAATAAGAAACACATAAAGCCAGAAATCCTAAGGAAGAAAGGGAAGAAAGATCGGTACGAAGAAGAAGACAATCGAAGAAAAAAAGAACGAGAAAGGATCTCGACAGAGAACGAGAAAAGGAGGAAAAAGAAAAAAAATCGATGAAAGTAGAGGGGAAAGACAGAACGAGAACGTAGAGATGGAAGAAGTTTCGACGATACACTTTGGGCGCATACGGTTAGCCGACGCGACGTGCAAAAGTATGTACGTACGTGGTACGTACATACGTACGAAACAGACTGTATCCCCTCTTCTCGGTTCGTTTGGTCGCGGTGAGAGATAGCTCTCGAACCAGGGTATCCAGGTTGCGCCGATATGGGGGCCGAGACTTTACGAGACGGTGGTCGTGGACGAGTGATTGATGAGCGGCCGAGCTAATGAGGAGCTGAGCTGCAGGACGGGGATCACGATAAAGAGGTCCCACCACCATGTAGCCCTTCTCGCGAGAGGCATACGGACTTGCAACACCTCCTTCTTTCTCGTCTCCCTCGTCCTTTTTTCGTGTTACCTTCTCCTTCTATCCGAGCCTTGTCCCTCTTCTTGTCTTCCTACCGCGGCTGCGACGGTTTTCTGTCTTCTGTGTTTCCTCCTCTTCCTTTCTTTCTTCTTTCTTCGCTGGTACTGTATCTCGTTAAGTCTTTTCGCGAATCTACAGTGTTCCTCTTTCTTTCTTCTTTTTTTTCTTTTTTAGTCTCTTTGTACGGTAGTGCTGAGTTAAGTGATCAATTCTAGTTCATCCGACGATGGTACAGATTAACGCGTGCGTGTTATGTTTCGTTTCTCTTTTAACTTTGATAATGTATGCAGACTGTCACACGAGATTCTTCTGAATTAAATTGTACGTACACTCACTTATCTCGCACTTGAGACTGTACTTTGACAAGATATTACCTGAACAAATAGTAAATGCAAAATTGAAGATAAAATTAAATTTAAATTCAACACAGATGCGACGCTGATAGCAAAACGCTGTTGAGAATTCTTTCAATTTTCAATTTTCCTGTTTCTCTGATCTCATCGTGTTCGAGTAGTGTAACATTAAATTCAATAATCACACCACGATGTCAATCTCTTTATGACTTTAATAAGTCACTTCTACCAGCTTGATGCAACTTGATTGATGCTGTAAATAAGTGTCTTTCACTAGTAAAATCCGAGATTACAAGAACGCAGAAATCATCTGCCTAACAATGTCAGAAAGAACAGAAACGCCGAAGTTCCTCGTCGAACGAGTGGGGGAAAACTTATCCGGCGCGACGAGAATCCACGAGGTATCGCGGACGAGGGCTAAAATTCACTGACATCATCATCGTTTCCGTCGCGTCGGCGTGGCTGATTTAAGCGCTCGTTGAAAGCATTTGCCTACCTTATCTTGTTTTCTATTTACAGGATTATACTCGTAATTCGAGGAGGAAGCGGTACAGGGCCAGAGAGAAAGGGAGAGGGAGGGGGAGAGAGAGAGAGAGAGAGAAAGCCGAGGGAGAGCTTTGGCCGAAGAAGGAGGAAGAAAGGGGTGGTTGGCGCTGGAGCCAACGGTGAAGGAGGAGGTTTATAATAAAGCCTGCAGGGTCCAAGATACGTGGTGGCTGGCAGCCGTTATCAAACGGGTCCAGCGTTCGAGTCTCTCTCTCTCTCTCTCTCTCTCTCTCTCTCTCTCTCTCCGCAAAACCCTCCCGCTGGAAACTCGCGGTAACCTGGTTAGTGTTCCCGTGTCTGTTGAAACGAGTCACGAATCCTAGTGTGCAACGAGGATCCTGGCTGTCTCCGTTTCGCGGGATTTCCCTCCTCGCCTTGGAATCGAACCGTCGAATCTAAAAATTTCTCGATTCCCCGCTTCTTTTCCCTTCGTCTCCGAGAGATCGGAACGTTTTATCCTTTCGAAACTAACGGTGAAGTTTGGAAAGATTACTGTAGATTGTTGTGACTGGATTGCGGATTTTTATTTTTGAAGAATTCGTTATTCTTTTTTTCTTAACGTGCCAAAAAAATGGATCTTGGATAAAAATTTACTTCATTCGCCGGATGCTGTAACAAGATTTTTATTTCATTGACTGATTATCTCGACAGAGATAACTTTAGATATTTTATCTATTTTTAAATATTATATATATATATATATATATGTTACGTACATTTCTTGCAATATTATAATATTTCCCACAAATATGTGAATCTCCGTAGCGTAATTATTTATAATATTTCTGACATCGCTGAGATCTATATTGACATCACGCACGATTCTGTGACAAATGACCCTATATTAAAAAATTACTTTCAGTCAAAAATTTCTTACAGATTATCCAGTTCACGTTAGTTTATCACTTTGCAGTCAATTATATCGAACAATCAAAGGACAAAGTATCTCTCGCTTAAAATAATTTTAATAAACCAAGTACCAAAATATCACTGCCAAGAGACAGAATCGTTTTTTGATACTTTTTAATCAGCCAGTACAACCCTCTTCATTTATCCCCACCGAGAGAGAGAGAGCCATCAGCAGCAGCAGCAGCAGCAGCAGCAGCAGCAACAACAACAGCAACAACAACAGAGGCCTGGCAGCCGGTGCTGTGTATTATAATGTAGAGTGTGAGTTATCAGACATCGGCCCGTTATCAGGGTCTGGGATCACCTGGTCCGCTGCTAAGCTCCCACCGCCCCCTATTCAACCCCTGATAACGAAAGGGTTATCACGCCACGCTCCCCAACTGCCATTCCTCGCCTCTAGGAAACCAAGCCGGCCGCCTTTCCACCGGCAGAGATTATTATTCTTTTTACTTGCGGCCGCTTTTTCGCGCCGCCCGATTACGATCCCTTTGACTCGGCCACTTTACTGCTGCTCGCCCGCTACCTTCGACGACCGCCCGCTACCTTAGACCTCCGGTCCCATCCCCCACCCCCCTCCACCCTCCCGCCGCAGCTTCTGCTTTTCGCGCAAACTATTCGCTTCTGTCCCATTTTTTAAATTTCTTTTTTGTATTTTTGGATGATCTTGTATTTTTTTTTTTTCTTTTATTTGTCAATAAAAAGTCAAACAAAAGTTGTGACTTTCGCCTTTTTCATCATTTTTTTACCATCCTTATCAGATCTGCCATTTGTATTATTCACCACTTCTTTGCATCATCGATCCGAATCTTTCACTATTATCAATTTACCCCCAACAATTTGACACAAATCAATTATTATTCCCAGTATATTGTACATTGTTCTATCATCTAAATTATTCTCAATCTGTTGTTGTAAAGCTGCCATTTAAACTGTTTCAACTCCAAGGACCAAAGACCACATTCTTAACAACAAACTACTCTCAAAACTGCACTCGTCACGCACTGAAATTACTTTCAAAATCACTCCGCTACGCTCCAGCCTTACAAATTTCCACACAATTTCATCGTCCTATCGGTGTGCAGCGTGTAGGTTACTTGCATACCACGCGACACGCCAAGAAAACCGATAAAATCCCACGTGTACACGTGAAACCGCGGAGACCAAAGACCTAACCCAATCGCGAGCGGATGAAAAAACGCAGATAACCGCAGTGGCTCGGTTAGAAACGAAATGCCAAGGTACTCTTTCCGTCTCTTCGTTCTGGGGCTGGCTGTCTTCACGTGGCCGGTGACGTGGCCACGTCAAAGGGGATACCCTTTGAAGGGAATGCGTGGATGCGGATCGCGGGATCGGTGTCGACCAGGCAACGATTAGCGCGAGAAACGGGTCGGCGACGTGCGAATCGCCGGTTCCGCCGTGGTGGCTCTTTCGACCGATGTCTCGGCCGAACTCTCGACGATAAATCCAGCGCAGGGAAAACGTCTCGTTAGCCGCTGAGGCCAGAGAGGCCTGGGCAGAGGAACAGAGAAAGAAGGAGAGAGATCTTTCGGAGATCGAGCTCGATCCTCTGGCTCGAGGTCATCTAGGACCTCGCAGCCGGTCCAAAGCCGTCTTCTTCTTGTTCCTCTCTTCGCCTTTCCTCCTTTCTTTCGTTCTTTCCCTCTTCTCTCTTTCCTCTTTGTCCTCTCTTCTCTTCAGTCGTGCCCCGATTCGTCTTATTTAGCCGAGCGTTGGCCTAGGACTTCTCTGTTGCTCTTTCCAACCAGGAGAACAGAGGAACTGGGAATAAGAGGAATCGTCAAACGTCGCTACGTTTAGTTTCGCTGGACGAGCGATCGATCCAAACGTGACGCGTGGATCTATGACTCGTTTGTGTGGTTATCTATTCCTATTCCACCTCTCGGGGTGGTTCGAACTCCGTAATTGACATTTTTGTTTGTGCAGGTATCGTGGATGCTTGAGTTTTGGGTAAGTTCTTTTGGGGAAGTATCGACGACCGAGAACCTGTCAAAATTCTCTTTAAACAATTGAGCAGAAATTCCAATTTCAAGCGTGTACTAAAATACTAAATATTTAATTTGAAATATTGTACTCGTTCGATTATCTTGAATGAATAAAAAGAAATTATAGTATAGCAGTTACGTGTATCAGAACGTACACGTTTGTATTATAATTTCGATAATATTTAACCACCTGGAAAACAGACACTGATAAAACATGAATTGATACGAGCAGAAAAATGATAATACAACAAACGCTACTTTTTAAATTTATCTTAGAATTTTACTTGTATACTTTTAACTCGCACGATTAATTAAATTATTGCTTTCGAGGATCGAACATCAACCTACTTACGTAATGAAAAGATCCTGCGCCATCAACCAGTTCCAGCACACTCGACAAGCCTCCACTCGAACGACATTTTATTACGATTCCATCGTCTCGATGCACGAAACAGAGCGACCGATCTAACAACACGGCGAAACGATAGCCATGCGAGCAAATTGCACAGTCTCGAACGAGGAACAAACAGACACTCGGGGCACATTTTCGAGAGGCACTGCCCCGAGAAGACACGCGAGCCGACGATCCGCTAATTTAATATCTCCCTTGTCCTTTATTTTCGCGCGACTAATGGCAGCAAATTTACTCTCGCTGCCTCGTTATCGTCGCGTCCCTCGCCTCTGCCAACGCAGACTGCCAAGGAAGGACGAAAGAAAAGGATTTTATTTTCTTACAAGACGAGGCTACACCTCGAGGAGAGATTTCTCGTGGAAGAAGGATCCCCTTTCCTTTGACGCCGCGTACAAGAGGAGAATCCACGACATCGCGGAACTTGAAGCATTCGCCACTCCTCTTGAGATTCCTAGCATCGTCTAACGACCGTGTGAAAGCAGTTGAGCAACGAGGCAGAATATGGAGTAAGTTTAGTGAGCGGAGAACACAAAGTGTAATGGAACTCTGGGTTTCCACATATTTTTTCAGCATCCGATGTTTCAACCTTCTATGAAAATGTCGAACGATTTTTCTAACAACCACCTTAAATATTCCCTTTACAGCAATCCCAACTTTCATTCTTTCGTAGCGTACGATGTTAGAAGTTTCAACCCTCTAAAAAAACATTCACTGCGTCCATTTGAAGGTTCTCTGAAATCTTTTTCTCGTCATCTTAGTGAACGTTTAGATCAGGTAGAAGATTCAAGAAATCCTAAAGTTGCGTAATCTAATATTTAAAATTCAATAAAACAGCGATAAAAATTGCAAGTCTTAAGGAATCGTTGTAGGCTTGCGTTGGCAAATGGTTCGCAGAACCGTATACAATAATTCGTCGCTCTCTTTTCCTTTTGAACTCACGTCGGTATGATATCACTAGATAGAAATTATTACGAAGTAAACTTATCATTTGTTTTGCCTCGGTTACATTTAAATATACTTAAAACTGAGAAAATGTTGACAAAAAGTTTCTCGACGTGCGTGGTACGTCATTCCAGGGCAAGAGGTTAATCTTCTTCAATCAGAGTGGACGCGAGTCGTCAGAAGAATTTTTCTTCTGTTCTTCTTCTCAACTTCTGCCTATCTAATAAACAATGAAACAATAATAAAACATCCACCCGATTCATTCGATTATCCTCCGAGACGAAACGCCACTCAACCAAGTTCAAGAATTCGCGGCCCACGGCATTCGGTTCATCTCCTTCGCCCTTTGCGGACTCCAAAACGTAAGGATAAAGCACCGAGGGGAGAAATTGCTCGGCGTGGAGAATTTGTGTTGTGTGTGATTTCATCGCGATTCTTTCCGCGTGGAAACGACAGAAAGAGAGTGGCGAGAAGGGTGAGAGAAAAAAGAACGTCTCGAAGAAGGAAAAAAGTAAAGAGGAGGCAGAGAGGGAGAGAGAGAGAAGAAATCCACGGCATGGAGGAACGCAGCGTTCCAGCGTTTCGAAGAGAACAAATTGCGTACACGACGAGGCGTGTGCACGCGTTACGGATACGATCCGGCCGGAGATCGAGGCACGCAAACGAAAAAGGGAGGACGAACGAGCAAAAATCGAGCAGCCTCGCCGGCAGGGAGAGGGTGAAACCGCCTCGTATATCGGCGCTGATCAGCCGCGTATTTCCAAACAATGCTCACGCGAAGTCGAACGATTCGCATCATCCTCCTCGCGGGGAGAAGCGCAGCGTATAAAGAGGCGGATCGCGGGGGAGAGCGAAGATTCGAGAGAGAGTGAAGAGCACGATAAATTCATTATCAGTGGAAGAGTCGCGAAATAAGCTATTCGTACGAATTTTTATCTTCGACACAATTAAATTTTGTAACGAACGAGTAGATTAGGTGGATATTCGTACGAATTTATTCTTCTTTTTCAACGCAATAGAATTTTGTGACTGCGTGTGCTATATTTTAATTATTTTATGTGTTTTTTGAATATTTTGTACATTCTGTGTTTTGTTGTACTGTCTTAAATGATGAGATATCGTTTTTACTGCTACGTATGATTTTTAAAATTTTAATCCTGTATGAACATCTCTTTCATCAAGTTCTTTTTATTGATTAAATACAAATTTCGGAAATTATGGCAGGATTAGGAATTATTGTGTTTGTTACTGTAGTAATATCACGTGACGATTTAAGATTAATTTCAATTTAATAAATCAAATTGCAAAGAAGTCATGGAGTCATAAACATACTGTTTATATCTGGAAATAATGTCTAAATTACCCCTTAGAAGCTACCTAATTGAAACATCTACCAAATGATCGCTCTCTTCAATAAAAATCTCCTTTTTCAAAAACTCTCTATCTAAACTGTCGAGGACTCTATGAAGATCTTCCAAATCATTATCAATTAGAGTCTATTCAAACGTTATAACTAACAATAAGATAGAATGTCTGTCGATAACAGATGATTTTCTACTTACTGGCAGACATTCCATTCTGACGATACATAACACTCTGACAACACAATAAGATAATCGAACATTAAAATATTCAATATGTAAGATAGTTTAACCCCTTGCCTTGCGATTTTCTTTTCAATTTTTCAACTTGAGCATTACTTATTATTGAAATTGTAACGTTAATTTCGAGCATTTAAAGCGTCGAAAAAATTATATATAATTTTTATTTATCAGCGTTCAGTTCAACGGAGTTGAATTTAAAATTTGCACTGGAATCTCACAGGTTTACAATTTACTTCTTCTTTCAAGTCGAGACCTTGACACGACACGATATTGCAAGTGAAGGGGTCAATCATTAAGACGAAGATTGTTAAGATCGTTAGGTACCAAGCCAAAACGAACCTCGCCCGGTCCGAATTCACCGCTACGCTTCCACCCCTAATCGTTTCATCGACGATGATCAGAGCGCGGACAGGGGCACGCGAGGGGGCGAGAGCGCGGGGCAACGGAGGAACGGAGGAACAGGCGAGTCGAGAGATAAAAACGAAGGAAGAACAGGCGAGGAAAGAAAAGGAGGGGAGAGGGAAAGGGGCAAAAGAAGAAAAAGAAGACGAAAGAGGAGGTGGTCCGGCTGTATCTTGATACGAAGCCGACCCAGAGAGAGGTGAGAGACCAACGAACGATTGGTCGATGTGGTACCAGAGTGGTACCAGCCTCGACCAATCGGCACCGACGACCTCCTCCGATGCCTGGTCCCATTCATAGATCAGGCCAAGAGGAGGCCTTCGAACCGTCGCCAGGATCGGAAGATCCTTGTCGATCCCGTTCTCTTCTCTTCTTCTTCTTCTTCTTCTTCGAGCCTCTTTCTTCTTCTTCTTCTTCTTCCTCTTCCTTGGTGGAACCAGCCTGCATGGCGGACAACCAACCACTCTTGCCAATTATCCATGCACCACCTGGACGAACCTAGCTCGTGCTCCTCGCGAAAAACCCGTGAAGCTACCCCGTCATTTCTATTTCTCAGTGTTGAGAAATTCGTTTGTATAATGACGTGAGCGTCTATTAATATGCAGCGGAATGAGCGTTTGTGGATGTCGTGATCAATGATCGCGGACGATGATCTTTTGTTTTAACAGATGAATAACGTATGTGTAACATGGACGGACGCTCCACGTGTTGTGGTGTGCTTCGACGAATATATAAATAATATAATTGCTGATATATTGTCTGTAATTTAACATAAATATATCTTGTGAATGATACTTATTTATTCTTCACTCAGGACTTGGTGTTTTTTTTTTTCTAAGAGTGAATGAAGTATCAGTGAATATAATTGTCACTGTGACTGCAAGTTGAAGTTTTATGACAATTGATGATGATGATACGTAGAAAGATTATATCGAAGATCTAATAATGACTCGGTGCATTTTTTTAAGGAATGAATGCAGTAGAGTATTGGCCGAGAGTTGATGAGTGAATATATTTGTCACTGTGACTGCAAGTTGAAGCAATATGACATTTGATGACGATGACACGTAGAAGGATTTTATTCCAGATCTAACGATGACTTCTAAAGAGTTTGATTCTTGATGTTTCATGGGAGAGAATGGAGCATTTGGAATATTAGTTGAGAGTTGATCAACGAATCATATTTGTCACTGTGGTTGTAAGTTAAAGTTTCACGACAACATTTGATGATAATAATATATAGGAAAATTTTATTGAAGAAATAAATTTATTAGCGTATAAGCGAGAGCCAACGGTACTCTATCATACATAGAAACTGCAATAGAATTCTACTGCATACATACATACATACATTGACACAAGGGATCTTAAAATTCCTAAATGATAAATTTTCAAAAATGATTTCTCTCCCATTCGTTGGAGCACCAGTTCCAACTATAAAATCTAACCCAACTCCACATCCACTCGCGAGCCAAAACCCAATAACTCCAGCTTTCAATTTCAAGTCGAACCTGAACCGTTCTCAATAAATAATTCCACGCGTCGAAAAGTGGCGAGGCCGCGGCTAGAGCGTGATCGAGGGCGGCGCAAGATCAACTATTTATGAGCGAGTCGGCAGATCCGACTGGTATAAGCTCGGCATCCACGTTTGCCAAGAGAAAGAAAGAGATACACCTGAAACCTGCACCCCTGTGGAAGTACGCGCGCGCGTATATCAGAGTTCCCGCATCTGTCGTGCTTCCCGCGGAGAAAGGAAGACCGGACAGGAGAGGTCCAGGAGGACAGTTTCGCCTCGGCGACGCAGATCAGGATGGAACAACTTACCATGTTTGGTCGAGGAGAAGCTTTGCGTTTTCCCTTCCACTCCTCGCCCTCTACTCCTTGTGCGCGCGTGTATTTCTTTTTCTTTCTTCCTTCCTTCCTTCCTTCCTTCCTTTCTTTTCCTTTTCTCGCATTCCCGGCCCATTAGTTATCGACGAGTTATTACTCGACACGAGCACGCGCCTTGCATCCACCCCACCTCTCCTCGACCGGTATCGAAAATAGAGAAACCAGCCAGCCAGAGAGTGGAGAATCTCGAGATTCCCTATCGTCCGCGATAAGCAGGGAACCGTGTTGCTTTTTCATCGGGTTACGGGTTATAGGATTGAGGATGTCGCGAGAGATGCTCGAGACAAGCGTGGAATTCTGTAGTATCGTGTAGAAGATTTTTGCAGTCTGTTGGAATGTCTTTGTTAGATTTACTTCCACGGTTCATATGTTTGTGCTTTCCACGAAGAGCGAACGGCACTTTTTTGCGAGGTGCGAGATTCAAGTCGCTCCTCGATATGAAATTCATCGAACATCGTCATTCCATGGTTGCAATCGCATGTGATATCAATGTGGATTTTGGAAAATAATTATGAAGAGCAGCTGCGAAGATTTTATAATCTTCGGGAAAAGAATACGTTTCAAAAACTCGTTAATTCCAATGGTCCTCGTTTATCTCTTTCATTTCAGTTATTTTCCAAACGATTCATCCTTCCGAATACGGTTTTTCTGATACGCCTGGTTTCTTCACTCTCATCGACTCGTACTTTCTCTCGTACGATCTTCGTTTAAAATTACGATTCTATAGTGTAACGAGCTCACTTTCTCTTACGTAATTATGAAGACAAACTCGACACTGTCGACGTTTGTAGAGTCTCGTTTGGTGAACGATCTGGTACAATAGATTCATAATGTCCCGCGCAACAAATTTCGAACTACTGTTGTAACTATAGATTACAATCTTATCATTACGTCAAAGTAATTTATCAAAAATGTAAGAAGAACGACTTCAGAACGACTTCTCAATTGATCCCTTAAATGACGTTCCCCTAAAAAGTTACCACCATTCGACCAAGATAAAATTCATTTTGCAACAAATGTATTCTCCGAAGGACTTGCAACGGAATCCAAACGGAATCGAACCCAGTCTCGTCACTCTGCGCAACCATCAATCAACTAAACTGCTCGCGTTATCGCAATTTCCACGCTCGGCGGGATGCTCTTCTCCCAAAGCTTCGTAACAGCATCTACTTTCGCTGCCGCTGCAATCGAGCCGTGGAATATCAACCACGTAGAAGTAACCAAGCGAGCAAGCAAGTATTCAGCCATCCGAAGAGCAAGGTGTAACGATCAAGGTCTGGAGCGTTTAGCAACGCGAGGCGTAACGAGCAGGTGCGGTTAGAAGACGGTCCACCATAAATCTCAATGAGCCTTACTACCCGTATTACTCAGTCTACGTTTTGGTCTGGCCGTCGCCCCGGATGCTCTTCTAATAACACACCGGGGCCGCGAGCTTGCCAGAGCTGTTCGCTCCAGGGGGTGGTGGCCACGGCCAGGAGACGGCGAGGGCCGACGCGGGCCGCTTGATTACAGGATATGCCACAGATGACGTGATATTAACGTAATGAATACCGATCGGTCGCATGCGGGGCCGCGAGCGTGCACGCGAGGAACGCGTCGCCTCTTGTTTCGTTCTCTCTATCTCCAAAGAGTTTCTTCCACTCTTTCTGTCCTCCTGCCTTTAACTCATTGTTAAAAGGGCCACTACGAATTTATTAACGGCGTACTGTCACGGCGGAACGGGGGTCACGCAATCGTTCCCTTAATCGTAACGACGCGAAAGCAGAGGGTACTGAGAGATTTCGCCTGAGAGCCGCGAATAATGGGGAGTAATTGGACACTCCGCCAGTGTGTCTCTCGAATACTCTCGCCGTCAATTATGGTTCGCACCGATTTCGGAAAATCCACGGGTGATTATTTATTTCGAGCTGGCCCCGAGCTATTCCACGAAATCCAAAATATGGACGGAACCTTGATGGAGCCTTGACTCGGTATGTAAAGGTTATCAGCTGCGTCCGATATTTTCAGTAGAATTCTCTAGCGTTTTATTTAAGTATAACAGTCGCCTGACGCTTGTTAACCAACTGAACGGCATTCGACATTTTATTTCAACTGCTTTACATCTAGTAAATCATTCTGTTCCAGTATTTTCACATTTTTACGAGTACCTGAATTTCCGCACGTATGTAAAAGCGTGTTCGTGGACCGGTGAGAGCTCGCATTG
Organism: Tetragonisca angustula; assembly: GCA_036937485.2. NCBI lineage: Eukaryota > Metazoa > Arthropoda > Insecta > Hymenoptera > Apidae > Tetragonisca > Tetragonisca angustula. Next base: position 1,432,107 of record JAWNGG020000017.1, on the reverse strand, counting down.
TGCAAAATATTAGTTCGAAGGGAAATCATTAACAAACCACCTCGTTCAGGAGTTCGAGTTTCTATGTCGTTTCTTTGCCAATTAGCATTACGATTAAATGTGAAATAATTTTAACGGCTCGCAACGCGTGTAACGTTGTAATTTTACACAACTGACGGGGACAGATCGCGATTGCGAAAGAAGGGGGCCAGGAGGGGCACCGGCGTACCGCCGGTTTGAGTTTTTAATGCGGCTGATTGCTGCCGCAATCAGGCTCCGGTGCGTATTTCAAAAGCGGACTTAAACGAGCCAATTCCGTGCTGAAGCAACTAAAGAAAACCTCATTTGTTTCTGCGATTCGTCTGATATCCCTTTTTTTCACCCTTTTTTCCCTTTTTGTTTTTTTTTTTTTTTCACCACTTAAAAGCAACCTCACCCGTTGTTTCGCCACTTGAACAATTCTTACGAAAAACCAGAGAAACTGCATAGATATGTACATAGATGCAGGTATGCAAGCACACATACATCATGTGCGAAAAGCACAATTATTTGGAGAATTTTACAACGCTTCACGATTTTTATTCGTATCATCGAACATTATATGATTATAGTCACTGTTTAGAATTTCTCCCGTATGAAATATTTGTTATTCTCTATTAATGTACTGTAATTTTTATGAAACATTGTAATACAGTAATTTTTCTTTCCCTTTAATTTTATAGTCCCGCGAGTAATGTCTACTTTGTATGGTGAAAGACGAAATAATCGTTAAAAATTCTAAAAATAATATGGAAGATAATATATAATAGAATATTAATATCAATAATATTAATTGTATATTATAATATATATATATGTATTTATTTATAATTGGCAGTTTTGTAAAGTTACAATTAAAGTATTATTTAGAAATACATCAACTATACATAATAATTAATATTTATTAATATATATATATTTTAATAAAATTTTATTAATAAAAATATATTAATATAATTAATATATATTAATTTTCAGCCATGTTAAATTATAAAATTGGGGTCAATTTCATCGTACCATCCGAGAGCGAACCACCCCATAGGGTGGCACGTTCGAGAGATCGGAACTAAACTCTCGAAAAACTAAACAAAAATATTAAGTGAAACAAAAAGGAACGAGACGAAACAAAAAAAGGAGGCGAGACGAGCCGAATCGGGGACCGGTGGCGTAATGGACACGTTGGGCGAAACTCGAAGGCGAAATTTAAAAGCGTCGGATCCGGCGCGGTTAGCGAAAAGTGGCGTTTAACTTACGTGACCCGCCCCGGTCTTCGATATTCAATTACGAATTTGCATACGCGCATGCATCTCCATTAAACGAGGCCCAGGGCCGCGGCGAGACGCGCCTCCGCCGCCCAACGCCGAAATTTGCCTCTGTAAATTTGCTCGGTCAATAAACTACCGTGCGGCACGCCGCGAACGGCGACAAAATATTTAAAAGGGGGAAAGCTCGCACGAAAACGATTAAAACCTTCGGGGCCATCGTCCGAATAAATTACCCCCTGAGCGAATAAATTAATAATTAAGACGAGCGCCACGTGATTCTCGGAAGAAGATCGAAGCTATCCGTGGAAACGCTCGCGCAAAGACACCGGCACTTTCTTACAATAATCGCACGCGTACGGATAATATGAAATATTCGGTGTATTTCAGAGAATAAAAGAGAGAGAGAGAGAGAGAGAGAAGAGGAAGAGGTGGTTGTCATCGACACGTTCGAGTGGCGGGTAGCCGGGCATTAATTGCACGGTGCGGCGCGATCGTGCACGGAATTCGCGTGAAAACGTGATGGATCGTCGTCCTCTGGTGGAAGTCGTCGCGACGTCGTGACCGAGCCACCGAGTCATCCGTGGAATATAATGAGCCGGACGGCGTCGCTGATTCCTATCGGGCTTGATCCTGTCCCCGCTTCCTTTCCCGATGGACATCCGAAAACCGCGGACCGTTTCCCCCCTCCTCGATCCACAACCGATCCTATCGCACTTTTTTAGAAGTTGCTCGAGGAAGATTTAGATATATTCGCTCCGTGGAAGATAACACTGTCGGAGGGAGAATCGTGTTTGAGACAATTGAGCTGAGAGAAGACGAGTCCAGTTTCATTTTTCACGCGAGACATGGACGAGTTTTCATCGATTACACGTTACTGAAATTGCCTTTTCGTTAATGGGCTTCTCTCAAGAGGAGTTTTATTTTTCACGTGAAAGATCATTTTCAGATGGTCTACGCGTTGTTGAAATTCTCTTTTTACCAATGGGCTCCTCTCGAAAAATACTCATACATTGTGTAAAATGTAAATTCTGCTGTCTCCTCCGGATCTGTACGAGTCGATATAAAATTACATTTCGATAAATATTATTAAGATATATGTATCTTTCGAACGTTTTTATTAGTAGCAAGCGAGTAGAACAGCAGAGTTAAGTAAATTTGTAAAATTACGACGTCCCGTCAAATCTCCATCATTCCGTTGATAAAGAGAAAGTTAACAAGCATTGATATAAAATTACGATACTCTCGATCAGATATTCCTCGGTAATGATCGGACAATGTCAAACGGAAGATGGTGTGTAAAGTGATCTGACGTTCGTAGTAAGGAAAGAGGGACATGACGATGATTGAAGCGAGGAACCGTCACTGGAACCCATCGAAATGATTGGGCTTGACGGTGTACAAAGTGGTCCATTCGGCCGAAGCTAAGTAGCCGGAGCTCGATTCCACCCTCTCGAGGGCTCGACAAATTGCCGCCAATTAAAATTCTCATCTTCCGAGGCGCATGCCCGGATCCTTCCTTCCTGCCTAGCCCAGAGTTGCCTCTCGCCCCCTCGAAGGACCAGTTTCTGCGTCCAATTAAGTTGTAGCTTGGGTCCACCGCGTACACCGGACAGCTCCACTCCGTTTCCAGTCCCAAATTAATTTAAACCGAAACGGAGCCTGATTCTCTTTCTCTCTGCTGCCTCCTCATCGAACGAAACCCTTTGTCACGAGATCGCGATGACGAAACGATACCGGCGAAGATTATCTTCCACCGTCGGTCATCGCTTCTTTCTTCGTGCGTGGAATTTGATTTGGATAATTGTCAGGTTTCGCGGAAGGACGCTAGTGTTTTTTTTTTTTTATCGTTGAGACAATAATAACATCGCAAATAATAAAAAGTTAACAGCGCCACATCAAATTTAATCCATTGAAATTCTTTATTTCTGTTTAATGAACTTTGTACGCGTATTTAATAACCTGTATTTTGTAATAGATTAGCTCTTTTTTTAATTTCTCTATCGTCACTATAATTCACTTATCGGGAGAATTTTACGCGCGAAAGAATTTTACATTGCAAACGAGCACAAGAGACGTCGATACATTCTGAAACGACATGGGAGAAAAGAATCGAACAAGGGGGTTAAAGACACCCGTAAAAATTTCGCCGTGAAGAAGCAAATTTAACAACTCCGACTATTTCCTCCCTGAACTAAATCAATTTCCAAGTTTTTCTGTCGAGGGGTTCGATCCTCTTCGTCCCCTGTCACCTGTAACCCACTTACATCGGGACATCGCCATTGATAAAAATTCCACGAAGAACATCCAATAGCAACGCGATGATCGCGAAGGGTGTCTGGAAATGGACCCAAAGGGGTAAGACGGAAATCCTTCGGGCGACGCTGCAATCCGACCGCCCCACCCTCCACCCCGTATTCGATTCCGTAGGATCTATTTCCGCAGTCAGCTGGTCCAAGGATTCCAGTCGAAGGAATCCGCCGAACGAGGGCAAATCCGGCGAATGAAAGCCATTTTCAGCTCGTGAATCCGATGCTCGGCCTAACGCGACGCGCTCTCCCTTCTCCTCGGGAATATGGAAACAAATAATCCACGAGGAGGATCCGAATGCCGGCTCGTTCGCGCGGAAAGCGGTCCTCGAAGATCCACGGGCTGCTGCTAGGCGACAGTCGGATAGAGCAACAGAGAGATTGAGAGAGAGAGAGAGTGAGAGAGAAAAGAATGATGGACGAAGGAGAGAAAGAGACAGAGAGAGAGAGAGAGAAAGGGGCTAGGAAGAGAGATCGTATCGGTGCCATATTAGAGGAAGTTATAAATCGCTGCGAATCTAAAATTGATCTTTTCTGCAGCGGTTCGAGGCCAGGGGACGAGCCCGAGAGGACTCTCCGTGTCTGCTTCTCCACGCACGCACACACACACACACACACACACACACACGCATATACACGCACATTCGTTCGTACACGCGTGTACGTCTATATATATATATCGATACATACCGCCGAGCAAAAGATGTTCTCGCTCGCACTGGCGCGAGCAAAGAGCGAGAAAGCTCCGCATTGGCGCTTCTACGCGCGGATGTCGCCGGGGTAGTCACCTATCGAGAGGAGCCTCCGCGAGATATATCGATTGCGACGCGTCTGCGAGTTCGAGATAAGCCAGATCCGCATAGCTTCGGCTGTCGCGCCACCCCCTGTGCTCGCCAACCCCCTTCGCACGCGCTCTCTTCGACCAATCTCCCTCTGCAAGCTTGCTGCTTGCCCCCGTTCTCGAGACTCTGGCTTTACTCTCTTTCGAGATTCCACCGAGGTCGCACCGTGACGATTGCAAAATGGATACTCCCCCAAACGAATGAACTCTCAGCCAATCAAGAAATTGCGCTCAAGAAAATACCTTTCAAACTCAATTTGTTTCAAGAATCTCAAACTACACTTTGGGAACATCTAAGCAGACGAATTTTCAATCCGGCGAACGAGATTCAATCTCATCCAACAACCAAATACTCGGGAACAACGATCAAGAGCAACTCGAAAACGCAATTTGAGAAAACAACGTCTCGCGAGACGATATCACTCGTAACTTGCGAAGTCGCGTATCGCGGCCTAATTGGAGGTCGTCTTATGCGTGCACGCGCGTTCTCCGAGTCGCGAGCGCGCCTCTCTTCAACACGGCCCGAGCCGAGCCAGCCGAAAGCAGCCACTCGGCCAGGAACAGAGGACAGAGACATTAGCATAAGGGTGGCTGATTTATAATTATAGTCGACGAAGTTCGGGATGCCGGGCACGCAACTATCGTCCCGAGCGGTTCGAGGATCGCTTTGCACCCAGCGTGGCTGATTAACATATCTACGGCCGGACACCGTGCCGTGGATAACGTTCAACACGTTCCACAGCCCCACGACTTTATTCCGTGTGCTTTTGAGACCGTGTGCGCGCACGCTGCTGCCGCCTCGTTTCGTCGCGCACGTGGGTGTGTGCACGCCCGGAGGCTTAATCCACAGGCACTCTTCTCCTTTGTCGACCGAACAGATCCTGCGCGTCCGGTTTGCCAGTTTCACAGCCTCTCGTGACTGCTCTCGCTGATACATATACGGACGGCCGTGTGGTAACTGGATCGCGGGTGGACGACGACGATCGTCCCATTGGTAATCGGAGAAGCTCTCCCTCACGAAGTTCTCCCTCCCGGTCGAAGCTCGATACCGCGGAATGTCGCCCCCCCCTCCCCCGCTCACAAATCGAACGAGATAAGCGACGAAACCTCCGCTGGAAAAGTCGAACGCTACACCCTGGATGATAGCCCGCGCATGCCACTTCACCATTGCTATCGTCGCGCGGCATTGCCGTTCTTATCGCTGTCACACTCGCCTCAGATTCCTATCTCAGATTCCCGCGGACACGACCCACCGGGTTATTGAATTTCAGATGATCGCGGCGGAGGCTGTGTTTCGAGTCGAGTCGAAAGTTGATGGAAAATCGGTGGAAATCGGTTCGACGATATTTCTCTGCTGGTGCTCGTGGTGGTTTCAATGCGGTTTCGAAGAGTTTCGAAGAGTTTCCAGCGTTCGAAAATTTGGTCGACGTGCTAAATTCTATTTAGCGCGTGGGTATTTCAATGAAAGGAACTTTTTTTTTTTCTTTGTTATGCTTTTGATGACTGCGACGACAGACTATTTCGGAGATAATTTTTACTAGGGGCTGGCAAGTTCTTCTTCAAGGAATTTAACGTTCAAACAAAATATTCAATCAACAGATTCATTTGTCTTCAACGTGAAACGCCGTTTGAAAAATCTAATAACACGAATCGTTGACAAATACAATCAAGAAGAATTTAATTTTTCAATTTTAACTGCAACGTACATATTAATTGCTACATTACAAATCCTTCTCGCAATCTAAGAGCTCCGAGCGAGATGATATTTCTCGAAGATCGCAGCAAATTTATCTCGTCTTCCCTCTAAATGCAGGTACGCGTCGCAATTTTTCAGAGCTTCAGTAATTAATGACGTAACCGCGCCATGATCGGTGATGCTGCTGCAGCGTCGTATAATTTTCAACGATCGAAGGAAGTTACCGCGTCCTTAAAACTTGTTCCGTAATCACTGTCGCACATTATCCTCGTGCGTGGTAACCATCAAGGTGTCAAGAACCCCAGTCTTCAATTTCCCATCGAAATCTCGCGGCGTGTACGGTAAATTTCCTTCTCGCGAGCAAGCGTCGCGACGAGGTTTTTCGAAGCCCCTCGGTCCCATAATCATTTCATTAATATTCGCTGCACCAATAATCACGACCGCGGTTACATGCACGTGTACACGCACACCGTCTCGCCCGTGCATGCACCTTGTGTGTGTGTGTGTGTGTGTGTGCAACGTCGTATACGTAAACAACAACGAGCGACGCTCCGCGTTATCAGCGACGCGCAGCGCCGCGTCCTCCACGGGGGCGTCGTCTTTATCTCGTGCGCCTTGGCGTCTTGTTATCAGGCGGCCATTAGAATATCTAAATACCACCCTCGAACGCGTCCGAATCTTTTCGCTGCTCTTGTTGGTGCGGCGCCATCGCGCGAGAATCAGGCAGCAGCTTCCGTTTCGAAAAGCTCGAGCTGTCCAGAGAGTTTTCGATAATTCGTCGCGTTCCACTTTCCGTGAACGGAATTTCGAAGTGTACTTCTTTCGTTCATTCATTTTACGGAAGTGCGATATTTTATTACACTTTTTAGAGGATCTTACAAGGTAAAAGTCTCAACTCTTATTTAACGAAGATTTAGTGAATCGTTGTCAAGAGCACGAGATAAAGACAGGGATCGGTCGGAGAAAACTTTCACACCGGTGTGATACATCGATTTTCTTCAAAACATAAGATAGTTCAATGGAATTTTATACCGATGTAAATTTAGAAGATAACGAAAAATCACAGACGAAGTATGTGAATAGATCTCGCATACAATGTATTATTTTTGGGGATCTCAGAACTCCCTTATCATTTTCGTGTCACATGCTGCTGCACCGATTCAGGCAAGTTTTGCACTGCAGCACTACTAGCGATGAGAATTAAAATAAAAAAAATGGCCAGTGTTGCCAGATTCGTGTCGAGAATTATTTATTGAATTGAACGTGATGGTACTTCATCAATGAAGTAAAATTGTAAAATTTTAACGAAACCTAAGAACTGTAAAATTATTGATTACCCTAATAGAAAAAGTGTTCTTAAAAGTATTGGCAGAGACTATCACCTGTTGCGCATCACTGACTTTACTTGAAAGTTGAGCAGGGGAAAAGATCACTGTAAGTTGAACCTTCATAGTGTGCACGTCGATTAAACTTTCGAAGTGAATTTTTAAATAATATTACCGAATATCGTTTAAACATTATCTAATATTTCCGATAATTTACTTGCAACAATTAAACAACAAATTTTCTTTTCAACATTTCCAACAACTATTTAAAATTTTCAGTTGATCATCTGTAGCGATCGAAACTAATATGTTTCTACGAAATTTTAGTAAACTGTTTCCCGCCGATCGATTAACGCGGTCTGGTATATTTCGATCGGTACGGAAATAAGAGCATACGCATCGACGCAAATTTTAGAAGTAAATTCTCAAATAATATTTCTGAATATTCTAATTGTTTAAACATTATTATTTCTAATAATTTATTCATAATAATTAAACGATAAATTCTCTTCTATAACATTTCCAAGTACTGTTTAAAACTTTTAATCAATCATTTGTAATAATCGAGCCACTAATACATTTCTAAGAAAGAAATTGTAATTAACCGTTTCGCATCATTAACGAATTATCTTAATTACTCTTATAATTATTTAATTATTTTCATTATCATCATGATTATTTGAACTTGAATACGAACTCAATTACCATGACTTGTAGTCGTATACGATATACATTGATAGATACCATTCTTTAATAATTATAATACCATACATACGTTATATTTCTGCATGTACATAGATAATATTAGTCTAACAATATCATTGCTACTTAAATATTATTACGTACTTTCAGTATTTCTCTTTGAATCTATAATTAGGAAAATAATTTAGTCTCTTACTATTAATTTGTCAAACAAGAATATTTATTCAATGTCTTAAATTAATCATTAGATTGACCAAATAATTATGCCTTATTTTACGAACATCCTTTCTCTTCCCAACAAATTATTTAAATTCAATACAAGTCGTGACTTGTGTGATAAATATATAAAACAGTACTGATTTACAATACATTATAATGAGACCCGTGCGTAGTCACCTCCACGTGGTGGGTCTTGGTAATTGATATCGTTGTACAAACTTTAATGTTTGTGAAACGATATCAAGCTAAGAACTACGCAACCTACACATTAGACCGTGCAAATTTCTTTCCTTTCTTTATTTCACGGTCTAAACTGAACTGTGGAGACAATTAGTTGACAAGTAAACCATTTGCGGGCGACCGAAGGACGACGAGACATCGTGGGACGATGAAGAATCTCGCAGGGACATCGTGGGATGCGTGCGTTTTAGCTTTAAGTTGCGTGCGTTTAGCTTTAGTTAATCATAAGACAATTAATATCTGTAAATTCACTGTGAGCGCATTCTGTACACACGCTTATTTAACTTGAGACGAAATTAGGAATCCCTCCTCTCCTCTCTTCTTTCGTTCGTTGTTATTATTGTTACTGTCATTGCAACAGAGTACAGTTTCCAACATTTATCAGACTGTCAAATCGGGGAACTGTATGAACGAGATGAGGTTTTTGTAGTCTAGTGTCGTTTGTAATCCGACTCAGCGGTTCTTCGGAACCCCAATGTGCCGTTGAGTGTAGCACCAAACTTGCCTCTAAACCTGCTCGAACCCTGATTTGACAAACCGCGACTTCGTTTCGCGTTATATCCCTTGCATGGCACGATATTGAAACATGTCAATAGTTTAGTCTTCCTTATTTCGTTCAATAGTTCAATAAACGTGTCTTTGATACACAATGCGCTGGTAGGGTTGCGAAATGATTGTATGCATTGTATGTAATGTATGATTGTACGATTGTGCGAGAGATTAACTTACAGTTAACGCGATCGTTGTTCGGGAGACAGAGTTCTATAGTTCAATCTCATATTCAATGCGCTTTGGAGTTAAGATTCAGACTTAAGTTTGAGATTTAACTATAGAATTCATTAAGTCGAATGCCGAGTTGCTTGCATGTAATGGGGGGTGGTTGGAATTAGGGACTGTGTGGATCTCGTGCGTAGATACCTTCTGGTGGTAATTAATACCATTTTACAAACATTAAAGTTTGTAAAACGATATAAGATTATAAGAAAAAAATCAGTTGTATAATGATAAATAAATAACTCATAAAAAATCAGAATTTTCATTAAAGAATCCTTCCTGCAATCGAGAAATTTCAGCAAATGATTAGTCGAAAATCAACAGTATCAGGAGAACCGACGAACTGGCATGTACTATTTCTCACACACAAATCATGTATCAGACATGACTCTCGAAGAGGGAGCACGAAAATAGATAGATAGATCTTTTATTCGATTTCCCAAAGGATTACAATTTCCGTTCTACCTCATCCTACATGCATATTTCTTGCAAAATATGACAAAGTAACATAAAACACGTATAACAAAATAAAATAGAGTAAACCAAAATAAAGTCCTCCTCCTGCCTCCCTCCTGGTCCCGCTCTAATAACGCCTTTCTAATTTTCCCAATGTTCTGCTTCATCAATTCCTTTTATGCTTCTTCCGTTTCTCATCATCATACTCTCTCTCCAAATTTCTCCATACACTTCACTGTACAATTTCTTCCCACTCTCTCCTTTACAATTACTATCCACCTTTCTTTCTTTCTCCACCAGTCCCTTTTTATTACCATCGCCACTCATTATTTCCTCCCACATCTTTCTCTCTCTTCTCTTCTGTCACCTCTAGCTGCTTTCCTCCTTTCCTTTCTTCATCCCTTCTAATACCACTCCAAATCAGTAGCACTTCTGATAATTCAAATTCTCAAAAAATGAAATATTGTATCAGGAGAACATGATGTCCGAAGAGGTGGCACGACGAAGCACTTGAACCAGCAGTGCTCCTTATAATTCAAATTCTCGAAAAATGAAATCTTAGATTTTGTAACAGGTTAATACGACGTCCGAGTAGGTGGCACGACGAAGCACTAGAACCAGCTGTGCTCCTGGTAATTCAAATTCTCGAAAACGAAATCTTAGATTATGTATCAGGCGAACATGATGTCCGAGGAGGTGGCACGACGAAGCACTAGAACCAGCTGTGCTCCTAGTAATTCAAATTCTCGAAAACGAAATCTTAGATTATGTATCAGGCGAACATGATGTCCGAGGAGCTGGCACGAAGAAGCACTTGAAACAGCTGTGCTCCTAGTAATTCAAATTCTCGGAAAATGATACAGTGTATCAGGAGAACATGACGTCCGACGAAGTGGCACGACCAAGCACTAGAATCAGCTGCGCTCCTGATAATTCAAATTCTCGAAAACGAAATCTTAGATTATGTATCAGGCAAACATGATGTCCGAGGAGGTGGCACGACGAAGCACTAGAACCAGCTGTGCTCCTGGTAATTCAAATTCTCGAAAATGAAATCTTAGATTATGTATCAGGCGAACATGATGTCCGAGGACGTGGGTCGACGAAGCACTTGAACCAGCTGTGCTCCTGGTAATTCAAATTCTCGAAAACGAAATCTTAGATTATGTATCAGGCGAACATGATGTCCGAGGAGGTGGCACGACAAAGCACTAGAACCAGCTGTGCTCCTAGTAATTCAAATTCTCGAAAACGAAATCTTAGATTATATATCAGGCGAACATGATGTCCGAGGAGCTGGCACGAAGAAGCACTTGAAACAGCTGTGCTCCTAGTAATTCAAATTCTCGGAAAATGATACAGTGTATCAGGAGAACATGACGTCCGACGAAGTGGCACGACCAAGCACTAGAATCAGCTGCGCTCCTGATAATTCAAATTCTCGAAAACGAAATCTTAGATTATGTATCAGGCAAACATGATGTCCGAGGAGGTGGCACGACAAAGCACTAGAACCAGCTGTGCTCCTAGTAATTCAAATTCTCGAAAACGAAATCTTAGATTATATATCAGGCGAACATGATGTCCGAGGAGCTGGCACGAAGAAGCACTTGAAACACCTGTGCTCCTAGTAATTCAAATTCTCGAAAAATGATACAGTGTATCAGGAGAACATGACGTCCAACGAAGTGGCACGACCAAGCACTAGAACCAGCTGTGCTCCTGATAATTCAAATTATCGAAAACGAAATCTTAGATCATGTATCAGGCAAACATGATGTCCGAGGAGGTGGCACGACGAAGCACTAGAACCAGCTGTGCTCCTGGTAATTCAAATTCTCGAAAATGAAATCTTAGATTATGTATCAGGCGAACATGATGTCCGAGGACGTGGGTCGACGAAGCACTTGAACCAGCTGTGCTCCTGGTAATTCAAATTCTCGAAAACGAAATCTTAGATTATGTATCAGGCAAACATGATGTCCGAGGAGGTGGCACGACGAAGCACTAGAACCAGCTGTGCTCCTGGTAATTCAAATTCTCGAAAATGAAATCTTAGATTATGTATCAGGCGAACATGGTGTCCGAGGACGTGGGTCGACGAAGCACTTGAACCAGCTGTGCTCCTGGTAATTCAAATTCTCGAAAACGAAATCTTAGATTATGTATCAGGCGAACATGATGTCCAAGGAGGTGTCACGACAAAGCACTAGAACCAGCTGTGCTCCTAGTAATTCAAATTCTCGAAAACGAAATCTTAGATTATATATCAGGCGAACATGATGTCCGAGGAGCTGGCACGAAGAAGCACTTGAAACAGCTGTGCTCCTAGTAATTCAAATTCTCGGAAAATGATATCTTAGATTATGTATCAGGAGAACATGACGTCCGACGAAGTGGCACGACCAAGCACTAGAACCAGCTGCGCTCCTGATAATTCAAATTCTCGAAAACGAAATCTTAGATTATGTATCAGGCAAACATGATGTCCGAGGAGGTGGCACGACGAAGCACTAGAACCAGCTGTGCTCCTGGTAATTCAAATTCTCGAAAAATGATACAGCGTATCAGGAGAACATGATGTCCGAGGAAGTGGCATGACCAAGCACTAGAACCAGCTGTGCTCCTGATAATTCAAATTCTCGAAAACGAAATCTTAGATTATGTATCAGGCGAACATGATGTCCGACGAGGTGGCTCGACGAAGCACTTAAACCAGCTGTGCTCCTGGTAATTCAAATTCTCTAAAAATGAAATATTGTATCAGGAGAACATGACGTCCGAGGAAGTGGCACGACGGAGCATTAGAACCAGCTGTGTCCCTAATAACTCAAATTCTCGAAAAATGAAATCTTAGATTTTGTAACAGGAGAATATGACGTCTGAGGAGGTGGCACGACGAAGCACTAGAACCAGCTGTGACCCTGATAACTCAAATTCTCGAAAATGAAATATTGTATCAGGCGAATATGATGTCGGAGGAAGTGGCACGACCAAGCACTAGAACCAGCTGCGCTCCTGATAATTCAAATTCTCGAAAACGAAATCTTAGATTATGTATCAGGCAAACATGATGTCCAAGGAGGTGGCACGACCAAGCACTAGAACCAGCTGCGCTCCTGATAATATAAATTCTCGAAAATGAAATCTTAGATTTTGTATCAGGAGGATATGACGTCTGAGGTGGTGACACGACGGAGCACTAGAACCAGTTACGCTCCTGATAATTCTAATTTTCAAAAAATGTTTAAGTGCGAATATCTTGAGAAACCGGAGATTTTTCTGACTTATTGACTTGTTCCGCAGCTCATAGTTATTTAAGCGTAACAGTGTGCAAAAGAACCAGTGGTGTTTTAGTTTCTCGGATTTCTGGTTCCTGGCCACGATGTTCCGTAAAATGGTATGTCTATTGATGTGCCTCATGTTTGGTGTAATATTCTTCCTTGATGTACGAAATTATAAAATCATACGTGTACCTACTAAAAGGACAACTTTCTTTTAAAATTCTTGCAAGGTTAGAATTTCAAAACTCTCCATCTATCTTGATTTTTTGAATCATTTTTGCTTCTGTTTCTCCGTGATTTCTTTCGTTTTTGTAGCTCAATTACTTTGTTGCTCAAATAGAGAAATATTTTTATAGATAGATACGAGAGAAATTTCTACACTTCGTTCGCGGGTAAGAAGGAATAGTGAAAGATTACGGAGGAATTTTTGCATCCCATTTTCATATTTATACTCGTCACTGCCCGCTTATCCGGCAGCTTATCAGTCGCTGACAGCTTCTTGTCATCGGAGCTCCTTTTCAATCACGTGTGCATCCCTTTTTCTATTCGCAACAGGATACGAGAGAAATACATTTTCTCGATCAAGCTTGCAGTCGATAGTAGAATTTGTTTCGATTTGTAATATTTACGCCTCCATTTTACGCATTACATTTCCCACCAATGTTAAGAAAATCACAGACTGTATAGAATATGATCATTTCGGCTATATTTACTACTATATTGGGTCAGATGCAAAATTGACTGTTTAATTTACTTCAGTATAGTAACACGAAACTACTTGCTTTCTATACTCCAAGACTTACACACCGCTTAATGAATAAAAAAATAAATACACAATTACAAATTACGAAAAATATACACGAAATTAAACAATTTATCTTTAATAATCTTTCAAAACCGAAATAAAAACTACGAAACTTGCAACAAAGAAATCTATCTCTGATGAATTATAATATTACGGATACCCATAAGTAATGTCCTTTTTTCAAATTTAACTAAATATTTAGCGACAATAATTAAAAAAAGGTAATTTAAGTAAAATAAAATTTCATATTACTCCTATTAATAATTCGCACCACGAATCTGTCTCAACATTACGAGACGAGATTAATAGCTTCGCGATTTCCTCAAAATAATCTCAGCTTTCTAACCCCGAATAATCAAACAATCTCAATTCCCAAGATTCGAAACGCAGGTGATAAGAGCCAAACAAGCGTCGAATCGCTTGAAAGTTGCAACTTCTCAAAATTCGTTCGCAAGTTACTCAACTCGCGAAAAGGTGGCGAAACGATGGAAGGGGGTGGAACGGCACCGGGCGTCAGAAGATTGAGAACGAGACAGGAGGCGGGATTGTCGCGCGTAGGCAGGAAAGGAAGCGAGAAAGCGAGACGACGAGCTCGCGAAGGTAATCTCCGCGCCGTGTTGCGTTGGAAGGGTTAAGTTGTAGAACCACGGCTGGCCGCCGAAGATAAGGGCAGCTCGAATCGCGCTCGCAGAGCCGCAGAATCCGCAGCGCTTCTCGGGCTGCCGCGGCCTCCGATTACCTCTCTCGAGGATCGTCGCGACGCCTCGCGCCTCGGTCAGCCCTCAAAAAATCAGACCCAGATAAAACTCCGATTGCGATGCAACGCGATCCCTTTCGCTTCTCTCGGTTTATCAGATTTTGTTCTTTCCTTTTTTTTCAATTTTATTTACTTAATATGTCTCTCCGTCTAACGAGTTTTGCGACGACAAGTTTCTGGTTGATTGAAATTGTCAAGGTACGGATATTAACGTATCCAACTTACAACAAGAGCGAACTGAATCTTGCGGAATGTGGTTACCATTGCGGGATAGTGGATCGGACTTACCTGCAACAGAAAGAGAAAGTGTTTAGAAGCATGCTTCGTCATATTAGATGATTACGACACTTCTTGCTTTTCTTTTTTTTTAAACGAAACGAACGTTCATAATTTTCTGAGAGATGAGAATATTCTAACTTTTAAGAGTATGATCGATTAAAGTTTCCACGTTATGGAACAGTATTGTTATAAATAAAATGTGTATGGTATAGTAAAATTTCTTTATTCAAAGAAATCGTTATTTCTTTCTATATGTCTTCAAATATTCGAGCGACGAAATTTCGATTCGATTCGATTTGCACACATTACGTTAATTATACTGTATCTTGCTTGATACATCCTTGATCCATACTGCACATCGTCGGCTTACAAACTTCCAACAACCAAATATCCACCACATCGTCATAAATATCGAGCAGGGATCAGGAATCGAGCAAAATTAGGCTCATAAATAATTATCCCTCTTGCTTCGTCTCACCCCTTTTCTATCCTAAACACGTTGAAACCTATCGGAGAACCAAAGCAAACAGAGGATAAACGCTGCTCTAAATTGAATCGCCAAGACACCCTGGACCGCGACGATCTCACCTCGGCCCCCGATAATCGACGCTCCCTCCCCCACCGCCGAGTCGATATTAGATTTGCTTTGAATCGCGTTGAAAACTCACCCCTTCGTCGTCAGTCGTCTCCTATCGGCCAGGCATAAATCAGGCTGGCGATCTTAATAAATGTGCGAGAAGCGAGCGGAGGTAAGTCCCCCTCCATTCTCTCTCTCTCTCTCTCTTTCTCGTCTGATTATCGGGTGAGAGAGAGAGAGAGAGAGAGAGAGAGTGGAAGGTATGTCGAGGGGGTTGAAACGCGACACGAACGAGAGAGGGGAGGGAGAGAGGACGGGTCGTATGAAACGTCGGGGCGGTTGGTAGGCAGCTAATATCCTCCTGGCCGCTATCCCTAGGCTCATCTCAATAAATTCAATATACTTGTGTAAATCGGAACCCTCGAACATCCCCGTCGAACAGTCTCTCGCTCTCTCTTTCTCTCTCTCTCTCTCTCGCTCTCAACGAGAACGGTTGGCACGGAGATGAGCTGCTAGGCCCCTCATGGCTGCTACCTTCTCTCTACCACCTTTTACGAGAACACGCCGATAATGCGTCGATTATTGATTACCCATAATGAGCCAACCGCTTTGATTTTTTTATTTATTTTACGCTTCAGTAGCTCGACGTCTCATGCGGTAGTTTAGGGGCTGAAGCGTTACCATCGCGTCGTGGATGCGAGATTTTAAACTTGAATTTTTATTCGAGTTATTTCCTATCACCAAGAGTGTGTAAAATCATCTTTCTGAGACGAAATACAATACATCTGACAGCGAGTATTAATTACTCAAATTCAAACAAATTGCTACTACTTCAAATTTCATCTGAAAATCGAACAAAGTACCCTTTTTCATGCTATAAATGCAGGTCTATGGATTCTCCTCTGAAATTTTCGCCAATCGAAAGAGTTAAATCACGCAACCACTACAGTTTACCTCGCCGCGTAGAAGAAGGATAATATATGAGAACACAAAAGAGGGTAGTAGCACCCTCAGCAAGGATTCGTACGTTCTCCGGTAATTTCTTAGCGATCAGGGGACGAATTTAACCGCGGCTCTCAATATCTATCCAACGGCCTATACCCGACTTCCCTGGAACGAGCTTTTCATCGAGTCGTTAGTTAACGGTCCCAACGGCTGCTTCTGCCCCGTAGTTATCGACGACTTATCGCGGCCAGTAATGCCGCGCGGATCGTATTTAACCGGCGATATTAATCGATTATTGATACCAGCCGGTGTCCCATAATTTCACGGATCTTACCCGCGAGCCTCTGACTTTGTTTCTCTCTCTCTCTCTCTCTCTCTCTTGCTAACGAAAATCGTTACACCAGCCCTCTCTCTCTCTCTCTCTCTCTCTCTCTCTCTGTCTCCCGTCCTTTTTGTGATTCACGTCTTTCGCCACGATTTTAATGAGCGCACCCCCACTACCCGTAAAGGGTTATATTTCGCGCGTTATCGAGGCGTTTCTTCCCACCCTCTCCCCGTTTCCTTTTCACGGAACCGATAGAGAAAATACGTCCCCCTCCCGGATTCGCGACGAGCTTTTCATCGAGCAGTTAGTTAGAGCGGCCGATTGCGAGGCACGTCTGAGAGATAACCGTGCGAGCGCCATCCTCCCATCCCTCCGCCGCCCTGCCGAATCGACGACCGTAGACGACTTATCGGCCACTTTTGCGCGCCACCGTACGTTTCTCTAAACGATCGCGTTTAAACGCTCGCTACCAAACGATCACGCGCGATTACAGCGAGCTGTCCCGTATTTCCTGTGTGCGGCCAACTACATACTTTTCTCCTTCCCTTTATTTCTTGGCTTTTCACACTTGGCTCTCGAGAATCGGACGATGTCGCAAGTGCACTGGCGTTTCCTAACGGGATTTGCGAGATTTGTGGAATCGGTAATTTGCCATTCCCAAGGTTTCCTCCTTCACCTGGCTCTTACGTTCTCTGAGATTTTCGCGGCGAGTGACGAAGATCGTGGTAGTAGTTATTTTCCACGCGAAATACGTAGCAAAATCGATACCGAAACCAATTAATTTTCATACAAATGTTCTGGAATTCAACTTTGAAATGCTAGCATTACGTATCGTGTCTGTTTTAAATCACGGTTGCTACTTTCGTAGAGTTGCACATTTGTATTCGTATCTCCCAATAATTCTAAATATATATTTCGGTTCGATGTTATACGCGTATTATCAGCACCAGTTCAGAGAATAAAAACAGAGCACGGAAAAATTACTTTCGAACAATTGGATATGAAAATAACTATTCCGTTTGATTTTTTAATTTAACGAACGATTGCAAACAGAATTTATATGTTTGTGTTTGGCAACGTGATGATAGATTGCGCGGGCAGCTTTGAATTTCATCGGGCAAAATGATTCCCCCTCGATCAGGACATCTTTCTTCGTCGTCTGCTTGGTGGTAGCCCAGGCGAGGAACCACGGCGAGATAAAAATAATAAATCATCCTGTGTACGAGAGAAGCGAGACGCACATGCATTGCCGAATTCGCCGGTATCGCGAGTCGATACAGAAATGGCTGCGCGAAAAGAGGGCTGCGAAACGCTGCGGACGAGTTTTCTTACTTTCGTTTCGCGCTGCGTTTGTTAATTCTGATTGTTTCAGAACAAATTATGTAATTCAGAAAATTACATAACATTGTAACAATATACACATTACACTATATTATAAAGTATAGAGTAGAATATATATTTGAAGTACGTCTAAGTATTATCTAGAGTAGAATATATACTTAAAGTACGTCTAAATATTATCTTGAGTAGAATACCTATTTAAAGTACGTCTAAGTATTATCTAGAGATTAGAAATTTTAGTACAAACTTCCGATTCTTCGTTTTTCAATCGAATAAGTAGCATTTGACAAAATTCTACTTCTTTCAATCAAATAAATAGCATTTTGCAAAGTTCTTGCTTCAGTGTTTTCTTTATTACTGTCTTATTTTATTCTGTTAGTTCTATCAATTCCTCGACCGTTTGTTCTATTATCTCGGTATTACTGCCGGTTACGAAATCAGTCAATTCTTCAGTATAGTCCAAACGTCATCTAGCTTCGACCAGGATCAACCCCGACAGAAAATATTCGCCGTGCGATTTCTTGGTGTAACTATACGCGTTGCAACAGCACGTATCGGCAACACACACACGCACGCACACACAGACGCAAACGCATACTCAGCAGGCTGATGGAGGTGCGCGATCCGAAGGGGCCACGATGCAAGACAGTAAAAGGGTGCACGGGGGTGTGGAGGTTGGCTTCGGTATCTCGAACAGCGCGCGCCGATTAATAACGAGCAGTCGTTACGGCAGATAAGGAAGTGCTTGCGCCTCTCTCTCTCTCTCTCTCTCTCTCCCTCCCTCTCTCTTATTTCTCTCGTTTAGCACGGGGCCGAGAAAGAACCGGGTCGCGGCGTAGACACACGTAGGTGTACCGATTCCGTATAGTTAAACGCCGCTGCGAAAGTGTGCGCGGAGAGATGTACAGTCGACGTGCGATCGACGATAAAGCGACGTAAATTTTGAGGATCGTTCGGTAGGAGAGCATCGAGGCTTTCGCGGCCGTCTATAGCTTTCCCCGCTCCTCCAATCCCTTTAGGTAAATGCAATTTTGCTCCTAGATTCTACCTCGATACACGCTTGTTACGGATATACGTACGCGTCAGGCGCATAACGCCTTGAAATAAAAATGTCTGCTCTTTGCTCCGTTCTCTGGATCGTTTGTCATCCGATCGTACTTTTACAAGGAGTTTTAGACAAAAGTGAAACACATATTTCCAATTATTTTTTCGTCTCGATTTTTGGCTGGTGGACTTTGTTGAAACATCGGCCATCTCTTTGCGCATGGACACCTTGAAACAATGTCTGTGAGATATCCGAATGATAACACGAGTTCCAATTTGAAGTTGTTTCGCGTAATTTAGCATACTCAATATATTTCTCCATACTGTTGGAGTGTCATTCAAATTAGAAGATTTATGTCGATCATTCTCGTGTTCCGATTTAATTTAATTTAAATAGCTCTGTAGTGTCGTGTAGAAAAGACAAGGACAAAAGACCAAATAAAGTGATTATCAATGGCGACCATTTTTTAGTAGTTGTAGAAACAAAAGATCTCTTTAGAAACTAATCATTCTCTCGAGTAGTTTCACAAGACAGACTGCCTCAATACCCTCATCATCAACCAATCAATCTCCTACGAAGATACAACTTTCCACCATCCATTAAGCGTAACATGTTCAACTGTCAAGCGACAATTTGGCTTTCATTCGCACGAATCGTTTGAAGAAACCGGATCCGGTCAATAATCGCAGGGATCGTTTTCCACGGACGATTCACGGATTCCCTTTCGGAGAACGATGTGGAGAACATAGAGGCACACATAACAGGGGGTTGTACAATAGCGAGATAGAGTTGCCGCGTCATTACCTCGACGACGACGACGACGACGACGACGACGACGAACACGACACGTAGACAACCCGACGTCGCGCACTTTGTCAACTTTGTATATCAATCAACCGGGGCGGTAATGTTCCCGGGACATGCCGAACAGCCGATAAAGTACATCGATGCATGAAGCAGAGGAGCCGATGAGCCGAGCTCCGAGATAAACTTCCCCGGCGAAATCCCCCGTGTGTGCGTCGGTTCCATTCTCTTCGATTTTGTTTTTTTTTTTTTTTTTTTTTGCAGATTGATACGGCAACGATTCTGCCCCGCTCCGTGTAACGGGGAACCGATACTCAAAAATTATTGGAGCGACGTTCGCGATGGATTGCGACGAAATCGATGGATGGAATCGTGACTGTATAAATAATTAAATTGCGAATGTTTTCGTATGTTTGCGTACGAATGTGCAGGTTTACAACAGATTCGACTGTACAAAAGTAGAGATATAAATGTTAATGAACGACAAAGTCCACGGCAAAACGTGGAAAACGCGAAGAAACGTGTCGAATGCGAATGGAGCGAGCTTCATTCGAAAATCAAACTGATCAATTTCACTTTTCGAGTAAATTCTTAATCGTGAATTTGAATGATTGTCTCCTGCATAGATAATTTTATTTAATTTATGATGCATTTAACGCTACCAAAATGGTCAAAAAATGACCAATTGATAATGTTTGTTTAGATATTTTTTAAATATAGAAATAGAAAACTTGTGTAGCCTATACTGCATTATTGCATCACGAGATTTTCTGTTTTTTTTACTTTAATGTCTCCGATACAAATTTTATGCTTTACCTGTAGTTCGTAGCGTTAAACGGCTACTAAACTTGCTGTGCATGTGATTCCGGTCGTTAATAAGCAAACGAACCAATTGAGCGAAACACAAACATAATTTTCACTTAGTGAAACAGACGCGGGGAACACGCGATGGGAGACGAATCTTGATGAAACAATATCCTGATCCGTCGGAATCCTAAGCCCCCCCCCTGGGTAGGGAACTCGTTTCGAAAACTCACTCGGTTGGGCGAGCGAATCATCGCCTGACGCTGGCCAATACGGCAAAAACCGGCTGCAGTAATCATCGAATCGTGGATAAAACTCGGTGCCCGCGAAACACCGTAAAACGTATCCACCCAGCCTATCCGCTCTCTCCTTCTCTCTCGTCGCGAGGTACGAAAAGCCATCGACCTTCTCCGCGCGTGCTCGCCCGCAAAAACCGAGCAATTATCGGGCAGCGCTGATAAGACAGCCATCTCTTAGGCACCCTCGGTTGCCGCGACCATAAATAAACGGGCCGAGCCGCGGCAACCGAAATCCGCGGAGGGTGTAGGAGGGTGAGATCGTTTTAAAATTACCTCCGCCTGTTACCTCGAACCAGCCGTCCCTCTATCTCTATCCGGGTAGACACCATAGACAGAAAGGAGAACTCCTGTCCAATCAGATATATCGCGAGGCCTAGCAGCGCGCCTCGGATAAAGATAACGAATCCGCGATGAACGGAAAGAGAGATCGATCGGCTACGGGTCGCTCCAAGCTGCACCCCCGAAAACTTTCGCTTCTCTCTCTCTCTCTTTTTCTCACTCTCACTCTCTCTTCAGGATGACGGTGGTGGTGTGTGTGTGTGGGTGGGTGGCTAACGGCAGACCATGCCTCCAGGTTCGTGCGCCCGCTGAGAGAGGGTTGGTTGCGGTGCCGGTCGGAGGAGAAGCTTATCGCGAAGCGCACGCGGTCGCCACCGCCAGTCACCACAGCCGCGGAATTCCGAGGAGTTCGAGGGGTTGGGAAAAGAGAGAAAGAGAAAGAGAGAAAGAGAGACAAGGCCACGGAAAACCGCCGACAGTTCTGCTATATATCGTCGTTTGGCAGAGACGGGTGCTGCTTTCCTTGTTCGCGTGAATTTCTTTCCTTTCGGATCGTGAGAAGCCAAGCATCGTTGACTCTTGACGAGGGAGACGACGGTGTCGAAGGGTTGATAACTTAACGCTAGAGCTACCAAAGTTTGATCAAAATGTGACCAATCTGTAATTTTTGTTAGACATGGAATAATGTACTCTTGAAAATTTTAATGATTCTGTGTAAATAAAAGCTTGTTACATTATAAAGCTATTTTTTTTACTTTCTGACGGAAATTTTATTTAATCGTCAGATGTATTTTTACTCAAGGTTTGACTGACGTACGATTCGGGAAAGATTGGCATGATGACTGATGGCGAGTCGTTTAGAATATTCAAGAAACTCTGTGGACTTGACAGATCGACGTGTGTGATACTGAGGTAAAGATTAATCAATGTAAAAATCAAAACGACAGAAACAACGATCCTCTAGTTGCTCAGTAGAGCAGCGTAAATTTTCATTGAGATCTAGATATATAACAAAATTAGGAAAAATTGTTACAGCTCTCGTATCCTTTAACGTGTTCTCTCCAAATAAAGCACGTTTCGACAAATCAATTCATATTTAAATCGTCCGACTTATAATCCACTTATAAATTCCATCCTATCCATCTAAACCCACCCTTATTTCTTATTTACGGAGAAAGCCTTGCAAAGCCACCCTTTCGATCTAAATCGAACCCAGATAACACAATCGAGTAATGAGTAATTCAATTTCTGCCGACACAGAGGATCGTGAAACAGGAAAGTTCACGATGACAGGAACGTGCGTGTCGATGTTTCAGCTAACGACGTGTCGTAATGCCGAAAGGCTCGCGCCAGCGATTGTACCGAGCTTACGAAGGGTTTTCATAATGCAGCAGGATTCCGTGGCGGCGTGCAGGTTGCTTATCGGTCGTGGATCGGTCGTGGATCGATCCTCCAATGGTTCACAGTGGATTTTCAGGCTGTTTCGTGGGTGTTACCTCGAAGATCACCGAGAGAGAAAGACAGGGGAAGAGAGACGAAGCCTCGGGCTGCATCGAGATCGAGACGATGAGCACCAGGTGCATCGAGACTGGACCACGAAACCCTGTATGCACCGACGATGCAATGCAGATACCGGCCCGAATGCACTGCATCCCTGCATGTGATCCTTCTCTCTCTCGCTCTTTCTCTTCGACAGGAAGGCTCGCTTGACTCTCGCATCGTTTCCTCACTGGCGGATCTCCGTTGATCTTCTTTTATTTTTTTCTTTTTTTTTTTTAGCGAAGAGAGGAATAATTCTTTGCGCTGTTTTTCTTTCTTCAAGTTGAAATGATTGCTTTTCTTGAAATTGAAACGATCAGTTTCTTCTGTTTAACCTCTTACGCTGGAATGATGTGTCACGCACGTCGAGAAGTTTTTGCTCGAAAGTTGTAATATTTCCTCAGTTTTAAGTGTATTTGAGTAAAACAAAACAGGCGAAACAAATAATGAATTTATTACTACTCAATAATTTCTATCCATGAAAGTGATATTTCGACGAGTTCAAAAAGAAAGCGACAAATTATTGCATACGATTTGGTCACTCGTTATGGTCCGCAATCAGTTGCCAGCGCAAGTGGTTAGGTTGAAATGATTGGTTTACGAGAGGATGAATTTGAGTTTGATGTTGCAGTTGTTTTCGAAATTAAGCAATTGAATCGTCAACATTTCACTTTCTGATTCGTAAGATGGATTTAATAAAATCTCGGATAACCTTACAGCGTGAAGAATTCTTATCAGAAAATTAAGTGGATTAAGGAAAAGCGTTTCGATCTGGCGAATAGCCTGAACTATACTTTAGAAATCACCGCCTTACCGATTGTATTCCATCTTCGAACGTACTATATAAAAATTACAGTGTATTAAACACAGTGTACAGCACTCGATAGTATGATCGATGCAGCAAATTCTCCAAAACTCAGCTCGCATTCCAGCGCTGAGCCGCCGTGCCATCTCGATGGCGCTCCGTTCCTGCCGCAGCAAGCTCGAGAAAACAAAACCATCGAGAACAACGCAGAGAACAGTCGGAATCGTTGTTCGAATGGTCAAAATCTCCGGTGTGAGGGGACCGGTATTCCAATTTACCGTCGCGATATATACCAACCAAGCCTGCCACGAAGAGGAGGAGAAGGAGGAGGAAGAAGAAGAAGAAGAAGAAGAAATGCACGCGGAATGATCGATAAATCGGTTTCCACGGCGCGTAGCCCGATAGCCTGTGCTCGCGATGGGGGGATCCAGCTCGTACGCGCGGCTCAGAGCCAGGGCGCGGGCCCGATTAACACGTTGTTTGTATAGGGGAATGTATAATAACAGGTTGCGCCGTTGGCATAGGTACCCATTTGTATCTGTAGGAGGGCATCTCGGGTTCTCATCCTGCGGAAGGATAAGAGCTGGACCGAGAAACCCGGAGGAGGCAGGAAGGAGAAGGAAGATCGGTACGAGACGGAACTGTTTGGCGAGGATAGATACTGTTTGGCAAGGTATCGCGAGAGAGAAGTGTGCGAGGATGAAGAGAACGAAGGGATCGAATGAAGAAATTTTCAGAAAGGTTGCGATATTTTGACGGCAGTGAATCTTTGATTCTTCAGAATTCTTAGGTCCTCGACAAGACTGTATTTTCCTATCGATAAGAGTGAGTTTTTGTTCCAATTCCGTGTGCAAGCATCATCATGCGATATTAAAACGAGAGCGAGATATATTTCGAGGATTGGGAATTGTTCGTCTGACATGAACTGAACAAACATGAAGCAATGTGTGACTTTGTAGGAAACTATAAATTTTGAGTGAAATTTTAAGAGCGGAGGATCGTAAGGTAAAGGGAAATCTGTCTAACCTAGACATGCGTGTATGTAACATTTAAAATGTGTCAATGATTTCAGCTTTGTAACAATATGATTTGCTTCATTATCAAACTTGTTGTTGTATGTACAAGAATCGAAGACTTGCGATACTCGCGTTCAGATAGAATCTTACTTATATTTTCATCAATTCAAAAGGAGCGAGCATAGACTATACGCAAACAATTATGAGAAAATAAGGAAAGAGAACCCTCGAAATAGAAACAGATTGAAGACTGAAAGACATCGTTCTCCAAGAGGAAACTATTAAAGGCAGAACTTAAAGAGGCTACATTCTGAGAGAAAAACGGGGAAACTCGCGCGATATTGAATCTGGATCAGTTACTTTCCAAACTACTCTGGATACTTTTCTTTTTATCGAAGAGGAGTCGCTTCTTTCTTGCGAAAGCCGGATCACGCACGCAGAATGTCCATGATCCGATCAATGGACAGGTTCTCTGGAGAAGATCGTTCGCGAGGAGGCCTTCCACGTCGGCCTTTTATGATTTGTTTACTCGGATCGCCCTCGATGCGATGCAAACCCGCCCATCGTGGCAGGCCAGCGCCAAGCTCCGAACTCTGACCCCCGGCTAATTGTTGTTGGCTCTAGATCGCCGATAATGGTTCACGAGATTCCGGTACGACCAACGACAACCATTCAATACCATTTTTCAACGTAGTGCCACGATACGCTCTCTCCTAGTTCTAGTTTAATTATTTAATCGATGTTCGTTCTTACTGTCACACGATGTTATTCAAACTCTTTTTTTTTTTCTTTACAATTATATGAATCAGTTTGTTACGAAATGTTATAATTTCTAGCTATTTAATTATACATTAATAATCTGTATCATCGTTGCACGAACCGTAAAATAAAACATCTGTCGAATTCGCGTTGTCGAATTTGTTTCTCCTTCTTCTTTAAAATAATTATACCATACCGCGGAGAAATTCATCAGAGAATCTAGCATTCCAAATGTAAAACCTCGAGGACGAAACTCTCACCTTTCGTTTTCAGTAATCAAATTTTCCTGGTCTGCTACCAAATGACGATTATCGATACCTGAATCAAATTAATTACTACGCAATAGTATATACATATATTACATATAAATATAAATACACATTACATTTATATTTGTACATATTGTGTCACATATAAATATAAATATAAATATAAATACCACTGCATTTGCACACATTGTATTAAATATTAATATAAATACATGCAAATACACTCGATCTAAATCAAACATCCGACGGCTCCAAAATCCTTTTCCCAAAATTCTCAGCGAGTAAGTTCGATCGAGTCGCGATCCAGGCTCCCTCCCGTTGCGATAGATCACGATCTCGCAACGGGAGAGAAAAAGCGGGGGCTGTTCTGCGGGACGAAAGTAGGAGAAGGAAAGCCTTGGAACGCGGTCATCGAGAGAAAGAGGACGAAAGGGGCGATAAACGAGTGGAGAAGAGATAAACGGATGCGCGCTACCATCCAAAAGAGAAAGAGAGAGAAAGATAGAGACTTATCTAGCAAGCCTCTCCTCCACCGCCACCCTATCTGGCCGTTTCCGATATTAAAAATATCAGCCGGTAGATAGGCGGCCAGCTATCGACGCTCGAGCACTCGAAGGAACTTCCATTAAAAATAGCTATCTCTATCTGAAGCCGGTACTACAACAACACCGTGGGCCCATGCCAGACACACACTCTCTCTCTCTCTCTCTCTCCTCGTTCTTGTCGCACACCTCAGTTTCACCGTTCCATCCGCCTCTTTCCAACTCGCGCTCGTTTATCGTTTGCAGCGCGGTGGTGGCTGCTTTCGCGGAGAAACGGACACGGAGAACGTGCACGAGGATAAAAACCGGGCTTTCTCAGGAGATACGGGATCTTATCGCGGGCAAATGTTTGGAGCCCCGCGTTATCAGCCCGGTTTATCGGGACTCCGTGGCTCCTCTCCGCCTCTTTCCACCTCCTCGTCGTCCTCTGACCAGCGCTACCCCTTTCGAGCCGTGGGCTCGTTTCTTGATCCTAGTTTTAATTGCCCCATGCCTCTCTTTCTCTCGTCTAAACTGAACGAAGGTCGTCGACTGCGATTTTTTTCTTTTTTTCCTTTTTTTTTCGACCGCAGGAATTTCTTCCGCTGGACGAGCTGACAAAGCTGGTAAAAGTTTAGACGACGTGCGACGTTAATACGTGGATTGGTATGGAGGTCAATGACGATCGACGCGTTAATCTTAATCTGTCGGGTGATTGATGTCGCAAACATCGATATTCGTGTTTTTTTCTTCTTCTTTTTCTTATTTCAACGATAAATCGACGGATCGAGATGGAGAGAATTTTTGTACGTTGCGTGACGATGCGTGGAGCTTGGCTGGGATGTTATTTTAGAAAGCGATAAAGTCGATGGTATTCGTATTGAGAAAATTGAAACGAAGTCTACGTAACTTGAAGGCCGAGGGTTTTACGATCGACATTTGCTTTCTCTTCGAATGTATCTTCACTTTTTTGAAACAGTACAGACCAGTAGAAAAAGTAGTAAAAATCGTACTGAATGTTGAAACAAGTATTTAAAAACTTGTGTTGCATTACATTTCGATAACATCCGTTTTGAGTAAATATATATAGATCAAAAAAATGTGCGGAAAAATTCAGTTCAAGTTTATTTGATCAACGAAGGAAAATGTGTACCTGTGACAAGCGAGGTAAAAGGCAACATTAAAGCAAAACTTCAAAAACATGCCTGCGTTTCGATAACGCACAGAAAAGAAAAGAAAAGAAAAAGAAAAGAAAAGAAAAGAAAAGAAAAGACCAGGCAAATGAGATCAGCGTGATCGCCGGTACTCAAGCTGCAAAGTTTACGCGCGCAGGTAACGACCGGTCGCGATCGATCGCTCATTATCCTTCCGGTACGAGCCAATGTTGCGCTCTATTCCCTCACCCTCGCTCCTTCGAGCATAATTAATTTCGTGCCACAGCCTGTCCGAAGTGGGAAGAACGCGGGCGCGATCCGGCCTGAAGAAAGACGGCGCGGAATGGTCAGCGCCAGGGATTTCATAAATAAAGATACAAACAGCCGGATCGCAAATAAACTTACAAAGTATTGGAAGAAGCCCGTGGCTATCTGTGCTCACCTATAATCTCGATGGCGACGAGAGGTACGAAGGACGAGAGAAGCGGGTAAAGAGCCGAAGAGAGGGCCGGGCCGAAGAGAGAGGCACGCCGAAGCGTACCGTGGGGATCGATAGATCGATCCATCGATGGGTCCCATCCATCGGTAACACGCCTCTCCAGATCGCCTCGTGGCTCGTGAGGCCCATGCGAGGCAGATGAACGAAAAGAGAGACAAAGACAGAGAGAGTCGGATGAATCGACGTTGAAACGATACAGCCAGACTCAACTGGGACAGACGGAGGGAAGAAGAGACAGAGAAAGTAAAGAGAGAGAGAGAGAGAGAGAAAGCCTCGAGGGGCCCCTCGTTGCACAATTATCTCATTTGCCGATCGGACCCTCCCACGTGTTAATTTGCTTGTTGGTTAACCCGGCGTCCCTCTTATCGTTTATTTCGTTCTTGCCTTTCGTGGAACCCTCCGCGCCACCTCCTTCGCCCCCATCCACCGTCGCTCGTCCTTCTCCGTTCAACGCGTCACACGTTGGCCTTCCCTCTCGCTTCCACCTCGGCCTTCCCTTGTCCTCGAAATCGCGGCACCGATCGCCTCGACTCGCGTCTGCTCTCGCCGAAGATCGACCACCGCTCCGTTTCGCGCACGAAATCCAACCGCTTCGACCGAACGGAAATTTGCCCGGCGAACGGGCGAGCAAGTAGCCCTTTACTGAGTTTGTGCACGGTAACTCGACGTTTGATGAAGTTGGAGATGTTCGAGCAAGTTTTTCATCGGAAACACTTCATCTGGAACTAGCGATTGAAGGATATAGCTCGAGAGAAGAGAGTCATGGCGACGTGAATCAGTCGATATTGTGTTTGATCGAAAATATCAACCATATGAATGTCATCGTATAGAGCTCGATTACTCATGTTCATTCCCTTTAGAAATGATCGATATCCGATCAAGTCGAGATTATCAGTTCGATTAAATTCAATTAGAATTTGATTTGTTCTGATGTTCTGATCGAACGATAGAGAGGAGATTGTATTTTATGTGTAAAGTTCGAAAATACGTCGAAGCTGTCGTTCGATGTTCCGTTGAAATTTTTTGTATGACAATTGGAAGCATATTACCAACGCTTACGTCTATAATTTAATAATATAAATCGTATTTCCCAGTCTCCAATCCTAAACTGATTACTTTACGAATTTCCAAACATTACCGTATCATCTTTCGAAATTCCGCGATTCGGAATCTCTAACCTTTGAAAATTCTACGAAATCTAAAAATCACTATCTCGAATTTAGCGGGTCCTTGAGTGTCGCCTTATCGTTTGAAATTCCACGAACTAAAACTTAATACTCCACGCTGAAAGTTGCTTATCACTTCGCGATATCCCTGTACGAATCTAAATATTACTTTACTTTTATCTCTCTCTGAGAGTTCTAAATCACGTGAGTGAAAACTTGTTTGACCTACCTTATTTAACATCGAAGAGTCGGATATCTGTTTATCGGCTGAAGAAAGATTAAGCCGATAATCGTGATCGATATCGATCAGAGTAATTGCACCACGAGAAACAGATTCGTAACTGTAAGAGCCGTAGTTTCCAAGATAGGACGAAATCAACAAACAGAGAATATGGGACAAAGTCCAAGCGAAGATAATCGAAAGATAATCGATCAATGACCAGATCGATTGGTTTTAGCCCGTACTCACCGCTAATCATTGTCTAGACGATTTATCACTCTTATCGTAACTCTGCAATAAGATCGTTATTTCGCGATCGTGCGACGATTAGCAAAGCCAATGATCGCGCAAACGACACGAGATTACCATCGCGCGATTGCGATTTTTGACAATCGAGCAGAGTTTCTTGACAGTCGAGAACAATCTTTATTCGTTCTTGAGAATTTCTTCGAATTTGTTTCGTAGGACGTTTGGTGTTGCTTGTGATAAAATTTTACGTAGAATTAATTGGCACGATTTAATTAATTAATGTTGCTGTGCGTAGTGGATTTTGCATTAGTATTATCTGAAAATAATATTTTTGTTCAGGTAGATTTTCTAAGTTTTCTAAACTGTCGTGCACTGAAACGAAGGTTGCGAATATTTAGATTCCTCGATAGGAAAGTTTCTGTCTTTTTTTATTAATTAGTTAATGGTTTTACGAGAAAATTAAAATTTTCGAGGACCAATGTCGAATTTAATCACCGAAGCTGTAATCATTGCTAAATTTATCTCTACTCAGTTTGGAGATCTTACAGCAATGAATGACTATATTTGCATTATCACAGAGAATCGCTCTTTTAGTCGTACTAAAGCTTTGAATAATAAATGAGCTACATATGTAGAAGCTAAATTAATCGAATCCAAGTTTGATTACCGAGGTCATATGTTTTGGAATTAACTGCGAATGTTTGAAATTTGTAAAAGGTAGAGCTGATTAGTTTGATTTTTGAGTCAGACAAATACTAATTAACCATTATCTACGTTCCGTTCTTTTCTCATTCAAAGCATTAATTTTTGGAGCCTTACAATAATAAATTATCGTTTGTACAATTTTGAGAGGTTTAAAATTGCAAAAATTGCAAGAGAAACACAAAGTATTCATTGTAATACTTACATAGAGGACAAAGTAAATTTCTTCGTCGGTTCAAATTTAAATTTGCAAAAATGCATAGAACATACGAATCGTGGTAATATTCGAAAACTGAAACAAAACATTTAGTTTCTCCTTCGCGTTTCAATAATTTCAACGAATTACTTTTCGACAACCAAGAGGTACTCTAGCAATTAGCAAATTAAATTCATTGAATTTTGCTATCCGTGACCAACCGGCTGCTGCTCATTTCTCGCAGCGAGAAGCAAAAAAGAAGAGGATGGAAGCAAGGAAACGACGATGGTTTCGCCGACTAACCAGGAGGAAACGGTCGTGCAAGCTCGAATTCGGGGAACAAAAGGGACAGGCAGAAAGCTGGAAGCACGGACGGAAAGAGAGGTAACGGACGACGATGCCAGCGACAGAGGGAGGAAGTGACGTCACGGTAAAGTAACGAGGCTCGCTTAGCCGCGATAAGCCACTAATCGCGCGATCTTAATGAACTCCTCCCATTAACGCTACGAGGCCGCGACCGGCAACGTTCGACGAAACTCTTTCTTTTTCTCTCTCTCTCTCTCTTTCTTTCTCCTGGTGCTTTCGATCACCACCGTCGAATCGAACGGGAAATCGCGGGACGATCGATCCTCGGAACTGGTACCAGGAACTGAATCCAGATTTCTTTCTTCACTTTCGAAACGAGAGAATTACGACAGTTTTGAAAATAAATATAGCGGATCACGATTCCGAACGTATATACGCGTAGTGCACTGCGTAACGCGTGAAATGCGTATTGAGAAATTAAGGTATTCTAGTATGAAATTTTTAAAAAATCGATTTTTTTTCGTTTTTTTTGCATATTCTTAAAGGATATAGTTTCAAAAATACATCTCTGGAACATGTGAACTCCTAAAATTAACAAAGTTGTGGGTGTTTGAAGGAATACTAAATTTCAAAGGCATTTTTCTAGAAATTATGTTTTTCAGAATGGTATCCATGATATCTCAACATCTACTTGACTAATTGAATCAAAATTTTAAGTACGCATTTAGTACATGTGTGACTATAGCCCGAATTAGAATTAACCAAAAATTTTTATTTTTTATATTTTTTTAGGCGAAGTATGACAAAAACACGCAAAAATCGATAATCGAATTTCAAAGTATCGCCAATTTTTTAATTACCGACATTTTTCTTTTCTAGTTCCGGCTATAGCCAAATCTATACTAATTAAAAAACTTTTTTACGTTTTTTTATTTTAGACAAGCAGAATGGCCGGAATCATGGACACCGTGAGAGGATCTTTTTAAAAATTGACTATGTTTGAGAGTGTATGCAGTGCCACTAAAAAATTTTAAAACGTTGAAATACGTGCAAATAATACTTGTCAATTTGACAGCAAAAGGTATAATAAGTTTCTTTGCAAAAAATTTCCAAAGAAAGTTAAAAAACACGCACTTCACACTAGAATACCACGTTAAGGGATTCTTTCAAGAATAATTGACAAACTTTCGATTTTCTCGGAAGCGAAACCTTAAATGAATAAACTTTATTCTTTATTTTCCACTTATAAAAGAAATCTTTATATAGAATCATCTCTTTTCCAGTTTTGCCATAAATATCTTGTATATTATATAGTTTAGTATACGTCTTTTATTTCCCGAGAATTCCCAACTATCACAAATGAGCGATTTTTATCGTGACAGAGATTTTATCGACTTGACGAAGCATGTTCGTCACTGTTTTTCTACACGAGATTTTCAAATGTTATAGTCCTGTCAGACGAGCCCGCGAAATTATTTACGTATTTTATATTATATCATATTTATTACAGTTATTATAGAAGTAGTTGAATATTTCTACGACACCGTGTACGCGAAACACACGCCCATAAAACACAGAGTTCCGAGTCATACGTTGTCGGCTGACTATCACTCTATCTTCCTAACGTTATCTCGTGTATACTTTTCCCCACTCAATTATATTTGTATCCATCGTCGAACTTTCAATACCACGAACGAATAGCTCAAAGCAAAAATGAAGCCACACGACGATATTTGAAATTCGGAAAGTTCTCGGAACAATGATCGAAGTAGATGATGCAAGTCGAAATTCCTTCTTCCTCTCGAATCATGGAAAATTTATCTTTATCAATCATTAATAAATTGCACATATTTATGTAATTGTTATATTACATCGTATGATATTACATTATATGCAATTATTATATTATATTATGTTATATTACATCGTAGGCATACTATGTGCAATTATTTTATAATATTAAATATTAAAACTTTTCTACAAATGCATAAAGATCCACAATCTGACACTTAATCGTAAAACACATCTCTTCTAACGTTTCATTCAACGAAATCTAATTTACCAATGTCGTTTGCACTTCAAACATCGTCAAACGCTTACGTTCGCCAGTTGTCGAGATGATTACTTACTTGTCAACGAGAGAGTCGCTTCAGCCCTGAGCTGGCTGGCCCTGCGTTGTCTCCACAGCAGTATGATGCTCATCTCGATCAAAACTCAACTCGAATCAGCTTCGGCTACGCTCTTTCGTCTTCATTCCACCGTCACTTCACCGTTCTCGCCAACGAGTGGCGTCGCGGCGACACAATCCGATCGCACGTCGTCCAACTCGAATTCAACGTTCACCATCGCGACGCGAAACATGTTGTTTTCGTCGGCTGTCGGTCATCCCACCAATGCCTGTCCCATTCAATTTTTCCAGCTTCGTCCGATTTTGGCCGGCTCGACTCGACGAAGCGCTCTGCCGATTTTCAAGGTGGCCACGGATCGAATCGGCCACGATCAGATCCGATCGAGAGCGATCCCGTGAGATATCCGCGTCACGTTATCGGCATGAAGCTCGTCAATCCGTTATCGCGATCGCGATCGCCGTGCCCGATTGCGACTCGTTCTATCGCTGTTCCATCGATTGCATCGCAAACATCGATCGTACGATCTCTTTCTCTCTCTCTCTCTCTCGCGCGCGCGCGCTCTACGTGTTCGTGCGGATGTTTATTCAAACGCACGCGATCTTCCATGCGTTTTCCGAGTGTGTTTGATTATAAATCGAGCGTGTCCCTGGAACAGATATGAATTTCGTGGATAGATCGCGAAACTTTTCGCGTCTATGTAGAATCAAGTCGAGCGTCTTCGTCTTATCTTATCGGTATCATGGTCGATCATCGAGTCGATTCGTGGATTCTAATCATCTCTGCACAGCTGTCCGATTTTCTGCATTATCCGTTCTTGACATTTATGAGTACGCCTCTCGTTTTATTATTAATCTCGAGCGAAGTTCGAAAACGTTCGAACGTGTGAGATCGACGAATAATTTGACGAGAAAATCTCTGTTGCTTTCTTATTAATGTTAATCTTGCGTGTTAATTTTGTTTATTAATTTTGTTTGGACGATGCACTCGATATTAATCTTGTTCACTGATCGAAAATCCTCATCAGAAACTTCGAGCAATACGTTTAGTATTACGTTTTCACTCAACCAAATATATTCACACGATGTATTCTATTCAAACGCGTGATAAATCTTCATCCGACACTGTCAAATCCAACTCGCCAAATAAAACTGCTCGATCCTCCGTCTCCTAAGAACCATTTCAAACCTCTTCAAACCATCTTGCTGAGCCTTGATTCAGCAGAAGGCGTTACTCACTGTCCAAGCTCCTCCGCCGATTATTCAAAGATCGAATCAGTCCCTTGGCAAACAATTAATCCCATTTCGTATATATATATATATATATATATATATATTCCGGCGTTGAACCTCGCTGTTCGAACGAGAATCAGAGCAACTATATACCGAGACAGATAGAATACGAGGTACAGAGAAAGTTAGAGAGAGAGAGAGGGAGAGAGAAAGAAGAGAGAGAGAGAGGGAACAAGAGAAGGTCGGTAGGCCGATTGTCGTCGTTGTAGCAGCGAGCACGGGAATAAACGAGCCACGCGGATAATCCGCGTATCGCGGCCTGGCCGCGCTCGCTCCGACAGCTACGGGGACCGACTCTTATCAGCCGCCCGTTGCCCGATAAACCGGCACGATCGGCATCTTATCGATCGCGCACACGCGAAACGCGTGGCCGTTGATCGCCGGCAACACACACAAACACACACAAACACGACGTTGCCAACGGTGATGCCGATCCGCCCGGAAAACCGGCGGCTAATTGCGCGCGCGACCCACGACAATTAGGAGGCACGGGAGAGATCGACCGGTGAAATTTTCGTCACGACTAGCCACCAGCCCTGCGACCGATAACGTCTGACACTTGGACCGCGATAAGGGTAATTGAATGCGGACAACTGGCCAACGCTTGGGTTCGTCGCTTTCACGATCCCAACGTCGATCGTTTCGCGCAAACTGTTCTACGCGGCGAGATTTCGCGTTGAAGTGGCTGCAAGATGTGTGTGTGTGTGTGTGTATGTGTGTGAGTGTGTGATTCTCTTTGACACGATTGAGAAGGGTTGGTAGCGGAATGGGGTGTTTTGTTGCAGGAGGGTTGATTAATCGAAGCGTTGCATGTTGCAGGATAGCTTAGATCTTGCTGTTTGTTAGTGATTATTTTTGTGTTTTGATGGATAACGTGTTTGATGCAGTATGTTTGACAGCGTAAGATTTTGGACTAACTCAAGGATGTAGATTTTTTTTAACAATTGCAGTTGGATAATTTTTAATAATTGTAGTTGGCGGAAGATAATTAATGTGGTATAAGCTATGGATTTTTTAGAATAACTTGGTCTTGCTGTTTGTTGGTGACTATTTTTGTGTTTTGATGGATAACGTGTTTGATGCAGTATGTTTGACAGCGTAAGATTTTGGAGTAACTCAAGAATGTAGATTTTTTTTTATAATCGTTATAAAGTTAGGTAATTGGGAAAGATGGTTAATTTAGTATAGATCATGCATTGTTTAGGGCAATTTAGTCTTGCTGTTTGTTGGCGATTATTTCTGTATTTTAATGGACAATATTTCTGATGTAGTAAGTTTGAAAGAATAAGATTTTGGAGTAACTCAAAGATGTGGATTCTTTTTTAATAATCGTAGGTGGAGGAAGATGGTTAATTTAGTATACGCTATACACTATTTAGGATAGTTTGATCTTGTTTTAAATTGTTTTTTTGGTGATTATTCTTGTATTGTAATGGCTAAAACATTTCTGATGTGATCTGATACTATAAGATTTTAGGGTAATTTGAAGATGTGAATTTTTTTTTAATGGAGACAAGTTTGTTATAACTGAAGAAGGATGATCAATTTAGTGTCTCGATAATTGAAATGTAAGGGACAGTTTATTTGATCCTGTTTTATCTTGGCTATTGAATATCTTTGGTTCTTAATGGACATTCTAAATACTATAAGATCGTCGAATTGAAAGTGATAAAGATTATTAATGTAACAATTAAAGAAGATGATTAATCAGTTAGTATTTCAATAATGGAGATATCGTGCCGTGAATGACAGTATAACGTTTTAATCGGTCATATTTTTACTATTGCAAGACTTGGGTCGAAATTATGGAGTCGAGGGAAGACAAAGTATTGTCGTCGATATAACTTGCAATCTCTGAGAAGAAAATTGTTTCTGTATCTCTGTATCAGTCTGAGTGTATTCTCGTCTTCGGTTGTTTGGTTCTGTTCTCCCTGAATATCTCGTGTGTCTCGATTGTGCGCACGCTAAACGCTGTAAGTTGCTCCGTTTCTTATTTCCTCTGATAACTCACGTTTCACAAATCGAAGCTGCGAGTTCCAACTTCGACTTATCTTTATTGCACCAAGCAACCACATATACATATACATCCACGTATCGTTTTGCATACAATATTCTATAACTCCATCTTCCACACTAATCCCAAATATACTCCAAATTCCTAGAATTTCTTCCCTCTCCAAAGCGATATCACCAAATCACTTCACAATCCCCCCCAGGGGTACACAAACCACCCCAAGGAAATCTCCGCCGTTGCTCCATAGCCATCGCTACTTTTTCCCATCCAAATTATTCCCCCGGAGGGCGAGGATTTCAACGAACGACGAGACACAGCGGACATTTTCCCAAATCCACGAGCTTCAGCGAGCCGAGGCCAGGTCCAGAACTTCTATTGGACCCGTTGGTTTCGCGGGCCAGACTCCGGGCTCGCGGTTTCACTCAGACGAAAGACTTTCGGTCGACGATGCGGAAAGCTTCTTCCGACAGACTGTTTAAGCGGAGAGGGTAAGACGAAACCGCAGAGGAGCGAGATGCTCGCCGTTGCGGGGAAGCGCTATCACTGGTTTCCAAGCGGCACCGAGACCCATGGCAATGGCTACCTGTTATCACTCTCTTCTCTCTCTCTCTCTCTCTCTCTGTCTTTCTTGCTCCCTCTTGGTTGCTTCTGTCCCCGAGCACCGGCTTTCCTTTCCTTCTCTCTTTCGCTCTCTTTCTCCAGTTTCTCTCTCTCTTTCTCTCCTTCCCTCTCTCTTTCTCTCCGTGTCCTGCCGCCTCACGATAATGCCGGGCAAACATTCCGCTTTTCCCTCTCGCATCTACGGCAAAAGGCTGGTTTCGACCGGAACACACGAAGTCACTTTCTGGGAAGGGGTGTGAATCGACGATTGTTTCCAGGACCATCCCGGATTACCTTCCGCGATCTGCTCGTATCTAGTTCTACGAAACGCTCGCCAGTTTGCGAATTTTATCACCCGTTTTTACGCGACATTTCTCATTTTTATCACTCGTTCTACCTGACACTTCCTTTCGTACGCATACGGACGTCGTGCGTCCTGCGTTTTTTCTTTCTGAGCTTATGTGGTTATTAAGGACTCGGCTGCTGGAAGTTCTATGGAAAAGTTTGTGTCCTTGATGATTTAGCCATGTAAGTTTAATCTCTCGATAGGTATAACTGTTTTAAGGACTCTGAATATAGTTAGAAGGATATTTTAAGTAAACTGAGTTTTTATTATGGGAAATTGTATCGCTCGCATTAATAAAAAAATAAAATGTCCCAATATAGGATGAAAAATTTATTTATTTAATTTTCTGCAGAGAATCATTTTTAACATGTTTGTTTAATTTGCATTCAAATACGATTTTAACAAAAGTACCCTTTGTCAATTGAATGACTAAGTTGCGTAGTAGAAAGATATTTTAAATAAATTGAACTTTATTATCACTCCTGCTAATAAACCGTAAAATTTGTACCTTAAGGGATAAGAGATTTATTTACTTAATTTTCTGTAGAGAATATTTTTTGATGTATTGTTTGATCTCCATTCAAATTGAAGAACAGAGACAAATAATAATGACACAAACTTTGCAGTTTACTATTACCATCACACGTAACATGAAAGCATAATGTTACGTATCTAATGTGATTATTAGTAAAAGTGATTAAGGCTTCGTTCAAATGGCGCATTTTTATTTACACTTCAGAAATTACGCGCTATATTGTATTAAATTGTGTGTACAAGCACTAGCAAAATTGTTCATTTGAATGTTTGGGCATATTTTTACCATATTTTTATCAAACTTTTGCTATTTAGTTAAAATTTAAGTTCCATCGCTTGTAAACATAGTCATTTACCAATAAAATTAACATGCGCATATATTAACTTAAATATATTAACTGCAACTACAATTACTGTGTACACAAAATACATTCAAATATTTGTTACATTGCGTACACTGTAAATTACACGTCTATTTAACTTTTAATCGACATAACCAATCTTTCTACTACCGTATGTCAACGAAATGATGAACGTTACACACCTCAAAAATTTCACAAACCACGCGACGCTCTCGCAAGACAAGAGTATTAAAACTAGTAACAGTCGCAAAAATAACAATCTCCAACGTCTTCAAAACCTTCAGAAAGCACGGGATCGTTTTTTTACAATCACAACGCGAAATTATCCATCTAAGCACTATTTGGCCATAAAAATAACATAATTCCGTAATGTCTATAGAAACTTTTTCTCACAGATACCAAAATCGTCAACAGTCAAATAACAATTAATATATTATTCGATATCTCGAAAATACAATCCTCCCCTAGAGCGAAGATCACACGATCGTGTCATCGAACAACGATTTCATTATGACGATCGTTCGTACGAACGCGCACTTATACTCCAAGTGCTTATACTCCGCCCACGCGAGTCACGAGAGTTCGAATAAAAAGAATCGACTAAAAATGTGCATGACTTTTATTATATACATATATATTGGTAGACTTCAAGACCACCTCCTCCTGTCGTTGGCGTCACGAGGCTTGAACTTCGCTGATAGCGCGGCCTGATAACGGATAACGATAATACCGGACCGATACTGGTAACACGGTGCGCAACCGGCTCCGTGACTAATGGCGATAACGATAAGGACGATCGTAAGACACGTAGGGCACGGCTGTATCTAATAACCGTGCTCTTTGTCTCGTGAACGTCGCCAATCACTCGTTTCGGCGCTGGCCGATTAGATTCTACCGCGTACGCGCCGCTTTCAAACCGTTTTACGAACCTTCCTCGACGTCGTGAAAATTCCTGAAATATACCTGTTTCTGAAATACGAGAAATATTGTTTCTGTCGTTCGAGAATTAGTATCGTAGATCGTCGTATATTTCGATTTTGGAGCGATTAGCGTGTTATAATATTCAAATGCGACGACACGTTTTTCGATCGACTTGGAATTTCGAGTTTTGCGATATTTAGAATCTGATATTAAGAATTTAGATTTTGATAGAGTTTAGAGGTTGGAGTTTGGTAGAAGTTGGAAGTCGTGCCCACATCCCATAGGGGATAATTTGATTTTTTAGGGGGGCAACTCGAGATTGAGTTATTAACGGTGAATTTTTTACATTTCTTTAAATGAAAATTTAACTTTTGCGCGTTTAACTGTTTCCTAATTAATGGCCCTTTAGGCTTCTTCCGAAAAAGTCAACAATTCACTTTTTTTGAATAATAAGAATTATGTGTTTCACAGGGATGGGGCATCAGAATTTTAGAGATGCTTACATTAGATGAGGCACGGAAAGAAAAAAGATAGGAATCACTGATCTAGATCGTTTAAAATCGATAGTTTTTGCATTTCTGTCTTTTCGAAAATTCCTATACGAGAAATTTTCTATACGTTGTATCAAATATAATACCGACTGATTAAAACAATTGTTCAATCTCGACAATTATTAACAGGCCGCGCGTGAAATATTGAAATATTCAAGTTTCTCATAATCAAAAGCACAAAGCCATCCGAAATGCATACAAAAAAGATAAATCATTTTCAACACCTCCTCCTACGTCATTGAACTAAACTTACCGACACTTCATACATACACACCTATTTCTACTGTAATCGGTTAGGTCTTTTTACGACAAGCGATACAAGTAATGCGTCAATTTAATACAGGAAGAGGTAACAAGAAAAGAAATCAGATTTTCTTCATTTCTTTTTTAACAGTTTTAAGAGTTGGAATGAACGAAAGAATGCAGGATTTTTAAACCAGTGAAAAGTTACTATTTTCAATACATATTTTAACGAATTTCAAAATAAAATCGTTGACCGACAAGTGCGTTCAATTACGCATTGATCTGTCGGCGTTAACTTTTACCATTTCTGTGTTCGTTGCCATTTTCT
Organism: Tetragonisca angustula; assembly: GCA_036937485.2. Classification (NCBI taxonomy): domain Eukaryota; kingdom Metazoa; phylum Arthropoda; class Insecta; order Hymenoptera; family Apidae; genus Tetragonisca; species Tetragonisca angustula. The sequence goes on along the minus strand of JAWNGG020000017.1, from coordinate 1,392,003 downwards.
TTCTTTTTCACCTCTCCCAAACAGCCTGGCGCTTTCCCGCATCGCTGCATGACATTTATCACTTTGGATTTTCGCTGGATCGACGACTGGTTACGCAACCACGGGGCTGAAAGGGGGGAGGGAGGGGTGAAGGGGGTGGGGGCTAGTCGCGATATTATTGCAGGCACCGGTTCACGGGGATTGCGAAATTGCGGACAATTATCGTTCGCACGATCGCTAATTACCTGCCAATAAATTATCGTCGGCACAGGCCTTGCTTGAGAGTTCGACTCTGGAGTCGAGTGGCGGGAAACCAGTCGAACTTCTACTCGCGCGGCTCCCTCTCCCCTCTCTCTCTCTCTCTCTCTCTCTTTCTCTCTATCTTTCGCCGGTTTCTTTTTAATTGGACCCGCTGTGAATGATTTACGACAACGGCGACCGTTCTGGTCACTTTTGACTACCAGTTAATTGGCTTTTTTTTATGTTCTGCTAATATACGTGCGAGCCAACCCTCGCTGAATTTGCATGTCGCGAGAATATTTCACACAAGCGAGTCTTAAACTTTGAGTTTCGAAGGGCTGACAGAACGACGCGGTAACCGTCGCATATTCGGTGCGAATCTATATTTTTGTGAAAATAATTTAAAAAGTAGAGATCTGTGATTATTATTATTATTAAAATTTTTTTTGAAGAAGTAGTATATACATATACATATATATATATATATATATATATTTGAAGAACCCATCCATTCCGTATTTTAAAAAAATAAACAGATATGTAACAGCGACAGTTTAGAAATTAATATCAGTATCTTTAATAACATAATGCTTGCAAAATCTGCAAGAAAACATGGTAATATCAAAAATTGACGAGGTGCTTCAAATTTTCGGGCAACAGTGTATCTTCGCGCACTTTTTGGGCATTCTACGTACATTAAATTTTTTTAACTCGTCAAAATATATAAAAATCCGTAGTTCACTGATGTGTTAATTATCTTTTTATACATAAGTGAAACACAATAATTACTGTTTAAAATTAACCCTTCGTAGACAACGCACAAACAAACGATTCTAATTGAAAATCCATCGAATCTGACCGCGAGTAGTAAACTTTCTTATCTAACGAATCTTTCCAAATTCGAAGCACGCGACACACCCTTTCACCCGAACGTTCGTGCTTCCTGGCACGGTCTCGAGTAACACGGCGTGCAGACAAACGAGTATTGTGACGTCCGTGCCCTTTATAAATCCGAGCAGGCCGTGCCAGTTCATCAATAGCACTTAACACGTCGTAAAGATCGGCCCGGCGCCGATAATGTTGGCGATTCAGTGAAGCCACCGAAGAGGCCACGTCGAATTACCAGGACTAAACAGGATCGTTGAGCGCGAAAGCGTGAAAAAAGCGAAGACGGGACAAGAGATTCCGCGTAATCGGGCCTGTGAGACGTCTGAGCGGGCAAGGATGGATCATCGGTAGTTGGTGTCGGTGACCGGTTGGCCCGTCCAAGCGCGAAAAGAACAGCAACAAGAGAGAACGGAGAGATGAGAACTCTCTGGCGCCGTGTTATCTTATTCGTTAAGATCCTCCAGGGCGACGAAGACGGGAGAAACAGATTCAACAGTGGTCTCACTGTCTCGAAAGATTCTCTCTTGTTCGTCCCCTCACTACCGCGACAGAGTACGCCGGAGGGTCCCGGGGGAGAAAAATCCAGGAACCGCTTCTCCAGTCTAGACAACGCGAGAGATACAACTTCCCTCTCGCTTCGACTTTCTTCGCTCTTCGTCTCTTGTCGCTTTTTGGATTGAAAGAGCTCCTCTCTCTCTCTCTCTCTCTCTCTCTCTCTCTCTTTTTCTCTCGAAAGTAGACCTTTTATCTCGAGTCGCTACTCTCATCTGTTCGAAAAGATGGACAGGGATAACACGGATGACCGTCGCTCGTGTCACAGTTACGGCCACCGATTCGGGAAAGCGTGAATAATTTGGGGCGAGATGAGTTATTGGGGGGGGGGGAGAGCTAGTTTCACCCTCCACGGAGAAATTGTGTCGCTGAGGAAAGATTTTTATTCTAGGACACTTTTTTCTTTGAGAGTTTAAGATTCGTCGGCAGAGGTTCCGAGTGTTTGATTAAAAGCTTCCTTCAGCTTAAAAAAATCTGAAATCCGCGGTATTTATCGAAGCCTTATATATTAGTTTTTAAGTGGAGAAACTATCTCGTTCGACAGGTGGAAAAGATTTTACTCTTGAATTCTTGTCTCTTAGAATTCAGTCATGTTGCCAGAGGTTTTGAGTGTTTGATTAAAAGAAACAAGCATTTTCTTCAAAACTGAAAATATTCCACATGATATTTGCTGAAGCCCTCGTTATATTATACAATCAGTTTTTAAACTGAATATTTAAATGATTTACATTGTTCACAAAGAGTGCATATATATATATATATATATATATATATATATATATATATATATATAGTTATCGCTATATTCAGCGTATAATTTGAATCATCGACGCTAAGTCGGAATCAGAAACACAGAAACCATTCTTTATTTACGGATGAAGGTAACAGTCCATCACTGCCATGCAATACAAAAATATTCAACGAAATAATATAATCGTAACATGCTCAAAGAGTCAAGTGCAGTATACGAATGAATGCCGGCTGTTGTTTATTTGATCAAGTATAATCCAATCTGATTAAATTTCCAATTGAATATACAATATGCAATTTGATTAAATTCATTTGGTCAAGTACAATTCAATTAATCAATCAATATCAAATATAAAATTAAAAACCCTGAAAATTGAAACCTTCAAAATCCTTGAATGAACCCACCATTCTGTCAAACTCAAGAATATTCAATGACAAGATCCTAAATAGCCGAAAGAGGAAACGAAGCAATACTGGAGAAAGAAGAGCGTGTAACACTTTCATTCTTCACGAGAAGATCCCAAACGGTCGAAGGAAGAACGCTTCTCCATCGGTGTTATAATATCGCGTGGTAACAGCGTTTCGGGGTCAATTACGCGGACGCATCAGTCCGCTGGGGCGAGATATATCCGGGGCGGAGAGCAAGCCGCTTCGTCATCGTCCGGCCGTGCCCTGCGGTGGGCGCCTAGGACGGTGAAAAAGAGCCGGACACTTTTTATCGTGGCGCGCAATTATGATTAGCTCCCGGTGGAGGCGTCGCGTTTGCAGCCACGGCGATTAGGGCAGGGAGTTCGCCTCGTCAAAACCACCCCGCGGAACAAATGGTTCGCACCAGCCACCCCCTCGAGAGAGAGAGAGAGAGAGAGAGAGAGAGAGAATTCTCTCGCGGAAGAGAACCACCACCATCACCACCACCACCTTTCTCTTCTCTCTTTCTCTGTCCGAAGCGAGGACGATACTGAACAGAACGAGCAGAGGGGACCAGGATGGGAGAAACCAGGAGGAGAGGGTAGCGCGAGATTACGCAAATGAGAAATGACCATCAGGCTATCGGAGAACTTCGGTGTCGGCTGCTCTCTCTCTCTCCGGGCGTTTTGCGACATCTGCGGCCGAGGATATACACGTCAGAACCACTATCACATAGGAGGCTGCCGCGTTTTTTAATGCGGGAACCACGGTGTTCCCGGTGCATCTGAAACGCACGCACTGTCCAGGGAATTTTCTGCGACGTTCAACGAGGATTCTGACGGTGCTGGAAAGGAAATCGAAGAAGCTGAACTTCATTGTTCTTTCATTTCTTTTTTGTGTAGATGACAATGTGTAGGACATCTTGAGGTTCAACTCAATTTTTCTGAACTCTGCAGGCTCATTTCGTGGGTGTAATCAAGTTGTGATCAAAGATAAGTCGTTTAATTAAAATATTTTTTTACTTGATTATATTTATGTGATCGAGTGAAAAAAAATATATATACATATTTGACGTTGTTCTAATGTAGTAAGACATTCTGTACATCGATGGACGAAGAAAGATTTATATGCTCACATATAGATTACATATCTAACTTTTTAACATTTTGATTGAAGCTAAGAATGACAGAAACGAAGATGAAATAAAGCTCACTGCCGAGAAACAGAGTTTATCTCTCGTTACAGAAGACGTTGCTTCCATTTAAGAGTGAAAGAAGAAAACGAATATTGCCACGGTCTTTTTTGGATTTTTTTTTTTGTTGTCCAAGGCCACATCGGAGCGACGAAAGACCACGGTCGTGGTTTTTGCGATGCAACATTAAATATCGGATCAGACGGCATTGTCACGGTTGTCGTCTTCGCCACCGTTTCGTGGAAAGACTTTGACAAATCGTCGATCAACCCCCAGGAATCACCCCGTTATCTCGAGGACTCTTTGGAGTCCCGCTCAACTGGCCAGTGTGATCAGGATCTAGCAATCCATCCTTTCAGGTCTTCTGCTTCCGCTCGTGGCTGCCTGTTTCCACCATTAATTTTAACCACGATAGCGCCGTATTTGATAGTCCACGACGTATAAATGCGTTCTTTGCGCATACGTACGTATATAGTCTTTTATATCAAGGTGATTAGTCGGGGAGGTTCCGAATTCAAACAACATTTATTACTTCGTTAGGACAGGAATTGATCTTTGACCGTGTGATCGAGATTTCTCGGAATTTACTTCATTCTCGGCTGATTTAATTCTCAATTGTGTCATGTTACGAACAACTTCTTCAAATTGAGATAGAAATTGTACAAATTGTGTTGTAAAATCAATATTTTTATTCATCTCGCTACGCCGTTTGAATTATTATAATTCCAGGTATTTTTATCGTCTTTTCAAAAACGAACGACCATTAAAAATTATTATTTTTCCTATTATTCAAACCGTATATTATTATTTTACCACTGAATAATCATTGTTCCTGTTTAGCGGAACAGAAGCGAGATTGGCACGCAAAGATACGAAAATTATATAAGAGTCGTCAACTTTTATATTATCCCTAATTTCAACTCCTAGAGCAAATGTGCTTTTTAACCAAGTCTAAATCTAATTATTCTCCTACTCTAGGCTTTCGAAAAATCTACAAGAATTCTGATATGTTTGTCCATGAACGAAATCTCGTTTAATAAACATACAAATTTCTTTTTCAACAACAACTGACAAATTTCATATACATACATCATCAAATAGACTATTTCGACTTGAGTTTCAATGCAGCCAAGGTTTCCTTGTAACATATGCACATACAGATAAGCTATTTTTCTGCTACTTGACATTAACGACTCGGCTTGAACGAAAGTCGCAGATACGCCTTTCTGATTTAATATGGCAGAATGTAACTAAACCGTTTCGACAACGAAAGAACGCGTCTCTACGGAACGAGTCATTTTTAACCATTTGCCCTGGCAACTGACTGCGGACCATAACGAGCGACCAAATCGTATACAATAATTCGTCGCTTTCTTTTTGAACTCGTCAGTGTGGTATTATTATAATTATATAGTAACAAATTTATTTGTTTTGCCTATTTCGTTTCACTTGAATATACTCAAAACTGAGAAAATATTACAATGTTGAAACAAGAAATTCTCGACGTGCGTGGCACGTCACTCCAGCGCAAGAGGTTAACGGAGCAATAACTTGCACCGATCGGTTCCCGAGCTCTCCAGAAAGAATAAGAATGTTCGAACGAAAACAATTTCTCCGAATCATTTTTCCGGTGTCTCGTCCGGTGATCCAGATATTCTCTGGATCAGCGCGACCATCCGGCCAGACCTCCAGATCGTCGATCTTTCCCTCGGCCTTGGCATTTGCGAATAAATGGATCCACTGTCCGTCAGTGGTGGAAAGACCCCAGCAGGCCGAACAGCAGCAACATGGCCGCTGGAAAAGAAGACGAAGAAGCAAAGACGCGAACATCAAAAGGAAAAGGAGACGAAAGAAGCCGGTCGCCGCGACGGCGAAACGAGGGTTTCCGCGGTGATAAGATAAAAGACCGGCGCCGTTATCAGGCCGGCGTTTCGCGATATCGGTAGCTTTAGCCACGGGACCGAGCTAACAGAAGGAGCTTGGAAAGAGGCGTGTAATTGTCCTACGAGTATTGGCAAAGGCAGCGTGAAATGTTGGCCTTTTCCCTCGGACATCGACTCGCCATTAAGCCATTAACGTGCAGCGGAACGCCTCGGAAACCATCCGACGCCTTTTACGGATGCAAGAGCGACGCGGTTCGCTAGGTCAGCTCGCGAACGAAACGGAAGTCGCAGGATCGAAAGGCACAGGCTTAGAATGTTTGGAATATTCTCTGGCGTGTTATCTCTGTGCTTGTAATTTTGTTGACTCTTTTCTTCTTGTTATTTGGTAGATTTGAAAGTTTTGAGAATTTTGTAACTTTTGATACTGAGGGTATAAGCAATGTCGTTTTCTTTCCAATTTGATAAATATTGCCATCTGTCGACAATAATTTCAATAAAATGAAATTTTGTACAGTATTTTTACAATTTGCTGATAATTATAATGAACGTATACATTTGGTGTTGTATAATGCGATGTATAATGGTATAACAGATGGCTGAACAGAATGAAAGCTATAATACAACGACGTAAGATAAACAAAAGAATTTCAGAAAAAGAAATTTCCGAGTTAATTGACATTCAACAATTCACGTAATTCGGAATAATTCGCATAAACTAGACTTCTTATTGCTTTTTGCGAAAGTTTAAAAGATGGTGGAGAATATTATTTTCCCACAGACTGAAACTATGTATCATTAACTCTTGTATATTATACTTGTTCTAGCAAACCCATAATGCAATTGGTTGATGATTACTTTTAATTTAAACAATATTACTCGTTAAAAAAATATAAAAATTTTGTGTTAAATATCATTTGAATGGAAATTATTTCCAATGCTATGTCATTTTATTCGAAGTGATGCTTCGTAAACCAATTGCTGATAAATACAAAACAAGTCTGTCGAAGGCAAAGGGTTAAGAATCGCTATTAACACGTGTAATTTTATGCACAAAAATTTTTTCAACAAACTAAGAGTCTTTTTATTTGTAAAGAGTGAAGCAGAAATGGTTGAATAACAAAGTCACGTATTCGACATTTCCTTGTTCATAAAATTAAATATTGAGAAAGAAGGAATTTTTTAGGTTGTCAACGATTCATTTTATCCGTGGAAGATCAATACGAAATAAAAGAAAAACAAACTCGTTAATGCAAAAATAAAGACACGAACTTGAAATTTAAGGAACTCGAATGAATTTTACGGTTTTCCAATTTTACGGTTTCGTCGTGTAATTGAAAGTTTCGAGCGTGGGACAGTCCACAGCGTCGAAAAAAAACAACCGGAAATCCCGTCAGGAGTGATCTAGCACCGGTGCTCGATCGTGTCAGGAGGTCGACGTGGCACAGTTCATCCCTCACGCGTGTTTATACGTGGTTTTCACCCGGTGGACACGTGTCCACCCTTTGTGACGACAGGTGAGAAGCGATCCTCTCGAAAGCCCATACGATGGATGGATGATTTCGAACGGTCATGCAAACGAATCGTTCCAACTTTATCGCTCGCTATGCTTTATTGCCCGCCGTCATTTCTCTTCCTTTTGCAATTATTCCTTTTTTGCAATCTCCACAATTTACTGATCATCTTTATATCATTACTTGACAAGTAGAAATACAATACGTACATCAAACAACGTCACAGAGATAATGAACAAATTAAAAAATTATATTAATTAAATTTTTCACCTCATTTCATTCAATGTTAAATAAACGTTCCTTTATTTCATTAATCATTTCACTGTTGCTCGCGTTGTTCAAAATCAGAAAATTGCAGAGACTTTGAAAGATCAGTTGACAACGATGAGAAATTTAATTGACACTTGTATTTCATTTAGAGTCAACTACAGTCCAAGTAGAAACATTAAACCGACTGTATACAGTGAAATCGAAATTTTCGATAAGAGAAAGAGCTGTAAAGAAACACTCTTGCTTCGACCGTAGTGCGACGGAAGTGCTAGGACTAGAATTCCATTCCCACCCCTAAGACACGTGGCCACTCTTCGTAACGACAGGTGAGAACTTCTTCCTCTTACGTAATAACCGGTTAAGTGGCATACGCGTAGAATCCATTAAGTCCACACGTGCTGCTTCCGGTTCTCGACCAGGAGCCAAGTCGTTCCTGTTTCCTTCGAACAGCATCGAAAGGATATACGGTGTCTCCTCGAACACGTGACAGGACATCTTCACTGTGAACGAGCTCTTGAGAACTCGAACTATACAACTTGCTGTTATAACTTGAGAACTCGCATTGGAAATTTTATAAAATCATTTCCAAGATACATAAATCTCGACATATAAGATAGGCAAATTTCAAGAATGACACTTGACAATTTTTTCAAATTATAGCGCAAGACAAGATTCTTTAAGTTAATAGAATGTTTGAACTGCGTTGATGCGGCGACTAATAAAATAAAGTAACAGTAACATATTAATTACTTTGTTTCTATAGCAGAAATTTGGATGTCTAAAGTATATGATATTTCACCTCGTTCTTCGCAAAGTTCAAGATTAAATTTTTAAACGTCGACCCCGGCAATCCTCAATTTTCGAAGCAAACGAAGGCATAATGCCAGACTGAATCTCCCTTGATATTCAAGGTTCACCGATCTCAGACACAAAGTCCATGATTAAAACTTGCCACCGACGAAGAACCTTAAGAAATCATCCTAGAATCCCCCAATCTGACAGACAGTAATAATTTCAAACGTCATTCTCGAAAGAATTCTCGTCCGTACGTCGACTTACTCCCCCGTTTGTCATCCCCTAAGAAGTTTCACGTTCTGGTCGATCTGTCACTTCTCGACTGTCGGACGAGACGGCGGGAGACAGGGGGTTGAAAAAAGGGAGTGGGGAGGGGCGGGAGAGGAAAGAACGGATGAGAAACGAGGTGTCTCTCCTTTAAACGAACTGTCGAACTCGTGTCGGGCGGCGGTGGCGCGCGGAAGAGTAACAAGGGTGGGTTTAATCGCAAATTGACTCGTCGTCGCCAATAAAAATTCAATAACGGTCTGCCCGCCGTCGGTTATTGTCGAAAAGTTCGGTCCAAGCCTTTTACCGTCCCCCACCCACGCTGATCATTCGCCCTCCTTTTCCTATCCACCACTCTTTTTCACTTTGCTTTATCTTTCCTCTTCTCTTTCCCCTCCACCCATTTTCTGTATCTTTCTCTCTTCCCGCGAAACTCGCCCGTTCTATCTCGTTCCTTCCTTTTCTATTTCATTTTATTTTATTTCTTTTTTTCGGAGTGGGAACGTTTGCTAACATTCACTCGAAAAAATATTCGATGTTATCTGGACACCGTGAATTGGCTGCTGACGCTCGTACCGAGAGACTCCGCTTCGTTTACCCTACCCCTTTTGCACCCTTTTCAATGCTACACCATTTTTCTCTCCTTGTCGCGCTCCGAGTTTCATTCTGCTTGTTGGTAAAACGAGACGCGAACGTGTAAGCTCGTGCAACGTGTGATTCTTTTTTTGTATTTTTTTTTTTTTCTTTTTTATGAGCTGACATTAGAGTGTGGAATATGGACGTGAACCGGAAGAGGGTGGGCTCCGTCGATTGATTCGGATATCGTTGATCGGATAGCGTTGGCCGTGTTGTTCGATGATGGGATAATTCGGGTTTCCCTTGTGCTCGGTAATTGCAGGATTAGGGGTGGTTATGGGGGGTTACCGTTGTTGCGTCGAATCAGTTAATGGGAAATGAAATTTCGTTGACAGTGGAGTTTTATTATCGATAGATATCGCGAGATTGGAAACGATTGTTTTTGCTAAAATGTTTAAAAAATGTAGGATATGAAGTGGTTTACTGTCGTGACGAATTGCCGATTGTAAATTGAATTTTCTTAATAACAACAGTTTAGAGATTTTCGAATCATCATTTTTAATAGAGGATCATTATAGCACACTATATTATCGCGATGAATCATTAATGATAAATTAAGTTTCGTTGATAATAGAATTTTACTTTAACAGGTAGGATGTTTGAAGTGATTATTTTTATGGGAGTATTAAAATGAGAGTGGCAGGAGGCCACTCTATTAGCCTGATGAGTCTTTAATAAATTAAGTTTCGTTAATAATAGAATTTTAGAGCTTCGACAGACAGGAGGAGATCGAAAATGATAATTCTGATCGAAATATTAAAAAACCATAGGGTCATGGGGTGCTTTATCATCGCGATGAATCGACGATAGTAAATTAAATTTCGTTGATAATGGAATTTTACGTTGGCGAACGCAAAGAACTAAAATTAAATATTAATTGCAAAATATCTGCATATCGTACAATACTGGGTAAAAGAAAATTTGAAATTAATACCTGCATGTACAAGCACTAATAATTTTTATATCGTATAAATATCTGTAAAACATGTTGATGAAAATTTATTCTGAATATACAGCTAGTTACAAAAATATACGTATTCTCTAATTGTTAATTCTGAACGATCAACAAATTTCAAAATTCTCTTCGATGATAATATAGGTGAATCAATTGGAAACCTCGTCGATACAAATTTTGATGCTTGCATCGTCAAAAAACTAAAAATTTTTGAGAATTGCGAAACGATGTGCTTCGTTGTATGTAATTTTTCGTTAAAAGTTACACTCTGTGAGAAACTATGACAACTTCTCACGTCATTTACCATTTCAAACTTTCTCTTATTTGCCACGATGTCACGATACCTAAATTTTTAAACAAACAACAACAAACTAACGATATTGCCGCATTCGATTCGAAAACGATTGAAGAAAAGAATTCGATAACGTCGAAAGAGTCGAGAGACAGATTAAAGTGTGACAATGTAATAACGCGAGAAGAAAAGAATTGTTTACCGAAAATCGTCGGTTCGTTCACGCCGCGCGATTGATTGAGAAATACAAAGTACAAAGATATATCGAACGTTCGCGCGATAATGCACAGCCGAAGTTTATATTGCTGTAAAACATAGTGCCGACAGCCAGAGCGGATAACGATTCGCTGAAAGCGTCGTTAATTTGCGAACGAGGTAGAAGAGACGATTTACAAGCTCTCTGGTGAACGCGGACGCATCTTGCAGCGATGATATTTCCAACGTTTCCAACAGAATCGTGAATACCGTGTCCTCCGCGTCTCTCGATACATAGAATTACCGCGGCTTAAGCAGATCAATTAAAAGTTTCTCTCTATTGAATGACTTTTTGGATCAATTTCTAATTGACGAGAAAAAAATTAACGAAAAAGATTCTAAAGATTTGTAAAAAGAGACTATTAAACGAGTTACTCGAGCATCTTTAACCTTCCGACGATGTTGACTATAAATTTTAATAAGATGAACTGGTACCTTCTTCGTAAAAGTATGTTTCTTTTTTCTTTATAAAAAAAATGTGTGTTCTTTTAATATTAATATGAATAAAAAGAGGATTTTTTCTACATCCTACGATATAAAACATTTGTTCTTAGAATTGTTGATATCCTTAAAAACTTCAAAGGAGGATTCCCATTTTTCATTCACTATACGTTTGACATTAATTGTTCGTCAGTTACTTCACCGCTTTGATTTGAAAAGTAAATTGAGTTGGTAACACGTAAAAGATGAAATTTTTTCACATCCTAATAAAAATATCATTTCTTTTACGCTAGAGTAGTTCAGATGAATTTTCATCCCCTAATCTGGTACTCGAGAACCAGATCAAAAAGGCTTTCAATATTATAAAAAGCTCTTTAGCTTGAAATTAAACCATCAGGCATGATATTTAAAATTTCTCATACATTTTCTTCAACATTTGTGAAATTACTTTCAACAGTAGAAACTAACGATTTTCATCCCTTGATCTGGGTCTCGACAACAATCAAAAAGATATCGTTTAACATTTTAAGGAGCTATTCAGCTTGAGATTAAATCATTGGACACGATATTTAACATTTCTCTTCGCATATGCTCTTCAAGATTCGATTTTCACCTCTCAGTCTAATTCTCGATAACAATCGAAAGAGAATTTAATATTTCAACGAATAGGCCTATCTTCAACCTAAGATTAAACATAATGTGAGATTTAACATTTCCTTCAACATTTGTGAAATTACCTTCAACGATGGAAAATAACGATTCACGGATGACGTAAGTGAGAGCACAGTCAAATTTATGTAATCGAAGTGTTCGATTAAGGTTCATTTATCCTTCGTATCGCAAAATTATTCAGAATATCGGCGAGTTAACCTATCGAGAGTCTCTCGACCCGGTACGTTCGTCTGGTGATTTTTGCCCGGGATAATTTTCCCAACGGATCGGTCGACGGTGTGGGCCAGAATCCTTGTAAATCACTCGGCGAGTGCGCCGGTTCCACGGAATACCGTGTGCTCGCGCGTTCGCCGATATTTATCTCGCAGAAACCGAGAGAAGCTTATTAGACTCGGATCCATGTACCCTTAACAGACGTTCCTTATCTCAGGTGTCGACGCCTCACGCGGAAAAGGTTAACGTCGAGACAAACGTTAACCTCCGATTTACGTTCCTGCTCTTTTCAGCCGCGGCCGTGCGCGGTTGCTATTTATCGATGTAGCCAAGCCGTTCGCCGATCGAAACGCCTAACCGAGGCGCTTGCAATTAGGCCCCGAACGAAAAGTGCACGGGCACCAGCTTGCGAAACGCGACTCCATTTTCGGTCGAAAGTCGAAACTTTTACTACGACGGCTTTTGCTTGCGGTAATTTAACAAACGTTGAACGCTCAGCGAGAATCGAGTAAGTTTCCTGCTGGAAATTACCCAAATTCAAGCAATTCTCTCTCGATTCATCTCGATATTTGTTCCGTCTTACGCACTATGACACACCATCATCCACGACTCACTACTACACTCGCCTTGCTTACATCTCACACACACGCACGCACACTTACATACACTCCAAGAAAAAAGACAGTCGACAGCGTTTGGAAGATTCGAGACAGTCAGTCGAAAAAGGGAATCAATCGAGACAACAACGTCACAATTAATGTACAAATCTAACACATAATAAAGGAAATATAATAATATAGACAATAGTGTAATAGTGTAAATAAAAGGGCAATCCTCCTAAGACAAGACGGTAACATTGAACTAGTTAGTATTCGCAAAGGGATATTAACACCGTGGTCGGAAAATTCCGTTTTTTTTTTGGAATTCTGGTGCGAAACAATATTCATTTTCCAAAATGAACTACAATTCACCGTCGTCGACTGTAAGATCATCTTCATCACCTCTCGTTAACTCCCGATCGTTTAAAAAAAAAAAATCCTGCATCCCTCCTCGAGCTCCACGACACGTCTCAATCTCACTCGCGTTCCAAAAAAGTGACAAAACACGTTGCCCATTCGTCGTCGACCGGATCGAACGCGGAGGAACAGGAAAGCCACGAGAGGATGGTGTCGCGAAGTCGGAAAGAAAGCGAGAGAGAGAGAGAGAGAGAGAGAGAGAGCGGAGCGAAGAGAAAAAGAGACCGTCTAAAAATACACGGTCGACTCTAGGTGGGAATGATTCGGTATCTCGGACGACGTCACGGGGGTCTGAAATATGAGAGATACGATGGACCTCGCCCCCATACCATCCCATTCCCTCGATGGTGCATTAGCGCTAATCTCCGCTCTTTAGTCCTCTCTTTATCTTTTCTGCCCTCGTCCTCCGCCACTTCTTCCCTTCCATCGTCGCCACCGCCGTCCTACCTCTTACCCTCGATCCTCTCGCCCCCGCCTCCTACACTCACTCACTCTCTCTCTTTCTCTCTTTTTCTTCTGTCTTTCACACTCTCCGGGGCAAGTCGGTATAAGCACAAGTTAGTTGGAAGAAGAAGAAGAGTGACGAGAAGAAAGAAGGGGGGGAGGGAACCAGCGACTCGTATACCTGTTCCCTCGGAGGCCCACCTCGGGACACCTTTATCGGCACCATCTAATCGCTACGATCCGTTATTTGGTGGCCACGTCGCGTTGTGTACGTGTGCGAGGCCTCGAGGCCCTTCAGACACCGGGCCCAGGCCCACGAGAGTTTTGACACTCGGAATCTCATTAGCGATCGTGAAATCCCCGACCCTGAAGAGGATTACGAGCACGGAGGGTGGGGAAACTTTCTTCTCGATCCCTGTGTTTCAAACGGGGGTGTGCTTTCAAACGTTGCACGCGTTCGTTTCGTTGTTAAAATAAGTCCCGAAATGGATCCTTCCCGGTGCGTCGTCCAACGAATTCCGAAGGACTTTCACCAACCGCGCAGCTTGGCTCCTCTCGGTGTCTCGTCCTGGTTAATTATATTATACAACTGGCTGGAATGGGCGGAGTAACTGCCTGTTCCTCCGTTGCCTCGCCGGGTTTAATGAATTGTTCCGCAGCTTTTATGCACTGCCTTCTTGGGAGACCAATTTGCTTCCTCGGGGAACAAGGTTGGTCGGTCTCGTTGGAATTTGCCGTTAAGCTCGTGGATAATGGTTAATTTCCTGCTGAACGTGTATTGTGTATTTTAACAAGTTGCCCGCTCATTAAACGGTAGATGTATTCTTCCTCTTCGACCGGTCTTGAGTTTCGCAACAGTTGTTTCAAACGTGCGTATGAAAGTGCGCCTCTGAGGAAAATGATTTTCCATCGAATAATTCGAAAAATCGTAATTACACGTCCCTTAAGCGACTTATGCACGAGGAATTCATTTGTCAAATTTTCATTCTCGAAATTCGCCAAATTAAAACCAGGAACTTCGATTGATTCTTCCTTCCAAGTGACAATTCCAATTTAAATCTCACCAAAGTGACGATTCAGTCTCCGTTCAGTCACAGTTCTCCTTCCTCAAGGATCCTCTTTTCAATTGGACTTCGATCCAGAAGAGCGACAAATGTTATCGCGTTTCGAATCTACGGCATCTTGGCGAGTGGTGAATTACCAGCCGGGAGAGGGGGGGTAACGGTAACTAGCCGAAAGTAGAGTGCCGATATCACACGTCGTAGGACATCGCAATTTCATTCAAATGCTCAGATAACGAGCGGCGTAATGGCGACAAGTTCACTGTCTCGGCCCTCCTTCGCGACGTTCCTTCTGGAATCAATGAATCCGAACGCGATAATGCCAACTTGTGCCAACAGCTTCTGCTCAAGTCGTCGCCTAATCTGCCGGCTGATGTACCCGAACGATACTTCGAACGTGGCTTCAGCTTCTTGGCGTGCTTTGCCGCTTCGAGGCCATCCTACCGAAGAGCACACCCCTCTCGGCAAACTCGTAGAAACCGATCTGCACGAGATAAATGTTGTTTGCGCCGTTTAATCCATTCCGAACGATTAATGATACGTCGCTGCGTCGAGAATTCATTACATTTTTCTTTTGAGGATTTCAACTTTGGACATTTAGCTAATACGTGAAATATAATTAGGCTGTAATGGAAGGTAGCAGTGATTGCGATTGAAATGTTTCTTTAGTTTATTTGCAAGATTCTAGGGTACGAAGAAATAATTTTATTTTTAAATATGCTATCTTTAAAGGTTTAGAGAACTTTTTCGAATAAATTATGAGAAGCTAGGAACAAAAATGAAACGACTGACAAAGAGTCAAACCACCCTTCGTTTAAATGGATTTGACAGCATAATTTGACCCTTTCTGGATGAGAGGCTAGGAATTAAATGACTGAAGATTTTAAGGTTTATATGTGTTTCTAGGATTTATGTGTTTCTGATATTCTCAATGTAATCTCCATTTTAATCTCTTTTCCTAAACACCGTAAATATATTCCAGTTCAGGAAAATCCGAAAACGAGAGATCTAACTCAACGCTGCAAAATCCGAAGGATCTTTCATTTAATAACTCGACCTATCTGAATCTTCTACTCTAGACACCAAGTACACCCATCACCCTCGATTCAAAGAAACCTCCCCAACGCTGTTCCACGCAAGATGTATCCCTCAATTTGCGATCACTCCATCTCAGTCCAAACCCTCCACCAAAACCCGAAGGAGCCGACTTGGAAACTTGGCAAAAGGAATCTTCGCACCTGACTGAAGGTTCGTTAAGCCCAGACCCGCGACTCGGGGCCCGTCCAGCCAAATAAACCAGAGTGAAAAAAGTTCACTCGGCTGATAAGTGAAAGAAGCGAGAGAGAAGAGAGAGAGAGAGAGAGAGAGGGGTCAGAGAAACGGCGTTTGGCTTCGACGTGCGCTAGATACACGATACGTCATTACACCTAGGTCCGCAACACCCGCGGCAACAGAGAGAGAGAAAGAGAGAGAGAATGACGGAGAGAACGAGAAAGAGCGGAGCGAACCCGAAGGGATAGAAGGAGAAGAGGCGAAGCACGCGGGGGTGGCTGGCTGGCTGGCTGGCTGGCACGGCTGAGCGACGGAGAGAGAGAGTTTGACAGATCTTCATAAAGGCACACACAACTGTGCCGCGGCGATAAGGGAATCGGGAGCAAGCATCTCGTATCCCTCTCTCGCGCCGCCGACCCCCGCGTTTCTCCACCCACGGTGGCGGGAGCCAACCCCCGGCAGTCCACCCTCAGCCACCCCCGGCGGGGGCTTCAAAGGGGAATGGGGAGGGGGCACAGAAGCACGGGCACTCAGTCAGTACGCTGCTATCATTTTTCCACACGAGTGGGCGGCGGCGTCGGTGGTTCCTGGGTGGTACTACCGCTTCTACTACTCTGCTCGTCGTGCTCTCGCTCTCCTCTTTCGCGCTGCTTCCACTCTCTCCAGCTTCCCTCTGTCTCTCTTTCTTTCGTCTCGCTTCCCTGCCGCTAGGACTCAGGACGTTTGTCGCTGCACCATCTTCCTCTCGCACGTCTCTCTCTCTCTCTCACGCTTTCTCTCTGTGGTTAGCGCAGGCAGGAAGGACGAAAGGGTTCTTCGAAGATCGGCAGTTATTCGGCGAATTCTCGCGAGGGTGTTTATAAGGCGCGTACGAGCGACAGAATCTTCGAGATAATGGGATTCGATTGACAAACGTGTAGAGTAGAATGCTTACGTGGGATCTGTCTTGTTTGAATTTTCAGCCGATCCCTTGCTGGTTGAATCCACTTATTTAAACCCGATCCTTTATTACACGAACCTCCAATTCGATACCTATTTGTTCCACGACCGGCTCTACTATGAACGAAAAATTATTGGTAGAATGGACTCCTATTGTATGAACTTCAACTATATAAATTATCCGTTCCACAATTAGATTTTATAAATCAAGTTCCACTATATCACTGAATCGTAGAGATGGATCACAGAACGCAATTCTCAATCAAAATTTGAAGCTCGCCTCGAACTCGAGCGTTCTTCGAAAACGAGCACCTTCATCACAGGCAAACTTTCAAGCCGATCCAATATCGAATGCTCTCAATACCAAGGTACAATCCCTTCCCTATCCCCGCGCGACGTGCAGGTTCGCACGCCGTGCGAAAGAAAACGATAGATCGTTCGCCGGCGAAATCAATTCCGCGCGTCTTCATTTTTCTATTTTCCGCCAGTTATATTTCGCTATTATTTTCATCGCGAGAAAGCCGCTGATAAATCGAACATCGTCGCCGTCGAGTCACCCTTCCCATCGGCCATCGCACACGCTCCTCTATGGCGTTACAAATCGCTCCGACTGTCTGGTCGGTGTTCTCTCTGCCGATGATCGAGCGCGCCTGCACCAGAAGGATTCCTGCTCTATGGTGATAAGAGACCGAGCGATTTCTTAAGGCGGATTCCCTTGAAACCTGGTGAAGAACGAGCCGCTGTCCTGTCCGGGGCTTTTTCCAGCCCCGGGCCACTTCTCATTTCCACCCGTGCCCGGCCACCCCCATTGTTTTTTTTTTCTTCTTGCCTTTTCTCCTTTTTTTTCAGTGCTCGTGACGTATCGATCGCGATCGTTGAACCGCCGGACGTGAAACCAGATTTTTGTTAATTGACGAGCTCGAACGGTACGAGTTTGTAAGTAACTTGTTAGTGTCGTTTGAAGAATGACCTTTTTTCTTTCTTTTATTTTCGTAAAAGGATTTGGCGAAATTTATTTATCACGTACTACAGTCACGAGTGATTCGACGATACTATTTGGTGGCTCACGAAAGTTTTGAAATTTCACTAAAACAGTAACATTTTTCTTGAAAATTCTCGTTCATGGAAGCAAGACGTACTCACTATCTCCTCGCAAGTAAAGCGTAATACGTATGAACGTGATAGCAGAAATTGATCGTGTCGCAGCGTTAACTTACCTAAAACAGAAAAGAGAAAAACTTGGATTAGTATTGCTTCAAACGCTGTATCAATAAAATTCAAACTGTTATGAATACCAAAAGCCACATAACATCCAACAAGAAACCGACACCACTTTCATTTTGCATTTTATTGTCCCAACTTCTAATCTAACCCTCGTACTAATAAAACGAACACAATTGTTTTAACCTCCATTGGCCAACATTGTACCTTCATCTCCATTCCGCGAAACCCGTGACGTCTAAATTACCCTCTAGCACGAGAAGACTCTTCAACCGCGATCATCTCCAAACACTCGACAATAATAACGGCTCGGTAATAATGCCGGCAACGAAATTGCTATAAACTGGGTCTAATTATCCAAGAAACGATTCCGAAAAGGACCACCCCGAACGGTGTGCCCGAGTAAAAAATCTTTGATAAATCACGGCGTCACTCCCCTGTCCCGGGTCGGGATAAGGAGGTACGAATAAGAAGAAAGCGAGGAGCCCGTGCTCAAAGTTCGTGGCGCGCACGTGACCCGCATCGTGCATTCGAGTCACGCGTCCTATCGGAAATTAGAGCCGCGTCAAGTCGAGCGAGCCGACTATCCGCCACCCCGTTCGCAATCCCCCCTCACGGCCGGACTCTAAAGTTACGGGGTGTTGTGGAACGACCGTCTTCATTGACGTCGGAAAGGGCGAACTTCCTCCGCGTACCCTTGGCCAATGGTTATACGATCCGGATCGCTTTTCTCCTGTCGCCGCGGCGGTTTGTCCGCCCTTCGAGAAATTACCCCGGTGTTAACTCACGAGCCGAGGGGATGCTTGTTCGATAGGCGTTGTAGCTAGGTTTGGAAATTATTAGGGACAAATATTTTTGTCGTTAATTTTTCATATTATTGTTCATTCGACGCGTTGTTAATAATGTATATATATATATTAGTAATGTAATCATTAATACATAATATAGTAATGTATATTATGTTATAATATGATTGTTATATGTAATATATATGCTAGTTGCCGCATTTGCGTATGCAAAACAACTGATTGGATCGTGTAGCTGCAAGTGGAAGATTTATTTCGCTGAATTATTATATAAAGAGTACTATAATATCATGGGTATTTACATATATTACGTGTTACATGTGTATTTTTAAATATCCGCAATAATGACGAGTAGAAGAGTATAGTTTCAGCTCTTCGAGGTAAAGAAACTCGAGGTTTTAGAAAGAAATTGAATGTAACTTGGGAGATGAAAAAACCCAACTACATGATGTGTACAATGAAAAGTTCCTAATATAATTCAGTTTGCAATCGTTACGTGATCGGTGACCACCACAACGTACAATTCCGCAACACCTCTTTACACGAGCTCGAAGCAAAGAATAGAAACCCATATCAGCAAAAGGAACAGTACCAAGAGCTAACCCTTTCAATCGTAACCAGCCTCCTCTGAAGCGACTAATTTTTGCTTACTCTTCCATAAACCGGCAGATAAATCGCTCGAGTACCCACCCCTCGGATCCAATTCCAATTATATATCCCCTCGGTCTTTTTACCACCACCACCCCCCCCCCCCGCCGCCCCTGGGTGGGCGAGAGAGCAAGAGTGGCCCCGCAGCAGGTACGACGAGAGGCAGGCTCGAACGCAAAGTAGTCCGATAATTCTAAAAACGGCGAACGGGCACGGTCGTAGGGGGCAGCGGAGGCAGGCGTGTGTCTCTCCGAGACGAAAGAAAAGAAGGAGGGCTAAGGGGGTTGCAGCGGGTTGTATACAGAGCCGGTGAGATCCGAGCTCGTCGTGGTCGTCGTCGAGACAGAAAAAGCTGCTGGCGTCGGCTGGATGGATTTCCAGCCGCGAATCGACAATAATTGTCTGAATCAGGCACGGTCGTCGAGCCGCCCCTTTTCCTCGCGCGTTCGCGCTCGCGCGACACGCCGCTCTGTTACACGAGGCCCCGTCGGCTGAAAAGAGGCGCGCGAGGGGGTGTCGGTCGGTTTCGAGCAGAACGAAAGACAAAGGAGTATCCCGTTCGTCGAATCGCACGCTCAGGCGTCGTCGGGCATGGCGTATCTACATCCCTCTGGCACTGCCCCTATTCAGAAACTCCCTTGCCACACGTTTTCTCTCTGTGGCGTGCCACTCGAGCCCGCAGGCCTTGCCTGACGATTATTGCCGATACATCCACTCGCCGCACCGCTATTTCTCCGCGTCTCGTCTTTCTCTTCCCACCCCCGCCACACGGAGAGCTTTTCACCCCCTCCCCGCGCTTCAAACATTCGCTTCAAGCTCCGCTACACCTCTCTCTGGCCGGAGAGATTAACTTGGCTCGCCAGTCGGTGTGCTTTCTCTCCCACCCAAGTGGATCCCTTCTCTCGGAGCGATCCGCAGGTCGTCACCGCTGTGTGTCTCCCTTCCCGCTGCACACCGTCACCCCGTTTCGATGGCGGCTGAAGAAGGGACACGCCGCGAGGTGAAAAACCACCGCGAATGATCGATCGCGCGAGGTGGAGACGAGAATTGTTTTCTGGAAAGGGGAAGATGAATCCGCGCCACGCTCACGTGTGTACGGGCGGTAGGTAGAGATCAGAAACCTGCGAAGAGATGACGAGGAACAGGATGGCTACGAGGGATGATGGATTCAACGTAGAGGAACGGAGGGTGCGGATTTTGTTTGGTTTTTAGATTACTACTATTTGACACTGTGTTTGAAGGAATGTGTAAAAATCAATTGGTTAGAGTTAAAGAATTAATCAATACTAGGGGGGGCAGGGAGGGGGGGTTGAAATCGTATTACGGTGAACCCTTCGGTGATTATTCTAGATGATACGATTTGTTTATGTATTAATCCTTTCGATCGTAAATTTACGTACTATGCATAAAAAAATGAGTCAGTATATAGTCACGAATTTCAAAATAATTCGAAAAATGTAATATTCATAATTGTCAACTTCTTTTGCATTTTACGTTATAGAGTTAATCAGTACGACTCAATCAGTGTAAATTATTCGATGTCCTGCAAGCGCACTTTCTTTGAAACAATTTAGTTATAATACCATAATTACAATATTATAATTATATTACAGTGATATTATGTGTTACAGTAAATTAAACTGTTTCGTGAAGAAATGGCACAAGGTTATTCTTAATGCTATAAAAATATACTTTCTTTGTCCAATCAACGAAACACCGATCATTATATTACAGTGACATATACTGTAACAAACTAAACTGTTTCACCAACAAAATGCATGGTCCAACTTGTTCCTAACGAGAAGTAACTTGTACAATTATATATTATAATTTTGTTTCTTTTCTTTCTACACCGACGCGTGTATAAATTAGATTTAAACAGCTCCCTCGGGGATTAAGATGACGGATGGAAATAGGAAAGCGAGCGAGCACAACAGAAGGAGAAACAGCGGGGTCAGGAAGGAGTAGCCATTACGGTAGCCACGGCGAGAAGGAGATTTACGATTTCACCAGGAAGGCTTTCCCTGCGTGGCGTGCACACGCCAGCTATCCGTTTTTGGTGGCACGCTCGATGCCCTTAAATGGTCTCACCCCGTGGTGCCTATCTGTATCGTGATACGCGAGACGCACACCCACGCACGACAGACCAAACAGCTTTGCGCGCTGTGATCGCGGCGCTCGCGGATGTTGCACTCAACCCGGCCTTAACGTCTCACGATTGTATTCAGATGCCCGAGTTTTTTCCACGCGTCCGCTCTCTGTTCCAGCGCGCTGCGTCCGACTCGAAAGAGAGAGAGAGAGAGAGAGAGAGAGAGAGAACACATCGCCGCGCGTTTCCTTGTCCCGTTTTTTGTCGCCGATGGAAATGACGGCTCGAACGGGACACCCCGAGGGAACAACCGATCGTGAGCTTCGTGTTCCTTTGCCGAGCGCGAGATCCAGCCTCGTTACTGTTTGTCGTGTACGTACGCTTGAAGATTTGAACGATAGATACGACGAGTTAGGAAATTCTTGAATTTTCGTTCGTTCATTATGGAAAATACGTGCTTTGACAAATAATTCGAAAGTTGAGATTTAGGCAAAAGTCTCTTGTTTCTACTTGCTATTTACTTGATACTTCGAGGAGGAGATATTTCGATACTTTAGATGTTTTATATATTATATTATCGGGTACGGTTTTATAATTTTAAAATTTGCTACAAAGTGCATGAAATTGGTAATTATCTACACCAAAGTACCATAATTTTCATTTAAATCTTCGTTTAATTATTACAAACACAGAAATTATTACAAAAATGTATGACGAGTATTTACATAGAATCCAGCATAGATTCTACGATATATTTTCCTATGGCAATTTACTTTATCCATTCTTTTTTTATTTCACATTCAAAGTACGTTAAACACTTCAGAATGCAATACGCAGGAATTGATCGAGACGGTAATCTAACTGACAGGATCTAATACAGTACAATCCAACAAATATTTCGTCGATGAAACATTTATAAGTAATCCAGAAGGAGATAGAACACTTGCTTCGAG
This sequence comes from Tetragonisca angustula, assembly GCA_036937485.2. Taxonomy (NCBI): domain Eukaryota; kingdom Metazoa; phylum Arthropoda; class Insecta; order Hymenoptera; family Apidae; genus Tetragonisca; species Tetragonisca angustula. The sequence goes on along the minus strand of JAWNGG020000017.1, from coordinate 1,369,355 downwards.
ATCAATTAGAATTTTCCACGAGCACGTGCAATTAGCCAAAGATTCAGATACGACAGGATAAACGCGAAACTTTCGATCGAAGGAAGATCTTCTCCCCATAGTAAAACGCGGCTCGATCGTCCCGCCAATTCCAGTCAGAACGATCGTCGATTAGAAACTCACCTTTCCGCAAGACACGCGCGCTGCAACTGCAGAAAATCATCGATAAACGCGGTGTTATCCCCGAAACAATTACACCTCTATCTTCCGTGGAACGAAACGCCAGCTCCGTCCACGGGGCTTTCGAATTATTAAATTTCCCCCGCGGGGCCGTCTCATCCACCGGTAAATCATTTCCTCGCATTAATATCGTCGCTGTTTCCGATACGAATCTGCAGAAAAGCCCACGAACGGGCACACGCCTGGAAACATCCTAGATTACGGATCTCTAGGCGGTGCTCTGCAGCCTCTGCTCTATCGGCCCCGTGGATTTCTCTCCGAGGCACGGCGAACGAAATCCATCGTCGATCGCCGCCTCGCCGAGCCGTCGATTCATCTCGATATGCAGCGACGGCTGCAGAGGGAGAGGTAGACAAGAGCGCGAGAAACAGAGATCTCATCTGGCAGTCGTGAAAGACGGAAACGGGGAAGTGTTGGGATTGAAAGAAAGACCAACGAACCTCGGGTACTGGGTGTTCCGTTTGAACCGATCTATCGGGAATATCGGAGCAACTGTTTCGGATTTTTAATTTTTTTTTTTTATGGAGAATGTTTCTTTCTTCTTTTTCTGTCGTATGAAAGCAAGATGTTCAAACGATGTCTTTTAGAGTTCCGAAACGTCAGGAATGAGAGAAATAATTAAAATATAACTGGGCAACGTGTTCACATATGTACGTACGCTTCGGCTCGTGCTGCGACATATAAAAAAATTAAAGATCACCTTAATTTCGTGAAAAATATCGTAAACATAAAAAATTGTTGTACACTGTTGCGTTGGTCATAGTAAATCGTGCAACTTTGTTCTCTGCCTTTTTTCCCTTTTCGTTTACCATTCCCGAGAAAAATGCTGGACAAAAATAACGCGAATACCCTGTATACAACGTGATGGTTTAGATTTTGGAATTTTGATAGAGAGAAGAATTATATTTTTTAGAATATTAGTAAAGGAGAAAATTAAATTGAATTATTAGACTTTACTAGGAATATTAGATGTACGCTATATTTTATATCGTTCTGTATTATATATACGTATATATTAATCAAAAGTTTCGGTACCAATAGTGATTTCCTCTTTCAGAGTACTTTAATATATTGCGCATATGTAGGAAATGAATGTATCTGTCGTATAGCAAAAAGAAAAAAGAAACGAGAATTATAAACAGGAATTACAGCGAAATATTAAACAAAGTGCAAGTAAAAGTGTAAACACAATCTAGAATGTCAATTAAAAGAATTTAGCATAGATGTATAAGAATGTACAAAGAATATATAACATCAAAAACAGAATAGGTGAGAATCCTCCTGCAAAAAACACGGGACATTTTTCACCCCGCGTTTTTCATGCATCGATATTCAAAAGTTAAAACTGTAGTCAAGGTATTGACAATATCCCGACGTTTCAAGACACCCCGTACAGCTCAGCGAGATTAGCGCTAGATCGCGAGATAAATCTGGCGTAGGAGTCGAGACAAGGCGAGATTTAGCCGGCGAAAGTTTTTCGTGTATGAACACTCAGGTTCGAATTATAATTTACAGTTAACCGACGGACCGGTCGATAACGCGAGGCCTCGTTCGTATTCATCGCGGAGTTCCCTTCGAGTGGCTTCGAAGCAAGTACGAGGACGATGACAAAGAGGAACGATCGGCTGGTGAATGGAGAAAGCTGAACGAGGAACTAGCGATCGCCAGATGGATCGGCCGATTTCGCGGATCACGATTTCCTCGAACGGCCCGGCGGGGCAACGATTTCGCGCGGCGGTGGCCCGTGAACGACTAAATCCCACCCTCGAAAAAACCCAGACGACTACGCTCGATCGTTAAATGGAGGGGAATCGTCGTTGTTTCCTACGAGGTATCGATGTTTCTGTACGTGTAAAGGGTACAACACTGTACGGTACGTGCCGTGTGGGAGGCCGGTTTTTGTTTTCACGGAAGATACGCTCGTTTGCAGCAAAACGAAAGGTCAGATCTGTGAGAGTTAATCCCTCGAACATAGAACCCAGCTGCCACCGACGAACGTGCGTGATTGTTTCGTTTCACCGGGCCCGATCGCCGGGGCTATTGATTCATGAGCGATTAGTCGCGAATAATGGATCTCCCGTTTTGCATAGCGTGTTCGAGCAACGACGGGTCGCGACACTCTTTACCTGTTATTGGCTCCTCCGACTTTATGGTCCTGGTAATTCGTCGCGTCGACGAAAAGTGTAACTCTTTATGAATTCTACGTTTACCACGCTTTATCTTTGGATGAATCTAGCACGTGATAATGATCATTAGATTTCATTAGAGTTCTCCTTTGACTGTGAGAAATTTCGCCGAGGGGATTTTTTCTTCTTTTTTTTTAAATTAGTAAGTCGTTGCGTTGTAGTCGATTTGTCAACAGAATGGAAAATGTGATTTGCTCCTAAAGAGAATTTAGTATGTACTCACTTTCTTTTTCTTTTTTATTGTTACACCCCGAGTGTTTCATAAGATTTGAAGTTCGCGGTGTATAACTGAGACGGTTTTAGTGCTAAACTCAGTAGCTTGGTAACAGCGTCCACGCCGTGATTTATAATGCGTGTATCGATGTTATCGCGATCAACTATAAACGGCTATCGAAGCGTGGTAAAGCTGGCACACGACATGCCGTTCTATTAAAAGAGACGAAAAAATAGATCGTTTTATCGGGTTACAATAAATTCCTCCCGAGCCATTCAAGAAAAACAAACACTAAACTTCTCCCTGGAGTATTCAAGATTAAGAAAAAGATTATCCAACGATTTCACCGAGTTGTAGTAAATTTTCTCGGATTCTTCGCGAAAAGTCTGTTTTCCGAGTTTCACGTTGCAAAATTCGGTTCGTTCGAATTTTCCAAAAAAAATACATACATACATATATATATATATATATATATATATATATATATATATATATCTGCGTAGGTACAGTGTTTCAGGTCGCTGGAACGCAGCTCGAGAATCTGACAGAAAAAGAAATTAAACGTCTTATCGTTCCACGCGGCCTAAATTGCCCCGGTCGTTCCGGGACAAAATGAAGAAGAGGACCGGACGAGTAGAGGAGGGATGGTTAAGGCAGACAAGAGAGAAGACACGAAATTAATCGGTCGCCGGAGAAAGAAGACTCACGATACCTCCGCGGAGATTCGTCCAATTTGTCATCCTTAGGAAGTTCGAAAGTATTTAAAAAGTTCGCCAGCGCCTCGGGGCCATGTCCTGCCCGTTTAATCGAGTCCTCCTTCGTTCCTTTCGACCTCGCCGGCTCCCCTCTTATCCGCCACTTCCAGCCGTCACCCGCCGCGTCACGCTTCTTAACGTTCGTTTAACTTCTCGTTCCTTCGTTTTTGTCCCCGTGTTGTAGCTTCCATATAAAAAGTCGCGGGGTCATTACTTTTAAGGAAATTGTAGCTCGAGGGATGACTGAGGAGACTCCGAGACTGTCCTCGTAATTGGAAGCAGCTTTCTTCTTATTTTTTGTGATACGGTATACATTTTTCTTTTTTTTTTTCTCTTATAAAACATTTTCGATATTTGATCTCTGAAACATTGGATCTAAAAGCGTTTGAAATAGTTAAATGTTACATTGTAATATTAATATATAGTAGAAGACATTTTTTAAAAAATAGATCAGTTTGGGTAATTATACGTATAAAAAATCGCGCAACCATTACTTTTAAGGAAATTGTAGTTCGAGGGACGATTGAAAAGACTTCAGATTGTTCTCGTAATTGGGAGAAATGAATTTTCCTTTCTTTTTCTCATTTTTTACTTTTTGTAACACGGTATAAGTTTCACCCTCTCTTTCTGTTATAAAATGTTTCCGATATTTGATCAAGAGCGTTTGGAATAGTATTTAATTCAAGTATTAAATTGAAATATTATCGATACGTAAAGGAAGACATATTTTTAAAAAAAATCAGTTCTGAGTAATTATAAATATATTCTGACGCTGAAAATATATTTCCGAGATCTACAAGTGAAAGGTATCAATTTCCAAAACTTGAATCTTGAACCTAAGTTACTCTAATAAAAAATAATACGATGGAACTTTTACGTCGATAAAGAGAAAAATTAATCTCACCAAGAACGCCCTCGCAATTTCAATAATTGGAGTATCGAACGTAGTTTAGCCTAAATCTGCCAATTTCGAAAGACGGAAGCGTGGCTGATCACAGCGAGTTCAAAGTTCAGGGGAACCTTCGTCGCGGCCCAATATAGTAACGCAACCTCACGAGTCTCCTCGACCTCGTCGGTTCAAGCCCAACCTCCCTCTACCCAATCATCGTAATCATCAATTTTCCCATAACATTTCCGTCGAAACAGCTCATTCAACTCACCCTTATCCGACGCTGTTATCAAACGAAAAACACCGAGAAGGCACAAAGACAACGATGGAACTTCGTCAACGAGCGGTAGATGCGAGATACCCGAGGCGTGGAATGAACTTCCCCGTCGCTTCATTTCGCGGATCATACTGATTTGAAAGTATACAAAGGCGCGAGAGGCGAGCCGCGCGTATCGCGGAATAACGTTTCCAGAAGACGAGGAACCTGCATGGCTACGGGGCGAGGGAGGGAAGGGTTGGAACGTGATTCGAACTTGGCGGAGAAATCCATTAGGACGAAGGGGGACGAAGAGGCAGAATGAGATTCATTAGGGGTGATAATAATTAAATGAACGTCTGGCTGAGTTCGGGCCGAAAAGCACCGGCGGCGAATCGACCGATGGATGCTTTTCGGTGGCCGGACCGAATTTTCTTTTCCCTCTTCTTCCTGCCGCATGGAACGTGTAAGAGCTTTCGTGGCTGGTCGACCGTGACGCATGTCGAACGGAAATTGAAGCACGAAATAAAGCTGCGAGCGTCGCATGCGTCAACGCCTCGCGAGTACCTGCGAGCGAGATAACCCGACGGGGTTTTTCTCATCTTTCGTTCTCGCGGGAAGCTGGAATTTTTGTGATATAAAAGGAAAGAGTTTATTCGGAGGAAGATTAATCCTTTCGACGGTTGGTTTGAAAATGACGAGAATATACCCATGGAAACGTACCCATGGCGAATATTATAAAAAGATTTTTTTCTATATGCACGGTTCGACGTGTTTCGAAATGTATGTGTGAAATGTTGTGAAAGATTTTTTACCATAGACAGTTATTTATATACAGGGTGTGTTCACGGAGTTTTTCTCGCAAACGGTACACGCTATGGAGAAATGAAGAAAGAAACTGGTCTTCGAGTCAAAGAAATTGTTTTCGAGTTCATACGGTTTTTTGAGAAAATTAAAGACGACGTTTAATTTTTTAAATGGAATGCTATATTTTTTTTTATATATTTTATATGAAAGCGAATACGAAGACGAATCTTCACACTTGCACAAGATTAGGAACGAAAGAAATATTTCTGCGTACCGGTATTTACAGTTCATGTGTAATACGACGTTTACTCACTGAAGTATCCTTTTGTTCTCTATCCAATACACTTTTGATCGATTCTATTAGTACATATGCATATAAATGTACACTCTTTGCGCGATAAGTTTAAATAAAATGAGAAATACATAATTGCCAATGTGTTATTGCGAGCTGAACGCAAAGTTGGACTTTCATAAATGAAAGATTTTTATTGCAAAAGAAATGTAATTAACATTTAAGAATTTTCATATGTGATCAACACGTTCACTGTTCCGTACATCATCTGTGATACATGATGTATTACGATCAATATTGGACGTATTTTATCTAACAAATATTATGAAGTAAAGCTAATATAAGTGTACGTTACAGTGCACGTGTTAACCACGTATGAAGTGATTTAAGTGTTTTGTTAATCATGTTTCTTTTTTAATAAGTTATACGTCTGACACAGTTGCAACACCGCTGCTATTTAAATAATTTGAGCAGATGTTACGATGTGATTTGCAATAAATTCTGTAAAGCTGTAAATTTTAAATAAACACGTTGCAATAGTGACACGCGCTAATTTCAAACAGACTGCGGTAATTGGATACCGGTGGAAAATTATGAAACGCGAGATTACGTTCCAAATATCTGTAACTGTATATATTATGCAATATAGAATGCTAACGAAGAAGATAAAAATTCTTTTTAAATAACATTAACTTGTAACTCTATTTACGTCGATTACTTACTGCGTAAGACTGACACCTGTATTCTTTTCAACAACGATTCAATTCTGAAACATTCTTTCTAAAATTTCCAACGCTTTCAGTGACCATGCATGTAACACGATTTATTACATATTCATATATCATTGTTAAATAATTTTATTGACACGATGATATGCGTTCTATTAAATAAGATTTTATCCTATCTTGTCTCTAAAGTATAAAAATTTACATTTACGTTAAAAATTTACGTGGATGTAAAAAACAAGTTGTAACATTTTAATTTCGTGCTTGTCCTGTTCGTCGATGAGTAAACTTCGTCATTAAGTAAAATAAACAGCAATATATATATATATATATATATATATATATATGTAATCCAATCGAATGCGCCAAAACAATGAACAAAAATGCTTATCTCCGGCCAAATCTTGCCAACGTCACTCTCTCAAAAGGGTTACCCATCTATAACCTTCCGGTTCTCAATGGCACCCATATCCGAAACAATCAAAGCTTACTCAACAACCGTAGCAACGGATCCAAAACACTCCCGGACAGCTCGGACGCAAGAGTACAAAAACGACCCTTCGCTAACTATCGTTCCACGGGAGATTAACCGTAGGTGTCGAACTGGAAAGAGGAATCCTTTGCTTAGCCAGGGTCCCAGCCAGGCGACAAGGGAGGACGACGGGCCACTCTTTTCTTTTTTTTTTTTTTTTTCTTTTTTTTCAAACCCTAGACGACCGGCAGACAATATAAATGTCGAGAGAGCGGTGGAGGGAGGAGTGGCAGCGAGGCGAGCGGCTGGCTTCGAGGGTTGATATCTGCTAGCGAGTTAATTCCGCCCCCAGGGTGTACGTGTGTATGTGACGGAGAGACACACGTACACAGAAAGGGGGAGGGTAGGGAGAAAAAAGAGGCAAAAAGGCAAAGAGAGAGAAAGAGAGAGAGCGAAAGGGGGGGAAGGAGAAGAGGAAGGGACGCGGAGACGAGCCGCACGGGCAAGATAACACATTTTGACGGTATAAAAATGAGTGTTTTTCCCTCCCCTATCTCCATGGAGATAGCGCACCTCTGGAGAGCGAAAGAGAGAAAAGGCAAGCGAGAGGAAGGAAAAGGAAGAGAGAGAGAGAGAGACCGCGAATTTTTGTCTATCCTATTCTCACTGTGTGGCGGCTTGTCAGAACGATGGTGTGTAGCCGGTTGAATCGGTCAAAGAGACTGCCAGATATCGGGGAATTCGCTTTTTGGAGCTGGTCCAAGGAACGTGGACCACCACCTCTCCTGCGTCTTCCTTCTACCCGAGTGTTTGCAGGAAGCACGCGTTCGAGGTCGGGATAGATGTTCGGAAAGTGAAAAGGAAAGGGCAAAGGTCGAGATACGGATAAAGCAGGGGGTAAACTTTTCGTTGATCTGGAGAAATCTTTTCGTAGAAATCCGTCGTTCTTCTGTGAAATCTCGATCCATCGTTGCGAAATTAATCCTCGGACGACACGTCGTTCTCGATACATACTATCCTGCGTTTCGTGCGTTAGTTTATTGTTCTATCGCGCTGTAGATAAAAAAACTTTACATTTTGCTCGTTCAAATGCAGAATTATGTTATCGTTGTTTTTTGCCTACTTACTATATTTAAATGAATGATTTCATTGTAGATAGAACACGCTATCGTCGGAGCACGTAATGGAATCGATAAACAATAATGATTCACGATAACATGGAATTTTAATGGCTCGCGTCATTTCAGTTCCCATCATTTGCCACGCTCGTGCAAAGTGCGCAACAGTTTCTACCACGTTGCGAAAATTAATTATAGTCTGGAAAGAAAAGAGCGAGCCATTAAAATTAGATACTCCGAGTGAGTTCGTAGCATCTTGGAGGATTCGAAATTGCCTCTTGTGAACTGATTTAACTTTGATGTGCTCGATGTAAAAAAAAGAAAAAAAAACAAACGAACGTTTTCTTCGTCACGTGCATACGGAATGAACTTCAAATTCATTCAATATTTCCAGCAAGAAGGACTTCATCTCCACTGGACCGAAATATCCCATCGAAATATCAATGCCAATTCCATTCCAGAAGGATTGTTTCTCACGGAATCGGGGCGAATCTTTCGGAGGAGATAAAACCATGCAGTTCCCAAGGAGGGCAATGGCAGATGATATCGTCCGGGCGAGATACCGATGCAGACCCCCTTCAACCCTTTCGCCCTGTCCGAGGTTCTTGCATTGTTTCTGCTATCGCAATAATAATACGCGGTGTCGACCGCTGTGCAACTTGTACAACAATGGACACCGGGGGCTGCGTGTTGTTCTGGGAATCGAGGGTTCAGGGAAAAACAGGGACCGCGAAAAAATCGCGAAACGAAAGGAGAATTAGAGAGAGGAGAGGAAATTTGGAAATTATTATCATTGTTACAACAATGAAAGCTAGACTGGCCAACTTCACTTACTTGCTCTTGATAGTATTCACTTTACTGTTTCTTTCTGTTTCTACTGGAGCAGAGGCTGGCAAACTTTGTGCCAAGAATTTACAAAATTTGACTTTCACCAGGTACAAATGAAACGAATTACGAATCTGTAAGTAAGAAGGTGGAAGAACCAAAAATGAATGTTGTAAATTTTCGACGAATCATTCAGAAAATTATTAAAGACAGCCAGAGTTAAGCTAAACTTCCGTCCTTCGGTAAATGTCTGAAACACGTTCGATTTCGAAATTGAAACGAGGAATGCGAGAGGGAAGTGAAAGATCGTTTGGAACGATTTCTACGATCGTTCCAGTGAACCCCTGGACTTTCCACGTGGACTATCGAACGCCGATCGTAAACATCGGCCGCGATTTGCATCGATGATCGTTCGCGGAGTTAACATTTCAAATACGAAATTATCTGCAATTCAACGCGCGGCGCTGAGAGCGAATGGTCGGAGCCCCACGGCTGGGGAATCACACGAAGGTGAGGAATCGTAACACACATGTAAAACTCGTATGGAAATGTTGGTGGATCGAATCGTTCTTAGAGAACGCCCGGTGGCTTTCCACCGCGCGCCACGGCCCAGGATACGTATTGACAGCCGTGTGCAACGAGCGATGGAACCAAACGTAACAGGCTGTCTCTTCTTCTGACGAATCGATGCACGCTCGATACAGATGTCTGGATATCGATTGCCAACTGTACGCCAACAGGGGGATATCTAGATTCTTCCTTCATCCGGTTCTATCCACCGTACACGTACATACGTAGTTTCTCTGTTACGCGTTTGCGTGAACGAGACCTGCTCGTTTTTCATTCTCTCGTTTCTCCACGTTCCGTTTAAAGAAAGAGAGGTCCTTGTCAATTTTCACTCTCCCCCACCAAAATTGACTCTGTACTTTAATTTTTACATCTGTTAAAAAAAAATATAAATATTGCAGGTCGTTGTTAAGTCATAACCCTACAGTTATGGTTGTTATATCTTTAGTTGCATTTAGTTATAACAGATGGCCTGTAGTGTGAAGAAATGCGTGAAAGAGAATGAAAGTATGAATGTGGTGGGAGAAGCGCGACGTGGCGTAAGGCGGTTTCCTTTTTAAAAAGGAGAGAGTCGAGCGAGTTGCAAAACAGAGTCGATTGAGTGAAAAGAATTGATTGAGTTGTTTGAAAAGTTTATTTGAATTATGACCGCGTATATTAGTTGTTAATCCGTGTTCATCGCCCTGTTTAATTATCTATTGTTTAATCACCAGCATTGTTATTAAATAAATATTATTTATATTTAATCTCAACAATATTTTGCACGTGGACTATAGACGCATTCGCAAAGGCAAAATTTAAAAAGAGAAAATTTTATTCAGAACGATAAAAAGGAGTTTTCGCTGCTAAATACTAGCGTGAGTCATAAGTTCGTTCATCTTTTTTATATATCTATCTATCAGTTCTTTCGTATTGATTTTCAAGACGAGAAATTATTCCAGTTTTGCATGGCACGATTCTGTAACTATTGAATTGTTTTATAGAGGTTAATTGATCATTTGGAGGTTCGTTCGGTGTTTTGTATATCGTAAGAATATAGAAAACTTTGAAATTAGTATGATAATAATTTTTATTATTCGCGGAAAATTTTATTATTAAAATTTTTAATTTTGAAATTAAAATTTACATTTTATCATAAAATTTTATTATAGCGTGAAAACTCCTTTTCTGCTGAGATGAGTGAAACGTTTCAACGGTTCAAGCGTTCAATTAAGACAACAGGGAAATGATAAGAAAAATGGCTGTGGGTGAGACTGGATTAAGTTGATCATTTAATTTTTGTAATTCTCACTCGTGTCAATTACAAATGTATCGAGGTGTAATTTGACGTTCGTTCATTCTTGATTTCACTTTAAGCTCGTAAATATGAATCTGCGAAATCGTTTATAATTGGAAAGGACAAGATTTAGATTGGATTCGAACGGTTTCATACACGGTGCATGTCGAAGGCAGTCACCGGACCGTCAAGGATTATCGGTCAGATATGTTAATTTCCACGACGAATGTTTCTCTTTTCTGTTTCTCATTGTTAAGAGCGTGTTACCGATTTCATTCACCGATGGCATATCCATTATTTCGACGATATCTTTCTCAATCATTCGAAAAAAAAAAACATTTCAACAACTGAACACATACAAAAAGAAGTTGCACATGCTTCTCCAAGCAAGAAGAAGAAAGCGTTGAAACGAACTAGAATTATCTCTCCTTGAAACATCAATTTTCAATGAAATTGCCAACGATATAACCGACCGGGCGATACCGCTTATCACGCAAAACGTTCTGAAGAAGTACGCTGATGGATATCTAGTAGTTCAGACGTAAATAACCGGGAAAGGACGGGTAATGGTCGGAAGAGAGAGCAAACAGATTAATAATTATCGACGTTAACCGCCAATTACCCGCATCGAGCTCGCTCGTTCCCACGCGAAATCCACCGTTTATGAAAATAAATGCGATTGAAGCGCGTCGAGCGGGGCTCGAGTGGTGGCGCCTCGTGATCGTCGATTAAACGGCGTTAAGAAAAACGAGAGGGGATGAACGACGAACAAACGAAAAACGACGGGAGGGGCAACTTTATACGTTCACTTGAAATCGTAACAACTTCCTCCGATTCTAAGAAGCGGCCGCGCGTGGTAGCTGCTTCTGTAACTCTCGCCGAAAGATTAGCTCCCGCGTGTTAACCATAAAGGCTTCATTTTACTATCGGAACATTCCCGGAATTCTCGGTAGCAAGATCCACGGAGTGATACGAGGGGGGGGAGCGGGGATTAATGGCCCCGCCATCGAACACGAGGAAACTGTGAAAAAGCTTCCGTCGAACACGACTTCCGGCCGAAGAACACGAAACGAAGATAATATTGATCATTCACGTCGCACTTATTCGTACATGTACGTGCCAAGTGCCAAAGGGACTCGGGATTCATTAAATTTTAAAATACCAAAGAATATTATTTACTTATACATACGCACGTGTGACAGAGATGAGGAATTCGAGAATGTATACTAACGAGGAAACGGAAGCGGAGAATGATGTAACATCATTAAACATTTAATCTTTCAATTCATTTTATAATTTCTTAATAAAATCTGTAGCCTGTCTATTATCATTAAATATTTATCTTTTAATTAGTTTTGCAATTTCTTAGTGAAATTTGATTGATAAATTTTATCGACGGCGATCGTTCGACGATTACCATTACAAGAACCTGTGGAAATCATTCGAAAAATCGTAATCTACACACTCGATTTTCGAGTGATTCGATCGGCAGCATAAATCACGCCTGCAAGTCTACAAAGTCGAAACTCGTCCATACAGCCAGTCGTACGCGCATTTTTACGTCGTACGTGTGCGAGGGACACACGAGACACGTTACACGTCCTATCCTGGTGGCGACTGAATTGCAGAAACGCGTTTCGCGGTATTCGTTCGTTATCGCGTTCGTGGCGCGCTAATAAAAGAAATGACATTGTAAGATCAACCACGCCGCGCAGCTGTCGAAAGCTTCGTGCCACTATCAGAATCCCTCGTAACTTTGCTCCGATCCTTCGTGCCTTTCGTTTTCTGTACCCTTCCTCCTCTCGTTCCTACTTCGTTTTCAGTTCGTATTAGAGGATGAAGACGTCGTCGCCGCGTGCGCCAGGTGTTCCTCCACTCAGCTTCTACAGTCGTCGTACTACCTACCTGGCTCTTAACTAGATGAACTGTAAAATTTTACACCGCGGTTCTGTCCCCCTCCCCCTCCCCCTCCCTCTGTATCTGGACCCGATCGACTTGTTTCCTTTTTGTTTACGCGCGCGATATCGATCCGGTTAAGGGAAACGAGTTATGGGAATTCGCGGTCGAATCGGTGTTCCTCGTCTTTGAAAGAAGATCGGATTCGAAGACAACGAGAACGAGGGGATTAGAATCCACGGAACGATGGACTTTTAATCGTTTGCCAATTTATAGAACGACGGAGCGTGTACTACGAGTGGTGTTTCGTAGTAGCGTTCTGTTTGACGATCTAGATCGGTATCTGGCCAAAAGACAGGCGCGCCGGTGCGGCTCGATTTTATAATCGTGCCAGCGCAGCGTGCCGTTCCGGTGATCGTTAACCTAAACGCGTTAACCTCACCCGCTGCGAGGAACTCGCCACGATTTTCAATGCAAATCTCTTCGAACAATTTGTCGAAAGAGAGAGGAGAATGCGGAATTTTTTTCGAGTCGAGCTGCACAACTGAACAGGCTGATTTATCGAAGGATTAAGATAAATTCGAGCCGGTTGCCAGCGAGGTTGATTAATTCTGTCTTTGAAAAAAATTTCTTCGCATCGAGGCGGATTATTGATGGCTACTTGAGAGGCTCTTTCTAATGGTGCAAATTTGTTACTTCGTGGTCAAACTGTTTGGCTTCTCGTTCGATTCTAAACTATCTTGTTGGTATCGAGAATGGTATAAGTTTCGATCTAGAATTTTTTGAATCATTTGTTTCTTAGAATCTACTCTTTCCACGAATAATATATATTTACCAATAATCTTATAAATGGACTTTCATGCATTTACGAGAAATTTATAGATAGAGACGTAACAAATATATGAAATGATCAAAACTTCCAGCGATATATTGTTACGTAAAATAATTTTAACACGCGTATTCGATTTTTGTAATCCGATGTGATTTTGCACAAAAATAACCTATAAATTGTTATTATTTTATTATATACGATGCATTAAACTCCACAACGTACCTATTATCTAACGTCCACAGCTTCGTCAACCTTCTTCCGAACAATTCTAACTGCGCTATAAAACACTTACCAATACGAAAACTCGCAACTCCACAAAAATCATCCCCTAAAACCACTCTCAGATCGATCTAAAGATCAAGATAAACGATTCTAGAAAAAAAAAAGAAAAAAAAAGAAGAAGAAGAAGAAGATGAAAAACCTTGGATCGTTCGAAGAAAACGAAACCATAGACGAGCGTGTATAGAGACGTAGAGTCGGGCGCGAGATTTTCGTGCGACGTTCCTGGTCTTGGTTGGCGGCCCTGCTGGGTGGGTACGTGAGATAGAATCAGTAGCTGGAGCTAGTTAGATGATAGCATCGCCGAGCCGCGAGCCGAGGCTACGCGAGGGTAGCGGGGATGTGAGCGAGATAGATAGAGAGACAGAGAGAGGCCGGGGGAGAGAGGGAGAGGCGAACGGAGAGCGCGATCGCTGATAAGAGCCACCGCGCAGCCGATAACGCTCCCTTATCTCCATCCAGTGGCGCCGCAACTCTCAAGGCTTTCCAGCCTCGACACCACTCGTATATATTCCTCTCTACTGTCTCTCTTTCTCTCCCTCCCTCCCTCTCTTTCCAGTTTCGTTTTCGCCAAATGTTCCGCGATCTTTTTATCCCCCTTCCCATTCATTCACCCTTTCGCCCTTTCACCCCTTCGCGCCATTCCATTTCCTTTCCGCTGGTTTCTGTTTTTCGGAAGCAATTATGCTCCCACTGTCCCTCCCCCCCCCTCACCCACCCACTTTCGATCGTATCGAGGTTCGGTAAGAATGAATTTTTTTTTTAGGGAGGTTAAGGTTTCCTTGATCGTCAATTACAATTGTAGCTTCGGTTAAAATTTCTCGTCTATCCACTCGCAAATATTTCGTTGATATATCGTCTGAAAATTGAGATAAACGCAGGATACGATGCACAACACTGATACTTCAAATCACTCGCTTCACGAAGAATTTCCAATGGATGTACACGGAATGTTAAATTGAAAAAAATGTTAATATGTAAATTATTATTAGGTTGAAAACAATTCTAATATTGAATACGCGTGCGATTAGTATTCGACAAGGCCGGCGTAATTTATGTACGTAATCGTGAATTTCCGGAGCTCCACACCTAGCAATATATATAATACGCGAACACATTTATTTCAATGTTTACCCGCAATATTCTCAAATTATACATTTTCTCACTGTTCACTTTCCCCGCAAGCATATCACCTCCCCCTTTAATTGAAACGCAGTCCCAACGACACGCCGTCGATTTTCGATCGTCGAGATTTCGGAGCGGACACGGATGAAAGAGTTTAATGGTCTGATATTTTCTTGATTGATCGGATCGACGAGCGGCCCCGACGAGGAAACGTATCCAGTTAGCTGAACGCTTTATGACCCAGCCCGATTACAATAAAGATAAACACGCTTTAATCAGCAGCGTGGAACGCGCTGTGGCAAGTGTGCGCGCGCTCGCGCTCGCGCGGAAAATACTGCTCGGAACCGACGTATCGAGCGAAGATCATCGATAGCCTCCCTGTGCGCCTGTGTGTTTTATCTGTGTGGAAAGATCACGAACCGTTTCCTTATCACCGAGCTCGCAGCGGCCCTCTGTCCGTGAATATTCAAGTCGACGCGCGGCGAACGCGGTTATTTCGACGCGGGCTTGTTTGTTCAACGCAACGGTATCGGCCGCCTTTATTTGCCCGCCTTGCACGCCGCCGGCCATCCTCTCTCTCTCTCTCTCTCTCTCTAAATAACACTTTATTCGCGCGGTGTAAATCGTTTCGCGTGGGGCGTGAAAAGAAGGCCGAGCCTCCGATCGATCGCCATCGGGGAAAGACGATCGGTTGCGTGCGGAATCTGCTCGCCGCGCGTCGACAATTTCGAGACAGGGGTGGAAGAGGTCAAAGAGATGATGGTTGGGAAGACAAGCTCGTATCGTGGAAGCTCGTACTGGCGGATAGATTTCTCCGTGCCCTCGTGTATCGTGCCCTGGGATTCGAATGGAAATTGCGTGCCTCGGACGACGGGGCGTAATAGAGAAACGCGGCGATTAATTGCTGGGGACTGGACAGACCAGTTGAAGATAGAGTCGGATAAGTAAATCAGCTTGGACAAGAAAAGACACGGCAACGGTTCACCGACTTCGCAAGTTCCGCGCGTGGGGAGCCGTGATAAAAGACATAATGCCCCTTCAAATCCTCACCTATCCCTCGCGTAATAAATCGACGTCGAGAAGTGGAAGTTTCGATTAACCAGCATCGAACTCTAAACAAAAAGAAGCACGAGTCTAATTCATTAGTCGCTGAGGCGATTTGTTAACCGACCAGTTATCTCCGGAGAGAGTCATCTCCAATGACTGTCTACTCGGCTCGATCCGGCCTACCACCCAGCTGCTACAGATGATCGAGATCTATCTAAAATATTTCTCAATTAACACATTGCGGACGTGGAGATGCGAATTCACGTCTTTCAGTTTTCAACCATGCGGACGGGGAACGCTTCTTTGTAGGGGACACAACTCAGGCGACGTTATATATAATTTATATTATAATATCATAAAATATAAAATTATATATTGTAATGTTACATAAATTTTCAAGAAGTAGGGAAATTGTTTCCCAAGATATCACACCAAAAAACGTTATTAGAGGTAGAATTTTCATTTTATTTAATAAAATACCACTAAAATGAAAAATAATTAATAATTATTAATGAAATAATACGCTTGTTAAATGCTATACATTCTCTTGAACCCTTTCAATCATACATTAAATAATTCAAAAAATACGAGAAAATACAGGCTATATGTTTGTCAGAGTATACCGTCCTCAATGTGTTAATATAAATATAAAATAAATAATGGTTGAAATCTAAAATACATAAAAAATATATAGTAACATTTAAGAATATTCTATCAATGTGAATTAAAGAAGTGCATTGCACAAAGTTTCCCTGTTGCTTCAAAAATGTGCGGGCCCTGGGAGCAGGTTGGCCGCGCCGCGGTACGCAATGTATTAAAAATCCCTAGCAAACTTCGCCGACTATATACACGAAGGCTACATCGATCGATCCACTCCGATTTTCCCCGATCTCCTTCGTTTTCTATTTTCTATTTTCTATTTTTTTTTTTTTTTTTTTTTTTTTTGTCATCGGTACAATTCGTCGCGATATACAGCGATGGCGCGGTGGACAATCTCCGATCAAAAACAGGGAATTCGCCGTGTATCGGGACATCTTCGATTATATCCCGGGTATCGGTATCCTAGGATCTCCAGTCTAGACGATCGATAACCACGTTCCAAACATTTTTATCTGTCAACGGTATCGGGGAGCGACCGGAGCTCGATAGATAGCGATGGTAAAAGGGGGTGGCGTGCAAGAGAAGAACAGAAAGAGAGAGAGAGAGAGAGAGAGAGAGAGGAGGGGGTGTGTGAGTAAAGAGAGGGCCATTCGAGAAATTGCGAGCGTCTCTGTAAAGGCAACGTTAGCACCGGCAACTCGCGCGACGTCGACTGACAGAGAAGAGAGGGGAAAGAGTGGTGGTGGTAGTGATGGAGGAGGAGGAGCGGGTGGTTGGAAGCGTTATCACAAGGATATCGAAGTGTGTATAAACTAGGACATAGTCAGCGCTCAGATAGGAAGGGTGGGCGAGGAAAAGGGGAGGAAGAAGTGGGAGGTTGGAGGTGGAGGAGAGATTCCCTGAACGATACCGGTATAGGATGCCAGATTCCCGAGGGAGATTAGATCCCAGCCGTGGATAGAGGCTACCTCGACTGCGTACAACTCACCCGTCTCTCTCTCTCTCTCTCTATTTATCTCCATCTCTCTTCCTCTATCACGCTTTTTCTCTCCGAGTCTCTCTCTTTCTGTCTACCTGAGCAAGCCAGATCCCCTTCTCGCTCGCTGGCTACTTCTCTTTCAGTTTTCTCTCCCTCTCTCCGTCCCTTTATCATTCACTCCTCTCTCTGTTTACCCCTACGTCTCACTCTCTCTCTCTTTCTCGCTCTCCGCAACAAATTGCCGAACGTCTCGCGAGCTGCGTCATTGTTCCCTCTTCTTTTGAAGGCTGAAGAAGATAAATAGATAGATAGAATTATTGTTCGCTCGGGCTTAGCTTCTCTCTGGCTGGCAGCGCCGGTGACGTAAATGAGAAGAAGCGGGGATACAAGCGAGAGATACGAGGAGCGTTCGCGTTCTGTTCGTTTAACGCGTTTAGGCGCGTTATTGAGAACTTTCCAGCGAACCGCCCCTCTTTCCACCTATCCTGCGTTTTCTCCGCCACCACACGCACATGTGCACCGTTTCGACGAGGTATCGACGGACACCGTGTCGCAAAACGGAACGAACGAACGAACGAACGATATACATGCATACTTCTCTTCGGTTCGTTCCCCCCGTGGCTTTCCCCTCGGCTTCTCTCGTTCGCGGAGGTAGAGAGGGGCAAATGATTCGTATTGCGACAGAGACTAGGCGGAGACGAGGAAGAGATGCCGAGAGATCGGAAAGGAACGAGTTTAGACAATGACTCGACGCTATCTGTTGATCGACTGCTTCTTCTTTGGTAAATAGTGGAAGATAACGGCGGACAATACTGTCTAGGTGAACGTAAAGATAAACGGTGAGTCACAGGGCCGCGAGATAAAAGTGTCCGTGCCTGGTACCGTGGATCCTTGCGTGTATTGTATTTTTTATCTTTTTTTGGGGGGGGGGTGGAAGGGGGTAGAAATTTGAAATCGTCTGCCAGCTTACAATCAGATTTTGATAATTTATGTGTAATTAATAAATTTATATATAGTCAGGTTCTGATAATTTATCCCGACGGTACACTATATGCATATATACATTTATACTCGCTACACTAATTTAATAGACAAAGTATTTGGCCATAATATTTGCAGAAATTTGGTCCTTCCAGCGCTTTAATTTTTAAGTTGTTTCGTTATTTATTCTATTACTTCCTATACAATACTTAACCCCCCTCCCCCTCCTGTTTTGATTTATATAACAATCTATCTTACAATATCTGCTATCTGCTGTCAGATTTATATAACACTATTTACAGCTGCAGTCTAAGCTCTAGAAATCCACAAAGACGAAATCCTTAAAGCTACACATATTCTAACGAGATTACCGTATACTCTGTGAAACATGTTATTATGTCAAACTCTCTTATCTCTTATAATTTTGCTACGAACTTTCGAGACAACCAGATAGAATTCTCCGAGAGATAAGGACAGAAAGAATCCAAAGGAGAGCGTTGGTAAAAGTTCTACCGAATTTAAAAGTGTTTCAAGTACCCATCTCGCCCATCGAAATGTATCAATGGAACGCGAATGAAAATGATGTGTATGCGAGCGAGTACTGTGATCTAGACCCGATATCGCGCCTAGATACTTATCCCTCGCCTGATACGACGCAGTGTTACAACTGACGAATAGAAGAGAAAAGAATGGAACAGGCCACGATGAAAGAGCGTGTTGTTAACGAGACGAAATGAAATAGATTAAGGTGATCGTGGTCGTGGATAACGTTGGTGAAAAAAAAAACCGGCGTCTGACCACACGAGAAGAACAAACGAATAAAGGAATGAATGCGTGGTGTGTTTCTATACGAAGCTTCTATAAGTCGCACAAATCAACTTCCCTTGGTTTTCAACATTTCAGAGAGAATTAAAATTAAAATTGAAAATTGTCAAAATCAGAATGTCACTTCGATAAATGAATTTCTACGCAAGTTTCAAGGTGTTTTAGTTGCACTGCGTTGAGAAAGCGAAACTAGCTCGTTTTCTATAAAAGTGAACACTTGGTCGCGTTATTGGAAGAAACTTTCAGAAAATGCGAGTTAATCAGTTTGAGGTTACAAGTGGCACAATTATAAGACCTAATTGAAGTCTTATCTTCAGTCGTAGTAACCTAATTGGAACAGTTATCAAAACAGTGTGTTAGTTGAAAGTGAAATATTATAACGATTATGCTGTCTAAAAAAACCGCGATGGCACTTAAAGTTAATCATTGATGTATATCCCTTATTTTCTATGGTAATTTTACCATCTTTTTATTAAACGCTCTACTCTCCTCGTGTGAAAGCCTCTGTTATTGCGAAAATTCCTCCATTTTAAACCCGACTTTCGCAATAAACGACAATACTCGTGGATAGAAAACTGAGTAGAAATTATTGAGCTTTATCTTTCTAGGATCAACTAGTTTTGTTGGAAATTTAACAGCTAAAAATCACACGACGTCGTACACGACGTCACATAATCGGCATCGACTCGTAATCTCGTAACTAGCTCGTAGTTGCTATACGTCCATTAAATTTAAAATAAAACAATTTGAATAAAATATTGATTTAATTTAAAATTTAATATGAAATAAAATATTAATTTAATTTAAAACTTAATTTGAAATCAAAAAAATCTTCTTTAATTTAAAATAAAAAAAATATATATTCCGTTGCAAATATATATTCTCTTAGATCGAAATGAAATTTCTACGGAGTTTCGGTCGATTTTTGCACAGTTCCTTTTACCAGTCACAGCGTATGCACGAGCGTTTCGCGCAGAAACGCGCGAGCGTAATACACGCGAAAGCAGGAAGAGGAAAAAAGAGGAGCGAGCGGGTGAACACACGCGTGTCCCTCGTGAACCCACGCACACGCGTGCACTCGTACACACGATCGAAATGGCGAGATAATCGCGCGGCACGTACTCTGCCTATCGCGTATGTATGTATATACGATTTTACAGATAACGCGCGTCCGCGTTCTGTTGATCGCCAGCCAAAAGACATCGACGTCGAAAATGATCAAAGAAATCTATACTCCAATCTCTTTTCGAGAAAATCCGACGACGAGAATTTTTCAATTGCAACGCAACGCGCGAGCAATCTGATTTATCGTTCGAAAGATCGATTCCTGGTTGAAAAAGCCACGCTCGCTCGATCGATAATCCTCGATCGAAGATTATCTTACCGAAGTATCCACGAGCTAAAGCGCAGTGTAATATCATCCCATCGTCGTTCTACTGCGCGAATATTTTCGCAGTGAAATTTGAAACGGCGGAGAAATTCTTGCCACCTCGCAGTTTACGGCCTCCATTGAAATTCAAGATTGTACGTACGTAGATATTTGATGTATATTCGATGTGCGAAGTAACGCAGCCTGTATCTAGAATCTAGTCAACGATGGTGGCTACAAATTGAAGTCGAGTATAATTCTTTTTCTTTGGGTGTGATCGTCGACTCGTGTTCCATATTCAACTTTGAACACGTTTGGACGGTATACATTCAATTTTGGAGCATGTCTTTTTTTTTTAGATTGGAGCACGTCATAGATTATACAGTCAATTATTTATAAGCTTGTCTAGAAAAAGTTACATTCTAACAATATTCTGCAATGAAATGACATAGCCGATCTTAAGCCGGACTTAAATCTGAACTTCTTTTTGTAAGGATAACTATCAATGACATAGACGAATCACGTCAAAAAATACGACATACTTGTGAAAAAGAGGAAAAATGGAAGGAGGACATGTAGAAAACTTCCTGTAATCAGAAGAAGGCAAAGTTTTCATCTTCAACCGAAACGAAAAAAATTATTTATAACTTTGAAACTATTAATTTTTCGACTTACATTTGTCAAGACTTTTTTCATGTATCGACGAGTACTATCTACCTAAATTACGAATCTTTTCCTCTATTCACCCTGTACGTTTATCCTACGCGAAAAACTTCTCAACTTGCAACAAAAAGAACATACTCCATCGTAATCTAAGTACAATAACTGCTCCAAAATTTAATTCAAAGCTAAGCTGGTCTAATCTCGAGTAGTTCGATCGACCGATAAAAACAATCAACGTGGATTCGCGATCAAACACGACTCCAATCTCCAATCGCAATTTACAACCTCGTTGAAATCAGAGTTGGGCATACTTTATTCAAACAACGAATAACGAATAACTTTATTTGTCAAATTTATTCGTAAATAACGAATAACGATTTTATTCGAAGAAAAATTATTCGTTATTTACGAATAACGATTTTATTAAAACAAAGATTATTCGAACATGACTTTATTCGTTATACGCAGTTCAATGATGAGTCAATGTAGCCATATACCAAACTGATTTCGAGGTTTCACAAGAACAACGACTTCACGGCCTCTTCTCTGCAGCCACAGTTGGCCACTGTTCGAATAAAATTTTATTCGAATAACGCCCAACACTGGCTGAAACAAGATTACAAGAGTAGCTCGAAACACGTTAATGCGCATACGATCTAAAACGATCAAAATCGTCGGACATTCTGGCGAAACGTGGCGAAACGTGGCGAAACGTGGTTCTCAATCAACGCGCCGTACGTCCTGTCGGCGAACGAAGCTTTGTAATCCTTTCAACGGGAGAGCAGAAAGCAAAAGAGAAAACAGAGCATCGAGGGAAAAGCTCGGGCGCGCGGGTAGATCGGCGAGCGATAGAGCTGGTGGACGAGAGGCAGAATGGTGAACGAGAGCCCAAGCGAATCGAGTCGGTTGATTTTCGGGATCTGGCCAGCGGGCGATACGTTTGCACGGCGGCGGCGGCGGCGGCGGTGGCGGGAGAGGGAAAGAATTGAGCACCGATGTAGGACACACACCGAACGTGTCACCGCGCGAGCTCTGACACAATGAGAATGACGAGGATACGGCGGAGCGTACGGTGACTTTATCTGACGCACTGACGCATCGTGACGAGCCATCCGCCGTACTCGATGCCATGAGTCACGTGGATCAGAGCGAGATGAACGTATCGCGACCGACGAGGATAGAGATCGTTATAAGAGAGACTGTAGAAAAGGGGAAGGGAAGAGATAGATATAGAGATACAGAGAGAGAGAGAAAGAGAGAGAGAGAGGGAACGAGGGAGAGATCGTTATCGACGCTTTCCTGTGTCCTGCCACGTTCTCAGAAGAGCATTCGAGCTGTATGAGGAAACGCCGTCCATGAATTATTCATAGCCATCGTCAAACGACTGCTAGCGCATCGCTTTATACCCGCGCGTTATACTCTCCGACTTCTTTGCCCGACGTCGAGGCTGCCCCCACGCGAACTTCAGAAAAATCCCGGACAACCCGTTACCGATACGTCTCCGTAGGAGAGGAGGGCTCTCGTTCGGCGACGATGAGCATCCAGCTTTCTCTGGTAAATTGTAACAGGATGGAGATTTATCTGGATTGCGATCGGACATCCTAGGTGTAGGATGAAACGTGCGTTCTTTACGAGTATGGGTTTTTGACGATTTTCGATCTCCATTGCCACGCGTCACATGACACCTCGATCTTGGTTAGTCGCTTGGATTGTTGCGGAAATCTAATTAGGAAATGATATATCAACAGGAACGAGGAACTGAGGTCAGGTATCAATATTTGACAGTGTCGAAGATTATGACGATTCGACTCCCGGTTATTAAGGTTCTCATTCCTTTCATAAAAGTACTTCACGCAACACTTTCACACGCAAGAAACCATACTCTGTCGATCCTCACCGTGAAGCTGATCGATTGTTAAAAATACGAATGACAACACAATCATATTATGCTGTTGAAGTATTCTCGAAAATTTGTCTCCTCTCATGATTACGGAATTACGTACTTCCAAACCTTTAGCAAGACAGCAACATCCGGACGAAATCAGCTAAATCACCTGTTAAACCTAACACCATTTCTTCGAGAGAGACGAAAAAAGAACGAAAGAATATCTAGCTGACCGTCGAGAATATCCCCGCGGCAGGAGTTTCTGTTTCCGAGAGATACACGGGGGCCGCTGCGCTTTCGACCATGTCAGAGGGCGAAGAAGAACGGAACGAAGAAGAGAAACGTGGTTAGAAAGAGAGAGAGAGAGAGAGCGAGAGAGGGAGAAGGAGGGAGGACGAGGACGTTGGTTATCTGGCGCACGTCAAAACGGCGCAAAGTTGTGCCGGTCGAGAGAGGCATATCTCGGTCGCAGCAGGTTGTACGCTGAGACTTGGTGGCACAGATACCGGCGCCTCAATGTCAGAAGATAGCAGTCTGAGACTCCGCGAGACCCGTCACGACGTGCCACAGGAATGACTACCGTGCGCCGAGCCTTGCACTGTGTACAACGTCGTTGCACCTCCGCGTCGTGCCTGCTGCTGCTCGTATATGGACATTTGTTGGGTCATCTTGGTAACCTCGATCCCGCCCCATCGACGACACCTCTACGGCCTCTCTCGCTTCCTACTGTGTCGCGGTTACTCAGTTCCTCCTTTGTCCCCTTGCCTTTAACCCCTTGCGCTGGCAACTGGTTCGCGGACCGTAACGAGTGACCGAACCGTATACAATAATTCGTCGCTTTCTTTTCCTTTCGAACTCGCCTGTACGATAACACTGGATAGAAATTATTAAGAAGTAACAAACGTATCGTTCGTTTTGCCCGGGTTACATTTAAATATACTTAAAACTGAGAAAATGGATTGCAATTTGGGGCAAAAAAATTCTCGAGGTGCGTGGCACGTCATTCCAGCGCAAGAGGTTAATATTTAAACCTTCTGAGGGGACATCGTACTAATCTAGCTAACAGCTAGATGGACTTCCCTTTTTTATAATTTGCTGATTATTATAACGAACGTGTTGCATAATACGACGCGATGCATAATAGTGTAATATCCGAACGCCTAGAGTGAAAGCTATAATAACGTATGAAGAACAAAAGAATTTCAGACGAAGAAATTTCTCAAGACAATCCCGAGTCAATTGAAGTTCCACAATTCACGTAATTCACATAAACTAGACTTCTTATTGCTTCTTACGAAAGTTTAAAAGATGACGGAGGGTATTATTTTTGCTATATTCACATTTTTACAGATAAATGGTGAATTTTCATGTACATGTTATTTTACGAATGTTACCGTTAAAACTTCCTTTAAAACTCAAAATTAAGTTCCAATGAAAATAATATCTTTTAACTCAAAATAACACCACTTGTGCTTCAACTGTCTTCTCGAAGTTCTACTAGCTTCTTCCCCTCAATAGGAAGTTAGATCAACAGTAGAATTTTAAATCAAATACAAATAGTGGCTTCAAGAGATTTCTTTTCCGTTTACTTGCTTCTTCGTTCAATCGATCGTGCGTAGGATTCGTTTTTATACAAATGGGTGTAGAGAATTTCTACAAATTTACATGAGATTAACACTATAAGGATCGGTGACGTTATTTTCATGTCACGTGATTTTTCAGCGTCGTGTCGGAAAGTATTAATATTATAAATATTATAATTGAAAATAAAGGTAACATTATTTCTTATTTATCTTGCAAATCACCCTTTTACGACAAATAAATTTACATGAGATTACACTGTAAGGATCGCTGACGTTATTGTCGTGTCATTTGATTTTCAGCGGTGAGTGACCGATGACGTCACGCGATTTCAGCGATTAGACACCAGTGACGTGATTGCGGCGTCGTGTGTGTTTTCAGTATGTGGTTGCAAATTACATGTTGATCGTACACTCAGGCAATGAAAATTCCAAAAGTTATTAAAAAAGTGGAATTAACGAATTTCACTTTGCAAAAGTTCGATTCTTTTCTAAACAAAAGTGAACATTTCCAAATATTGTAAATTCGCAACTTCCTTAACGAGAGACTTGTGATTGAACGAAATTTTTCAACGAACGCTGTTCAATCGTGACTGAACATTGATACGGCTGTGAAACACTGGACGGACTGTTCTCGTTAGAGAACGGCAAGCGGATTTTTTAAAGGAGCACGAAAATTCAACGCGGAGACAAAACGCATCTTTGTACTTTCGAGCGGGAGATAATGATTAAACAGAGGCGAGACAGTTTTAATCAGACGCCAGCTTGATCGCCCGGGGATTAAACTATTTACGAGACGACCTTTGTACGTTCGCGTGCGTCACCGTAATCGCTAAACATCCCACGACGATCATATCGCTTTCGGTGTGTAGGAAGATTCTCTTCCAGATTATCCTTGAGATTCGAAACGATTCCTTTGACTGTTCATATCGTTTCAACATCGACTGCGATTACTATCGAACCGCGTATTTTATTCTTAAATGTGTTTCGTAACGTTTTCTTCTTTTTTTTTTTTCGAATCTAACCTCGTAAAATCACTCTAATATCGTGATTATTCGCGACGATAAATGATGAGATTTCAACACTTCTCGAGTTTGATCCAGAATACAAATCCAGATCCATTTTTGAACAATTCCTTCAGTTTCATCGCGCGAGAATTAATGTTCAATTTTCAAAAGACAAATGAGTTGTCGAGAAGTAAATTTATTCCTTGCAAGGAGACAATATAAATAATAAAATTTTTCAATCGTAAGAGAATTTCTTTCAATGTACGAAAGAATGTCTCCTCTCAAATTCCTCTAACAATTTTCTATATTATAATATTTAAACCCGAAAACTTGGTCGACTATTCTAAAATACAAATTTTTTTTATTTGCAAAGTAGTGTGTACACAGCCCCTTTATCACGTTTAATTATTTCCGGCAATTCGTGTCGGATAAATGTCGATTTGTTCGTCAATCATTATACTTTTTACTATTTAATTTTCCTGTAATAAATTTTGTTTCTTACCTTAGTAACCAATACCTCTCCAAATCATTATATCGCCATCTCCCATGGGTCGACGACTCAGAAGTTGCTATTTTCGTAGATCACTCTTCGCTATTTCTTATTTATAAAAACATATTTCTCTGCAAACTGCAAATGGCACAGCTCTTGTTCTACCAAGGTTTTCATTGCAATTCTCGTCGTTGGGGATGTTCACAATTCTTTAAAAGACGTCGAATATTTCTAACATTTGTCGTAACTCTAGCTTTTTCTGCAAGTTTTTGCATTTATCTCGTTGTCAAGCTTGACACTTGACGGTATACATATTAAAGCACTTTTATCCCAAGTTGTTAGACACTATGGTTGTCCGTAACTTTCTTTTTTTCTATAATTATGACGGTCTTACAGTAAATTCATTATCACTTTACGACTTCTGTTAACTGTTTTGGCTACTTTTCTCATAGAATAATATTCTTCGTTCAATTTCAATGTCGTGGGTACTTCAGCTAGATTTAACTTTCTTTCGCGGCCCATTTTTGCAAATATTAATGCGCACTTAACTGACTGTCTCGTACAAATATTACGCTTCTGATAGCTACTATACGACTGAGGTGTGCTCATGTTCGAGCCTGTCTCGAGGCTACGGGCAGTATTTATATTTTCGAGAAATTCCGTGTCTCGGTAATAACTCGACATAATACACAACATAATCCATGCCCAAGGATATTGACTGTAACAATTTACGCATTCACTACAAGATGATACATAACATCTTGAGGCGCACATACGAATATCTAACGTGATAATTGATGATATTATAATACGAAGATTATAATACGATTGTACGCTATTTGTATCATCGAATTTCTTTTCCTTTTTAACTCTTTAAATATCTACGAATATCTAACGTGATAATTGACGATACCACGAAAATTATAATACGATTATACGCTATTTGTATCATCGAATTTTTTTTTTCTTTTTAACTCTTTAAGTATTTACGAATACCTAACGTAATAATTGACAATATTATAATATGAAAATTGTAATACGATTATACGCCGTTTGTATAACCGAATTTTTTTTTCTTTTTAACCCTTCAAGTATTTACGAATATCTAATGTGATAACTGACGATTCAACGAAAATTATAATACGATTATGCGTTATTCGTATTATCGAATTTTTTTTTCCTTTTAACTCTTCAAATATTTACGAATACCTAATGTGATAATTAACGATGCTACGAAAATTGTAATACAACCCTGTTTGCTTGCCACGTTCCAAGTAAGTTATCCCACCTACTAAAAAGAGTGACACTTACTAATTTAAGATTATCCTGCCAAAAGTTATCGCAGCTATTCCTGCCTTTGCTCTTCGTCATTCTTCACTGCTTACACTCATCGAAAATTCGTATAATTTCTATATCAGATCTCGAACTGTCGAAACAGCGTAACAACGTAAGCAGCAGATGAAAAAACAACGGACAGATGTTGGCTAGGCAGCGCGCCGATGCCCGAGCAAGAGTAGAGAAGACGATTAAGCGAAAAGTGGTCCAGACGAGTCCATAGATATTCTGATATAACTCGGCATGGAATTCGGAGGCCGAGGCGAGGAAGAAGAAAAAGAAGAAGAAGAAGAAGAAAGACCGACGCGGAGCACACGGACGGCGAGCTCCGAGACGGACGAGTGTCAAAACAGTTGGACTCGAAGCTCGTGTTCGAGGGCCATCGTAGCGAGCCACGATGACTTCGGTCGATCTCTGTCGACAGGCCCCAGGCTCGATCGTAAACAAGTTTCTTTGTCTACGTGGCGATTGAATAAAGATTCTCGCGCTACCTGAAAAAAAGTAGCTAATCGCGATTCCCTTCCTCTGCTGTTACAAAATCTTTTAATGGAGGCCCGAATAGAACGTTGTTTGGCGATAATTTTTTTTATCGCGATGGCCGAGAGTAGCTCGACTGCCCGATCCATTTTGTTCTCGAACGAATGCCACGTGTATGCTGCATATTCGATCGGGAACAAAAAAAAAAAAAAAAAAAAAAAAAAGAAAAAATTCAGCTTTTCGGTTCATTCTATTCGTTACTCAATTTCATAGATATAAATTCGAGTTGAAACCGATGACACTGCCCGGTAGATCCGATATCAAAAAGCCGAACTGCAAACGGTGGAATAATATGATGCTTGCGAATTATTGCTGAACGATCGAAAAAAAAAAAAAAGAAAAAAAGAAAAAAGAACATTGCGATACGCATATGATGCGCTTTATCGCGTTCGTGACGAAGAGAGTTTGCGCATTCGTACGTATAAATTCTGGAAAAATTCCGTCAATTTTTTTTCTCCGCAAACTCCAAAAAAATGGAATTTGGAATAATGCTACTCGTTCTACAACCTCTGGTCATCGAATTAGGAGAATTTCTCTAATTAAACTTAGATTATTATTGAATATCACTAAATATGTTAACGCATATATTAATTTGTCACAATGTATTTTTAAGAATATCTGATATAAAAAGAAATACCTCAAATAAAAGAGGTTTGAAAAGGTTTGGAAACATTTTAAATAATATATATTATTTTATACTAATGTATATTATATTATATCATTATTTTACATAATAAACTTTTTATTAACTAATAAACTTTTCCCTCGAAATTTACTTGCGCCATTCGATTTTACCAAATAAAGAAACACCACTGGAAATTATTCCAATTCGATGACCAAGCGCTGCGCTCGAAACTTCTACCACTCCAGCAACATAAAAATCATTTGGAATTTCCGCCAATTCGATGAACTGACCACAGAGGACTCTCAATAAAATCATTCGGGATTTCAGGAACTCCATAAAATCCATTTCGTTCGATCTTCCACTCGCTCCTCGAGGATCGTTTACTCCTCAATTCGATGAACTCGGCCGAAGATCAAAAACGTTGTAACCGAGAGGACCTGGACAGGATTTGGCGATACAAGTCTCGCAATATCCATCGAATCGTCGATAGGGGACTATCGAACTTCCCTCCTCTCTCCCTCAGACGATCAGCACCGATCAGCCACTTAATCGACGGTAATGCAGCCGCCGAACGACGTCTGAATTTGCATATGGTGGCGTAGCCAACGATCTCGCGCGGACGTTATTATGCAAATGGAGGAGGGGGGGTACGAAGTTTCGTACGCGGAGAAACGGTGGCAAATATCGAGAGAGATCCGATGAAAAATCCGTGCTCCGCTCGAATGATCGAACGTTGCTGCGCGAGCAGGTGACACCTACGCGTCTCGCGAGCGGAAAATCGTCGGCTACGATTCTATCTTTGCGCAAGCTTCGAACTCGTGAGCGCGCACAGACGAGATCGAGTGAAATTGTGCAACCTCAAGTGCAAAGCCTAGGCGATATGCATGTATTTTAGAATCAGTTTGCAGAGAAACCGGGCAAGTTTCTCACGATATTTACATACTTTGATACCTTGAGGTTTTATAAAGAGTCTAGATTATGGAGAACGTAAAGACGAAAAAAATATTGAACCGAGTCCCGGGTAATTTCTTTTTCTACCCTCAATATGTATATATATATATAAAAAAAAAAAAATAAATTTGCTACGTAATATACATACGTCTAAATGAATTGAAAAAAATTGCAAATTAAATGTCGCAACGAGTTAATCCTGCTTTTCGTTCTCTAAATTATTTTCCATGCAATTTGACACACACATGTTTATAGGTATAATTGAGAAACACGTGTATATTTTATGTTCTATTTATATAGAAATATAGTATATATATTCTATATATATAGAATTACATTCTATTTAATATATAAATAAAATGGAAGTTTTCAATCCCCATTTCTGCATTAATTATTTAAAATCACTTTCGCAATCTAAAATGAAACGAGGCATAGATCAAGGAGATAAAAAACACCACCGATTCGTATTAAGAAACAGCCGAACCCAAACGGGTTAAGTGT
The DNA here is from genome assembly GCA_036937485.2 of Tetragonisca angustula. NCBI lineage: Eukaryota > Metazoa > Arthropoda > Insecta > Hymenoptera > Apidae > Tetragonisca > Tetragonisca angustula. The sequence goes on along the minus strand of JAWNGG020000017.1, from coordinate 1,339,247 downwards.
CTAAGCACCACGCTCGTGGATGATCATCGCTCTCTATTCCCACCCATCGACCGTTTCTCATTGGTCGTTCCTCATCGATCAACGAGATACCAATTTCTTTTTCCTACTCTGTAATAATCAGATAATCAGACGGTGAATCATCCTCTCGCGCGAGTCTGCCGGACTCCCTTTCCTCTGTTCTGCCGGGATCGATCGTTAATTAAATCGTTCTGGATCGGGACCTGGAACGAGACCGTGAAATTTCGCGTGCCCCGACACGATGCGTCACACGAGGCCAATTCCGTCGCGGCCGGTTGTAATCCCGCCTTAATGTAATATTAAAAACGTTTCAGCGTCGACTGGTCGCCGCGCCGTGCCGGCCTTTATCAGTCATTTCCATTTCTTGATAACTGTTCCTGCTTATCGGGCTTCGTGCGGGCACCCGTTCCACCCCTCCACCATCCACTCTCTCTCTCCTTTTTTCTGTTACTTCCACATCCGCGCCTTTTGTCTCTCTCAGCGTCTTTCTCTTGAACTCACACACACATTCTCCCTCTTTTTCTTTTTCTTTCGTTCCTCACGACTGTTTTTCCTTTTCTGCGCGATGTTTCCGTTAGTCATTCTTTCGAGTTTCGCGTATTTTTTTTTTTTTTTTTTTTTAACTTCGTCCCTTTTCATTCTTTCAGCCCCTCTCATCGGTCGTGAGGATCCGAGACGAACGTGTTTCTGTTTCTCCTTTTCGTCCGTTTCCGTCTTTGTCCCGGCCCCGGCTTCCTCTATCCGGTAATAACTTCGGCTATCGCCTTCATCGATCTCCCTATCACTGTTTTATCTGCCGGCGTGCAATGGCGTCGCCGTTCGTGGACTATCTGCCGGTTCGTTTCCTGTCGGCTTAGTGGCTCGTCGTGAAAGAGGGAGAAAGAGGAAAAGGAAAGGAAGAATCGGGCGCAACCCTTCCCCCACTCACCCCCTCCGGGGAAATTATTCGAATCGAGTGACAGAGGGAAAGAAGGGCGGAGGGGGGAGGGGCAAAGAGGGAGAGACGCATGACCGTCAGCGCGCGAGCTTTTTTTCTTTCCTTTTTATCGGGCCGAGTTATCTGCGACCGTTGGAGGAATTTATGATAGCGCACCGAGCCTGATCCCGCGATATCGCTTATTATGGCAATGCTAATTCTCCGCCGCGTTTCGCCACGCGTTGAAAAATTTACCGGCGACACTTCGACCACTCGACACTTTGCCGCGCGGCTCCGAAATCACTGGGTGCTGGCACTTTTCAGAGGGAATTAGACTCGCGTTTACTCACGTGGAGATGAATTATGCTATTCCAAATTTCGTAAAACGTTGATACTCATCGTGCGAATGCGTGTGAAACTTATTCTTAAGATACAAACGTGAGTTTCGTGTATTCTCAAAGTAATAACAACCTTTGACAAAATTCTGTCTAAGTTGACTGAACACATGGAATTTGTTGTTTCACTTGTGAAATGGAATATTTAATCTTTCTGAAATATTTCATTCATAATTTTCTTGTCGATGATACTCGTCTTAATCGTCGTTCGATTTATATTAAAATTGCAATAAAATGAAATGAAATTCAAGTATACAAAATTTATATTATAGAATAGTAATATACATATTTACAGGTTATTTTAAAATATATAAAAAATATATATTATATATATCATATATATTGTGTAAATATTATATATTATATAAATATATATTATACAAAATCCAGATTATAGAACAATAATGTACACATTACAAAATTAAAAATGACTATTATCAACATCTTCTCGTCTCTTTCATTTTTATTCATTTCTTTCATCCTTTTCATTATTAGATTGGTACGCAAAATCATTAAATCCCAAGCACTTGTTACGGAAAAGAAACATCGGTAGCTTCAAAGTAACACGCAACTATGTTTCACATACAATCGCCAAGTATAAATAGATTACGCGGTATTCGTACGAACGATTCCCTTCTAACCCTCTAGCAACTCCTATCGCTGCCCTTTAATACCCCTAAATCGTGTCAGGTCTACAAAAAAACATTGTCCAAACGTTATCCATGTATAATTACGCTTTTACATTAAACAAACGAGAAGGACTAATAAAAATATCAAAGGATTCTATTTTTATTCACTCACTGACTAAAATGAAGCATCAATTAGGTGAATGGCTGCGTCAAATTCATAAAATGTGCTAATTAAATAACAAAAATTATTAAAGACATCAGAAATTGAATTTTTATTGTTACATTGATTATTTGTAACCAGATCGTGGATTCTTATACGTTTATAAATATAAAATTACACGTGAAAGAAACAGGTATAGTACTTTTTATAATATTTGTAACACGTATTTCTTTACTTGTACTTTCAAAGTTGCGAGTTTACTCATAACAATTATCATCCCCTCCCTCTCTCTTTCTCTCTCTCTCTCTCCAGCAAGAGAAAACAAAATTCTACCAAACGCACGTGAAATCCGTGAAATAAGTGGCGACGCAACTGCACCAGCGAAACGACCGAAGCTAAATAAAGACAGCAGAGAGACGTTCCATCATCTTTGCAAGAGAGAACATCCCCCTCCCGATCTATTTCCCAAATTGTAGTATCAATAGAAAGGCTCTGGCGTCCACCAGATAAATAGCCAGCTATCTTTAGTCCGACGGACGAATCGAACAGAGACGAAGGGAAAAAGAGAGAATCTGCGGCGAACGCAGAGCGTCGATCCGATAAGTCGAACGGGGACGAGGATATGGCTAATCTTTCGGCGATCTTTCGCGAATCAGCCAAGTATCTGTGAGAGCGCGAGCGCGCTCGCTCGCTCCGGCTGCCTCTCGTTCGAGGTTATGCTGATAAAGCTCGGCTACATTATTCAGCAGAGACAAGAGAAAGAGAGAGAGAGAGAGAGAGAACGTGTACGCAACGAAGCTTCTCCAGCGATTGGGGAGTCACGCGAAAGTCACCGCGTGAATTCCATTTCCCCGTGCTTTTACTTCGCATTGACGTTTCGTTCTTTACGGTGCAATTTGGATAGTCTTCTTTTTCAGAGAGAGGAATTTTTATTGTGTTGGAAGTTAGGAAGTAGATTGACTGTGTAAAAATAATTTTCGAATTTTGAAGCGTGCCAGAAATTCAATATTTCTTTATGTATCATGTGATACAATGACTCGCGAAAATATTTGAATGAATAATTATCATAAATAGTATATTTAGAATTAATAGTATTTAATTGTATATAATAGTATATTTAGAATTAATAATATTTAAATGTTATTGAAACTTATTATACAAAAAGAACATTTATGGATAGATTTATATTAAGCGTGTAGTAGAAAACATTTTGATAGTGACAAGACACGACTTGATCATGAATAGCAAAGTTTTACCAAGATAAACGTTTATTTTGGAGATAGATTTCGTAGGGATCGTGGACCTATTAGTTGTCTCAAATATACGAGTAAATACAACTAGATGATCACACTGCATATGTTAATATGAACAACAGAATGTTCAAGCATTTCTCCTATTCCATTTGTTTCAAAATTTCCACCACAAATCGAGTTGATAAATTAGTCAAGTTAATAAATTTACCGGTGCTTATACTTTATTGCAAACAAGAATTAATTAAATTAGATCTGAATTAAATTCACGTCAAACTTACGTGCCAATAAGTAATAATTTTCGACCCGTCGTGTTCAATCAAGTTTTCCTACCATTTCGTTTCAAGTTATCGGAAAAGTCAGTTTGCTCTTTATTAAAAAAGAAAAAAGAAAAAAGGAAATCCTATAGGAAATTTCGTGTCGGTTAGTGCACGTTGCACGATCATCCGAGACGAAACGATACATTAATTGAATAGCAACACAACGAACAGCCCTCGAAGAAAAAAACGAGGCATCGAGCCAACCACTCGCAACCAATTACCAACTAAATCGCCTTCCCTTCGATATCAATTTATTAACTTACTGTTTCTTAACGTTAAACTACACAACCGTGTATGATAATTGATACTATTCATCGTAAATCTAAACTATTAGAGCGATGGCGAACCAAGCTTTCGAGATGTCTGAAAACTCAGCCATAGTTGAGGAAATATTATAGAAAAACACTAATGACTACATACGTCACTTAAAAATCATCTACGAGCAAACTTCATAAGTTAAAGTCAAATTTTTCAGCTCTCGAATAATAACTCTACCCTACCGTAGAAATCGTTCAATTTAAACTCTTAGCTGTAGTGTCCTTTTTAAAAACGTATCTACATTGTGTCGCTAGAACGACGCGATGATGATTATACTGGTCAAACGCAGAGTATGTGCAGCTACCATGAAATTGAATTAAATTGTAAGGTAACGATACTAGTTTTTTTTAAAATTTAATTAATATTAATTAATAATAATTAATTAAAACATTTAGAAATAGTCAAGTTTAGTCTCAAAATATTCTGAAATGTCAAAAGATTCACAAACATTTTCCACAGTTTTATTTTCCACCGAAAATTTAATCTCACTAACAAATTTTCTCGCACGACGAGTATACTCGTCATTACACGATTCTTCACGACACGAGCACGCTGATTATTCACAACCAAGAGGTTAATTAAAAGCCTGCCCGCTGAGATCCTCTTAGAAAACACGACGAAATCTTCCGAGCTTTGAATATTCAAAACGTACATTGAATGTGTCTACCTCGAGCGAAAAAGAAGAAGGGGGAGAAAAAAACAAAGAAAACTCTGTTATTAATCAATTACTCATAACCGTTCTGCCGTCCAATTAATCCACGCTCATCTACATTGTACTTAAATAACCTCGTAAACCATGCTCGCGGGTAAGCAGAACAAGAAGAGGCGTCATCTTTATAGTCGATCTCAGGGGAAAGCAGCGGCCGCTGCTCCTGGAACAGTCTCACGCGCGTGCGCCGTCGATCATCGTATTCCACGCGCGCTCCTTTTATTCTCTCTCTCTCTCTCTTTCTCTCTCCTTGCCCGCGCGTATTTCAATTAACGCGCGCATACGCGATGAAGCCACGAGGAGCCCTCTAATTTTCCGACGTTTATCTCAACGCCAGGCCGTTCCGGGATTGATTTACGACCCAGGCCCGATTAAATCGATCGGGGATCGTTGTCGAAAATCGATCGCGACGTCACGCGAATCGGGTGTACGTACAGGCTTCTCTCCCCGCGGATTTACATAACGATATTATTAGTAACAGCCGGTCTTCCAGGCATAAATGAACGAAGATACGACGTCTCGCGCATATAGATATGCATATACGTGTGTTGCACGTAAGTACGCCGCGCGTATCGTAACTATAGCATCAGCTAAAAAGTTTCGATCCTTATACGCCGCGGCCGATGCGATAAGGGACGAAGTTTCTTGATAGGTAAGAGCTGAAACAGCGTTTGAAATTGTATCGAGATACAATGTTTTCCTGGCGGAGGATATAGGTTATATGGGAGAAGAGGGAAGCGATAGGTAGAATTAATTTGCTCTTGTTTCATACATATATAACTATAAAATTAGCATACTTATGCTGCGGAATATTTGCAGATTCCTTTTCAAAAAATTCCGCGGCAGAGAGATTGTCATTATCCAGAAGATTGTGATGGAATTTAATTTCAGGCGAATTTCAAAATCAATGCACTGCAAGATCTGTAATTTTTGAATATTTTATGTTGGAATTCCTATTAGCATTCTTTACTGAGATGGAGCGTCTAAACAATTTTTAGGAAAATCCTCCCGTGAAAATACGTGAGATAAGAATGGAATTTTTTGGATACAAGTTCCCCAGAAAAATAATCTTCGATACTCCTGATTGTACCTATATTCAAAATCGCTTCAAGAAAATTCGTTTCACCATATGAAACATCTCGCTAGTTTGATCTTGTTGAACCTAAATACATTATTTAAACTGACCAAGAAACCGTACAATCTAATCCAAACAACTGTGTCGGTGGAATTTAATTTTAAGCGACTCTGTACATAATCGGATCTTGATCGTGCCTGCTTTTTCGCTTTGGATCGTTTTATAAGAAGAAAAATTAAAAAAAAAAAAAAAAACAAAAGACTTTTCATCGAGAATCAAAAGAAGGAAAATTCCCTTTAATTCCAAAATTTTGCTCTCTGGTCCCGCAAAATTCTCAGTGAGTGACCATGTGACACGTTGATAAAACGACGACCGACGTTTTTCCTCGCGATCTTCCACGTGCCATCGTTCCGCTCCCGATGGAAGGAACGCTCGATCGTCTAGATGCGATTTGGCCGCGTAAATGGCCGCGTTGCGCCACAGCCAGTGCCCCGTTTCCTCGTTATTATTAATATTTCACAATTATCGCGAGGTGCCGTTTCGTGATCGGCCGGCCTGATAAAGGCCCGCGTCCCGGCTCGAAACGCTGCCGGTCGTCGGAGGGGGCTGAGGGATCGGGAATTCGAGCGACGAAGAGGGATGACAGAGGGGTGGCGAGACAGAGATGGAACCTTACCCCGGGCAGGCAACAGAGGCGGCGAGAGACGTTAAGGAGAGACAGATACGAATGGAAAGAAAAGAATAAAAAATGGAAAGAGGAGGTAGACGCCCGGTGGTTGTTGCAGGGGTAATGAAACATTGGCGAGGACGGTGAGTGTGGGGGTGGGGAGGGGGGGGGAGGCATTAAGAGAGATACTCGTTAACGATAGCCGCGATATCGCATGAAAAATCGTGCAATCGTAACGAGCGATCCCGCGATCTAAGACGCGGCCATGTCAGAATATACACGTACACTCAGGCACTGGGGGAAATTTCTAACGTGTCGAAATAAACTGTACCGCGAACGTGTTTCAATTTTTATCGAGAATTTGTAATTGATCAGTCAGCGATTAACATCGTGATCTGTTCATTTTTAACATTGCGCGCACGTTATTATATAATATCGCAATCTTGTCTTCGGCAATAAAGAAAGATTGGGCAAAGCGGTAAACTTCCTGTTTATCTTTCCATCGATTCACGTGTTACTTACGTGGAGTATTAATAGACTGAACGCGTTCCGTATGATCCGTTTGTTCGCCATTTTTAGAAACTGTAGATAATCGAAATTTACGTGTATTGTACCAACTGAACGTTTTAACAAATCTTTGTCGATGTATTTCTAATACTGGCCATCGATGAAAATTGAAATTTTGCCCACAACTTGAAGAAATAGTGGGTTGTAAATAGGTTATGGAATTAAGTGGCACCGTGGAGGACAACGATAAATGATGCAGTTAATGCAAAGATGCCCGCAAAATATCAATCGCAGATTGAAAATAAAACAAAATGCATATAATATGCATTCATTGCTCAAGATATAAATACACATGACCTACATAAAACCAGATAAGTTTATCGAAAATATAATTAAACAAGAAATTGCAGTGATTCTTATTTGCAGACGGTTGTAACAACATCTAATTATAGGAAAACAGAATTTCCAAGTTGAAAAAATTACGTACTCGTTCTTTTCAATAGAATCATTCGACAATTATTTCACCAAGCATGAATATCACCATCGTTTCGAAGATCGTCGGAGATATTTTCCATGCGATATTTTTCATGCACAAATGAAGAAATCGATCAAGCTGAATCGCATCTCAAGCTTGATCGAACGACGCGACGAGGTAATTAACGACAAATTAATAGCATTAGAAAGAGAGCACGAGAGCAGATAAATGGAGAAAAGTGGAATCGATTAAATATTCTCTGCTCTTGTTTGCAGAGAGTTAACCGGTCGAAGAGCTGGTCGACGAGTCGACAAGAGGGGACGAGACGAGTCGAGGATGTGACAATCATCGTTCGATAATAATCGTCCGGTTAAGAAAAAGAAATCGAACGATCGCAACGATTGCGCAACGAGTGTCTACGTGAAACAGACGGCGACATCGCGACCTTTTCCTCCGGATTTTTCCACGAATTCGATCTTCGACCAGATAAACAACTTCATTAATAATAACGTCCGATAATGAGTCGAGAACGAGCCACGTTGCAGACAAAAGACGTAATTTTCTTTTTCTTTTTTCTTCTCTTTTTTTTCTTCATTTTTTTTTTTTTTTTTCCTTATCGTTCGTACGATTGCGTAGATTGGATCAATATCGATGCAAGAAGCGTCGCAACGCCACCTAGTTATTACGATATCTCGATGGCTCGACATCACGGGAGATACACAAATGGCGCGTCAGTTTGCGTTCATACATCACTGGCGCGAGATTTCATTTATTTTCGAAACCGGATATTCGTCCGCACGTGTAAGAAATATTGCACGTTTCCTTCTATACTCGTTTGTCCTCTTTTCCATTAAACGCACAAACAGCGCAACAAGGGGCACAAACATCAAAATTAATGGAACGCAGCCGCACGCGGAAGGTTTAAAATTGATTATTTTAAATCGGCAGCAATTTTCTTTATTTTATTATCTGTTACTTCAACTCTTATTAGTTCGGACTGGCGGGTTTATTACCGATAATTTCTGAGGCGAAGAATAATATCTGCTTTCATCTTTATCAATTTATCTTCTCTTTTTTTCCTTCAGTCGAATTAACACTGGAACAACCGATCTTTCATGCGATTTTTATCAAAATCGTTGCAATTTAAATGATAATAATGAGAATAAACAGATTTATACAATCACGGCTCTGTCTAAACGGAAGTCAACATCAATTTTGACAAAAATATCTTTTACGTAATTGTAGAAAAATGAAATCTAACGTGTTTCGATCGTTCAAAGTGTCAAAATCTAATAGGTTCAATCGTCAAACGAAGGAGAAGAAATCACGTGCAAAGAAATGGCGTCATTGTCGAGATCGCAACGTAATTACCGGAACAGTTGAATGAAATATCTAGACGACTGACACGATCGATTAATTATTCAGGATACCGACTGCTTTGATCGCAGTAACGAAAAGTATTCGCGGTCGTATTTTGTTTCCGGTCGACGGACGATAGAGCGGCCGAAGCTGCGCGATACCATCGATAAAAGATATATCGGGGATGCGGCTGCCATGTCAATCGAGATCCGGAAGATAGTGGTCGTTCGATATCTCGTCGTTTCGAACGGCCGGTATTAACCGGCATAAAATTAGCCGATACAATTAAAAACACGACGCGTACCCGCCGCATGTGAAACGGACGCAAAACGACGAGTTACCGATTACAAAAACCGTGATCGAAAGAAGGGTGAAGCGTGGTTGTTTTGCAAGGTTATACGATCGTGTCTCGTAACGGAGCATCCATACGAACGAACGAGAATTTTTGAAATATAAGACTGACTAGTTTCTAACCTCTTGCGCTGGAATGACGGCGAAGAACTTTCTGTGCCCAATGTTTCCTCAGTTTTAAGTATATTCGAGTATAACGCAGGCAAAACAAATGACAAATTTATTGCTTCTCAATAATTTCTATCCAGCGATATCACATACCGACGAGTTCAAAAAGAAAGCGACGAATTATTGTGCACGGTTTGGTCACTCGTTATGGTCCGCAGTTGCCAGCGCAAACGGTTAAAGGGTACGTTCGTTCTTTCTGGCTAATTATAAATTGCACTTGTGGTTACGCGGAGGAAAATGAAAATGGAAATTTAATTCTTCCATCAATGTATCACACGTTGAAGAAGAAAAATTCCATGACTCACGGTGTAACACTCGAACCTCAATGAGACAATGGAGAAACGGTAATCGAGACCCAACAATGATGCGCCATCAACAAGATACAGAATCTACGAGAATTGCCGTAGCAAAGCCTGCGGTATGATATGTATTTCTACCACCCCCTCCCCCCATCAATACGCAAGGGACCCAGTCCATCACCTAAGCCCCTTTGAATTCAATCTCTCGACATCCAGGACTGAACGCCATCAGAGAGAAGAGGCTTATTCCACCGAGAAAACGAAGAGCAGCGAGAAGGAGAAAAAAGAAAAACAACCGAAGAAAAAGGAGAAGAGAGTGAAGCGGAGGGAGCTTGTCCTGGGAACAACAAAAATCGTCGATGGTGGATCGATTCGATCCGCTATCGAAGGAAGAGACGGAGCGCGCGCCAACAGATAATAATAACAATCATATTCCAAAAATCCGGCCAGCAAACAATCGGACCGGTTATCGGGAACGGACGCGTCTCGATCTCGCCCCGGTCCGTCGACCATCCTCTCTCTCTCTCTCTCTCTCTCTCTCTCTCTCTCTCTCTCTCTCGCGCGCGTACTGGTAGGTTTCCCGCATCGTCGTCGTGGATCGAAGGCTTGGTACGAGGGCCTACGATCGTGTAACCCAGGCGAGAGCCAACACAACGGGCAGAGAGGGCCCTGGAACAGTAACGCTTCAGGCTGTGTGCGTTGCGATCCCGTATCTCTCGTTACACTTATGCAACCCGAGATTTATTGCCGATGATTATGCGCGGATGGAAGTACGCGGCGGAGGAGGTGGGGTCTCGCCCTCGGGTGCTCGCCCGGTTCGAGATATCGAACGGCCGCTATCGATTGACGTGGCCACGCCGTCCTCGATATATCCTCTATCGATGGTAATACGGCTCTCTCTCCTGTTATCTCTTTCTCGCTGTACGCGTCCCTTTCTCTCTCTCTCTCTCTCTCTCTCTCTCTCTCTCTCTCTCTCTCTCTCTCTATCTCTCTCTCTCGGACGCACGACCCTTTCCAGCCCCTGACTTTATCTGACCGGCGCGGGAGACAGCAATGGAATATGATTTCATATCCATTTCTCTGGCCCCGACACGTTAATCAGATCGATTGGTCACGAGGACCAGGTTCGGTTTCTCGCCAGCTCCTACGGAGTTTTATTTAATTTTCCGCGGACGATCGTGACGAGCTCTATCGAGAGAGCCCCGTCCCGCTCTCCCCCACGGTGTAATGATCCTGTTTAATAATATTTCTTCTGTTGTATAATCAGCGTTCGTTCGAGGATTCGAGAGATGTTGAAGCAGAATATCACGATGCCAAAAAGTTCAAACTGTAATGATCGTGTTTCAGGTGTCGAGACAGAGGCAAAAACAATTTTCTCTTCCTCCTTTCGGAGTCAACATCTTTCAAGAACAATTGAAATATCACAAGGTGACTAAATGAAATAAAAATCTGTCGCCGCAAATTCCATCGTTCTTGTCGAGGCTGCAGAATTTCGAAGACTAAAACTGCCGATTCTTTTTCAAACGGAACGTAATCTCGAACCCAGAAGAAGAAGAAAGATTACGATTGAGATCGTGGCGAGAGGAGGTCGTCGCCATCGGGAAACCACGTCGATTGCAGTCATGCGACCACGCGGCGCAATTAGGAAAACGCGGCGTCGCACGGGGCGAGTCAGGATACGCACTGTTAACGGGAACAGTGAATAGAAACAATCGAGACGGCGTACAATGGGAGCGACAACGGACCCGCCACTTAGAGAGACGAGCGAGCCGCGCTTGCATTCGCAACCCCGGCCACTGCCGCTCGGCTTCCTATCTACGAGATCGGACATATTGTGAAGCGCGCGACCGACGGAGATACGCGGAGAACCGCCGATATCTCTAAGTATGTTATTATTACGTAATGCCGTTACAACAATGCAAAACGCGACGATATCTCTCGTCTCGGCGATAACGCGGCAGCTTTCCATGCGGTTTGTGAGAAAACAAGCTGTCTTCAGACCACGTTTGTTTCCTCGCGTTACGGTTTAAAGCCTCGAAGCCTTGTCCTCGATAATTAAAGTCACGTCGCGGCTATTTGTTTTAACGCAGCTTAATTCTAACTATCAATATGTTCAGTTGACACACAATATTGACGTAACTGTCATTATTTTTATATAAATTTGATTTAATAACAACTAAAAAATTTAATTCAACTTAATTTAATTTAATCTAACATAACCATTATTATACTTTGCGATCCGTGTCGTTACTACGTCACAGTTTTGAATGATAATTTAGAACGGAAAGCCTCTAATTGATCTGAGTCTTCTTTTCGATAAAGCTATTTGTTTTCATATACCTTAATATCCTAATAATATATAAATATCATTATTTTTATATAAAATAATAATTTTACACAAAAAATGAGAAATAATGGTTTTATAATAATTTAAAAATAATAACACTTAATATCATTGCATATTGAATTCTGCAATCTAAAACTTATCGTTATTATTACATATCACGGTTTTGAACGACAATTGAGATTCATTACATTAGTTTATTAATAAGTAAATAGTAAATAAGTATATTATAATTATATAGTATATTAATATATTATAATATAATATATTATAGTATGGTATACCTAGTATATTGTAATGTACTGTAAATTAGTATTCGAGGGAAGAAGAACTTTTGAAAAAGACAATACTGTGACTACGCGATGATCGCGACTGTTAAAAGAAAAATTCATTTCACGCGTGAAAGAGGCTAATTAAATCTCCATCCCAATTAATACCGCGAATAACGTAAGCGTCGTGTGATTTTCAGCAGTTAGCGATTCGTTTTATTCGTACGTAAGAAGCTAATTAAAACACTTTAGCGTCGAAAACTGATTTCCGACGAACCGGTGGGAGAGGACTGACGACGTGACTGTGGACGAGTGATTTTCAGTGATCGATGACCATCGAAAAAACGTGTGTTGCGATAAGCCATCGACCGTTAATTAGTCCCCGTCAGCTAAAATTCTATTCTCAGCGCTCTGTTCCCCACCGCGTTTGGATTTCCTTTCTTAAGTAACTTGGGAATTCTTCTCTGAGCGTGTTACCTCTCTTTCCGAAAACACACTTCGTCTTATCGCGGAGGATACTTATCCTCGAACACCGATTCTAAAACGCGCGGAGAACGCAGTCGAGATGGAGAACGACGAGATCGTACGTACGTATGTATGTACGTACATATATCAGTGATCGACGTTGTGTCACGGATGGTTTACGCGGCATCGAATCGGCCGATATCAGTGGGCGCATAAAGTTTATCGCAAGGCTAACGACAAATCGTAATCTGCATACTTGGCTCGCGACGACAGAAGAGAAAACGTCTCTCGTCCGAAGGAGATCTCTCTCTTCCTCTCGTCGAGTAGCAAGTATCCTCTCGCCGAGTGCGTCGTCCAGCGCGCGCAAACGCACGTAGGTCGAGACGATAAGTAACGTGCGCAACGTGCGCGGAATATGTACGCACGCAGCCTCGTGCACGCCACGCTACGTAACGCTAGCGCTAGATAGCGAGTCGAAAATTGCTGTCGGAGGATCGGTTGAAAAATCGAGTACGAAACGCTCGATAGAAATTTACTACGATAAACGAGACGCGTACGTGTAAAATATGACGAAATATTTTTCACGAAACGCCGCGTACACGTAAGCGTACGTACGTACGTCGATAACGGGGGCCCGGTCGATTTCTCAAAATTAATGAGACACTAATTACCCGGCCGGAAGATAATCGATAAGAACCGCGACCGACTCTCGTCTTTATCGCCAGCGAATAATTTTCACGATCGACGAAACGATCGACGGACGGTGAATTGTCTGGCCGTGGTCGAGGGAAAGTTTGCGGTTTCTTTTAATCCATCTTTATTAACCGGGTTAGACAAACCCGCCGGGTCGGGCACTACCATGGGCAATTGAGATACGTACAGAGGGAGCGCCACACACGGGGAGGAAGTGGTGAGTCGATACGAATCTCGAGATTATTAATCTGAAATCGTCGCTCGACGGGATCTACTTGCATTTGAACGCGGATCGAGATCGGATCTAATTTCGCGGTACTCTTTGTTACTCGCTGGCTCTTGCGATCTGATTCTGCCAGTGATATCGAGTAGAAGTGAATTTCTTAATTTTATCGAACGAGTCAATTAACGTAGTAGGAAGATATTTTCAGATTAGCGAATGTTTAACTGGAAGAATGGAAGAAAAGAGGCCAAAAGACATGTGCAGCAGATGTTAGCGTATGCACAGAAACAAAGAACGGAAAGGGGTTTGGATTTGATCGAGATCCAAGATCCGACCAAGATTCATCGCGCGTTTCACGCACGAGTGTGAAGGTGGATCGTGCTACTATAAATTCTTTGCCTCAGTGTTCTGCGGAATATCAGATTCGCGTTGATAAATTTCCCAATCCAATGATCAACGATGTTTCTTTTTTCCCTCCGATCGTCAAAACGAAAGCTTTGTTATTCCAGCAATCGTTAAATTCAAATTAAAATGATTAGAGTAGTAACAGAGAATGGTTGGATTAAAATCAGTGATGATATTTCCTTCTTTTTTTTTTCTCGGTCATCAGAACCGTAGCTGAATCATCAAATTCGATTTTAAACGAGATAATGAAACAAGGACGGAAAATGGAACACACAGAGAAAAATTGAGTTAGACTCGATCAGTGATATCCTAGCCTTCGGCTTGTAGAAACCAAAATTGAGTTTCCCGTCGCGTTCGCTAAATTCGATTTTGAATGAAACGATCGAAAGTGGAAGCAGAAACAAAGCACGCAGAACAGGAAAAGATTGGCTCAGGATCGGTGACGATAATTGTTTATCTCTCAATCTCAAAAACCAAAGTCGAATTTCCCTCTGCAGTCGTCGAATTCGATTTCTAAATAACCAAAACGATTGGGGGTAACCGAGGCTAGAGAAAGAAGAGGGAGAGAGAGAGAGAGAGAGAGAAAAGATGACAAAAGAGGGAAACGAAACACACGGAGAGAGAAAGATTGGGAAAGAGACAGTGGTTGGGTTCGAGTCAGTCGTTGCCGCGATTAATAAATCCCGCGAGCGGCCCGTAACTCTCTCGCCGAGCTATAACTCGAAATAGTTGCCGCGGCTTATCCGGCGTCGATCGGCCGCCGTCACACGATGCGTCGTGACGCCGGCCCACGAACCGCGTCACCGATTACACCGTTCGTCGGATAGACCCGTGGCTTTTTTTCGTCCTTTCTTTCTTTTCTCTCTCTCTCTCTCTTTCTCTCTTTCCTCATTCCCTTCCCGTATTTGCATCCGCACCGCTCGCGAGATAAAGCCGGCTCGAATTGAATCGACGCGCCGCGCTGATGGATCAGAAAGTGCTTCTCGTTTTGGGAAGTCTGCTCGATTTATGGCCGTGCTGCCATGGCGCGGGTCGAACGTACGAACGACAGTGTTAAGACAAGAGCTAGCTGTTTATCGAGGTGAAATTGAAAATCGTCGTGTTAGATGAATTTGTCTATCGATTTTCAGAAAGTGATTATTACCATTTCTTTGTGAACGTATTGGTGTATTGTAACGTGATTTTCAAGTGAAGTTTGAATAAAAAATTTATCTTCTTTTGTAATTTATAATATAATAACAAAAACGTGCAAGAACTTACAATTCAATATGATGGAAACTTTTATTTGAACCCCATTTACTGGAGCGAAATTTCAACTGGTCTTTCATCGACTTATTAATTTTTTCATTCATTCTAAAATTCTTCTTTTAATATTCGTATCTAACGAAATACTCGTGTTCTCTTTAAGATTCTTTTATCGTATCGCTTTTCAATTTCTCCATCATTTTTAAAATAAATAAAATTTGCAGTTTCTCTAGTTTATCTTTTTCCAGGAATTTCTAAGATCAAACTATACCGTCAAATTAAAATCTCGAAGGTGTCTCAACACGAGAGAACCCAGTAACTTTTATCCTATTTTTTTCAGAATTGTCCTATCCTCTAATTTGGACAATTTTCTTATCCTATCCTTCTTTTTTTAAAAATTTCCAACATCAAACTACGATGCAAACAATATATCACCAATTTACCTCAATGGGAATTAAAATCTCGAAGACATGGAAGATCGAACGGTGATTTCTATCCTAAATACTCCTCCCAAATCTTTCCCATGGTTTTTCTATTTTATTCTTCCTTCTTTCAAAATTTCGAATTACAATTACAGTAGAAACATTATACTATCAATTTACCTTATTGAGGATTGAAATCTCGAAGGCGTCCCGACATAGAAAATCGAACGGCAATTTCTACCCTAAGCAGTCTTTCTAAAACTTTTCCCACGAATTTCTCAGCTTGTCCTTCTTTCATCCAAAATTTCGAACATCAAACTACAATAAAAATACTAAACACTAAACATTATACTGATATCGTACAAACGGATTTATCTTACCGAAGTCTGATATCTCGAGAGTGTCCTGGCGTGAAAAATCAAACGATGATTTCTATCCTAATTAGTTTTTCCAAAACTTTTCCTACAAATTTCTCAACTAATCCTTCTTTCTTTCACAATTTCAATGGAAAATCGACGATTTCTATTCCAACTTTCCCACCTTCCTTTTATCTTGTTCCTCTTTCTTCCAAAAATGTCAAACTACAGTACAAACACTGTACCATCGATTTTAATGGCGGAGACGGTTGAAATCTCGAAGGCGTCCCAACGCGGGCGAACCAAACATGGATCGCGTCGTGTAACAGCGGCTGTTCGACTCACACCTGTTGCCGCACGCCAACGCCGCAGCAAAGCGGCACGGAGTTCGGTCCGCGGCAATCGATTATTTAGCAACAAGCCGCAGAAATTGGAAGGTTAATTTCGTCCGCTTGTTTACGCTCGTCCGCAATTTGATTGCCTCCCAACCCTCTCCCTCCGTCTGCAACCCCCAGCAACCTTTCCGCCCATCGCTCTCTCTTTGTCCGTTCTTTCTGTTACCTTTTCCTCCGCAGCCTATCCTCGTTGCAAGCCGCGCAAGCACACCAACGGAACAACAGAGGCGATCAAAGGTTCACAGGTAGTTGCTCGCGTCTTTCGGCTCGTAGATCAGACGCGTCCAGTCGAGCGGACGATCGATCAAGTCGGTTAATCGATCCCAAATCGATCGAACGAGCTCCGACGTGCCAAATATTTGCATCTTTGGTAAATATCGTTCCGATCGTTTTTCAGTTGCCAAACTTGACCGAGCTTCTACTTTTCGCGTTCGCGCTTCCTCTGTTTCTCCAATATCTTTAATTGTAATTTTAATCTTGCGTTGTGTGACGCGAGCTGTGTATTATTCGTATATCTCGGTACGACGAAGCGTAAATATTTCTCGTAGTTCTAAAAGACATTCGTTTTAATGGAAATGGCAATTTGAAGTACCATCGGAACACAGAGGATGAAATGAATACGATAAGCCTTTAAATAATAAATGAAAACGACGATCAGAGAAATGTGGCTACACAATCTCATGACGTCAGTAATCAACGTCGAATCCAAGTAGATCGCAGACTTTTAAGCGACAAACCGTCTAAATTTCCGAAGTTTCCAAATTTTTCCAATTTCTCCGTTTCAGCCTTGTCGTCCGCCATTCAAACACATATCGGAATTCCTCCTTCACTCCTTCAGTTTTTGCCCCTTCGTCGTTCATTTATTTATTTACTTCTTGCCTGTTGTTTGATTTAGTTCGGACTATTGGGTGCGATGCTGTTGAAAGATATCCCATACCGTCGATGTTCACAATAATCGAGGTGGTTCAATTTAATTGAATAACGAGGCCGCGGTGCCGGGAGATACGAGCGTACGAAACGTTAATGAAGTTCGACACTTCGATTTAGATTATCGGCCGACAACCGATTGATCGATTACACGGCCGATGAAAACGAACGGGTCGACGAACGCGCCACCAGTTTCGTGTTATGTGCCTTTGATCGTGGAATGTGCGTCTGCCGCTCTATTTTCCGAGGCACGTCCGCCATCCGATTGCCCAACGACGTTCTAACGATCTTAACTAACGTTTACTTACTTCACGTTGTGAAGCGGAAAGGAAACTTCTGTCACAAGACTTCACAGAACACGGGCAGTTTCTTCGATTCTCTTTCTTTCGTTTCACATGGAAATTAACTTACGGGCCTCTAATTTTCTCGTAAGCATCTCTACGAGTTGAAAATTGGAACTTTGGTGTATTCTTACTGTTCACGGATTGTGGATAATCCGGAACGTTGTTGTTCTGTCCTTTCTACGAAATTCGTAAAATTATCAGATATTTTCCATTGTTGTTCTATTAATTCATCCTCAAGATAACTTTTATACTTCTAATTTTTTACAAGCACCTGTGTAATTTGAAAATTGGCGAAAATTCTTTGGAAACTTGGAGAACAACTTTGGTGTACTCTTATTGGTTTACAGATTACGGATTATCGCTGTTTTGTCTTTTTTACGAAATTCATAAAACTATCACACATTTTCGATTATTACTTTTATTTGTTAATTCTTTTGAAATTCATCCTTGTAAAATATCAACTATTATGAATATTGAATGCCATTCTGTCCTCCCGCCCACTCTTCAAACATCTTCAAATACCTCAGAAGATTTGAAAACCGACGCTAACCCACGAGAAACTTTCCGATCGGTACGGATCTACGTACTTCCACCTAGCGATCGAGCAACTTTTCCCGCGGTTCGGCTCGATATCGTTAAAAATCAAGAAAAACGGGTTGAGCTGGCTCGAGGACTCGAGAATGAAACTCGAAGCGATCGCGAAAGTCACCGATCGTTATCGGCGAGCGTCTACGCAGGCGTCTGGGCAACCTACGTCACCATCCTAAACCACATTTACTTCACTCTCTTTCATTCAAATCTCTCCTCTTTCTTTCCGTTTCTTTGCTTCTCTTTCTTTTTTTTTTCCTTTTTTTCTTCCATTTTTTCTTTCAATTAAAACACGCTTCGACTTTCGAGCCGTGAGGAACGCGCACGATTCGCTTTCTCCACTCTCGATCGATCGCGGGTATCGATCGACGGCAGTATTTCTCTTGTTTGAAGGAGGGGGGAGAGAGTAGAGAGGAGTAGAGAGATCAGGCGAGACGAGACGAGTCGCGGCGAGGCGAGGCGAGGATTCGAAGCGGATAAAAGGCGGACAAGCTGGCGAGCGAGGGAAGCGGCCGCTGAAGATGGTTCCTACGGGTTGGAAGATCCTCGCGGATCCTTCGCCCGGTACCGAAAACTGGTTCGTGCGGCATCAGATTGCGAAGATAGCCGAGTTTTATGCGAGGCCCGCGATATCGGACGGTCCCATCGCGCCGGATGACTTTCCTGCGGATTCTTTCTTTCCCATGGCTTTCCGATACGGACGCGACCGCCCGTTCCGCAGCCCGCGGGGAATGTCAGGGCCGCAGCGCTCTGTCCAGCCTTTTTCTTCTAAAGAAGAGAGCCTCCGCGCCGCCTCGCGGAAAAACGGAAGGACGCTGCTCGACATTGTTGCTCTCTTTCACAGACGCCGTTCGCGAATCTCGCTCGGTGAGTTTTATTTGCTCGGAGTGGAGTACATTCGGAGATGGAGTAGTATTGGGCAGAAGGAATGTCACGGGGATTCTTGATGCAGTTTGGAGTTCAGTCACCAACTGTTTCACATTGTTCTTTCTTGCTACGTGCAAATATTTTCTATGGATATCTCAGATCGTGCGACTCTGTTTAGGATTTTTGATGCCAGAGAAGCGTTAATGACAATGTTCTTTCATTTCAGATATAGTCGATGAGGTTTATCTGTTCGAACTTATTTGCCGGGTGTGAAAATTTTGTTTCGCTATCGTAGGATTGGAATTCCACATTCTCTCGGTAGTAAAGAATTTTGACGAAGAAATGTATGGTAAAATATCAATTTTCTAACTGTTACTTGGAATAAAAATTAAAGAAGTCGTAAGGGTACAAAAGAACAGAAGAGAAATTTGTTCTTAGTGAGCATAATTCGGAACATAATTAGTTGAATTTACGTAAATATTTATGATACTGTATGTGTCGTAAACTATTATATCTGTTGACAAAGATAAAGCGTAAAAAATAAATAAAATTACATTCACAAGGTGTGACATAATTATGCCAAATGACGTAAGATATCTATAATTATACTATATCGTATATTGTTTATTCTTTAATACGTAAAATCAAAATGAAAACGAAAGACATGAAACTCTGAAGTACGAGGCTTACGCTCAACAGTCCTATGAAGATGCGTAAGGGGAATACGAGAGTAGATACGAAACCGTCATTGTCAGACCAACTTCGCGTAAGAAATTTTCGGAGCATCTACGAATTTGGTATGAATTTCGCGAGATACAGCGCTTTTAGGAAGCATTCGCTGCTAAAAGGAGAGAAGAATAATGAGAAAGGAGTTCGGAGAATGCATCCTGTGTGATGTTACGGACACGGAAGAACAAAACGGTTCGGTAAATGCACGAGCATTGTTCTTTTAGTCCATCTTCGTTTCCTCTTACGATCATTATATCCACTTGCATGGTTACACTTTACGACAGCTATTAAAAGTGGAATCTCACCCACTGCGTACCCGTTACGTCCGATACAATTGCTTGCAATCGCCGTGCTTGCAATAAAGCTGCACTCGCGTGGGATCACGCGAGTCTCCCCACGTTTCCAGTATTCTCAGCAAATGGAACTGAAATCGTGTGAACGACACGGGAATTTATACATATGTTTATCCGTGATATCAAAATGTTGTTGTTTACAATTGCGATACAACTGTAAATTGAATGAGATGTTTTCACTTCTTGACTCTAGGATCGATATTTCGATATGAATCACACCGTTCATACAGAATAATAATGAATCACTTTTCCCAATTCGTTTCTTGCCTGATTGATTCAATATTGAGATACTGATAAGCACATCGGGTGTTATTTAATTTATATCGAGAGAGAGAGAGAGAGAGAGAGAGAGAAAGAATTTGTCACTTCCTTAATCGTGAAACTTTGAAATTTGAGATTCTATTGCGCCAGGTATCCAAATAATACTTGTATCTCTATAACTCCTATGGATCAGGTACTTGTGTAAATCTAATATCCAAAATTATTTATCATTACACAAAATTCCACCAAAATTTTTCTATAATTATTCTATAATCTTTGTAAATAATCGTGTAGAATAACCTTGCACCTATTAACATCATCTGTTTTCATCTTGTTCAAACATTTCCCCTTTCAAACAAAAATTCACGAAATACAAATTACAGAGAACGATTTTTAAAAAAAAAAAAATCGTTTAACATCATACGAAATTCCTTCAATTCTTTTTATAATTATTTTACAATCTTCAAATAATCATCTACAATAACCTTGCTTCTATTGGCACCATCAATTTCCATCCTGTCCAAACGTTCCCCCTTGCAAGCAAAGATTCGGAAAATACAATACGAAGAGAGGGACTGGCAAGAAAAATAATTTCACCGGTCAGTCCAGACGAACGAAAAGCTTCCCCCCGTTTCCCGCAAGAACCATTCCGATCCCTCGGCGAAACAGTTTCGGTAATTTACAGCGGTCGTTAATTGCAACTGGCGTTTATCTCGGTGAACAGAAAGCTCGGGTAATCGTCAGCAGTTGCAGAGCGGCTACTTTAAAAAGATAAATCCTCGCGGAGTAATACGTGCCGGTGCGCGCGTATTGCCCGTGTTTAACCGTCGTAAACATCGGGTTCTCCCGCGACTTTCTCGATTTATTACTGGAAATATCGTAATGGAACTATTTATACGAGAGTGCGGGACGCTGAGGCTGACGCGATAAGAGAGCGCTCTCTCTCGGTATGTATATCGCGATCGCGTGGCGCTCGCGTAAACGATTTCGACCGCCCGATAGCGATAGCATCGAGAACGATGATGCAAATGAGACGTGCAGAGAGCAAACACAACAAAGTGAAAACACATGACGAAACAGGCGGCGCGGGCCACGATTATACCGGATTTTGAGCAGAGTGTAGCATGTATGTATGTATGTACGTGTCACGGAGTAGAACCAGGACCTGGTCTTTTTCCATCAGGCTGGCCAACCAGCGATGACCGATGGACGAGGCCGATGTCGATAACGTGGTTATCGAGTGATCTGGGGGCGTTCAAGTGTTATCAACTAACCGCGATAAGCTTCGACTGGAACGATACACACGCGGCACAATCTCATCTGACCCGGGCCCTCTCTTCCACCGCACCGTCTCTCTCTCTCTCTCGCTGGTTTATCTGTAACCAAGCTCTCCACTAACCACCAACAGCACCGTGTCTTCTCGCTTCGTGTATCTCGTCTATGTCACACATTCACCGGCTCAAATCAAAACCATCGGAATTGATATAGGAAATTTACCACCTATGTATGTGTACTCTATATAGGGACAGGATACGTGACGTGTGATTTTCTTTCAGGGAAAAATCCATTCGTAGGTCGGAATTTTTCTTAAAAACGAATTTAATGGTTGATTAGTGATACTAGAAATTCATAGATGAAATAATATATTCTACTATGTATATGTATGTGCATGAATTACATTCAAGTTCATTATTATAATAGTATTCGTCTACTATTGTTCATTCACAGTCAGTTGACGCAAGAAACTGTTTGAGCAATAATACTGATGTAAGCTGATGATACAAATTTTCACTCTTTAACAAAGTACAAAAATAAATGTTGGCGAGGTCTTTAATTTTTCCTCCACGTATCAAATAATAATGTGCGACACATACTCGATGATCCATCAGTGTCAACCACCTGTTAATGTATATAAGCCAGCGTATGAGCACGATAATCGTACAAATGCTAGAAGCTCCGCCGAAGCATATTTTTATACCCTGTATATCTCTACAAAGTTGTTTTTCCCTAATTTGATTCGAAGTGAGATGAATAATTAAATAAACAGATACAAAAAAAAAAGTTTTTAAAGAAGAAATTCATCCCCGTTTAAAAATTTCAGAGAACAAGTACCATGTTGTCTCGAAGAAAAAAAGAAAGAAAAAATTTTCCGGTCGCTAGAAAAATGGGATATAATACTTCGTGCAATATTTAACAATATAAAAATATATATAAATATATTTTATATATATATATATATATATATATATATATACATATGTACGTAAAAAGTTTTTGTTCCGAGACCTCCGAACAACATAGACATATCGAGACCAAGTGTGAATAAAATCAAATTCTCTCACGACTCGTATATCAATTCTAACTTGATTCCGACTACAATAATGCGCGACTTGTAAGGAATAATAGAAGACCAGGTGTAGAATACAATTACACGTGTAGAGGGAACCGTGAAGGATGGGAGAGAATTGTTGTAGCTGTTCGGTTTGCGGGTAATTGATTGGGGTGCGATGTGGGAGGTAGCGTAAGGAATCATGCGATCATTAGGAAGGGAACAGGTGTTCGCTGGGAAAGCTTAGACATCTAGCATCATGAGAGTTAATAAGACAAGATGTTCGAAGGAAACTATGTTAAGATATTTTACAATTTCACCCTTTCATGGTGTAACGTTCCTTGACCTGTTGTGTTATAAATTATGAAACAACGTCGATAATCGAAAGCCAGATATGCAAATTCTCTTTTCGTATACACATAAAAAATATAAAAGTTATCCAAATCAATTGTAAAATTTCCCTAACATTAGAACTACCAAAGTGATCAAAATGGCAAAATTTATAATTTTTGTTAGATATTTTATAAACATAATAAAATAGCGTATTTAAATAATTTTCCGTAAAATACAAAAATAAAAACTTGTAGTATAAAGTATTTCTATTTTTTTGTCCACTTCAATGAAAATCCGATGAAAATTTTACGCTTTAATCGTCGGTAGTTCTAGTCCCAAAATTAACTTTCAATTAAATTAAAATCAACTGTTAAAAATAATATTCACTGTAAAACTTTTCTCTTTAGAAACAACATCTTAGAAATAAGTTAAACTTGACTGTAAGAAATTTGCCACTTTTGCTAAAAAGACTTATATCATGTCACCTTCGCCATTGCCCCTTTTTTCTATCACAATATTTCTTACGGAAAACGAAATAAGTCTTATTCTTTATACAAATTTATTAGGACCACGAAAAGTTGAACAGCGACGAACTACGTATCTGCTTTCGAACAATCACGACATCGCATCACTGCCGAAATATTTGCTCTTGCCGAAACACCTCAAAAATGAAATGATAAAATAAAAATAAAAAAAAAACGTGTAATTCGTCTTTTTCTTTTCTTTAGAAAGTTATGCATCGAGTAATCGGCAAATCCGGCGGTGGCTCGTTGTTCGAGGCGAGCGTGCCTCGGGAAAAGCGACGTGAAGGCGAAACGGAGTTACAACGGAGGCGGCTGAGAATAGAGAAGGAGCGCACAAGTCTCGTAAAGCTTATCGATAGCGTCGCCGCGAACGACGCATGGAAACGAGCTGTTTCGTCACGACCGATTTTTTCCACGACGCCTTCCTACACCGTGTCACCCAGGAAGGAATCGTTTGCCCGCGATACACTAACGACGTTTCCGCGATCTACGATGCCTCTCGCCGATACTTCCGCCGTAAACCATAAATATTTTTCGGTCGCCTCGTTCTTCTATCTCGCAATGGCTCGTTGCATCTTTCAATAAAAATGTTTCTGATTTCGACAGAAAATTCGCGTCGACAGGATTAATCGGAGAGATTAATAGTTGGTTTATTCTTTGTTCTTCAAGAGGAAGAAATCAATCAAAATTTTGATTAAAATTTTTTCATTAATTATTCTCTTTATGGTTGTCTTATGTACTTGATAGTTTATCTATTTTATCTCTTCATTCGGCTTGGAACTGAATATTTTTCTCGCGAAGTTTTATACACACGAACGAAGTTATCGAACTATCTAAAAACGTCTGTTATGGATTTTTCTATTTGTCATTGCATTGTAAAATGCACTTTGTTATAGAACAATAATAATCTCGAGTGAATTTTCAACAGAAGAAAACATTTTCAATGTTACACTGTCATTTTTCGGTGTCAAAGTACAACAAAACTTCTCACAATTATTACTAATTTATTACATTATAAATATTCGTGATTGACAAATCGGTCGTTTCAATAACGTAAACTTTCGTAAATACTCACTTTCGAGTACTTATGAAACTGTGAGTTTATGACAAATTATTGGCCCGTTTCCATCCGTCGCTTGAATTTCTGCGAGATTTCACTCTGTACTTTTTCTCCTCGAGCACACAATTAGCCGTCCATTCATCGCACGACAATTTGATCATTATTATCCTGACAAAGCGAGAGCGAATTGTTCCGATAAATTGAAGACGCGTATATCAATCTTGCAATTTCTGATTGCACAATTTCTCGAGTGAACACGATTAAGAGAAAAAGAAAAAAGGCACAATTGCGTTTCGCTGATGCATCGTTACAGAGTGAATTACGCAATCGAGTTGAAGAGGAAAGACTTTGATGGTACGACAAGCTTTATCTCCTCGCGATCTTGCCTTTTTTTTCAGTTGCATCCTTCTCTTCCCCCCCTTCTCTCTCTCTCTCTTTTTGTCTCCCTCCCTCGTGCACTCGCAACGGAATCGATCTACTTCAGATAGAAACGTGCAATTTCATTCGATCGATGCGCGCGCGAGTTCACTTTGTAAGCGCATCCGAGCAGGCTCGAAGGAAAAGAGAAGTTAAAAGGAAGATAAACCGTGTCGTAACGTGTACATCTTCAGCCAAATAGGAGATACGAGCTGATACAGTCGTAGTTACGTGACTCGTCCTGTGTACGTATGTATGTGTGCGCGTGTGTGTAGGTGATCCCCGCCGGTGGATCTCGCGGTGCAATCTTGACCTTTGCGATTCGAGGCAATGCTACTTTTTGCCATTTGCATCCCTAATGGAATCCCTCGAAATTCGACATGCACGTTGGCGCGACACGACTGCGATATTGGACGCGAGTTACGGAAAGGTAGGGTTATTCGTGTCACCCATGGCTTCGACCGATCTGGAAATTTCATCTCGAACTTTGCGCGGAAACGGTTAAATTAATTGCACGCTGCGAGATAATATTAGTTTGCGTTACGATAACGAAAAAAATGAAAAAATATCGTGCAAATAATTTTGGGGACAACAAGAAAATATATGTAAAATGAGAAAGCGCATAATGGAGTTATATGATAAACTTCATAAACAAAAGTAAGGATCGATAAAATAAACGAAAATTAAAGACAACTTAGGTTAGAACATTGCAGAAATTGAATGATCCATTAAGTAAATTATTAAACTGTTGAATTATAGTAATTGTAAGATTATTATCAAAAGATATTATTATAAGATCAAGAGAATATTAACATTAAACTTCTTTTCTCCTGATAACAAAATCAAACAGAATCGAAAAGGAAATTACACAGGAAAATTAAATTTCACAGATGAAATTCCAGTTACAGAATATTAAAGCTTCACGTTTCTGAAAACGAGTATGATCGTAACCAAAAACCACGATCCTCCGAGATCGCGAAGCTGAAGCAACAACTCGAGATTCCTCTTTCGAAATGAAGATTTCTTCTGGCAGAGCGCGAAGATCGCGCGGAGAAATTTCTACGATTCCGAACACGGATACTTTTATTGCGGTGGAAGCGCGATATATATATATATTTACAGGGTTATATAAGAATTTCGAGGAGGGGACAAGAAAAATTCGCCCCGAGGGGGGAGGGGCAGATTAAATCAAGATTTAAGCGGGGCCGCGTCGCGAAACTCGATAGGAATTGCAAAAAGGCCCCGGCGATCAGAATCGAATTTCTCATCGGGGCCGAAAGATACTTTTTTTATTGCAACCCGGTTGCCCGGAATCTGGCCGTGCTCCGTTTCAATAAGCCGTCTCTTCTCTTCTCCCTTTCACCGAACGATCCCTCTCCGTGAACCCTCTCCTCCTCTCCTCTTTTTCTCCATCTCGGTCTCTCGAGAGGTCCACGAGCGATCTCAAAATCGCCCGTGAACGTTTTCTTCTCCCTCTCACTCGTTTTTCTTTTTTCGATTCGTTTTGTTTAAATCGACTCTCCCGAGCGATCCTCGCCGGACGTTGCAGCGGCTTTCGCGTGCACTCGTGCGTGCTCGTTGCACACGTCCGAGTAACTTTTCATTTCTCTTGCATCTTGAGGTTCTCATTCACTCACTCTCTCTCTCTCTCTCTCTCTCTCTCGTTTTCACCCCCTTTTCCACCTCGTAGGTCGTTGCCAACGCGCAGGAAAGGAGTTTGACAATGTGTCGCGTCGGAATGCAATTTCGTAACGTGCGAAAACACGGCCGGAGGACCGGTGCACTTGTTCTCGTAAAGGGAGATAAACAGGTATCGGCCCAATGAGAAAATACGCGGCGCGCTGATGTCAGATAAGATCCGGACGAATTCACGAGCCGACAAATTATTCCATTCGGTTCGCGACTATTGCCCTGCTCAATCGTGTCGTCGAGATCTGGGAATTTCTGCAGTTTTGTGAAAAAAAAGGGAAAGGATTAAGAAGGTAGGGTTGTTAGTTGCGAATGATAATTTGTTACACGACGAGAGAGTTTAATCTCTTGCCCTGGAATGGCGTGCCACGCACGTCGAGAATTTTTTGTCCCAAAATTGCAATATCTTCTCGGTTTTAAATATTATATATTTAAATATAATCCAGGCAAAACAAATAATATATTTATTAATTCTCAATAATTTCTATCCAGTGATATTATACCGACGAGTTCAAAAAGAAAGCGACGAATTGTTGTACACGGTTTAGTCACTCGTTATAGTTCGCAATCAGTTGCCAAGTGATTAAATTGAAGCATCAGATAAAGGTAATTTAGTTCGTGTTTTTAATTCAATTTTTTTCCGAATATATTAATCGTTTAAGGATCAAAGTTTATTGAATAACGGATAACTTAAAGGCAATTGTGGTTAATTGATGTTGGGTGTTGTATCACGCATTGGAATTCATTGAAAAAATGCGATTTGATAAAAAAAAAATGTAGGAATAAATAGTTCTAGTTGTTAAGCAATTGAAACGAGAACCTCGCCAGTTAAAAGAATACGATACGCAAAAAGTTCCAGCGAACTTGATAAAAGAAGAATAACAACGAAGGAACAGCAAAAAGTAAAGCAGCACGAGACGTAAAGCAAAAGAAATATAACAGAAGACAAAATGTCTTCGAATAAACTCTTTGGAGACACTCTGATTACTATTATAATTCTTATTATTATTGCTTAATCGTAATATGATATAATCAATGGATTTTCACGGATTTATGAAAAATGTAACGGGGAAATATATGAAACAGTCAAAGCGTAATACTTCCAATAATATCTGAAATAATTTTCTACGTTTTGAGAAATAAAATTTTCTTAAAAACTTAAAGAAATAACTTTCTACTTTGAGAAATATGAATCGTCTTCGTAAGAATATGAAATTTCGCGAACCGTCCGCGATCTAATAATCAAACAGCACGCTCGTTACGTGTATACATACGTGTAACGTCACGTTGACGCGACCGAAGGGTGTCAAGCTGTAAATTATCAAGCCGAGAATCGTTACATCGAAAACTCGGCCGTGTCGTCGCGGACGACGCGAGAATTTTCGAGCAGCATCAACGCGCCCCTATCAGCATTCTTCCTCGATTCACGGTGGCGTGTCTCGAAATCGAAATAAACCCATCGCGGCGCGGTCGTCGAGCGATCGACGATTAATTCGTACGTGTGCGAAACTGCGAACTACGAACCGACCCTATGGATGGATTTGCACGCGAACATCCAATCCGCTCTCTCTCTCTCTCTCGGCCCTTTTCTTTCTTTCTTTCTTTCTTTCTTTCTCCTTTTCGTTTTTCTTATTTTCGTCGCGGCACATATTCCACGGTATTGCGGTAAACACGGCCGAGCTGGTTTTTAGACGTCAGAGCGTGGCGATCGAGCGAGCCAGTTCCCAATTAATCGATTTGCTTCGACGGCCAGCGCTGTCGAGATCCTATCTCCATACACAGCCTACTACGTATATACTGCCTACTGCCTACACCGTGCACGCAGAAGCGGCACGACCTGATCCAGAATCGAGCGAGAAAGAGGAACAACGAGGGGACAGAGCCCACGATCGCCACTGTTTTTGTTCAATTTTCGGCCCAAACTGAAAGACAGAGACCGAGCGGTGATAAGAAAATTTTTCTATTGTAATTCCTTGATCAGAAAATTGCACCCGACATAAGTGTTAAACATTTAATAACACTTGGGATAAATCGTCAAATTGAAGAAAGATTATTCTTACTTGGTTAAAAAAACACTGATTATGCAGCGGCAATACAATTTTTAAATCTTCTGGTAAAGATTTAATAAAATTTTGACTCGATTAAGAAATATTCATTTAGATAATAGCATTTGGAACAAATCCTCAAATTGGAGAAAGATTATTCTTGATTAAAAAATATTGATTGTACAATGGCAATACAAGCTTTTAGATCTATTTGGTGAACAGATATTTTTCCTCAATTTTTATTTAGTTAAGTAATGTTACTATTACTAAGTGAATTTTATTTGGTTTGGTGATACTCACTATCCAATGTTAATACAAAAAAAAAGTAATTTGAAAAAATGTTCCATTTGTTACTCTCTTTCTTTCAGCTCTTCATTCACTTTCTCAAAATCCCCTTTTATCACTATCATTGGATTATTAATTTAGTTTTACCTGTCAACTCGTACCGATACTACAACCTCGACCCGATCCGATTAAAATCAAGCACTGAAACCGCGACGCGAGTGTATCTCTCGCGGACACAATACTGTGAGAACGAAGACACGCGTTTCCAATTCTCGGAGGGAAATTCACGTCGACTGTCGCCCACGTACGTAGGAAAAGGCAATTTCGTTACCTCATCACGCGTGATTAATGCGTGCCCGGGCAGAAATGGGTCGAACGAAATGAATATTATCGCATCGCACTTTTACACGCGCCGTTATAGCGCGTGAATTATATTAATATGTTAATGGAGTGACGTGATTATCATAATGTAATTCACGGGCTCGCAAAAGGGGGGAAACGGCCGCGCTTATCGTCCACTTGTACCTCTCAGAGATTATCGACCGTGTTCCCTCGTTATCTCGTCCAGGTGTTTAATCGATCGAAGATCGATATCGTTTATCCCCGCTTCGATCTCTGCCTAGCTATCGCCGCTGTTTATCGACTGCCAGATATCGATCGAGCAACGAAGAAATCTTCGAAACTGCAAATACGATCGTCTCGTACGATGGCCGGTAATTTCGCTTCGGCCATTCGTCTCGATCGTTATTCTCGAGACGTGCCACGCGATGAAATCGGCGTTTTATGAAAATTCGCGCGATACGATTATAAAGGCGGCGTTTCAATGTCCCGCGCTGCGGGAGAAGCTGGCAGTTTGTTCCCAGTTTTATATTTATTTATTTGCCTTGGAAGAGGTTGTGTTGATACACAAGGTAGGACGTACCATAGAGTCCATTAACAATTTATCACCTGCGGGGATCTGTATATCTTGGCGTTTCCTTTAGATTCATCTATTCTCCGGCTCATTCTAATCTTGATCGCGGCGAGAGAATATTTAATCACGTTACAATTTCCTCGTAACAATGGTAACACGCCAGCCAGCGTATCCCATTGAACGGAACGCTCTCGGGAAAATGTTGCCTACGTGTCCCGTGCAAAACGTTCGGGGAACGTCTAAAAATAGCAAGAAATAGCCAAATAGTAAAATGTAACAGGCTCGATCGAGTTAATAAACTATTATCGTAATAAGAATAAGCGCGCGAGGCCTAGCCAAGGGAAGGAAACAATCGTGCCCCGTGGAAAATTTCTCGCGCATGCAACAACGATCGCGATCAATGCCACAGGCGATTTAGCTACCGTCGCGAGATTCAGTAACTAAACAGAAACAGAAGATGCAAAGCGATCGTGTAAATCACTGGAAATTATATACAAATAATTGCCGCATTGACTATATCGAGGTGCTTGAAATAGAAAACCTGTTATAAATCGAGCAGAGCTATAAATAATAATCGCTCGGTGGAAAAAAAATGGAAATCCGTGTTGTACGTTTCCTTTTCCTTGAGATTACTTTGACTCGGTAAACAAATGACAACATTAATAACAATTATAAAATTGTATACAAATCGCTGAAAATTAGGAAAAATTGTGTCGAATTAACTAAAATGCCAAATTAATTCAATTCAAGTATCAAGTTCGTAATACGTATATTATACACGGTCGCACGTATATTTCACTTCTTTTGACTTGATTTCGAATCGAAAACCAAAGAAATTGATGTACGAATTAGTAAACATTACTTGAAATAATTTACAAATCAGTCGGATTGTAACAGAGAGAGAAAAATTATAAATAATGTACACTTGAAAAACTCGCCTGTATTATCTACATGTTCAATTTCGACGTGAAATGATATTTTACAAATTGTGAAAAATTCTTTCAGAACAGAACTCGCTGATCAAGCAGATAAAACTAGAAACAAATCGAAAACTAATACCAGACCGAGGAAAACCATAAATAACGATCAGCCGCAAAAACGCGTCAGTATTATACATTTCACTTCCTCGACGTACAACACGACTCCCAATCAACCAATAAATCAATCAGCAAAACAATAATCTATCAAAATTTAAGCTTGCATTTTTATGACAAAACAACCCCTTTCTCCCTTCGATCGCATCGATCACCATTTTAAAAACCAGCAATCTAACCAGAACCAATTTTTTTTCTTTTATCAATCTGACATGCTAAACAACGTATGCTGAATTATACAACTAAAGCGCGGACAATCATGAAATTTTATACTTCCAGAAACGTACTCAGTCATTAAATCTCAGAATTATTCCTGGTTAATAACCTTCCCTCAACAGTTTTAGGGGCAGCGTTGTATTTGTTTCAAAACCAAAGAAAGTTGAATAATATCTTATTCAACGAAGAATCTGCGAGATGTTAATACACAAACAATTGTATTACGAAGTACATATGCAATTGAAGAATCACAAGATTGATAGGAGCCATAACAATTTAGAATCAAATCGCTTCTTTTCAAAATCTTTTACTCCGTTGAATTTTATTTACCAATC
Organism: Tetragonisca angustula; assembly: GCA_036937485.2. Lineage (NCBI taxonomy): Eukaryota > Metazoa > Arthropoda > Insecta > Hymenoptera > Apidae > Tetragonisca > Tetragonisca angustula. The sequence continues at coordinate 1,307,505 of JAWNGG020000017.1, read as the reverse complement.
TCCGTCACGAAGTACGCAACTAAATCAAATCAAATCGAATACTCTGAAATTCAGTAACAAATTACGATACCGTCGTTCGATAGTTAAAAGCGAGCGTGCCTTCAAATTTTCCACAAAAACGCATCGACGTCCGCAATACGTAACATTGATCCTCCCCCTCCCCCCCCCCCTCCGTAGAACGAGAAGAGAGAGGAGAACTGAAGATGGAACACATAAACACTGCGGCGAATCTCGTTCGCAGGGCACAACACGAGCCATAAGGGAGGATTTACAGGCGGTGGATGCCGGGCCAAAAGCTAAGCAGGAAAGCATAAAAGGGATTCGTCGTCTGTTCGATGGCGAGGAGCCAACGAACGAGCGTGAAGGGGGGACGGGCGGTCACGAGCCGAAAAACCGGGCGGCGAAGGGTGAAAAGCTAACGCGGTGCAATGAGGCGGCAGTCGCGTGCCTCGCATCCCCTAAACCGCCGTTCGACGTTGGTTGGAACAGCGCGGCGAGGGGTGAGAGCCGAGTTTATGCTCGTGGCAGTCCACCCTCCTTCGCCGACACCTCGATCTTACTTAGCCGAGTTATCGCGATCTGCGATCCCGCCAAATCACCACCGCGAATGCCGCCACGAAACCGACCGACACACACACACACACACATACATACATACGAACACCCGTAACCCTGTGTGTCAACCTCCTCTGGTCCCTGTAATTTTCCCATTTTGCTTCCTCTTTTATTTGTCGAAGATTAGCCGAGGTTCTCCAAGTTTTTCAAATCTTTTCTACCAGGTTTCTTTTTTTTTTACGATTTTTATGTTGTTTTTATGTTTTCGCAATAATCCTCAGTGCTGTTGCGAGGTTTGGACGTTCTCTCTTTTTTTTTTTCGATTTTTAGTGATTGGCGGTGGTGAGTAGTGTCAAGAGAGGTCCAAGGACATTGTTCGTAGTTCGTAAATCTTCCCTCGATTTTAGGCTATCAGAAAATTAAGAAATCATTCTATAAACTGTTGATAAAATGTACGTCAGAGTAAAAATGATTCGTAAATCGCAATATGAATCACAAACGTAAATTAACCCGTTGGAGTGTTAACGCAACGTTTTATTTCTGATTCTTTTCGGCCAATTCGCTCAATATTTCCTCATGATTCGCCTAGACTCTACAAAGAAATTTCTAATATCGCGATAAATTACGAATTAATTGCAAATCCAAGAAAAATGTTCGATATTTTCTTTTTTCCCAATATAAGAAACTGAACGTTAAATTATAAATCTCGTTTCAACGACTGACGTAACTTTTCTCGAATTACTCCGATCGAGCGCTGTTTTCATCGATTTCCTCCCGGATTCCCTCCATCAGACCGACAGCTAACAAAGTAATAAAACCAGCTAATCGCCGATAAAATTTCGTTCGGATGATCCTAGTTCGTTTATCCTGGTGGAAAATTTTCGCAGACGCGGAGTCGTGCAGGCTGGCGAAGGCTGCAACGCGCGCGGTAACGACGAGTCACCTCTCGCCCTCGCGACGGTCACATAATATACACGTACGTTACGTGCACGGTTGTACGTGTGAGCGGGCGTCGAGAGAGAGAGGGAGCGCGGGAATAGGAGAAGGAAAGAGACGGCGAGAGTTTGTTATCGTTATCGCGCGACGTGGCCGCGCGGCGATCGTGATAACGGCTCGCCACCGCTCTTATCGCCGCGTCGGTTTGCTTCGCCCTGTTCGTATATATTCCGTCGCATCCATTCCAGCTCGCTCCACTTCGCCCGGCCGACTCGTATTTTCGCGCCACTTCACGGACTTCCCGCCAAGGATCGAATTTCCGTCGTGCCGCGCACCTTCCTCGCCACCCTATCCTCCCCCGTCGGTAACTGTTTCTAATCGCGAGTTTTAGGAAAATTTTGTTTCTCTTCTGTTTAGATACTTCTTTGGAATTTGAGCACACTTTGCCGTTCAATTCTCTCTATTGCGATATATTAACCTCTTGCGCTGGAGTGCCATGCCACGCACGAGAATGTTTTGTCCCAAATTGCAACGCTCTCTCAGTTTTAAAAGTGTATTTAAATGTAACCCAGGCAAAACAAGTGATAAATTCATTGCTTTCTAATAATTTCTATCCAGTGACATACCGACAAGTTCAAAAGAAAAAGGAAGCGACGAATTATTGCATACGATTCGGTCACTCGTTATGGTCCGCGAACCAGTTGCCAGCGCAAGAGGTTGTATAATGTCGTTGATTGCGAATTTCAGAAATGTTCTTATATTTTTCAAGAAGGATTTGTAACGCTATTTTAGAGAAATTTGATACCTCTGCTCGGTGATCGTGTTGCGTCATCTACAGTCCATGAACTTCAATAAAAAAAAAATTTCAAAAATTTAAAGACTTGGAGACGTTTACAGCGCCGTTTTGGGAGAAATTTGTGTGTTCTGATTACGAGAGAAATCCAATGATTCACCGGGTCTAATCGCGAAGTACCGCCCACGAAATTTCCGGCGCCATTTAACAACGAATCTTACACTTCTCTATCTTTTAAAACATGCAGGATCTCGACAACTTTGGATTTTTAAATTTCGAGAATCATCTGATGTATTCGGTGCACATTTGTACACATTAAACGAGACATGAAAGAAAAATATCAAAATCTTTTGTAACATCTCTTTTTTTATTGACAAAAATGAAAAAAGTGTACATCCGCTGCGTTGAGACAAGTATATGACATGATAAATCAAGTCTGTTGCTATCAAGCTAAATGTATCATGCATAACGGTCCAATCTGAACATTTATGTTTAATTATTCACGGCGTCAGTTGCTTCTTAGATATCAAGAGTTGATACATTTGTCTCGAAAAGAAGATAAAAGATACATATGCATGTGCGTATACTTGAAACTCATAACTTAATTTCAGCGTATGTATTTATAGTTCATAAAAATACTACGGAATAGTAATAGCGGAATAGCTGTATAATATATTATCCCGTTAACCAGGTCGTCCCTTAACTTACCTCTTACTATATAAACTATGTTACAATATTTATGTATTATACAGATCAATTAAAACTCAACGAGTTCAAATCATAAATACGAACATCTGTATTACATTGTATCATTAAATAAATTAGACACTGTTAGTTAAAATATTAAACGTGAATATATTATATTATATTGTTGTAAAATGATTCCATTCGTTTCAAAGAGAAATAAAACAACACGCAAGAAGACAGGTAATTCCCAAATGAAGAAATTATTCTCATCTTATCTTTGCCAACAGGTTACTCTACCACATGTCCAAAGTCTATCAAATTGCGTGAACGTTCTCCGCTTGTTTAAGAAATCAAAGAAAACTTTTTATTCTCGAATGTGAAACTGCGACGACCGTCGTTTTATCGATCAGGATCTCGTTCCACGCAAAGCCTCTGCAAACTCTACCCACCCCCCATCCCCCTCCCTGTACCTTCCTGTCGCAACTCTATTCTAATTACGAAGTCCTAGAACAGCCGTGACGTTTCATCGAACTGGATAACGTCTCAGATACGTATCGCGCGTATTACAGATAGTTCCCCGCGCTGGGAACAAGGATAAGCGATAACAACCTAGCTGACTTTTCTTATCGCCGCGTTCCCGGCTCGCCTGACCGACTCGTATTTTCGCGCCACTTCACGGCCGATCAAGACGGTCGCACGACGAAGGGAACCCGAAGAGGGGAAACAACGAAAGAGAGATGTACACACGGAGCGTGACAATAAAATTTCCGGGGACGCGTCAAGTAACAAATTACTTTATTTCTGTAGCCCCTCAAAATATGTACACTGAATACTTTGTCCACGGCCAGCGTTTGATTTCTATTTTCGTTTTTTTCCTCCCCTAAGTCGTTAATATCCATTTTTCGTTTCTCTCATAATTCATTTTTTTTTTTCTTCCCAAGTCATTGATTCTCATTGTTGAAATCATTTCAACACTATGGTTATGAAAGAAAATCGTTCAGATTCCGAAGTTTGTGAAATTTAAAGAAATTGAAGTGTAATAGCAGAAACTAGTTAATGCTCTGATGGGACGGAATATTCGGTTTTTACAAAATACTACGTTAAAATAAAAGTGTAACGAAAGAGCGTACGTCACAGTGTTATATTTAGTTTATATTTTTGTCGGACGATATTCATCTTACACGTTTCAAAATATTTCTAAATACGTAGAAACGGTAATCACTAACTATCGTGGCAATCAACGTAATGATCAAAACCTAACCACATCCCATATCAGTGGATCTTAAAATGACAAACACGACGCGCGGGTTTAAAATAAATAGAAAAATTCGTCAGGTGCTTCGTCATTACCAACGCACAATTACAAATACGAACATAAAATAAAATTCTCTAGGTGTATAAAATTCTCTAAAGCAAAGGACGACTAAAGTCTCAAACGATTCTTTCGAACGTGAATTTTCTTCTGATGCCTAGAATTCCACCGCTGGCATACAAAATATTTCCTCGCGCAGTTGTCCAGTCAATGTGGAAAAATTCACTAGGGAAAGCTCACTTAGGGCGCGAGTTCTGACACGAATCTGGCAACATTATCGTCGCGGCCTGTGTACGTGGGCCCCCGCGTGGATCACGCTTCCCGATCGTACGGTTCGATGAAGTAAATTATGCGAGCATATTTTCACGTACGGGGCCTCCCTGTTTTGCATAGCGATTAAGACGACGGTTTCTTTATCGGTCGTCCCTGCTCGGGGAACGGAGCATGTTAAACCAGGGGAGTTCGAGGGCAGCCGGCGGTGCCCGAGCGCTTGTAAAACCTATCGAGATAAATAATCGCGAGCGATTAGAAATTTGTGAGATAATTATAATGACCGGCGCGGCGTGCGCGACGCCGGTATTCGCTCGGCCACGCTGTGCCAGTATCTGAGCCAGGGAACGTTCTATTTTCAGTAATCGCGACCAAGCCGATAAAACACCGGCCAAGTCGTGAAACGACAATCGTCCGTCCCATCGTACTTAACCGGTCTATCTAAATCAACCGTTTTCGACCGGAATTCCTGTGGGATCGTCGTGGATTTTTTGAAACGTTTGATCCGTCCACTGATAGAGGTTGAAAAAGAAAGACGAAGAGACGTTCAACCCTAAGCGGAATGCAAAGCTTTTCGTCTCTTGTTGATTATTAATCTTAACTGTGGGAATGGTCTCTTTTTTCAAAAGAAGGAAACTATTGTAGAGACAACATTGTAAATTTTTGGAACAAAATTGTAATCTACCGTTCTACCTTTGTGGAATCCAGATGGATCGAGAAGACTGGCAGAATTTAGATAGAGAAATATTTTTTATTTCACAAGCTATCGTAGTTATTTATACTATATAATTTAGTATAAATTAATTAATTTAATATAATTTCATTATTTATGAAAACAGCGGGCGTTAAATTTCATCTACTGTTCAGGAAGGAAATCTACCTTTTATCAATTTCCCAATTGAATTTCCAAGCTTGTCGAACGAAAAGATGTATTCAATCTTTACTATGGAATAAAACTACGCTCATTCTTGATCGTAAATATTAATCGCAATTAAAACAGATGAATATTATGAGCTAATTCTGGTAAAAAAAAAAAAGAAAAGGAGATGGATAAAACTTGATCGTAGAAATTGCCCTACGAAAAAAGAAAGAAGAAAGTGATATTCATCCACCATTACAACGTAAACCTTCCACGCCGCCGATGATCGCCGTTACCCATAGAAATCGTCGTTTACCGCGAACGTTAGAGATCGGGATCCAGGGCCATTCTAATCCATCGGATGCCGGAGAAAGCGGCCATCCTCGACGCCGTTCTACCGGCGTCGTGGCAATCTCCGCGCGTCGTACCTATTGAAATTTCCAGCGGATTCTGGAAGAGGGCGAGGGAGAGCGAGCGGTGTAGTCTCCGGAGACCGAGCGCACCATCGCAACCCCGACCTATATGCGTTTCTCTGATACACACAAACATACACATACACACACACGCGCGCGCACGTACGCACATGCATTTACACGTACACGCGGAGAGCACCAACACACCTGTTCCAACGGTACACATAGGTGGCTGTGCAAGGGTCCAACGAGGGGTGGAAAGAGGAGGGTGGTCGGTCGGTCGGTGGTCGGCGGCGGTGTTATCGCGTCGGCCCAGATTGAATATATTTCATATGTTTTCATAACTACCGCAGCCGGGCCGCTACCGTCCCGCTATCTGCTCCACCTCCAGCTACACCTCTCGCCTGGAGTCGCCTCTACGACGCCTGGCTACACAGGGGTGGCGCCACGGGAGGGTGAAAGCGGAACCGTGCGGAAGAACGGGACACAGAGAGAGAGAGAGAGAGAGAGAGGACGCGAAAGAGCAACACGTCGAGAGGTGAAAGAAGAGCGAACGAAGGGCGAAAGAGAGAGAGGGTATTTGGGGTGGAAAAGAGAGAGACGTAGACGCAGCGGGATACCAAAAGCCGAAGGAGAAGAGAGCAACCGTGGGAGTAAACGAGAGAGAGAAGAGGATAGTTAGGTTGGTTCCGCCGCGGCCACGGGAAATCAACCGTGAGGAGATACCGGTTGACTGATGTGCGCCTTTCTGTTGTAAAACGATAAAGGCGGCGTGGCATTGGTCGGGCCGAGGGTTTCCGATAGCCAGCCACCCTTCTCTCTCTCTCTCTCTCTTCTCTCTACCCTCCTGTACCGACCACCGCCGCCGCACCATCCTCCCTCTCGACAGACCTTCGCCAAGGGGAAAGAACGTTGCCATCGTCCACTAGGTGTATTTTACATTGTACACCGTGGAAATAGAGGCGAGAGACCGAAGACGACCAAAGAGAAACGAGAGAAAGAGAGAGAGGGAGAAGGGCGAGCTACTCTCTGAAACGAAGGATGCTGATCCAACCCGCCACTGGCTGAATATTCATCTCGCGTCGCTCGACCGCTGCATGCGCCACGATAACCGCCTCGCGCCTCTTATCTACGGCTTTTCTCCGCGACTCCGGGATTGTCATCGAACCCGGTCGCACCGATTGTTCTCTGTGCCGCGTTCTTTCCAATGCACGCTATTTACGTACAGTATGGACCATTTGAGATAGGTGATGATTCGCGCTTCGATGGGAATAATTGTTCCCCAATTTTATGAACGAACGAGAGAACGAAAAGGGAGCAAGGGGAGAACGAATTTTATATTGCGTGTACTTTCTAATAAAATCGTCTGTGCAGGGTGTTTGAGTAAAAAATGTTGATTCGTCTTCGCTTTCGAGATATGGACAGAGTTACTGATAGCTATCGAATTGGAACATTATTCCTGTATTCACTGAAGTGTATGTAATTTTTTTGTCGTTTTCTTTTGGGTTGCGTAAAATCGAAAGTGTATTAAATCCAGAGAGACTGCATTAATAACTATCTAGCTAATATTCAGTGGATTCACTTACTTGCGTGCATTTGAACAATTTGTGTAAAACAGTGTGTCAACCGGTATAAATCAATGTAAAAAAACAACTTAAAATAAATGATTATCGTCAAAAGTTAAGTAGCTCATACATGTAATATAACAACCTAATATAACAATTATACAAGACGTCTGAAACGAAGTCTAAAAGTATCGAAGAAAATCGAAATAGCCTTTCATCGTCTCGAACGAATTTACTCCAAAGCCTCGTGGGAAAGGAGGGGAGGGAGTGAATTCTTAATTTGCACGCGAATAATCGAACGCGGTGATATCCTCAAGTGAGAAAAGCGGCGGGTAATTCCACGATAAACCTCGGCTTAACGCGACAACCTCGTTTCGCTAGTTGATCGAGGCAACAGCGAGATTACGGTGGAAGTGGAAACGTTGAAAGGAAGTCGGCCTCAAAGCATCGAACACATCGGTATCGGCGAAGTTATTCAGGGACAGACGCCGCGCGAATTTTAATGGGGCAACTTACTTCGCTTCGATTTTTCGCACCCTTGATACAACGCCGCGCGCGCCATAGCCGATGCACGTTAATAACGCGAGTTGATTGCGAGTTACGAGTTGCGAGTTTCTCGCCGTTCTCCACCTCCACCGCCCTCCAATCGAAATATCTCGTGCATCGAGAGAGAGAGAGAGAGAGAGAGAGAGAGAGAGCGCCGTTGTGTCGCGAGGAACGTGCCCATCGGGTAAATTAATGCAAATGTCACGAAGAAAGAGAGAGACGGAGAGAGAACTGTTATCTCTGCATTGGATTTTTCTTCTACCTTTTTTTTTCTTCCTTCTTTTTTTCCTTCGGTTCCTTCGTTTGATTTTGGTCTTTTATCAGATTACATCGGGACGATGCTGCGATAGTCGCGGGCGAGCGAACGTTTCAATTCCACTCTGCCCCGCCGAGAACGACAAATTTCTGCCGGGGACGGGATTAAATTTTCTCTCTCGTCTCTCGGGGTATCTACGGTCTCATCGAATTTATAGACACGCGCGGCGAGATAGGATTATTTCAGCCACCTAAGCTTCGATATATTGAAATTCGATCTTGGATTTTTGCAACGGAATCATCAGACACATTATGAAAATATGTATTGTGGACGCGAGAGAAGATATCGAGAACCTGTTGATAAAAGGAGTGCCTTTTAAAAATGAAATAATACACGTAAATTATCGAATTGCGACAGTGACAATTGAATGTCGACAATGGAACTTCCTTTTCCTTTCAGTGAGTAGGCACGAACTGTCAAACTGTCAGTAGACAAGTAGACACGGGAGTGGACACTGCGAAACAGTTTGTTTTCGAATGTAAATTATTTAAACGTTACTAACAACTAATATACATATTCAAAAGTTACTCGTAATCGAGCTTGGCAATGCTCGGATGCAAAATTACCCGAAACTCGTCCGAAATATCCATCTGACACGAGTAATATCTCATTCTATTTGGAATGAGGGAAAGAATAAGGGAAAACGTTGGCAATCTAATGGCGCAATCAGTATGTACGAGACACGTTATACGCGGTCGATGTATCGGCAGCGAGATCGAGCCATAAAGCTGGCCATTCATTCGATATCAGAGCAATACCTCCGTGAGATGATAACAAGAATGGGCGAGCATAGGTGGCCCATTCTTGCCACGGCTTTTGTCCGGCGACAAACCCGGTTACGAGAGATGGACCGGTGATTTTCTATAAGGGAGCCAGGATGGCCAGCGTACATATTCACCAGCCAGATAACATCGAGTGAAAAAAAAAGAGAGAAGAAAAAAGGAGAGGAAAAAAAGAGATAGAGATAGATAGAGAGAGAGAGAGAGAGAGAGAGAGAGAGAGAGAAATTTACGCGAGAACAGAGCGACCACGCTTTTATATCCAGCTCGCGTACACGTGGAGAAATAATGCTCCGAGAAATAATGCATCGAGAAGATATCGTTGGTTCTTCTTTTTTTTATCGTTGAGAACAAAGAAATAGAACGTCTTTCGTCGATTATTTTTAAATCCAGTAGTATTTCTCTTTTCTTTGTTAACAAGTTTCTTATTAACTGAGAAAACATATTTAAATTATCTGATTTAACATCGTAACAAGTTGCTCGACCTTGCTGCCACATTTTCAGAAGAAATTTTAAATAATTTATTTCAGAAATTTTACATTTACTTTCAGCCCTCTTGTTTGTTCGTTCATTTACATGCTGACATTCAACAACAATATATTGACGAATTCTAACCAGTTGAAATCAAATGTCAGACACTATTCGACGATAAACTTGAAATTATTTGTCGTGGAATATGTTACGTGATCTCTAAATCAAACAATAAATTTCGCAAGCGAGAAGAAATTTTCTTCTTCGATTTACGCGAAAACGACTGTATTCGCAAACCGGAGCGGAAACGGTTGTTCCTAACGCGCGAGATATCCACATCCGGATAATGAAAGCAACCGAAGAGGCACGTTCTCCGATCATCTGCGTTATTTTTACGCCGGTCGGCGATAAATGAGAGTTAAGTCATCAGATTGATTGCTCTTTATGGAGGAGAAAAGGAAGAAGGAGGGGGCAGGGAACAATGCGGGCAGCCTTATCGAATCTCGACCTCTGACCCCTTATCGCCTGTTTTTCGATAGTCATTTCTATCGCGATTCGAACTGCTGCTTTTTGAGGATTCTTCCACATCCGTTTCTGTAGCTGATAACGCTGATTAAAAACATATTTGTTTCGCGTGCATATTAAATGAAACTCTTCAATCATTCTGATACGAACGTCGACTGTAATCACCAGGTATAAAGCACAAATTTATGTCCAATATTACGTTGATTTTCTCAGTCGATTTACGTTATTCAATTTTCCTTCTTAATATTGAAGTTACATTTTTTTCTTTTAACTAAACCGTATATTTTTTTATAAAGTTTGCAGTAACATTGCATAATCAACTATTTACAAATATTTCTTGTATATTTCTCTGATTTGCACAACAGTCCTCCGTAAAATATCTGTCACTTTATTACATACGTTTTGAATTTTGGCAAAGTCACAAGTCTACCTTTAAATTAGTTTACACATACGCGTTGTTTTACTGTTTTGACAAAATTATGATATATCTTACTAATATATAATATAATAATGTATAATATTATAATGATTTATTAATAATATTATTATTTAATTTACTAATTATACTATAGATCATTAATATTAACATGTGAACGATATAGCTACGCTCACTGAAAAATGGCAATTACGTAAAGCCATTCCACGCTAGATACGACGAAAAATTTCAACAAGAGTTCAAACGATACACGCGATCGTAAATGCTCGTCGTAATGAGACATATGTACACGGTCGTAGGCGTCGAGCAAAATTACCAGGAACTGTCGTTTAATGGGCTAGCTTTTGTGTTACTTTCACGGCGTGTAAAGTGGACAGCGCAGTGACAGCTGACGATAGAAGACGCAAATAAACGCAACGACACTAACAACCGCGTTTCGAAGGCGGACGATCTCTTGAAGTTAGCGTAACGACCATACGGCGAGGAGAGAGAGAGGCAACTTATACAAAACTTCCTCGAAGTTTCGCGTGTTTCCGTGAGAAGTACATAATGGTCGGTCGTCGTCTTTGGTGCAATTAATTAGCGTCATTAGTGCCATTGGCTGAGCGCCTGCCTCGTTAAACCCTCTCTCGCCTCTTCACCTGCTTCCCTCTTTCTACTTACTTTCCTCTTCCTCCCCCGGTGCCCCGTTGGGTGAACGACCGTTTTTGCACACCGGTTTTGCAACCGCTTCCCCCGAAACCCCATCGCCACGCTTCTTCCTTCTGGTTCGAAAGTGAAAATGACAACGCGACGCGAGCCACCTCGGTGTTTTCGTCTCGTTTCGAACAGATGTCACTCGAGGAATCATCGATCGGTATCGTTTTCGCCTTCGGCGTTTCTTCATCACGATACAGGATTTTCAATCTCTTGCGATTGCTCTGCGCTGGTTTTTGTACGAACGTAAGTTGGAGAAAATCAATTTTAAATTAATTTTTCATTGCGATGATTTAAACGAGAGGCGATAATTTTGTTATCTTTGATACGAAGCGAAAGAAAAGAAGAGAATATTACATGTACTTAGCGTGAAATAGACTAATGAATATCTACTTTGCGGTAAGTACGTTGTTAGCGAGAAAGAGAAAGAAATGTCATCTTATGTTATCTGCTAAACAGATACTTGATAGCATATTTAAAAAAAAAAAAACGAAAAAAAATTAAAAAATTTCTGCGTGTATCTAAAATAAACAATAGTGCTTCAAACACCACAAGAAACAGAGCGATTCCGAAAACTTTTCAACGCCATTCGAAACAGAGTGATTTCAAGAGAAACGAGAACATATTAGAATATTACAATCAGCATGGGATAGATTAATAAATGTTCTGTGTTATGTGCGGCTTTTATTGAGAGAACAAAAGAAACATCAATATTTTTTCCAACAGCGCCCGTTTACACATACATCATAAAAAAGTGAGAAAATTAAAAAGCTCGACGAATATATTAAAAACGAGAGGAGAATTAAAAAAATCCTTGCGCGTGTATCTGAAACAAACAAACAGTGGTTCGAACTGCGTACGAATCCAAAACGAAGCGATTCGAACAATCGCAAAGACAAAGATCGCCAAAGATCGCGGAACAATGCGCGATTCAGTTTCGCGATTTCTCAGAGTCGGTCGACCGCCGACGTTCTTCCCAACCCGGCAAAAAAAAAAAAAAAAAAAAAAAAAAAAGAAAAAACGGATTTCCACGTTGTTCGGGAGATCCATTCTCTCGCGATTTCTTTTCCGAGTTCTCAGCAACGAGGCCGCAAGATTAAGAAATCTTAAGATTTACAGGGCAGATAATTATTTAACCGCGAAACATAAAATCCGTCCTCTCGGCCCGGTATCGCCGGGGATTCGTTAAATGCGGTTGAAACGCATCTCGACAGAAGTTTATTTGGAGTAATCCTTTCGGATCGTCCTTTCCCCCTCTCCCACCCCCCGTATGCGGCCGCGGAGATAAAGCACCTGCATTCTCCGGCCAAGAAGACTCGCCACTCCGAAACCCACGCTTCGTCGATAAACCAACGGTTGCATTCCTCCCCTATCGTCCTCGAACCACCTCCACCAGGACCAAGATAACTAATGCAACTCTTACACGACGGACACGCGGATGCCTCTCGACGGTGTGCACGCATTCTCACGCGAACGTGGCGTGTGTATCGACGTTTTCACGAGCCCGCATTTCCAGCGAAGAAAGGAGTAGGATGAGGGTGGGAGAGACGAGAGAAAAAAAAAGTCTGTGAAATGCGACGTACGTACGTACATACGGTGCGTAGAGCCGGTGTTTTTCCAGCGTCAGGCTGGAACGCAACGCGGAATTAATTATCCAACTTTTCCGCGATAGATAATCGAGCGATAATTCTGCTGGAACGCCGAGAGAGAGAGAGGATATTTTCAACGCTGAAGTATTCACGTTTCGCGTGATCTTTCCAGGAGATGGTCGAGCGATCGTTAACGCGAGACGTTGAAAACGTCTGTGCACGATTCGATGTTTGATATTAGAGGATACTGAAGACAAGAAGTCGGGAACTTGGTTAATCGGTCAGAGACGTGATTTCTATTTGCAACTGAACGATGAAATTCGCGTCAATAGACGCATCTCGTGACCGAGATATCGATAAACCTTCGCGGATCAAAGTGTATCTACTTTTCGCAACCGCGACGAGCGTGAGTGATACCTACGTGTTCCCGTGAAATCTCTGGCTCCGATGGAAAAAATTACCGGCCGTCAACGTTAATTTCGTTAAAAAAAAAAAGAAAAAAAAAGCAAAACCCAGCCTTTTCATATTTTACCGAGTCGTGGTTGGAAATAATCGGAGAAGAGAGGGGGAGGTGGCGAGGGAGAAAAAATTTACAGGCGAACCCGGCGAATGCACTATTAAATTTATAATCACGCCCGGTTCTATGTGTCGGTTGGCAAAGGGGCGGGTGGAAGGGAACGGTTCAACGTTATCAGATGGACGGAAAATTTATTCACTAACGGGCGATAAACGCGTCGCTCGGCATCAAGGAATTAACAAATTCCGAACGACCGGCTGCCGAACTTTTTGTTCGTCGTCGATCGGAATTTCTATCCGCGGTCACCGATCGATACGCGTCGCTCTCTTTCTCTCTCACCGTCAATTAAGCCAGCCGATTTACATAATCGTACACATAAAAAATGCCTAATTAAAATCGCGTCTGTTAATTGCCACACGTGGCCGCATAGATAGGGGAGCCAGCGTAGCACCTAACAGTCGGTCACGAGCGATCGTGGACCAGTTTGCAGTTACAGATTCGTCAGATCGGTCGGCGATAGATCGGTCCCCGTTCGGGGGATCGAGAGACAAAGAGAAAGGGTGGAGGGGTCAGGATTCGATCAAACTTTCCCGAAGGTCACCGCGAACGGGCAGGTCGATTCCTGGTTGACCGAGGTAAGGCCGGCTACCTAACAGGTAGTAGGTTTCTATAGCGTAGGATCACGAGGGACACTCGTTAATTCCGAGCAACCGTCAGGATACTTAGGACAGAGAAGACCATTCGTGATGAAATAATTGTTGACGTAACTTGTACATAGGATTGCATTACCTGTGCAATCATGGTCGCGATTTGTTGGAATTTGTGACAAATGAACAAAATAATTGCTTGTGGTTCGAAATTAAACTGGAAAATTTTGTCGTATTTAGACGGAGATTCATCTGTTCCATGTCTTTTGAATTTCATTGTCTTTTGAATTTGATATCCAGATGTTGGGAATTAAAATTATAAGGTTAACAAAATAAAAATACAGGGCGCGGCGTCTAAATTTAAATATACCGTTTCGATGCTTTTACATTTGAGAATCTTTAATGCTTGTGCCATCGATGTAATTTTCTTAAGAACAGTGAGTAATTACAAAAGTCTCGTTAAACAAAGCTGTAAAACGAAAACGATACAAATGACGTGTCGTAGGTAACTTCAAAGCTACCTCATGCGTGCCTCTGCCAGAGTGCTCGGCTTTTCACAACGATTCGTATGTTTTGAAACGTTATCAAACAGAAAATCGGATAGTCATTGTTGTTAATCAAGACATACGTACATACGAGCGCAAGTGGCGGCGTTTAGTATCCATAAATACAAGGCGCAAAACGCGGACGTGTTTTAACGCGGTCAAGTGCAACTAGGCTCGACGATTCTTGCAAGTTGGAGTTCTGCGTGCGATTACACCGCGATAAACGATTCGCTCGGAAGGGATTCAAGAGCCAAAAAAAGGGGTAGCAGAAAAAGACTCAATGAGGAGAGTGGGTGTCTCTTTTGTTCCTCTCTTTAAATATCACTATCTTTACGAGAAACATTGCGACTTACGCTTTCGGTACTTTCAATCCTCTTGTTTCGTTGCACTGATCGTGAGCCTCGTCGAAAAGAGAGAGAAAGAAATAAACGATTCGTGAGAAAGTATACGGGCAGAAGGAAGATTCCACCTCGTCATTTCATTCATCGAGATACAGATTTCGATCTGGATTATTTTATTCGATGCAAATGATAAATCAAGTCGACCAGAAGCGGTTTTGATCAGCGTTGGAGCTGGTTCGGCCTCGTCATCCAGTTGGAAATTAATCGTTTTGTAAAATAAGATATACCGATGTCTTATAACGTGCACTGTTGGTTATTAATCGTTTTTCTGAATTGAATTAAGTTAGAAGTCCGAGTCACGTTGAGCAAACTTACGCTCGTCGATCATCATTTTCAAACCATTAACCCATTCAATGGAACTATCTTCAACACTTATTATATGTCCAAGATAACTATTCATACTGTAACTAATGTATGCTAATCGTACACTGTAACATCTGTATAAATTTCGAGATGAATTTCAAATTTGAGCAATATAATCGTGCCAGTCGTATCTTATTCGCACGCAACGTGTATACATATTGGCTTTCATGAATCACTGTCTATGTACATAAATATAATTTATATCCCACGTATCAGATAAATAACAGCAAAAATATTTCAGATTGATCCCACCACGGATTTCAATCTTACACTCATACTTTAGCAAACAAAAAATGTCAATGATACCTTTTTTAAGAAGACGTTCAAACGTGAAATCGTGCGTACTAACAAGGACCGTCTTCGTATTTTTTTTTTTTTTAAATTGGAGATACTCTTTTAATTTCTGAGACGTTTCTTTTTATTTTGAGAGAAGAGGACGAAGATACAACGGAGCAGGATATTCACCCCAAAGCCAATCTCCTCTCGGAATCGTCACGGACAGAACAGAATCACGGAACGAAGAGTCCACGCCCGAGCATCAAGTTTATTTGCGCAGCACTCCGATGATCCGGTGTCGCACACAGGTGAACGCGTGTTCGTGGTCACGTGCGCGCGCGCGCGCGCATTGGAGAACACACAGCAGGATCGCCTCTATGCGAGACGCACACGGGCAAACGATCGGGAAGCTCATGCACGCGGAGTGGGACGCGAAGGCAATCGGTGCGCGCGGTGGGAGCGCCGTGGTCGAATCTAATTAAATATAATTAGCTGCGATTTGCATAGATAGCCGATAGAGACCGGACGCGGTGATAACCGCGATAACGGGCGTGCACGGCCGATACGAGGGACGATTATTGTTGCCAGCCCTGGGTCTCGCAACCGGAGCAGACATCGCCACGATCATCGCCAATTCTCTCTCTTTCTCTCTGTCTCTTTTCCTGCTCTCCGCCATTTTTTTTCTTTTTTGTTTTTTTAATTTTTCTCTTCGATCTGCCTCCTCCCTCGCGAAACATCGAGATATTCTCACCTAGAATCGCGGCCACGAGCGTCATCTTTATTTGTGATTATCAGTGGACATTTCACGGGTTTTGCGAAATTTAAAATGTTCTTTCGCGGTTGATGTAAGTGGAAATAAATCTGATTCATTTGATCCGGAATGTTTTGACAGAGAGTCTAGTATATCGTAAAGTATCTGAAGCAGTGAAGAAGAAGTGAGGAGAACAGCAGGTTGTTGAGGCTGGGATTCTTGATATCGATACAACAGAGGAAGAGAAAATGTGTCATGCGGAAATGTGGAATTAAAAGATTAAACCTATGACTACTGGTATGAGTAAGTTGCTTTAATGACGCCGACTGATCGACGATAAGCATCGCGTGTGATTCTCCAAACTGAAACTTGAAATTTCAACGAATATGTACCAGAAAAGAACGTTGTTAACAATTTATCAATCTTACTCCGAGGACAAAGATTAACTCTTCGAGCTCCTTTTATTAAAAACTTCGGCGCCCACGTTCCGGATTTCCGGATTTTCAGTAACGCGAGGGATCAGAGATCAGAGATCACGTATTCTCTCTGTCACTTATGTTAGTCATAGCTTATCAATTCTAAGCACGTATCAGAAACAAATTTCTTCGTACTCGATCGTTCCACGTAAATGAATTTTAGCTTCCAGTGAAAACATCTTCGACATCTGAACTCACGAGCTGCGATACTTTGACTTGCAATACCGACACGATAGATCACCGCTGATTATTCATTCTCCTATCGCAACGTATCAATTTTATCCATACGTCGAGAACAGATTATTGCACGTTTGATCGTTCGACTCTGGGCGATGGAAAATTTTAAAATACCAGTTTTAACGCGCACGCGCGCGCGCGCATTATACTGACGTGCTGAGATTCTTTATTTTCAATAATCCGAAAAATCAATATAGATCATATCACAGCTCATTAATTTCATCCACATTGCAGAAACTAGTTACTCCAACAGTCTATTACAGTTTGATCCGAGCGAACTCCGTTAAAAAATTTTAAAATCACAGTGAGCAGAAGAAACCATTCACATGTCAATTGACTAACTCCAACTATAATAATCATGATAATACTTTCGTATTAGTACGAACTGAAACGTACGCCCAATAAAAAAGAGAAACCAAAAAGCGAACTCTGTCGGAACACACGAACAGTTCCTTTCCGATACCTTCCGCAGCCACCGTACGTGGCATCGTTTCACTTTCTTCGTTCTCCGCCGACACGCTTCGTCCATGATTCGAGTCGTCCCGTTTTCCTCGCGCGAGCAACACGCCATAGGTTATTATTAACACCGTCACTATCCAGTAAGCGCGTGACGGCTAGGCATCACCGTGGTTTTTACAGCGCGGATCGCGGCTTGTATGCGTGCGTGCATGCGTGCGTGCGCGTGAAATCATGCGTGCAAAGCCTGTTAAAGCAGTAACCAGCAGGAGGCGAAGGCGGAGGAGGAGGTGTAGACGGAGGTTGGTGGAGGACACGATAGCGAGAGCAAGGGATCGGATATCTGTTCGCACGTCATTACCCCAGACTGCAGCAGCAGCAGGATCCAACGTAGGATCGTTCACGAACAGAGAGAGAGAGAGAGAGGGGGGAAGGGGGAAGGGGAAGGTAGTCGCTCGATCTCCCGTGATCTATGGATCATAGCCCGTTTAATTCTGGCCCGCCGCGAAAATCTATCGCCTAACCGACGGAGGGAAGACGCGACGCGTATTAGATCAATGACGCGGCGTATCTCCGCTGATCTCTCGGGTTATTGAAAATCGGGAGTCGCGGAATGTGCGGAGAAAAATGATACATACGACGGGGAGAGGGAAGGCGATGAGGCTCGAATTTTTAGAATTTTCAGAGAAAAGTGTAGAGTAATCGTAGCTTGTCACTTGTCACTCGTGTAAGTAGAACGAGAAAGAAATGATTTAAAGCAACGTTTCAAATGTTCAATTATTATTTGGGAACTTGTTCTCGATTCGAAATTCCTTCTGTGTTTCTACAAGCATTCCTCTGTTGCTTATTATCTTTGTTAAAAGTTTCAACGTAGGCACGTATTTATATAAATCTCAATTATCAATTAAAGATTAAGCATCCAGAACCCAGAAACACAAAGACCTCTCTCTTGAATTCTCAAATATAATTCATTTTTTTTTAAACCCTTAATTGATACCACATTGGCGGCTATAATAATCTAGAATTAAATTTAAAAATTTCAATTTGGAAACTTTTTTCTAACCTAATTTCATTAGTGAAATTAACAAAATTAACTATAAGATAAAAACCAGAAACACAAAGATCTCTCTCTCTCTCTCTCTCTCAAGTTCTCGAATTAAAATCCCAATATAATTCATTTCTCTTTTAACCCTTAACCGGTATTAGACCATTGACCGCTATAATATTCTAAAATAAAAAAAATTTCTAATCCACCTTAGTTTCGCCGACAAAATAAAATTAAATCTCACCACGTGAAATGCTCGTCTGCAATGTAATCTAACGATACTATTTAATTCTCCTTCCGTTCGAAAACCAAATGCAAACACTCGCAAACGGCGACGGCCCAAAACCAGAGAAAACGTTTCTCCATCGAGTCACGTCGAAACGGCAATCGTGTTCACCGGGCATAGCTAGGTTTCCTGTAACGCAACGAGTAACCAGCGGCACGGTAGCGGGTTGACTCTCTGTCGCGCGGGACGATTATACCTCTGCCGGCTGCTCCCATGGATGTCTCGATCGCGTCTGGTACTTGTACCACTCCCTGTAGGTACGTTGTAGTAGGCCTAGTAGGTAGTACCTACTTTAGTTGTAGGTCGTACAGTCGGTATACCCGTAGCCCCGGCAAACGCCGCGTCGCTTCGTATCTGCTACATATCTAGCAACGTGTGCCATGCCTTATCTCCGCTGCCGTTCGTGGCCGTATTCGCGCACGTGCGTGTGTATGCGCACGCGCGCGCGAGTGTGTGCGCTAGTCCGCCGTACGTGTACACACGCGACCACGACGAACAACCAGAGTTGGTCGTAGAAGCGAGAGAGGATCGACGACGAGAGACCGGCCAACTTGGCCATTCGAGTTTGTATTTGGCGGGCTTCGCATTGTATGGATATCAAACGATTGTGCAGAGCCGGCGCGAGCGTGCGACGACGCTTGCCTTCGTACACCGAGAGATTTCCCTGGCCAAGTGACTTACCGTCGTTTTACGACTCTTACGTTGCCTTATGCCTTTCTTTTCTTTCTCTCTCTCTCTCTCTCTCTCTTTGTCTTCCCTCCCCCGTTGCTTTCAACTATCACTCAGCCCCGTTTTGGAAAGACTCGGCTCCATCGCGTACCTCGCGTGTAAAAGGATACGTGTAACTATACGGTGAGTTATGCTTAATGTGATTTTAATAATAATTCGTCTTTTCTGTTCTTTTTTTTTTTTTTTTTTAGAAGATATCTTGAAAATATCTTAGAATTTTACTTGGTATAAAAGGATAGTGGACGTTGTAAACTAAAGTGCATTTATTTGTGCAAGTTTTAATGCATTTATGAGATTTGTATGTACATTCAGTACTAATTTCAACACGTGAAAATTATATAAAAATCCGCAGTCTCGTTACAATTACAAGTGCTAACCAGACTGTGGTTTGAAAAGTACTGCTGTCATTTGTTTGTTACTTGTTAATCATATTTATTTATCACATCTAAGCACGAATCTCAAGGAAAATGCATTTCTTGGTCGCAACTTCTCCATTCCTGGTATTTACGATCATTGAATTTCTCCAATTAAATCTTCGAACCATTCAATGCGTGTTAGACAGAATTGGAAGAAGCAAATACGAACGTTTCCCTCATCGATTTCCCAAATCGGTCAGATTTTCCCATCAGAGCTGTGTTTGTGGGCACACCGGAATGCGTTTCATTAATAGACAGCCTCATTATCGGGAAACGATTATTTTCGAATATATTTTCAATTCGCATCGCTGTGGAAAAAGATGCGCAACAGCGAAAACAAATAAATTTCCTCGTATTCGTTGTTCGCTGTTTTCGACGATGAAATATCCGCAATCGCGATCATTATCCTACGCCAACGTTCGAAACGAAGCTCTTTAATTACTCATAATTATGTCGTGCTAATAAAAAGATTAAAAGGAAGAAAAAGGCCCTCGACTCGCGCGCGTTATTTCGCGTACGTTTCATCATGCTACTTCACTCCGTTTACTGTATCATCGCGTTACCAGCAACCAGCAACCTATTTAAGCGCTTTATTTATCATAACGAGAAATCTTCGTCAATGATAAGACGCATGCGAAGAAAGAAAAAAAACAAAGACCGAAAGGTTGATGTACTTCTGCGTTACATTGGAAAGAATTGGAAACGTGGAGATTGAAAAGCGGAAGGGTCACGATTTCAAAGGGACGATCAAGCGCGAGAGTACGAGAGCGAACTGTACAATGTAGGTCATAATTTCTCGGAAACCGATGGTGCAACCTGAATTAAGATTTTTGCGTAAAAAGCCGGCATAGTTCTAGCCGGCGCACTACCGTTAGATTATCGTCGATGAGATCGGCTTAATATCCATAAAGTGTCACGCACTCCCGCCGTACACGGCTTCGTATTTTAACATCGTTTAACTCTGAAATTTATCGTCGATACGACGAAAAATCACAATTCCAATCCGTAGGATTGTCACCTTCACCTACTTTCTTTCCTGTTTTCCTCGTGTACTTATTTCTCTCTCTCTCTCTCTCTCCAACTTGAAGTTCGATTAATAGCAACGCACACGATAGTGCCCCGACAGTTGTTAAAACGCGATTCAAAAAAATGTATTGTTAGCCTAACTACGGAAACAATTTTCGATATCAATCGCGGAAACCGAGAATACAACATAACGATACGTACAGTTAATTCGGTTACTATGTTTATTTGCGTTTGATCATTTACATTTAATAATCGTTTATCAGCACCAACGCGGTGGAACTAAGCAACTAATTGCTTGTTTTAAACTCCTGTAACGCTCGTGTTAACACAAACGCGCGTTTAATTTCAAACGCAATTATCTGCGCTTTTCGCTGTATAAACAAGAGCGCAACTATGATGCGGCCGAATTTGCCAAGCTTCATTTTGACAAACGTATTAATCGTTGCAGCGTGGAATGCCAAGAAACCAAGAAACGAATTTGAAAACTCCGATAAATGCAACGCACGTGTAAACGTAGTTTCTTTTTTTTTTTTTTTTTAATTGTACGAATATACGTCGAAGTGTCATTAATTTAGCCAACGTCTCTACCAGCTTGGAAGATTTCTTTCGAGATTGCTTGACCGTCTTGAATGTCATTTTTCGAGTGCTTGAAAAAGCAACACAATATAATTTCTAGTAAAATATTTCATTAAAAAAAACATGATCTCTCTGTTACAAAGACAGGAGATAGATCCCTCTGCATAAGAGAATAATAAAAAAGAAATCTTTCTACAACGCACTCTCCGCGCAAGATATTTTTAGAGAAGTCGGGGCTTTCGTCGAGCGAAATTTGAGAAATTTGCCCGTGCAAAAGGAATAATTAAAACATCTCTCTGCAACGTAATAACGAAATGAACACAGAAATGAGGGAGAGAAGACGACGTGGGTGGAAAAATATCACGTGCGAAGGGGGAAAATCGCGGACAAACACGAGCATAGAGAAACAGTGGAGGCCACAGTGTCAACGTGGTCAGACAAGAGGGTTGGTGTTGGTGATGGCGATGGCGATGCTGGTATTCGAGTGGTATAGCAGGGGTCGAGGCTTAGGAGAGACCGTAGGTGGACGACACACGGAGGAAAGGGAGCGCGTGTGCTAATGAACGCCATTAAAAGCAGCGTTAATTAGATTGCGCTAATCAGATTGCCCCGTCCGTATCTGCTACCCTTTTTTTTCTTTCTTTTCTCTTTTTCTTTTTCTTTTTTTTTTTTTCGTACGAGACCGCAACATTCGTAGCCGATGGTAGGAATGTGGATAGGCTCGCACGAAAACCTTCGTCGCGATTATTCGCTTTTTTCCGATCCTCCGCCACCCCTTCGCTCTTCCTTCCCTTCTCTGTCTCTCCTTCGCTTCGAGCGCGTCGCTGCTCTTTCCTTTTCTTTCCGTGAAATACTGCGTGTTCTCCGTGGCCCGTTTCTAATCTCCCCCGACTCATCTAATAATATCTCTGCTTCTCTTTGTCGAGCAATCTAATTAAATTTACAACGATCGGAGTTTTGAGCCGAGAACTCATAATGAAGCTAACACGTGTACCGCTATCGACGTATTGTATTAATTAGCATCGAAATGAATTTCACTCGACTCGAAAGACGGCTGGCAATCGATTTATCGTCCGGAACGAACGACGCTTGTTGCGAACAAGGTCTTATTCCTCCACAGATGAATCGATGGAAGTTTGATAACATGGTATTTTAAATCATTAACGGACGTAATCGATAAAGATTTTCGAATTTTTCAATGATGAATTAATTCACCAATCCCCCAAAATTCGAGCACTGAATACTTTGAAACTTCGTGCTATTATTTTACCATTTTTATATGCCTGTGGTTATTATTTTATTACCGTCAATTCTAGTAGTATCTATCTGTCGCATGTACCGTACAAAGTTTTTTCTGAGATTATAGTTTTCAGTAATTTCACAAGTACTAAAGTGTCGAACGTTAAAATTTTTCGGTGGAACATAACCGATGGAAATCTATTCGATTTATTCGATACAGAATAACTTGTCCGATGTAGATAATGATAATGACAAAGAAAAAGATATTTCTAGTTAGAAATATCATTACGATGATAGTGATTCTGCATCATTTTCGTTTTACAAGAATTGTAAAAATTTTATTAAAAACGATGCTCATCATCATAGTGAACTCGCAATGTTTTAAAACCTTGCGTTTGTTCTTTAACCCTTTGGCTCGGCTGGGGCGCCAAAAGTGAATACATTCGTCGAATCATTTTCTGAGTTCTTTTCTATTCTGAAATAGAATCTTTTTTTAATTTCCTGGCAACATTTTGACCAGAGTCAGGTTTTTCTTTTTTTAAGCAACCTTTGATTTTTCAAACAAAAATCTAACCTCAAATTTTTAAAAGATTAAAAATTTAGTTACACTTTTAAAAAGATTTTTTACTACAATAATTTCTTATGGCATAAATATTCCACTGTCGTACAGAGAGAACAGAAAAAGCTCGTCCGGAAGGTTAAAGCGTACTATTTAATATGCGATTGCCGCAATTATGTCAATAGATGCCGTATATGTATTCGGCGCTCGTAACGAAAGGGTTAATTCCCTCAAAAATGCCCGGAACTGGAAAGAAAGGTAGAGAAAAAAAAAAAGAAAAAACAACCCGTCAATCGGTGTTAAAATTCAGACACCCGCTACCGCTTGATATAAGATTACGACGTCCTAATCACAGAGAGCAAGGATTCGCCACTTTAACGAACATATCACACCGTCGTCGATGGAGAAACGATGCGTATTTCTGGGTTGAGTCGCGTGACTGCCGATACGCCGGGCTCTCTCGTGTACATTTTTCTTCGATTCCACGCCTATTCGGTAAATAGTACTTTACCGAGTGGCCGCATAAATCGACGACCCAGTGGCGCGTTGCCTGCGAATCCATATTCATCGTCCCGAAGTGCATAAAATTACGATATAGACAGCTAGGTGGCTTGTACGAGCGGTATTCCGTGTGCGTCTCGTCAGTGTATTTGTGCGAACGTTGGTATGTGTGTTACGCGGCGTGTTGCGGCCAGCTTACGTTCACGTGTCAACGTGGACGGGCTGAATTATGGGTTCCTCGATAAATCTGATAGCGATTAATACCTATGAGAAGCGACCGAAGGAGAGTGGCCAAAATATATACAATACGTATACGCATATACGTGTACATAGCCTCGCGTATATATCTTAATTCGCTCCAATTTAAAATCGCTCGCGACCCCTTTCCAAACAATCGGCCGCAATCCTTTTGGAGTATTGTCAAACGATTCGAGGATAATTCGAAGAGTCAGCAATTCTCCCTTTGATACTTGATTCGTTCTTTCGTTGCCACGAAATTCGAATCTGTCGCGGTGAAATTATTTTATATACAATGTGCACGTGTTGGAGTTTCTACCTTACCGTTTGTTCTGTCGTGGATAATCAAATCTTTCACTTTGACATTCCATCTGTTCTTATTTTTGTATTCTGTTTATTATATGTATATACTGCGTAAATATTCTAACAGCAACAACCAAAAGAATAGAATCTACGAAAGAGATTTATTTGAAATATTGCAACGAGCGCGAGTATTTTACAAAATAATTCAACAAGTGGAATCTAAACAGTGATTTATCTTAGATTTTACGACAAGTACGTTGTGAGCTGAGCTGGATGTTTCGCAAGATAACCAAACGAACGAAATCTAAAAAGTGATTTACTCGAAATATCATAGCCGAGGAGATAGCTTAAAATGTTCTTGCATATTATGCAAAACAACGGCGGTCTAGTCGTAAGAGTTGGCAATAATGGAGCGTGGCAGACGTGAGTTTCGAAAGAGTTTTTATTTATGAAATACGCGCGTTAGCGACTGCGGAGGTTTAACCGAGCGAGATAAAGAGGCACGTCAGGATCTGGACAAAAGCTGAAACGTGGAAAAAATGAAAAAAAAAGAAAAAAAGAAATATTGCGCGAAAAAAAATTTTTTACGCCCAATCGCGCATCTATGGAATGCCGAGTCGATAAAGGCGGCGATTGCAACATTATCGTCGCATACATTACAAAATTATTTACGATCAATAATAAATTCCTTATCTTGTACAGCGCCGGCCATTAACGGGACCCACTTACAATTTTACTGGCCGCAACATATTACTGACTCCGATTATAATAAGTGTTTCCCTTTACGTACGAACACGTGTTGGTATATTTAGATCTGGAAATATGTACATGAAATGACAATTGCCCGCAATACAGAAGAGAGAGAAAGAGAGAGAGAAGAATCTCCGAGAGAGAGTCAACTCTGACCATTAAACGAAATTGCCGCGGATAAGACGTTTATTAATCTCGAGTAATCGAAGGCAAATAATTGGCTGCCACTTTTCGCCAAATTAAACAAACTTCATGCAACAAAACAACGTAAATTTTCTCCTTGAAAAATTTTCTGCCTGTCCAAGAAATTTCATTGGCTAAGCATGTTTTCTTGTGGGAAAAGATCTTAAGTCAAGCTGAAATAACTGACGAGCCTTCCTTTGATAAAATAAACCTTATTTCGAAATAAAACTTCAGCTGATCCAAGAAGTCGAATCGAAAGAAATTTCTGTTCGAGCTTTTGTTACATCGTTGGAAATGGTCGAAGCTCAATTTTTGATTTTTGAGAGAAAATCGAACAAAAAAGAACACGTGGAAATTTCCGAAGAGACAAAAATAATTATAATAAAATGTGAAAGAACCATCTCCTCAAACTCTATTCCGTCTTAAAAATTCAACCGCCAAGTTTCTCTAAAGTTATTCGTTACTTCATAGGAAATGACTATAAAGGAATTTCATTGCAAAACACCTTCGACACTTTCCCGCACTCGGACTTAAACTGCAATTTACGCGGGACATCGTTTGTCCATCATCAATGACGAAACAAGCCTCGCGCGAATGACTTTTGCTCGCGTACCTGCACGCAACTGGAAAACGAGCAGTAAGAAAAGTCCAACACCTTCGCGGTTGCACGCAGATCGAATCGACGTATATACGTACGTACGTGCGTCGAGACTCGAGATTCCTCGCGATCTCTCGGATCGTTCGGATTCACCGTTGAGAAAATCGTCGCGATAGCTCTGAAAACGGCAGCAGCACGGAGCCAGGCCAGAAAATGGAGGCAGAAAACGGTGTGCGCGAGTCGTGCGCCACGTAGAATGGCGCGTTATTGGCAAGAAGCATGCGATACCCGCAAAACATGCATAAATGCATAGCCGTCTCCCAGATGCACGGGGATACCGACTGAGATCCCCCGGTTCGACAAGACCAGCCACCCCTTTTTGCTCCCTTTGCAGGCGCAAATCCCTACCCCCTTGGCCGCCTCCAACCCCCGTATTCCTACGTCGACTTGTTCGACCACCCCCTCCCTCCCACGCCTCCGCGCCGCAAAACCGATCGGTTCTCCCTCACGAGAGGAAAAAAAAAAGAAAAGAGAAAAAGGCAGCCTTTTTTTCAAACAGACCCCCTCCCCTCCTTGACGTGCCACTGACTGATGCAACCGTGAGCCAAGAATTTGCCGTGAATTGTTGCCGATACTCGTGAAATTTCAGATGTACGGAGACAGATGATGGGAGATATACCTACTTCAAGTTTGAGAGAGGTTGGACCTTGGAAGTTTAAATAAAAGTTAAGAAGACTGGAAATAAATTCTACGTTAATTGAGTGTGAGAAATTTTGTTATATCTATTTGTTTTAGTTTATTGAAAAACGTCTTAAACGTGTTGAGATAAAGTTTCATTCACATTTGTAACCTTGAAACTCTGATACTAGAAGTCCAACATTTTTGAAGGAATCGAGGGCCAACAAGGGTTGCATTAACGCAATGGTATTTAATTTTTGGACTTGAACTTTTGGTTACTTGAAGATTAACATTTCATTTGTAGCAATGTATTTTTTTGTAACTTGACGGAATAATATATAATATTTTAATTGTGTTTTTGATATTTTATGCATTGTCACACTGTTTCGTCCATGAAGAATTGAAGTGATGTTCAAAGACATACAATGCCTCACATTAGGCTGTATATTATTTATGATCTTTCCCTTTCGCTCTTTTAACCCTAGAACTACCAAAATGATCAAGATGACCAATTTTTGATGAATATTTTACAGATATGTAAAAGTGTATTTTTAGAGATTTAAATGATTTTTCGTCAAATGTATAAATAAAAATTTGTGTACTTTACTGTATTATAAAGTTTTCTATTTTTCTTTTTTCTTTTTTTCTTTTTTTGCTTCAATTTCTCTGATGGAAATTTTATGTTTTAATAGCCGGTAGTGGTAATTAAAAACAATTAAGTCTAATCATCGGAGTGTTGTTGAAGCAATCAGTCCCATCGAGCGATTCTTTTACCTGGCTCAACTTTTTCGAATGCCTGTATCTGCACAACGACAGCATACCGAAGACAACCACGATGCTCTAAATGCACTCCACGTAGAAACATCGCCGCAAACGCGATCAGAAACACACACCTACCGTCGCAATTCTAATCGCCGATTCCTCCAACGTACCTGCTAAGCAATTCGCGCAACAATTATCCTTGCAAGCAAGGACCAATGAAATCCACGGAGAATTTACCTACTGGGAATATCATTAACCCTAGACTAGGATGCACAACTCATTATGTAACTCGCTATGTGAAAAACAATCTAACCTCGATTTAAAAAAGAGGTGAATCGACGCCGCAATACCAATTGTCGAGATCGTTCCAGAAAGAGCAAGAAGATCAAGAAAAGTAATTTAATAAATTTTCGAAAGGAGATTCTTGATTTTAAGAATCATTTGACCGTTGTTAGAGCAACTGCTCGGAAAAATCTTCAGAATTTGACACGATGTATCTTTTCGTAAAATATCCAATAAAGAATTGCTAATTTGCTTCTCGCATAAAAAAAAAGTCAATCTTACACGTTTCATTTTATTACAATCAGTAGAGTTTTTCCGCCCATGAGGAACTCCATCAAAATAGTCAAACTGACTATTTTCTCTGATTAAATTCTCATTTAACATAATACTTCGTGTAACAAACACCTCATTTCTTCGGCGATTCGCGAGGAACATACGTTTCTCTCCATCTTATGTTCTCAACAAAGTGCTCGTGTTTCTCGAGGGGAATGGTCTCAATGAATTTCCTAACATTTCTTCATCGACCTCCGTCGGTTGATTCGTAATACGAGAGATCGGCGCTCTCGATCGGCAGCATTTAAATTTGAACCGCGACAATTAGAATCTTGTCTAGTCTCGAGCCTCGAGTCAAGATCCACGGTGTCGATCGGCGAGGCAATAGCGGCAGTTACGAACGACGAAGCTCGTTGAACGCGATTCGCATTCACGGGAAAGGACGAGGAACTGGAAAATCGATCTTAGGGAGTGTGTTCACGTGGCGGGCAGGTCTGTCAGAGGGGATCAGACGATCCGTTTGATGAGAACCGCCTCGAGAGAAAAGTCCGCCGGACGGTGGATCAAGTGCCAATCAAGGGAGGCGCCTAAGCGTCAGAGGAATTTCGCGATCGCGAACGTTCTACCTCGCGGCTGGCATAACAAGCGTGTGCTAATTGCCTTCACCTTCTTCTCTTCGAGCTTCCTCTCGTTCCTTTTGGATTCTCCGCCGGCTCGTAACCAACGCTCCGATGTCCCTGCTGCGATTCCTCGCTCTAACCAACTTAACGGTTTATCGCCGGGTACAGAAACACCGGGCGTTTAATCCTGCGACGTACAGTGAACACTCTGCCAATAACGACGAAAAACTGTCAGGAGATATTTTGTAAAAATATCTGTTGTAATTTTGTAGAAAAGAGATGATACGATGATCCATTTAGCATCGAGCTTTAAGGCGTAAAAGCCGCTATTTCGACAATTCGGAGACCAGTTTTTTTTCAAAGATATTTTTTACATCGCGTGGCAGATTGAAAAACAAGGTTACTCTTGTTCTCGAGAATTGTAAGAAATTCAAACCTCTCTGAAAATATTGAAAATTTGTTTTTCTACAGACTAGAGACAAACATCCTGAGAATAGAACAAAAAATACGCAAGAGAGCACTAAACTACTGGGAGAGGGGAAATGTAATAAGAATGTAAAAGCACAGATATCCAAAAATGTAATTACCAGGAAACTAGTAATGGACAATTAACAAGAAACTGAAAAATGTAACTGATGCACAAAGCTCTGTAATAATGGAATAAACAGAATTCGGGAGACTGTGGAGAACGCAGAAGAAATAGAACATAATGAAAACAATAGAGAAAGAAAGAAAAAGAAAAAAAAGGAAAGAAAAGAACAAAATAAGAATAGACATAGAAGAAGAAAAAAGAAAGAAAATAAGAATAGAGAAGAAAATAAAAGAATAGACATAAAAAGAGCAATATACAAGAAACTAAAAACACATAACTTAGGAGAAGAAGAAAAATACTTAAAGCACAAAGTACCATTAAC
This sequence comes from Tetragonisca angustula, assembly GCA_036937485.2. Classification (NCBI taxonomy): domain Eukaryota; kingdom Metazoa; phylum Arthropoda; class Insecta; order Hymenoptera; family Apidae; genus Tetragonisca; species Tetragonisca angustula. Next base: position 1,278,111 of record JAWNGG020000017.1, on the reverse strand, counting down.
AGTAATAAGGACAATATCGCAATTAAGATTATCAGGGAGAGGAATAATGTCACACATATGCGTAAACACATAGAACAATAAATAACAAACAGTACAAAAAGAAGGAATTTGCTCAAGTTGCAACATGTACGTAGAGAAAAGAACCTAAACCACGTAATATAATGATAGAGTGTTCCATGTATGGAACCAAGAAGAAACAATGGAGAAGACACTTAAATAGAATAGAAACAATAGAATAAGCCCTTACAATAAAAAATGATGAAGAGAAAAGAATATTCAAATACAAACAAGGAGCCATGAAAATAAGGACTTCTTGCAGGGACGAATGAAAGAGGAGATGACCTAAAGAAACTAGAGTATTCAAGTGCAAACACATTTTATGTATATATAAAATATTACTAAATATACCAGGACATTCCCAAGTTACTAGGATTAACATTAAGCGTAGGTAATAAGTTAAAATAAAATTTGTAACATAAATTGTAATTGTAATAAATATAATATTATTATAATATAATTTGTAATTGTAATAAACCTAATATACAAATAAAATCAATCAATCAATCAATTTCCTTTTTAACTAAATCCTTTTAGGTTTTAAATATTTTCCTCATAATTTATTGATGTTTGAACATTAGGACTAGACGACGAGATGTTGCGATTTCTTGAAATTTCGTTCTTCTTAGCCTAAACATGCCAAAAGTTCAGCAAATTCTAAAGAGAAAACTCCGATCTTCAAAATCATGGTGGATCCAATCGTGAAACAAATTTTTTTACGTATTTTAATCACACTCTCATCCACGTAGACTCGAGATTCTACGACAAAAATCAATAAAACCCAACGGAAGATAAAGTTAAGTTAATCTCTGTTTGAGACACCGACTACTTCTCAATTTCCAGGAAGCAACGAGATTCCAGCAAAGGAAATCGTACAAGAATCGTAATCTACGATGGATACCGATTTTTCACGGAACATCCGACAGCTTCGCGACGATGAGTCAACTGGCAAGGCATACATGCTCAACGTCATTGGTTCGTGAACTCCCTTTGCTCTCTCCCGTCGATTCAAGACTTTCTTAAGTGGTAATGGACGAGCCGTGTCTGTACTACCTCATTCGTCGCGTTGGATATCGTGCTACGATATCAACACACGATTCCTCGTACCTCTGTCTTGTCCGTAGCCAGAGATCGTGCGTTCCGTCACTAATAATATCGACAAATAATCGTCTGGTCGTTCGTTTTCGCCATTTCTCGACGAACGATGAAAACTCCTTATGCAAACGGAACTTTTTCGCGGATATATATATTGTACATCTTTCCTCGGCCATATTGTATGTATTCCCATCGTTTTCATCTGAAAAAATTTGCAAGAGTTCGCTCATACCCTTAGAACATGACCAAAAATGGTCTTTGGATTATTCTCTGTTTGGATCATCCTTTTGCACAGCAATTAAATTACAATGACATTTAACATTCATAATCACTATTTGATGACACAGATACGCCACGATAGCTACGAACATAAGTACTTGATCCAGTACTTGTATTGACACCTAATTTGAATTTCTATTTATATTGTTTTGCACTTGTGAACTAATGTCCAAAGAAAAAAATCACAATTATTACCTTGAACCTTGAGGTTTTACATATTTGCAAAATAATCTTCCACGAGTTGGTCCTTCTTTCCTTACTGTTAATCGAATCACATTTTCGTGACATTTACACATAATAATGCCATTGTCATCGATATTGCCCGTATTTTACTTTATTCATTTCCAGACAGTCTTACATCGATCTCTATACATGTATATATGATTGTATATACATATATACATATATAACAATGCCATATATATGTCGTAATAATCAATATATAAATATTATATATTTTATATATATCGATATATTATAGTATATATATATATATATAATATATATGTAGAATGAACGAATCACCGACAACGAGTAGGTTGAACGAGGCAGCTTGTTCAAAATAAATTACGTTCCCGCGAACAAGGGAATAAACGCGGCAACAGAAACCTTTCAATAATCTCGCGGAACGGGAGATAAGCTGGAAAAACGAGCAAGTATCAAGCGAACCGGCGGAATCCTTCTTCCTGTCGGACCGCATTGCGCTGGCCTTACTCACGCGACTCACGCGATATACGTATGTACGTATCGAAAGAGTCGCATCGATTACTTTTACGGGCCTTCCCGTATCCTTCTTTGACCACGTTTTCGTGGAAATCGATCGAATTTTTGTACCACTCGGAGTGTCTATGTGGTTGATATCTTTCGTGCAGAATATTCACGATCGTTTGCTTGTGAACTTTTTTTTTTTTTTTTTGTTAATTAGTACTCGTTACAGCACTTGCGATTAATTTTTTCAAAACAATTAACGAGCGCGAGTCAACTGACGAATTTGGATTACGATTACCAGAGACTGTGGATATTTATGGGCAACTCCCAGTCAACAAATAAAAAAACAAGACTCGAAACATACTCGAACAAGAGAAAAGTTACATTCGCTCCAAATACGAACTTCACGCAGTGAAACTGAAAGAGAGAGTGCTGCAGCGGCGCGCGCGCTTTTCAAATGAGCGGTAACGCCGATAGCAGACGAAGATAGAAGAAAATCGTTATATATAAATTAAATAAATAACAGTCGTTGCGTTGATATTAAACCTCGCGATATCTATTAATTAAAAAGCAGCAAACCTCCACATAAATGTTCAAACGTGCCAAAATGTAAAAAATGCACACAACTTGGAGAACTGTACAAAGCACTCAAAGTAATTGTGATATTTAAAACGTTGTTAATACATGTTTAGACAATGAAATAAATATCCACGGTCTAGCGATCGTAATTACCTACCAGCGCTAGATCTCGCGTTTAATTGCTCGTGAAACTAATTGCCTAAGGAACCAAACTAATTACTTTGTTCTTCAATGATTAACTCAATCGTCCACCGTTTGTAAACAACCACCGTCCGATAAATATATCTCATCCCGCGATGCGCAATTCGACTTTTACTGCCTGTATGAATGTTTCAACGCGGCACAAATCCCGACGACAATGAAGGGAAACGAGAGTTCGCGTAAAATCGTCCGCCTTTGTCCGCGAAAATGAAAACACATCGGTTGAAAAGAAATTGAAAATACAGCGCTATTAATCATTTAATGCGCGAATGCTGTTCGCCTCGTATCTCTGAATGGACTGTGAAGATACGTCATCGATGCACAATTCGCGCAGCGGGCGTTATCTTGAAACGGGTTGGCAAACAGGGCGCAAAAAGCACAATTACCGAGGATTAATTTCTCAATTAATGAGTCCTGACGGCTCGGAGTCAGAAACGTCGCGGGTGTTCGCCACCCCATCCGTGGAAGCGTGTGTACGCGCCAGTGTACTCGCGAACGTTCCGCGCAACAGCGCCGGGATATAGTCTCGATCGGAGATAACAGGTAAATTTAATTAAGCCGCGCCGAGAACCGCTCCAATCGATTTGTGACAAGATAAACATTTCCAGCGTGCGCGATTCTTGTTGGTTTTCGCGCGTTGGTCTTCGTGACAGCCGTAATGACGTTCCGTTGCCTAGCCTCCGCTCGTTTCACCTAATTGCTTGTTAATGCCGAGCGTCATAATTACGATTCCCCCGGAGGGGCCTCTCGCTCCCCGCTCCAACCTGATTGTCGAAGTATCTTGCGAATTTTCAAATGCGAAATTAAAGATTTTTAATCGAGGCTCTCTCTCTCTCTCTCTCTCTGCCTGTTCTCGGAGAATTTTATAATTTCAAAACGAAGACGGAATTAAAATTGTTGACGATTCAAGCATACCAAAGAGATTTCTCGGAGAAACAATTTGCCTTTGTTATCATTTAGCCAGTTGCGCTGGCAGCTAACTGACTGAGACGAGTGACTCTCTACAATAATTCGTCGCTTTCTTTTTGAACTCGTTGGTATGATAGAAATTATTGGATAGAAATTATTGAGAAGAGATTTATTATTTGTTTTATTTAAATATACTTAAAACCGAGAAAATATTACAATTTTGGGACAAAAAAATTCTCGACGTGCGTGGCACGTCATTTCAGCGCAAGAGGTTAAAGGCCATGGTCAAAAGCCCTACAATGACAAATTTTTTTCAAATTTAAACTCACGTGAAAATATCCTACAGAGATTCTAATTATTCACGACGGGATTCTAATATTTTTATTATAAGTAATTATATATCGAATTGATAACAATATTAATAATATTTGTCGCGTGAAATTGCCTGAAATTTCAAAATTGCATGCTGTGCGAATTTTCGATTTCAAAAATATCCAACTGTTAATAGTCCAGAGAATTGAATCGAAACTGATTTCACTACTGAGTGAAGCCGATTAAAACGATACGTAGCAAAGCCCCGTTTTTGCAGTATCATTTTATCGCGATTGGACTTCATTGGCATTCGCCTAGCGAGGCCCCGTGCATTGTGCGTTCTCGCAGTACACTCACGGGATAAAAACGAAGACGAAAGGAGCCGTGTACCTTCCAGCAGGGACGTATCTCGCGCTGCGGGGTACCCGCGATCGGTCGATTCAATTATCGAGATCTGTATCTAGTCGGTTGCGTATAAACGCCAAACCAGACGTACGAGTCGCCGCTCCTTAACTTGAAACACCTTATAGAGAGTTGTCCGCCCCCTCTTCTCGACGACACCGACGGCCACGATGATTAATGACGTCACTCCGGCGACTAAAGTAATAGCCATTAACTACAAATGACGGTACAAATATCTGACGCACTACAGTGTGTGAAATGGGAGCTCGTAAACACGATTGCTCCTTTTTCTTTTTTTCTTTTTTTTTTCTCTTCTTTTTCTCATCTTCTGGGATCTAGACTTTTATGGTGCTTTCAGTGCGCAATCACTTATAACATTAACACACGTTCAGTGTATGATAAATGATATGAATACAAATTTTATCAAAATGGAGAACGAACGAGCACTCGTCTGTTTGGTATAAAACACAGAGTTTCAGGACTTTCACACTCAGAGAGTTTAAATTGAATGAAAAAGTTCTTTAGGTCTATGGACGGTGTCTGCTACTAATATATGTATCAAGGTAAGATGAAGTAGAATCAAGGACCACGTTTTTTGTTGAATATAAAACTCTACGCTATAAAGGCATCTATATAGAAATACACGATATATTTCACTATTCTATCAAATAATCGACTTTCAAATATATATCGTTTTACTTTAAATAAACGTCGTTTTAAATTAAACATAACCGAATCTATCGAATCAAAAGGCAAATTGCATATGCCTATGAACAATCTTGCTTTACCGTATCTTAGTCTCCGCATCTGACCCGGAAACGAAGAAAAAGGAACAAATATGAATTCCCAGCGAAGGATGTTGAAGCCACGTGTTGACCGAGAAAACCCGGGAAGATCCACGATATCAGCATCTCGTCCGGTGGTCGAAATAGCAACGAATCTCCGAGGCTACGTGGCTAAAACGAAGAATACGGAGGCGCACCGTAAAACAATTGGCGCGACTCTGATTCCGCGACTTCCGATACCGGCGATAAACTACGTCGGGGCGAAGAGGGTAGAGGGTAGCGCGGGGTTCGCTTCGCCCCGTCTCGATATTTACGGGCTACAGCCACCCCGTTTTCTCTCGCCTTATCGCTCTCCGCTAGAATAGCTGCAGCTAGGTGCATCGTACACAACCCCTGTAACCCCTATCCGACTCGCCACCACCCTTCGTCTCCGCGATCTCCCTTCAACGGAACACCAACAGCCTCCCCTTGTTTCTTCGATCTGTCGCCCATTATTTCTACACTGGTTATCGAAACGATTACTGCGATGTAAATTTATTTATCACTTGACCGTTTACGTAATTATTAGGTACCTCTCTGCACTTAATTAGCTCGGTCAAAAGAGTAACTGCGAGAAAAAATAGAAACCTTATTAGACAATAATATTTTGTTCGATTAGCTTTCGCCATCTTCCAGGCAACTTCCGTGTTAAAAGAACTTAAACCTCTACCTTGCATGTGTATTTAACTTTCCCTTCTTAAATCTAAACTAAATTCAATTTCCCATCTTACTATGTCGATGCTCGAATACCTCCTCCTTCAATATAGCACCTCGACTGTAAAACAATCGCTAGAACAAATAACAATCACCGTCAATACGATCGTTCCAAACGGAAATCCGAAACGAAATCGCAGAACGAAACACGAAATCCTCGCGTTCGAAGAAGCCGAATAGGTTACTACTCGCGAAGGAAACGTGGAGAGGAGTGGAAGGAATTTTATCGGGGGCGTGCATTGGCGTGGTGTTCGCGAGCGCGAAACGGGGAACGGTTAATAGGGGAAGCGAGAAAAAGCGTGGCGGGGGAACGTTAACGTTGGCTCGTTTAATTGGAGAAAGGCGACGTTCCCCTATCCAGGGCGTTATCGCGTTATCAGTCCGGCCGGAAAAAAGCCTTCAATGTCTACCTCCCGAACAATTCTTCTTCATATCGGAACGTGTGGCCAGACGCCCGGCCCGTGTACGTACACGGCTGCATACAAATGTCTGTGTGCACGCGGCCCGCCTCGGCCATCGTCAATCCGATAAATTCGCCCTTTCTCCGAACCGCCCTCGCAGTCGTTATCGTAGCGGCAATGCTTTTCCAGACACCGGAGAAATAGTTCTCCAGATAGTGGAGGAAAGTGCGCTTTTTTTCCCCTCAACCCCTTCCCCCCTCCCTCCCCCCACCCCCCCGCACCCCTGCACGACCCCTCTCGTGCGCCACGCTTCCCTGATATCGCCCGACGATTTCGTATCGACCGAATGATTTCTGGCTCGAAACAAACGATGCTTACCGGTGTAAATGAACGTACGATAAGTTTCGCGATTTATCAAGCCGTGACGCCGATAGCGGAATCGTGACTCCGCTTCAAGGAATCCTTTCCTCTCCTCGCCCGATATGAAAACATATCGGACGGTCGTAGGATTTTCGGTAATTGCCGGCGGTTGAGCATCGAGCGACGATGCCGAAAGATAAATGACAAATTTGAGATTGGAGCACGAGAAAGAGCTGCACGTTTGTCTAAGATGATTCAAGACGAATGTGAATGAGGATAAGTTTGCGTGAAGATATTTCATTTCGTGGAAGATAATGACCTGTTACCTTGCGACGTGTTATTATTTTTATACTGAATTGGCCAAAAAGTAATTGCATTTTTCTTTTTTTTTTTTTTTTTTTTTTTTTTTGATAGTTTAACATGTATGTATATCTTAAAACGTAACTAATTTCATGGTCTGATAGCTGACTGTACAAGCTTGTTTTAAAAAAAGGAAATGTACGATCTCGTTAATAATCTCGTTTGTTAAGCTTAACAATTTAACAATAGAAAAGAAACGCTAAAAGAAAAGAAACGCTGTGCAAACTCATAAAAACTCATCTGATATGTATAGTGAAGAAGCGTTCAAACTATATCAAAGCATTGTCAAAATTGGTTTGTTAAATTTCCTTAGTGACGATAAGAAAGACAAGAACTTTTTCAAGTTCCGGAATCATAAAGTTGCTTAAAAGCGAAAAGGAATCGATATATTGTCTAATAAGGTTTCTGTTCTTCGTGAAAGATTCGCCTCTCGTTTGCACAGGAAAAGAAAAACGCAGTTACTTTTTGGTCTGAGATACAACCGAAGGTATTTTAAAACTTTCACGCAACTTGGGATTTCAGCGGAATGACAATAAATAATAGGAATGAATCAACCAAGTCACGTATCCGCTAGCAAAATTAAGCCCACGACAATTTCTTCGGTAAACTAGCCAGACCAATTCGCGACTGACACTCCTCGATTACCCTTTCACCTTTTTCTCCCCGTGCGTATTCACCGATCCGTGTCCATTTCCATTTCGATGCCACATTGCGAGCACCTGAGCGAGCCGAACGCCAGTCCCTAATGGACCCGCCAATCGATCAAGCAATCCGCGTCATACTTGGTCGTCCCTTTCAGCTCGGTTGCGTTTTGCTTGCTCTATTAAGCATCTCGCCGAATTGCACAACACGCACCTAAAGCTCCACCACCAGAGTACCGTCGTTGTCTCTTTGCGTCTACGTCCACGCTGATCACGCTAAATGTTCGTGCCAGCACAAGGAATGCGGATCTAATTGTACAGTGCAACCACTTTACGTGATATAATCTTAGAGATAGAGTACATTTGGCATTTTTGTTCAAACGCTGTAAGATTAATAAGATGTATGTAAGTGTAATTGGGAGCTAAAAATGACTGGTGAGGACGTTACAGAGACAAGAGAAATACTCGTTGTCAGTTTGGCTTCATATGGTCTTACGTTACCTATACAAGATGTTCCAAACTTACGTAAATGTCAAAAATTTAGAAACACAGAAAACTAAGAAAAAAAATCTTTCGGAGATTTGGACGTTTCTTGCTTCATTTTGGAGAAGTTTTCACTTTTCCACTTATTTATTTACGCTTATTCATGTTGTTATCTACTTTGTCATCCATGTTATCATTTCACAATATCAACTACTATCGTCCACACCATCTGTTTAATGAAGATACTGTCCAAACTGCTAGCTTTAGATCGAACATTGACCACTCTGATTGCAGTTAGACATTGTTCTAACGATATCTGATGTACCAAACTACGGTTCCTCTCCAGAGTTGAATTGGCATCGGATAAATTTACTTAAATAAGTGAGAGAACGATTTTCTCTCTAAAAAAAAGAATCTTTAAGGCTTCTTTTCTTAATCTTTACCGATTTTCGCGACGTTCCCGAGGTTTTAACATTTAAACTCGAGGAACACCTTGTATAATTTTCAACGGTAGGCTGTCTTTCGTTTTCACGCGAAATCTCTTCCAACGCCCAACAATGCAAATCGACGTCTGTCCCGCGATCGAAACCGCTCGTTATTATTACTAATTTATTACAAGTATAAACGGTCACGGGCGTTGATCAGCTACGGACCCCTCCCCCTCCACCCATTCACACTCCATCATCCGGAGCGTCTCTATAAGGGAAGACGTGGATATGACGGAAACGCGTCGAGGAAGTAGCGACGGTTTCCACGGAACAATAGAAGCGAACAGGGAAGCGGAGCTTTCTAGTTTCGCGCCTACAGCGCGGATAAAAGCGACGGAGCTTCCGTGAAGCCAATTGAAAAACGCAAACTGCATCGGAAGCCGCCGCGTCGTCTCCTTCTCTCTTCCAACTCTCTATCTGGCTGGATCCAAACGCCGCTGTCCCTCAACCCCTCATCTGGATGCTTTCTCTTTCTCTCTCGTCTCCGAGAGGCTACCTTGATATTCATTTATGAATCAAACGACGCCGTCCCACTCTCCCTCTCTCTTTCTCTCTCTCTCTCTCTCTCTTTATCTCTATCTCTTCCTCTCTCTCTCTCTCTCACCGTCCCCTTGTTCCTCGTGGATCGCCTGGTTAGTTTCCTGGCTCGCTCGTTGTTCCACCAGGCACTTTTTGCCGTTTTGTTAAATGTTACGGTAGAGCGCGAGCGTGGCTCTTATCACGCGGCGCAACGATCCGGCTACATTGAAGCAGCCCGCGACAAGGGAAAGCCAGCCAGACATTAACGGGGAAATTATGTTAATCGAGGCCGCCGGTGAATTAAAATTTCAAGCTTCTACGGCGCGGGGATGCGTATCGTGCGGGTTGCCTCCTCACCGTGAAGGATTGCCTCGCGGCTCTCAGTCAGCGGGAATCGCCACGGAGGCGATCGCTTCTCGAGCTGTCGACAAAACGTTCTTTACGCATTCAAGAGATAAATTATGCGAGATGAATTAATTATTTGATCTGATAACGATCGATTGGGATCGCCGTGTGTACGTTTTTTTCACGGGGCGACTCGATTTTAATTTAGACAGATACATTTTGTACTTTTATGTTTTTATTAATTCTTGCCGTTATCTATGTCGTCTTTCAGATGAGTATCATATTGCAGTGTAATGCTATTATTGTGTTATTTAATAGTACAATATTATTATTATTATTGTAGTATATATAGTAAAATATTATAATACAATATTAGCATAGGACGGTAGAAATATCATGTGTACGAGAAATACCGGCCAAAAGGTACACGTTTGTGTCGATTTACGTATATCTTTATATATTTGTTTTATTATATTATTTACATATATCTTTTAACATCAATAATAATTCCTTTGCTTAGAGCATTTTGGAAATAAGCATGTCTGTCATTGTACAACGGCTAAAAAATATGGATTAACATACCTAACTACGAAATATTAAACCAGTTGTGAAATATAAATCTAAACTTTCAATCGCTGATATTAAAAAAAAAATAAAAAATGAAAATCTGACTTGAATTTAACTTCTAAGAGACTCAAATATGTGTCTCTATAAACAGACAAAGAATCATTGTTATATTATTAAAAATTGAAACTGACTCTTCCCTATTATTAAATTCAGTATGTGCAACGTGCATTAAAAAGTTATAGCTTAAATGAAGAAAGTCGTAAAAAGACACACGTGCAAGATCGTTTTTCTTGCTATTCTTCATGTATTATCAAATCACGCGATCGTCCCGATATATAATTGGACGAAACTGTCGCGAGAACGAATTTTATCTCGTTTATACGTGGCGGTCGGCGCGATGGAAGGGTTGCATTTTCGTACGCGATGTCGTGCATGTGCGCGCGTAACACGTAAACAGCGACGTCGAAACGACGCGAGGGAGGAAGAAAGTTGGAATATGCAGGGGCTGGACAAAAACTAAAACAGCAGAGTGGCGTGATAAGGTGCGCGCCGTGCACCTCCGGATCCCACCCCTATCAAACTCTATCCCACATACCTACCCCCTTGGTCGTGTAACCGCGTCCAGGGTCGGCCATCGCGAATTCAAACCCGGAAATTCTCGCCGATGCACCGCGAGCCTTTTCTCTCTTTTGAAGTACATTTTATATCTTCTTACGCCGTGTGATTACGCGTTAGCATACGCAACGGCATATTTTTAAACAATGGAAAGCTCGTAACGTTGCTAAAAACTTGGAACTATTCCGTGCGAGAATTAATGAATTTAAAAGATGTCTGACCTTAGAATCGTGTCATCTTCGAAGGGTTTTTTTTTCAAATATTTTGGTGGAAGTAAGAAAGACAGCTACCACTTGCAATTTTGATCTTACTATTCTTGTAGCTTTGTTCAAGAGAAGCGTACAGACATACGAATGGTCCAAATCAATTATATTTGACCACAATTTATATTAATTAATTAATGGACACTATCTAACGCATGTCTTGCCTGTTTATTTCGAAATAAGAGAAATTTCCAAACGATTGGAAAGATGAATTTCTCTCTATGATGGAAATTTTTTCAAGGATTAACGGATCGGAGCCGAGTGAAACGTCGATAATGGTGGACAGAGAGAAATTCGATAGAGGCTGGATGAGAGAACGTAAGCTGCGTCCCTGACTTCGTTACCGTATAATCACGCTCGGATAGCGCAACTTTTTTCAAACTGGAACGGTGCTACTTTTGAGGCTTTTATCTGATCAGCCCACTCTCTCCGTCGTATCGCAGCGAAATATAGGAAAGCACCCTCTCGTGATAACGTGCCTCTGCCCCCTTTTCGGGCCTGTCTCCCTTTCAACTTATCCAGCCACAATCCCGTTTTGGCATCGAACCAGTTAACGCTCGCAATTAGATGCTGTAATTACGGGGTAAAAATATCGCGCCAATTGCCAGTGAAATCGCGGCGATGACTGAAATACGGCCAAGAGTAACGTCACATATATATATATATATACACTATTACTTGTCCTATGTCTATTTGGACTCGATATTTCTTTATTTCTTTTCTCAGTTTCTTTGCATGATAATCCTCTGTTCTCTAATTCTAAGACTGAAAATAAGAAATAAAAAGGAAAATAAAAAGAAATGAAACTGTACTTCAAGTAAAAAATTCCGAATAATATTTTTTCCTACAGATCCAAAATACTCGCGCCGTTTAATGGCCTCTCGTCTCTCGCTCGTGCGATTCACGAATACATCACCTTTGATTTATAATTATCCAAACCGCGATTTATATTCCCGTTAGAAGCATAAAAATTCGCTTGAAAAAAAAAAAGACGGAGTAATCTACACACACGCGTGACGGTATATCACGGCTGACAGTGAGTCATCGGCGACACATCGATGGCGTGCGCATTATCAAGTCGAAAGTCGTGTCACCTCCCAGATGACTGGCTAACTTCTTCAAAGTTAAACATCGAAACGAGCGAGAACGGATGCGCCGAGTGTAACACGTTTCCATTACCGAGCCGAGTGTGTCCTTCGCCTGTCGACGAGCCCTCATCAATCGTCGCCGTTTTCGTCGATTCGCCACGGACGAAATCCACGAACGTTGAAGAGGTTTCGCCTCAGATCATTTATCTGGTCCTGAAAATGGAAGGGGGGAGGGAGCGGGGACGCGGCATTATCATCGACACGATACATCATCCGCGAGGCGACTTTTGCCAATCTCCTTGCTCGAGGACACGCGCGAGAAGCGAGAAGTCATCCAGTGCGAAAGCGACTGCCGAGTACGTGCCCTGTGTCTCTGATTTCATAATTTCCGTAGGCGGGACGTGCGCCGCTCGGAGAGCACACGCAGCCCAAGAGAGAGGAGAGCTGAATTTAATGCGGGACATCGACGAGCTTGGAAGAAGGCCGGGACTCGTGCGAACGGTGAATGGAACACTCTTCTAGGAGATGGATGAATTTTGCACGAGATCGAGAAGAAATGTCTTTGAGAACGATATTTGTTACTGGTTGGTCGAGTGAACTTTGATCTCTGGGAGATAACGTGTACAGAGAGTAATAACGCGTCGAGAAAATAAATTTGAAAAAAGAAATAAATTTTCTTCCGAGTCGAGTTGATGAGAATTAATTCCGAGGATTTTTTTTTCTTAGAATAGAAAACAATTGTACCATGTACACGTGTACATGTTCTAACGACAAAATTTGATGTGTATAATGTAAAACTGTTGAGTGTAATTCTTTTAGAATAGTGAGAATAATAATAAAGAATAAATTTAAAGGTTTACGAGGGTGTTTCAAAATGGTAGACAGCATTCCTTCACTTGAAATATTGAATGAAAATAGAACATTGAAGTAAAAATTATTGGTTAAAACGAGACACTTTTTGACGAAGAAATGTTCACAAAATTAACGTTCGATCGACTGACGGAATAAAAAAGGCGATAAGTAGAGATATTTATAAAACGACAAAATAATTGCAACCGACTGACAGTAAAAATTTGACGTAAAACACGCTGTAAGAGGTGGTAAATGAGTGGAGAAAAGCAATTAAATTTCAGGAGACAGACGCCGGGGAAGGTGTTGGTAACTTTCCTCTCCGTTTACGTTTCGTAAAATCGCACCGATCGCGTCTTTAATCTCGTGAAATTAATTTCGCAAGTCCTTCTCGCGACCTACTTTCGACCATGCTTTCGTACCTACTTGCGTACCGGATACGATCGGTCCCTATCTGCCTCTGTTCACGGCGCGACGCCATGCCAGCAACAAGAACAACTATCAGCGAATTAATCAAGGAGCATAATGACGTTTATCAACGTGGGACAACTGGGTACGGTGCGATGATCGTTTAACGACTGCCGTTGAAATACAGCCGCAACATCAATCATTCCAAACAACCGACGCTTCTCTTAACTATCGTCAGTGATAAAAAAAAAAAAACAAGAAAAAGAAGACATTAAAAAAAAGAAAGAAAAGGAAGAGATACTCATCACGTCCCTTCCCTGTGGTCTTCATACCAACGACGTAACACTAATTCTCGATAAACGAATATAAAGACAGCAACCATTTGAAAGTAAAATAACAATTCGAGAAGAGAAAGAGTTTGAAAAAAAAGAACCACCGCGTTCCAAAAATGAACTATCACGAATGAGACAATTGAAAGAAAAGAAAAGTGCGAGGAACACTGCATTAAAAAGTGCCAGGAATAAACTCGATTTGAGGCACAATCTGGCTAAAAGGCCGAGTTAAACGAAATTAATAAGATCATTCGTAAGAAGCGCAATTTCATTGCGGATATAAGTTCCCCCCCTGGCCGCCATCGGAGTAGTGGTTTCTCGTTTAAGGTGGTGAGACACGTCGGCAGAGGTCGGTGGCGCCATAGAACGCCACCGACGCACCATCGCACACCGGAGGGCGAAACCTCCGGGTGGTAAACGGATAAGGACAGGAGGGTGAGACGGCTGGATGCTTTTAGAGCCGCTTAAGTAATATAAATGCGAGTTAAGAGACGGTGCTCGACGAGCATAGGTAACGGATGACCGCTGTATCTCATTGTTTTCATTTCCTTCGGCATACCGGCTAGCTGTAAGACGCGGAAATGAAGTGCGCCGGCTTGCCATCTGGAAGGGAATACAGAGAGAAGAGAAGGGGATGGTTGACTGAGGGGGCGGACACGGTTCATCCCCCTTTGCATCCTGCATGACAACGAACCTACTATCCTATCCCCCTTCGTCTCTCCTCGCTTCTCCGCACCAATACTTTCCACATCGTCCACCAGTTTCCCTCTTTTCGCGCGTTTCGTTCCTGTCGTCGATGTATGCGCGAGCAGACGTTCTTGCCAATGTGCTAGCTCGCACGCGCCCCCAAGTATCCGTCCGGGTGTTTATAGCACGGACATAAGTACGTACGCGTGTCCATCGTACCATTCCACCGGAATAAATGGTCGCCAACTGCCGCCGGGATGAACCGTATCTCGGGCACCTGACCTTTTCTTGTTTTTTTTTCTTTCGGTACAAAAGGTGAGGACGGTGTGAAGTAAGGGTAAATTTCCTTCGCGCAACTTCTCGATAACGGTGAGAAGAATACGATAACGGAGAGAAGAGAATGTCCCCCGCGGTTTGTCTTTTCAGACTTACCAACCTCGCGTAACTACTTTCTTAATCCGGCCACCCCGACGCCAGGAAACTCTCGCGGCTATTCGCGAGCCTCACGAGGAATTACGAACTCTAATTCTATTTGCAGCTTTCCGGCCCCGAGCAAATACGAAAAGTGAAAAGAACGCCTCGAAACCAGGACTGAGGAAAATTTGAAATAATTTGATATAAAATAGTAAACGATGAAATATTTGCATTAGTCAATACTATTCGGAAATACTATTTCATTTAATGCTTAAATGAAATATTATTTCATTAAACGTTTACATCATGAGAAAATACGATTTACTACTTTTCTCTCGGATTCAAATATTGAAAACAGTAAATTGAATAAGACATATAAACTTTCAAACTATATATGAGACGTAGTCGTGGTACGTGTATACAGGTATACGAGACGTAGTCGTGGTACGTGTATACGGGTATACGAGACGTAGACGTGGTACGTGTATACGGGTATACGAGACGTACACGTGGTACGTGTATACGGGTATACGAGACGTAGACGTGGTATATATATATACTAATATACGTAGTATATATATACTATTAGTGGCAATACCATTATTCTAAATAATATACTATTCTGTGAAATATTACTATTTCATGAAATATTATTTTCTCGTATTTCAATGAAATACTTGTTGCACAATACTATTTCCATATGTAATCACACACATAAGAAAATAAAAGTATTTACATTCTGTTTACTATTTTACATTTTCTATTTCTCCCCATCCCTGATCAAAACTGATCAAAACTGGTTCTTCTCGCAAAAGGATTTCAAAGTTCAAGAGGATTAATAGCAGCTTGCAACGTTCTAATAATTTGCTCTTAAAGAGCTTTCTCACTCCTTAATTTTACAGTTTTCAACGAACGAGAAGTCTTGAGAAATTTTTGGGTGGTCCTAAATCGATGACCAGACTCTGTAAATAACAATTCGAATCAGAGAGAAGGAACTGGTTACGTATAGCAATGAGATAACCTGCGAGACCGGCCATTGGCCCTTTAGCTTTTCCAACTGACACGTTTCGTCTTATCCAAACTGTCGATCAGCTACGGGTATATAGCAAGCGGCGAGATCCCCCGGCACGTGACAACTTTGCAAACGACTTATTATAGCTCGCTTTCGAGGTGATAATATTATAATATTGAGGTCGTGGAGCGCGGGTGTGGCACTTCGACGTCCTCGTGCCTCGCGTTTTCTGTCGAGGGACGTCGATTCTCGCGTTACGATACCGTTTCACCTGACTTCACGTTCCCACTCGTACATCCAACGTTCTTCGTCGTTTATCAGAAACAAACAAATACTCTGGCGAATGTACACTATCCCTCGCAAGTATCCGGACACTTTGGTAGATTACTAGTAACAATGGCTATTGTGAATTAACGACTGGGAGCAAAACATGTTACCTGCTTACTTATGAAACGACAATGTGATAACATATAATGTAACTTGTTCATAAAAATATTAATGATGTACAAGATGATATTTAATTATCATCAAGAGATTTATATTTATTATATTTATATTAGTTATTATCAAGACGAATATATTAATATGATTTTCAATATATTTTATATCACAATAGACAGTAAATAATTTTGTAAATTATGAAAATATTCTTCTCTCGTGGTTTTAGATTACGACTGAATTACAAATAAGATTAAATTACAATTCGCAGAAGAACTTCCTCTTTCTTCAATTTGCAATTCAGAAAATGGAACAATCTAAAGATCAAATGACAATAATATCACGGAGCAAAATAATTGCAAGTCTTTTTCTCTTAAAAAAGACTTGTCACTCCTCGTATTCGAGTAGGTGTTAAAATACCTTTGAACGTTAATGTTCAACCTATCGTTCTTTAGCTTCCGAGCAGAGATCGAAAAGAGCACGATCGAAGTAGAGATAAGGGGAAAACGCAAGAGCAATAACGTTCCGGACTCCATCGTGGGCGAAAGTGTTTCCAACGTAAAAATGTCTCGGGACAATTTTCTAGACGGCGTAACATTTCCCTGCGATTAACCTGTTGAGTAGCACGAACGGTAAAGCTTTAGTCGTGGCGCAGGAATCGGTCTTGGTAATCTGACCGATCAACAGGTTACGTTCTCTGCCACCTGCGCGGATGATGCCCCGCCTTATCTTGTAATTAACCGTTTCCTGTCGATTAACATCCTGCTTCGATTACTTTCACCGAGCATTGCAAGATTTCCCTCCAAAGGAAATTCAAGCGTAGCGCAAGTGTCTTACGAAGACTGGAATTTCAGGAATTTTTACAGCCGCCCGGAACGAATGTTTTCTTAATCTCTTCAACACTGGATTCTAGATCAATTTTGATCATATCTGCAGATACTTTGCGTCTATTACTCTTTGCGTAGGCATTCAACGTTTATTACTGCTTTTTTTCTTAATATTTATTGCATAATTTGCGTACGCATTTTCATAGTTTTTTTAAATATTCAATAATTTGATGTTTATTACTGTTTGTGACTATTGCTGTGTACTGTTACTTTATCAAAGTATCTGGAAAATTTTAAGTGAACTGATGACACTTTTATTAAAATATGTTAAAGTTATAAGATTTCTGATTTCTAATGCTTCGGCAAAAATTCTTTTCCTTCTCGCTATACCGCCACAGAATAAAATATTCATATCGCGCTTATGACAGTGACGATGAAAATGACGATTAAATGAAAATAGATCGGATTGAATGTAGCTTACGACGCGTAATCAAGTCGTCAGACTATGCTCCGTGACAAATATTAAATCGGCAAGAATGAAATCACTCCGTCCACGGAACGGAAAGAGGAGACCCTTCCTGCTCTTTCGAAGATTAGACCTGGCGCTTCACTCCGGATGCATTGATATGATCAGCTTTCTCTTAACGAAGTCACCCGGTATACCTGCACGTGGAATGGGGGTGGACAATCAGCGACAATCTCTTGTGTCTGTCCAGTGTACCAACTTAACGACCATATCAGATAATTTCTCATAGCTATATAGAAACACACGTTCCTACACACCTCCTCCATCTCCGTCATTTTTCTCCTTCGTCGCGTCGTTCATCGGTTACAAATACTTTTTCTTACGTTATACATTTTCACGTAGCAAGCAATCACTGTAGTTTAACCTTAGCGTACAATTCACTATCCAAATAAGTCTATTTTTATATTTTCTTTCGAGATAAAATTTCGCGTTAAAATTTATTTCCTTTTAGATACTGCAAGCTTCAAATTAACTCGCATTAACGCAGTATCACTCGTGTTAAAATTTATTTAGTGTAAAATATTTCAGTTCTTTTTAACAAGTCATTTGCACACGTCGCATTAGAGCGCTTCTCTTTTGTATACGTAATATCCTCGTGCTTTGTCATTCATTTACACCGTTCTATTTTTGGACTTTGTTTGGAAGTCAATCTTCTCTTTATCACGCGGAATCACGTCGAAGATATATACGACTGAATAAATTTTCATTCATTGAGATCATGGATATTCATAATGTTCATAATTACCGACGATTATACCGCGGTGTAGCCAGCGAAAATAACATAGCAGAAGCATACTTGTGAAACGTATCCGAGGCAGGAGTACACGTTGTAACAAAACGTAGCCTGGATTCGAAATCACGTTTTCGGTCGTGTTACGTCGAGACGAAATTCTTCTAACAATTAGAGACGGACTCTTAACGTCTACCGTGCAATTGCGCTCGATTTCTCTCCATGTACGAGTAACGCCTGTTCTCGCGATAATTGTAGGAATCACGAGTGAATGCCTGGAAACCTCGGCATTCGTATAATAAATTTCCACGCCGCGCTCCTACGCCAAATACGACGAGCCCGAAATAATTTATTGCGCCAGATACAAGCCGTCGGGAGTATTTCATACGCGTTTAATTATCACGCCTTATAAGAACACATCCGCGGAATTCCACGGAGTTGTGTCTGTAATTGAATAAATTCGTGCAAACCTTCGTTACCGAACGTAGCCTCGGCTCTTTCACCCGGCTGCGCGATTAATTATTTTAGCAATTTACATAAAACCGCGCTTGTAATCGCAATCGAGGCTAATTATCTCTCGCCATCGTTCGATATTTTTTCCTCTGCTTTTTTTTTTCCTCCCTTCTCTCGGAACGTCTACATCCCACTGACCAGCCCGCGCGTCATAAAGCTCCGCGATCGAACGATAAACGTACAATGTACTCTATTTCGTTTATAAATCATATGCGTCTGACGTTCAACAGGAAAACATCTTTCTCTTCCACACTCTCGCAGAAATAGAAATCTCAATTTTCGTCGATCGAGTGAGTATGATCTCGGGGATTAATGATCGGCTATTTTCAGTGATAATTTTAAACTTAAGCAGGTTCCGCAAGGGAAAAATTTACAAAATCTGTTCCTTTCGTCGGTGATTGTCTTTTTCGGAAGTAAGAAGATAGAAGCGTGAAGTAAGTAAACAAATACGACCGCTAATTAAAATTAAAAACATGAAAATCACGTGACGTCATCGATTATCAACACTGACAATTACACTACCTTTAGACTCTAGTCACGTCATGGATCGTTATAAGGTTCAAATAAAAATAACTTTGAACATTCCGAGAAAGCGCCTGTAGTGACAAAGTCCAATACAATAACCTCCAATAATTAGAAACTAACTCCAAAGTTATTCAGTTTACTCGAAATTAATAAAGTAACTCCAATAATCGAAACAACAGTCTCAGCGCTCCAAGAAACAACCACCCACCGACGGTAGTTCTTCGAAAAGAAAAAGAACGAAAGAAAGAACTCTCGCAACCCTGCTCGATAGCCGAAACGTGAGACCGAGAACTCAATTATTCCCCTTCACGCCCAACTGAAATGCCGTTTTCCCCCGCGCGCGTGTACGTACACGCGCGTCCTGGCACGCTCGTGAAACGCGAGGCAGCTCACGTGCGTGTGCGTGTACACGCGAGTCAAGAAATGGGATGCTTTGTACGGGCTAACAATAAGATAGGGAAGGGAGAGAGGGGGAGAACGCGATACACGGTGAGGTGGGGGTGCACGAGTCGAATGAGCGAGGTAGGGGCGCGAGGAGAAAAAGAATGAAGAGTGAGCGGAGGAGGGCGAGTATACGTGCAAGCGGAGGGGGAAGAATGAGGGAAGGTGGAGGGGAAAACAACGAGGAAGGCGAAGGGGAAGAGTGCCGGAGGAGCGGGGAGAGAGGCACAGCGTGAATTAACACCTCTACCGCGGCATCAGATAGCGTCGGTTGCTTCCCCTCACCCTCGGAGAAGCGTCAGCGGTGGCGCGGTGCCTCTTTTCTCCTCTCGCAGGGGAAACGTGTCGAGGACGGAAGGTGGGGGCGGATTGCAGAGCGAGGGGAAAGGGAGTTTATAATTGGCGGCGTGCGTATGCAGCAAGCCGGAGGCCCGAGGTGGTTCGAGGCGAGGTACGAAAGTGTAGAGAGAAGAGAAGATGGCAAAAGGACGAAGAAGATACACCGAGAGGAGAGAGAGAGAGAGAGAGAGAGAGAGAGAGAGGCGACGAAGAGATTTGTTACACGCGCGCACACCTCGAGTCGTACGCGCCTACACGCATACGCGAAGGGACTCTCCCCCCTATGGTGTCCCTTTCGCACTATTTTCGCTTTTTGCCCTTTTTACATTGGCGCCCCCTTTTTCGTG
The DNA here is from genome assembly GCA_036937485.2 of Tetragonisca angustula. Taxonomy (NCBI): domain Eukaryota; kingdom Metazoa; phylum Arthropoda; class Insecta; order Hymenoptera; family Apidae; genus Tetragonisca; species Tetragonisca angustula. The sequence continues at coordinate 1,257,513 of JAWNGG020000017.1, read as the reverse complement.
CGCGCACGCACGCTCATCTTCACTCGTTAAGCCGTTAAGTGGCTGTTACCACTCGAGCGGAACAGTTCGAGCGTGAACGAACACACCAAGGAACTTTGTATTATTCGATCCTCCCTTTTTATTCGGGGCAACACGAGCCACCATTTGGGACCCGTCCGATATCCCGCACAGGAATTTCCCAATGGTGAAAGATCATTGGTCGAATCAGATGGTAATGAGGTTAAGGTTGCAGCACCTGCAAAGCGCAAGGGTGCTTAGGAATGAGTTATCCTTCTCTGTATCTCGAGTGGCCGTGCATTAATGGTAATTATCGGTTCGAGCCTGACAGAATTCCCCGTTTAGGAAGCTTCGACTTTCTCGCAATCTCGAAACAAGCTCTCGAGAATGTCAATCGGAGCCAACCGGCCGATTCCACCGCGGTTCGCGTGGTCAACAAGATCGGGACCAATTAGGGACGCAAGACGAATGCCTGAGCCCGGATTCGTATCGCGTCGACGCGAAATTTGGTTACATCGAGGAGGAGCAACACCTGGGATCGGATTCCTTATCGAACGGCGTTCAAGAAACTTCCAATTCCGATTTGCCGAATACAAGATAAGCGGCTGATAAGTCGGCCATAATTCTCGATAAGGCGGTAGGCCAGCGCAGCGTGCAAGTATCTCGCGCGATGAACTTTATCTGCGAGGCATGCAGGTTTAAATAACTGGGTTGCTCGCGAAACCGGGTGGAGAGAAGAAAGGGGGGGGGGGGAAATGAGGAAAAAGGTAGCAAAAAGGAGAGGTAAGTTCGAGTGAGAAGAAAGAGGAGTAAGAGGAAACGAAGTCACGGTGGTAATTACCGGGCACATATTCGTGTGCGAGAGGAAAAAGGAAGGCGGGCCCCATTTGCAGGTGCAGCCCGGTTTTAACGCAACCGTGTTATCAGGCGGCGGTATCAGGAAGCGCGGAAACAGAAACGAGAAACTAGAAAGTCTTTGTCCCACGACGGTGATAGCAAGCAGCGGTGACGTTAGAGGTGGGTATAGGTAAGTGGTGCTGGTAGCTGGATATCCAATGGTGCCGGCGTACGTGTGGGACAAGAGGCAGGGGGGAAGGCCCAGGGAATAGGTAGGTACCTTTGATAAGGAGACATTAGCGACCCGTATGTGATACCACGGTGTCTGATAAGCGACACACGACCAGACACGGTTCTGTCTCTTGTTCGTGCGTTCGCTCGTTTTTGACGACAGCATCAGGAAAGTCTCCTGGACTCTCTCTCCTCCCTATTCTGACGTGGCGCCAGAATCACCTCTCAACCTCCGAAGAAGCTTCCACGGAAGCTTACGATACGAACACGCTCTAACGATATAAAGTGTATAAAGCGTACAAGTACTCTAAAGTTCTCCCAATGTTCTATTTCTACGTTTCAGTGCTGCGCAAGATCTAGATCTTCTTAACCTAAAAATATACAAATTCTTTCGGAACAATAAATACTAATATTTGCTCGATAATTGTTCGAACGAGACATTATCTCATTTCTTTGCTCGTTTCCCTTCCTTGAAAATCCTCGCGGTTAATTATCTTCTATCTTGCGAAATTTGCATGGCGTACACGATAGGGAATAAAGAGAGGAAAGGCACGCGAGTTAAACGAACGAAATTGAAATCTGAACGCGTCATCAGGGAGATACGTTGTCGGTGGTAGACGATATCCGTAATTCAAATTCAATAAACGCCCGCAACGGCGACGCAACCCTCGTTCGTTACGTCAAGAAGAAAAAGTGTGGCCCCGTGCAATCGGTTCCCCGGTAAGCAGGTGCTACAGTACCGAGAATATATATCGTTAACCGTAGACGCTATCGTATCGCTGACCACAACGCTAACGTTCCTCCTATCGCACCCCTATGTTAACTGCGAGTTCTCACCGAGGGTGGTTGACGTCCGTCTTTCGCAGGCCAGAACACGGTCAGACAATTTCTCTAATCTAGTGGAAGGGAGACAATTAAGGCTATACAGGCGAGACTGTTGGAACAATCGACTTAACGTAAGACGAGTAACTATGTGGTGAAGAGGTGGATAAGAACGAACACGTCAATGAATATAATAATAAGCAAAGGAAGTAAAAGTTTAATAACTCCCTCGAGGTGAAAAGGTTTTCTAGTCTTTCTGACTTTCCAGTAGTAACGACTTGACATTTTTTAGTTTATTATAGTATATGGATTTTAAATTAAGTCACATGAAATTATTAGAATTCCAAAAAAAAACTGATATGTAAAAAGGAACAAAAGGAATGAAGAAAACTCCGAATACATAATCGCAAGTTTAAAAAAAGATTATAAACTATTACGTTGGGTAGATACAGAATCCTGCCAAAGGAGAGACAGATGAAAATAATAATAAATAAAAATAATAAATAATAAAATAATAATAAATAAGAGACAAATAGAAATCATCTCAAAATATCCAACATATCAACAACTTGTACAAAGATGAACCTGATTTAAAGAACTAGTAACAGCAATATTCACTTCGTTTCATTTAAATTAACATGAAAAATGATTTTCACCCCCCCCCCTCCCAGTCTATGCTGGATGACATCGAGTGATTCGTATTCGAGGTAATTCAACTCAAGAAACAACTAACTTCACCAGACCGAAACAGCTCCATAGCTAAACATCTCGCGCAACGAAATTTGTCGAAAATCGTCCGACCTTACGCGTCTGCGATCGTAATCCTACGATTCCCTGATAACGCGAGCCAGGCGAGGCCAGGACCGGTATATCCGTTGATCACCCGAAGGAGGTGCGTTTTATGCTCGCCATAAACCATACACGCCTCCGTTTCCACGATATACGGGCACAGGGGAACAACGCGTTCCTCCGTTCTTCTGGTATGCGCGCCAGTTCCAACCACACGTGACAACGTGTCGTCGTCGGACGGACGTGCAGTTAGCCACCCAGAAACACGTGCGAGCGCGAGCCAACCAACACCCACGCGACCGTCTCGTCTCTGGACGTGGTGGTCCGCGTTGGTAACGACGCGCACCAAGTATCTGCGGGCCAATCGAGGCGTTTTCTCTCGCGTATAATGGTTAGGTGTCCATTACATCTAGCCACGAAATAATAAAACGCATCGAGTGCCGGCGCCATCGATCCACCTCAAGAGAAAGAGAGGAAGGGAGAGAGAGAGAGAGAGAGAGAGAACGAAAGCACACATATCCCTCCGGGATATGTATCGTGTGCACACGGAGTAGCCACGCGGCGGCGCGTAATTGAATCAATCGACGATTTACTACCGACGCGCGCTGCCCGGAGTGACGATTAATCTTGGCGCGAGTACCGCGCGCACGCCCCGCAAAATATGCTGTTATTTTCGTTAGCTCGTGGGTATTTATGAAGATACCGATCGGCCATCGTAATTGCGCCTGCCGTTGGTTTCCGGAATTTTCATGGAGGACGCTAGATATTTTATTATATTTCATCCGAGTCCGACCCTCTGGAGGGTTGTGATTCAATTTGGGTAACACCTCTTTGAGAGAGACGCGCAAATTGGTAATTATCTCAGATTTAAGGGGAAAAATAAAGAGAAGCAAGTACAACGACTATTTATTTATGACTGAAAAGATTTGGAATATATTTATCGTGACAATTTTCAAGGTACAGAAAGTATGTACTTTGTTTACTTGTTGGCACGATAGAGTGTAACATGTTGGTGTTTATAAAAAGAGAAAAGTTTGACAGAAGTTTGATAAAAAGAGATATACACCGAACACTGAATAATCAGATTAATAAATGAAATAAACAAGTTATTCAACTTATGTGAAAACGTTACATATCCTTTATGTTCTTATACTATGTACTCTACAAAATGTTATTACACACGAATATTACCACGGATGTTTTGAAAATTATTCTCTATTTTTACTTGACACCAAATTACACTCGAAAAAAAGACAGCGATTCCAAAAGAAAAATTCCATTTAACCGACTTTTTATTTCGCCAAATTTCCTACGAACGATTCAACGACGCGATGGTGATTGGTCGTAACGCGAGGTAACGACAGGTAGTTCCATAACCGAAATCACAGAACCGAGAAACGCTCGCCATTCGACCGAGCAATTTACATAAGAAAGAACCGTGTGTGTGTGTGTGTATGTGTGTGTGTGTGTGTGTGTGTGCGGCGTAACGCAGCAACCTTCGGGAAATCTGTTTCCGCGACGTTGATGTGATTTCTAGTCACCACAATTTACTCACTCGCGATATGGTCTTTTCTTCATTACACTACCGACATATATTGGATCATGTTATATCCTTAGGTCATTATCCTCTATAATATTGTCAAACTTCTCTCTGACAAAGAGTAGTAACGAAATTAAATCAAGCAAACATTTCCAAAATTAGATCATCTAAAATCAAACTGTACCTCCAATACCTCGGTGATACCAATCGTGAGTTAAGTTTGAGACAATGAAAGTTATTACTGTTATAAAATTGGAGCAGAGAAGAATTCTACGAAAACATCGATAAATTCGTCAATTTCCAGCAGGTAATTTTTCATGCAAGAAAAGGGGGGAAAATTGAACTCAAAAGGTCTTCCAGAGGCGTAAAGAAAGAGAAGTTGTAGAAGAATAGAAAAAGAGACGGAGTGAGGAAGACAGAAAGCTAAAGATTCCCTCGGAAGCGTCGATGAGCGACGTGTTATCAGGCAGCTCGATAACGTTCATCCTTTGAACAGACGTCGGGAGGCTGTAGCCGAGAGATCGGCAGTTTGGAACGACGTTTCGTCATCTCGTTTCCTCCCCTGCCCCTTTCTCGTTTGGTGTCTCGCGGCCGTTTTCATTTCACGTCCTTCTACGTTAAATCACGCTCGCGAGTGCGAGATAGATCTCGACGAGAGAAACGAACATTTTCGTTCGCTTTTTCGTCTTTCTATCGAGCATTTCGTCCTCTTGTCACAAGGAGACACGTTGATGAAGAACAAATCACGATTTGGACATATGCAGAGAAAGAACGTGATCGATTTATTTTTTGGAATTTGTTTGTTTGTTGATCTTTTCCTTTCTTTCTCTTTTTCTTTTCTTTCCTTTCCTTACTTTCTTTTTTCTTTTTTTTTGCTGTCGCTGTATAATTGTTGTGTCGAGTATCGTGGCACGAAAGAATATCGTTCCTATCGCTTATTATCACTTTCGCCGCGATGCGCGAGCATTTGCAAGCAGGCTGACGCGCAGAGATCACGACTTATCGACATGCACACGTTTCTCAACAAGCAATCTGTAGAGATAAGCCGATATCTTTTTCGATGGCACTTCGCCGTCTTTTATTCCGGGGAAAGGTTGTCTTCCGACATATACACATATAATTACCACAGTTATTGCGTCTTCCTCTTCTTTGCCTTTGTTCCTCGTCCTCGAGAGCAATTGCACCGAGTGCATCGAGTTTGGTGCACACGATAAAAAGTTATTTACTTAATTTGTTGCCGATTCTCAACTTATATCTCCTACTATATCTCCCTTTATTTCGTTCTTTCGTATTACCGATAACTATAACAACGATTTCTATTTTAATCCTTTCAATTGGCACATTACGCCAATAGCAGCAAGGGTGAATTTTTACTTGCTCTACGATTACAATTATCTTTTCAAGTCGGAAGATTTATACGGATATCGTGGGTATTGCAACGAGAATTATACAGGTATTGTACAAGATACCTGTGTGCGAGAATTAAGAGATTAAAAGGATTAAAAATGCTATTCTATCGAATTCACGAGTTTCTTCACTCACTTGCTTCTCCAAAATCATAAGAGACGAAAGAGAAAAAGAAAAGAAAAACGCTCGAAGAACGGAAAAGAAAGAAAAAAATTGACTGTCAGTGGCGAAAATCGTCGACGAGAAGATCGCCACGAAGAGAGAGGAGAAAGGAACGGGCGCCAGCGCCAGTATCAACGCCGCGGCAGGAAGCTGCTTTTTGTAATGGCGGGATGTGGCTCTTTTTGGCCTTTCAGCCGGTTGGCTTTCAGGGCCTTGCAGCGTGGCAGATAATGAACGAGCACCCTTGCACAACCACCGTTGCAAACTCTATCTCTCTTTCTGTCCCTCTCTCTCTTTCTCTCTCTCTCTCTCTCTCTCTCTCTCTCTCTGCTGCTACAACCGTGACTTCCCCCTCCTCCCCTTTGCCTCCCTCGATTCCCCACGGCCACCCTCGATTCACCTCCTCGGCCAACGATGTCAACAGGTGGGCAAACGCGGATGCGACCTAACCAACGGGCCTGCGTTCGCCTGCTGTCGATTCGATCGGCCACAACCTCCTCTCCATCGTGGCTGTTGACACCCGACGTCGACGACGACGACGAGTCCGTGTCGCCGCGTTCCACGCAACCGATAGGGAAAAAGTATGCGGCAGGAAATGGCACTCGCGTGACACACAAAAGACGATGGCCGGCGACGATACCACCGACCGAAAGAGAAACTTCACGCACTGACTGGCACAGCATTAGTCGCAAAGCTACGGCATTCTGATCGCGGTTTTTCCTCCCGAATTTTCTACAGATTTCCCTGCGTGAACACGATGGCTCTGCAATGGCGACACTTGCCTAACACTAGAACTACCGAAGATGGCCGAAGCAATCAATGTTGTAATTTTTGTTGTTGCATATTTTATAGACGTGAAACGGTGTGCTTTTAGAGATTTAACACTAGAACTACCAAAATGGTCAAAATGACCATTTGAATATTTTTGTCAAATATTTTATAGATATAAAGCAGTATATTTTTGGAGACTTGAATGATCCTTCACACATAAATAAAAGCTTGTGTGGAAATGGAAATTTTACGCTTTGGTCGTCGGTAATTCTAATGTTAAATGATTTTTTGTAAATTGTATGAATAGAAACTCGTAAACTATTCCACTTTTTTCCATTTCCTTTCTTTACTTTAATGTTTCTAATGGAATTTATGCTTTGAAACTTTTATACTTCGTCGGTGGTTCTAGTGTTGATACATGTTTCGCGGGTATTTTCCACTTAGAACAGACCGTGAGTTTCACGTGAGTCATTGATCGATTTCCTTGGATCGGAAAGTTGAATTGGATTATTATTGTTTTAATTTTATCTTGAAATTTATGTACGTGAAACGAAATTGTGAAGTTTATTTTCTATTAAAATCTGGTTCATTATTCCTCGGACATTTTATAAAATAAAATAAATAGTATTGACATTCGAAGAGGGAACATGTTCGAAACTTCCCAAAAATATATCAAGGTAATCCCAGACTCGTTAATCCAATCAACGAATCACTGCTATCTTTAGCTTTGAACGATATTAATTGTCACGGCGTCGATTATTAATCGGCTGTCGTATTTATTGAGGTAGGTCCCTGCTGAAAGCAACAAGTTGAATCGCCACCGATCGGTTTGAAATATCGGTTAGATTGCATTCCGCGGCATTCCGTGGCATTCCGCGATTTCTCGTACTAAATATAGGTTTCGATGCGGAAAGTCCGATCGGTCGTTGCTGAACTCCGAGGTACGAGGAGGAAAGCCGATGATCTACGCGCGCACGCGGTATCCACCGTCGTCGGTATCGGGTACAATAAATCCGCGTCGGTGAAACTTTTCGAGCTGCTTCATTTCGACCAAGATTGGATCCCGTTCGCGGTCCCGCCCTCCTAATCGCCAACGGTAATCCGAGTAAACACGCCTGAAGAGCCGATACCGATCGATGATCCGAGGTGCTTATCGCGCGATCGGATCGCGCCGCGGCCAGGCACGAAACATTTCTTATCGAAAACACGACGGCAGACAGTAGAGAGACTGGTCTCGCGACGCCATCGACGAGGACAACTGATAACGTGTTTTTCAGAGCGAATCAGCGTTAATGGATGTTTTCACGCGAGCGCGCGCGAGGCGTGCATCTCGCGGTGCAGATAAGTTGTGCACATCGCGCGGAATATTGACAGACATCGCATCTCTCGCGACTTTTTAACTCGTTTCATCCGCGTATACGGGCTGTAACACCCCCGTGGCCCCGCTATACACGGCACACCCCTCCCTCCCTCCCTCCCTCCCTTCCTTTCTCCCACCCTATCTGTCTCTTCCTCTCGTTAACAGCCGCTTGGATTCTCTGCTTTCTCTCTTACACGTTGGAAAGCTTTTACCGCGACTGTGTAAGTGTGCTCCAGTCGTCTTCCTTGCCTTCTGCAACGATATCGTGGGGAAGACTGATACCCTCGCGGTGATCTCTGGGACAAGACAACAATGCAATCGGCATTGTCCGGGCGTTCGATCGTTGGAAAACACACGCTCGTTATCAAATTGCGTTGCTACGAGGCTGAACGGAGAACCAATGGCCCGATTCACCGAAAATTTCCCACGTCGCGCGCGGTCGTGAGTGATCGATCGCGCTCGAACGCCTCCGAACCAGGAAACCGATTGTCAAGGAGAACCCTCGAGGTTAACCCTGCTGTTAACACTAGGAACTATCAAAATTGTCGAAACGGGCAATTCGCAATTTTAGATAGACAGTAAAACGGTGCATTTTTTAAAGATTCCAATGATTGTTCGTAAAATGTGTAAACATTTCACAAAGTGCAATATATGTATTATAAAGTTTTTCTAATGTCTCTGTGATGGAAAGTTTATGCTTCAATCGTCGGTAGTCTTGTTGTTAGTATTCCACACTATCTAAAAAAGCACGTATCAAATTATCAATAACATGCTTGTTTCTCTCCTCTCGATCCTTTCTCTTCCGTTGAGAAACGCAACGTTCTGAAAGAAACGAGAAGAAGAAAAAAAGACTCGAGGACCGTGGCAGCAGGATCGAGAGACGGTCGAAGTATTTATACGCAAGCAAACGGAACTGACCGATTTGGTAATCTAGGAAGAATTTCTCGAGCCGACTGGAGCGTGTTATTTTTCGTTCACCTTCGACGAAAATGGGCGAGGCTCGGAGAAGGCCAAGAAACTGTTTAAGTGCACACGGTCGAACGACGCGAGGATTTTATTAAAAATGGCCTACAAGTTGTTGGCCGTCGATAGGATATCAGTTGATGGTCAGCCGGACGGAGATAGCGGTAATGAGCGACGAGAGGAAAGTTTCCATCGGGCAAATAACCAGTAAAAGGAGTCGCGGCAGAAAGAGAAAGAGAGAGAGAGAGAGAGAAGGGAAGGCAAGGGAGACCGGATGATGGACTGATTACGCTCCACGGCCGAGATAGCAGCTCGATAGAAGAGAACTTCTAAGAATTCCAAATTCACTTCCCGAAGCTGTTCAGCGCCAGCGCTCGCCCACCGATATTTCGAGAATTTTGACGACCACGATGGAATTTGAAGCAAGAAATTTGTAAGCGTTTCTAATTTACATGCATCACTTTACATCCATCTGTTGCAAATTAGATCTGATGTTTCAGACAAAGAGTGAAAAAAAAAACTCCAAAAACAGAAAAGTTGAAAATTATAGATTATAATTCTAAAATGACCTATTTAAAATAAGACTTAATTAAATATGCAATGCTGGTAAAAAAAAGCTTCAAATGCTTGAAGAGTTTGAAGCAAAGATCGACCGAATTAAATTTAATGTTTCAAATAAAGAGTGACATCGAGACTTTGCTCCAAAAGTAGAGGAGTCTATTTTTATAGAATTCTAAAATAAGTTATTTTGAGCATTTAGAATTCTAAAATAAATTATAGAATTCTAAACTAACCTGTTCAAAATGAGACCTAGTTAAATGTGTATCGTCGGTAAAAAAAAAAAAAAAAAGAAAAGAAAAGAACTTTGAAAGTTCCGAGTTCGAAGAGAAAAGACACGATGAAACATTTGAAGGGAAACAAACTTACAGATTAATAATCGATAATCCAATCGTCGGATTGGAAAACTCAAGGACAGATCTAAAAAGCGGAGAAAGGACGAGGATGCGAAAGCACGGGAACACTGGTGCGTTATTAGCGGGGAGATGCTCCGATCGCGCACCCCCGTCCGACAAAGAGGACTCAAATCCGTATCAAACGAGTCGGCGGCGGTGCGGCATTGAAGTGGGCGCGCGGAAGGGTTGCGGATAGGCGCGTGGACAAACGGTGGACGCGCAACAAAGGATCCGGGCGCAGGGAGGCAAAACGATAAAGGGAGACAGAACGATCCTGCCGAAAGTTAAAAGGGAATCCATCCATAAATAAGCGCGGCTCTCCACGGGGTTTGCCTTGGCGAGCCGTGGAACGGCCACGGATCAGCGCGCGATCTCCAACGGAATAATAATGCGGGTAAAATAAAACCGGCCTCCCCCTCGAACACTCAGACAGGCATACGCACCGAGTCCGAACACACGCATCAACATTGGATAGAGCGTGTGTGTAACCTGTGTCCACACCGAGAACCCATATAATACCCCCATAGAGAGATGGGAAGATCAAACACTGAAATTACAGCATTGTGAGCATTCTTCTTGCGGCCACTCTTCTTCTCCTTCTTCTTCTTCTTCTTCTTCTTCTTCCTCTGCTTCTCCTTCGCTTGTTCTTCTTCTTCTTCTTCCTCTGCTTCTCCTTCGCTTGTTCTTCTTCTTCTTCTGATTCTTCTTCTTCCACTTCTTCGAGTCTGTGCTTACCGATAACGGTCTTCTTCTCTTTCTTCCTCTCTACCTCTGTCCCGGTCGCACGCGTGGCGAACAACGTTTTACTTTCTTCTCGCTCCTCTTCTCGTTCTTTACCTATCGCCCCTCCTCACCCTTGTTCGCATAAACACACACTTGCCGTGCCTGCATAAGGCTCCCTTTATTATCAAAACCCGGATCGCGTGCATATTGCATCAGTGCACCGAGAGAAGACCGCGTTGCTCTCGAGCAGACTCGACCCGCTCCGCGCCTCTCTCTCTCTCTCTCTCTCTCTCTCTCTCTCTCTCTCTCTCTGTCTCTCTGTCTCTCTGTTGCATCTATCCGTGCGCATCGAAGTCGTAGCCACGCTCGTTTACTCCTCCTCCTTCTTGTTCCTCGTCTTTTCATGGGGCGAGTCCACCTTGTGAAGGACCTGCCTCGTCGTGGACGATCACCGCGAGATCACCGGCTATAGAACACATTTGGCAACAAAACACGGCTCGATGACGCGGCCGTGACGCCATCGAAATTACCGTCTCCACCTCTATCCGGTCTCCGACAACGTAAGAATAAATATATCATAGCCGTACGAGCACAGATTTCCCTCCTCGGATCAGATAAGAGTAACAGGTGCAACCGAGAGAGGACAAAGTATCGATCTCTCGAACGTGGATGGAATTTAACGTGAACAGCACGCGCGTTTCTTTGGGAATGTATGAAGGGATAAAGTAACGTGCGTTCCCGGCTGTGCAAGCACCGAGATCGATACACAGCTGCGAAAGGAAGTCGAGCTGCGAACAACCGGGAACAGTCCCGGAGCGAATCGAATTTAAATCGTTCTGCTTTTTTTTTTTTTTTTTTTTTTTGAACCAGATGAAGGCAACGTTGCATTAAAGTAGTAACCATAAAATTAGACGCTTTATGGATCACCACGCGAGAAACTTATGTGTCCAAATGTGTCTGAGAAATCCTCGCTCGTTTTAAACGACGATTTAAAATGGATTAATTTCCAAAGAAAGGAAGCAGAAAGAAGAGAAACGAAACACAATCGATTCCAATGGACTTGAGAAACTATGAAATTTTCAAGATATGGAGCAACTACATACATAGTAGGTCCATTGGAAGAGAGAAGAAGAAAGTGCAGGGCACAAACGGCCGCGCCGGTTAATTTCCAAACATAGAAAGAGAATAAAACTCGGAGGCAAGCCAGGATGGATATCTCGTGGCATTCCTTCCCTTATCCGTGACGCCCGTTCGATCCTGACGCGAGCGACCGTTTCTTTTCAGGCCCCCGGTCACTTATGGCGATTTAACGGATTTAACGACCACACCTGTACCGCTGTGGCTCTCCTCTCCCGGTCCCTTTTCCGTGTAGCGACGCCGTTCGATAAGAATCGGGCCGAACTGTGAGAATCGACGACGACGACCAAGAGAGCCAGCTACAACCATTCGAGAGATCGATCGCTTCTCGTCGTCGTACTCCGGCAACGACCAAGACGACGACGACGACGACGACGACGACGACGACGAAGGCACACGGAGGCGCGTTTCCATCTCGCGGAATGCATTAAGCCGGACGTCGTCCTCGCGAATGGAACCAAGTGAGCGGCACGCAGACGATTTTTAACCAGATAGGATTCTGCCTCCAACTCCTCGCCTTCCCCACCCCTTCAGCCTGCTGTCCTGTCTCTCTCCAACAACCATCGGAGAAACTCCCGCACATGCGAGGAGGCGCATAAAGTGAATGCACACTGTTGAACCGAGAGAAAGAATAAACGCCGCCCGACCGAAGGCTCTGATCCCGAAGAAATAAAAGTGAAGTCCGTTCTTTTTCTCTTTCTTGAAACAGGGAGACATTTTTCCTCATTTCGAGATATCGCCGATCTATCAGAGTGATCAGTTTTGGAGAATCGTGATTTTTGGGAAAGGAGGGTGGTTTGCTCGAGACGTTAAATTCAGGAAAATATTTTTGAACTTTATCTGTTTAACCTCTTGCGCTAGAATGACGAACCACGCACGTCGAGAATCTTTTGTCCCAAATTCCAACATTCTCTCAGTTTTAAGTAGATTTAAATGTAATCCAGGCAAAACAAATGATACGTTTGTTACTTCTTAATAATTTCTATCCAGTGATATCATACCAACAAGAAAAAGAAAGCGACGAATTATTGTATACGGTTCGGTCACTCGTTACGGTCCACGAACCAGTTGCCAGCGCAAGGGGTTAAGTTCGTTAGACTTGAGATGTCATATCTCTAAAATATCGACGATGCATAATTAGTTTACAAAAAGAGACAAAGGTTGGATCTATTTGTATCGAACGTTGAATTCAATTCTAGTTTTGATGGCTGACATAATGAATAAAACAGTAAATATCTAACTAACACCGAAGGCGAATATATAATTATTCCTCATGATCACAAAATATCATTGCAATCTTGGCGTTAAGTTCTCGACATGAAATATTGAAGCAGAAATCACCTGTCTATATAGCGGTAGACTATATACTTACACCTTCGTGCGTGACTGAATACACACACGAAAAGAGAATTATGAAACCAGGGGTTCAAAAATATTTGCGATACGATTGGCTGTTAGACACGTAACAGCCGAGTCAAATTCGATTAATTCGCTCGTGGGTCGACAAACGTCGACAGACTCACGGATATCCGTTCGTGGAACATGTGGACTGAGTGAGTTTGCCTCTAGGGGGCTGAGACAGAGGGGATGCCCCGGTCGGAGAGAAAGAAAGAAAGAGAAAGAGAGAGAGAGAGAGAGCAACTCCAGACGATGCGGAGACTGATAAAACTGCGAATGATAACGCTGCTGCCTCCCCCGACTCGGCTTGCTTTCCCCACCCGCGTCCACAGTCCGTCTGTTTCTGACTATCCGCGATAATCTCGTGCTTCCGCATGCGGCGAAACAGTTTCGAACCGTAAAGCTGATCCTCCCGCGTGGAAAATGCTTCTGACTTTCAATCGAACCGACTTGCCACGGATAAGCTAAACATTCTGATTCTGAGCATGTATTCTCTGACACAAAGTTCGTCATTCACGAAGGAGGTAGCTCAAAAGACAAAACGACGAATGATTCGATTTTTACGCAGTGGCGGTTCTTGGGAAATGATTGCGAGTCCAGAAGATGGATCAGACTAACGAGAGAACTCTATTTGCAGATATATATTATTACCAAACTTGCCGTAATTGTACAAGAAAATTAATAGCGTTGCTAGTTTCTAACTTGAAATTTTAAATTTGTAGGTCTCGCTAATAAGGTTCAATCGTAGATAGATAGGAGACAACAAGAAATTTCCAATTTTCTACTCCGCAACCAGACCATATTTCAGCTATGATTCCTAATCCTATCCATAATTTCATCATTGCTGGATAACACGCACGGGAAGCCTACTTCCTCGAATCCCTAATTATCTGATCGCATTGATCCTTGAACCGGGTAACCGAGTACGACCGATAAGCCAAAGTATCATCAGTCCCACGATATTCAGCCTCAGATACGCGGTTACGCGTCAACACCAATAAACGTAGCGGAACGTCAACGAGAAGGGGTCAAACAGCAGTCCATCGATACGCGACCGATTGCTGGAGCGAAAGATTCCTCCCCCTGGTACCACCACGGGGCACAGGGTAGATCGCTATCGATCCCGGTGACCAAGATCGTAGTCTCGAATCAAAGCGGTTAGCAGTGGGCTACAAGCGTACCCATACGCCACGAACGAAGAGAGCAACGTGTAAAGGTGCGCGATGCTCGCACAGCTCGGGGGACGTGAATCTTCTTATGGCCGACGAGAGAAGAGACAGTAGTCCTTTCTCGTGAGAGATTCGCAGCCGATAACGCGGGCGTCCCGTTCGCCTCGTGTATCGCCAGAGTTCTCTCGCTTCAAAACCCTTCGACTACCTGGTATTTCGAGTTAAAGTGCTCCTCGAGTGCTGAATACTCCGGAATGCCTTCTCGCTTAGCTCGCTGCCAAAGATCGATGGAGACTCTGTTGATTGACACAATTAACCGTAACTAATTGCGCTTTGCAATTTTGTTCAATTGGAGAGCTGTCTTCCAGCATGGATCATTTTATTAGAAACATTAAAATTCAAAACGTGCCTCAATAACTTGAATCACAGTTTTGGAGCGTATTGTCGCTCTGTTGCTTTTCTTAATTTATCCAGCTGGGCACGATATTTATCTGAATTTATTATCGTTTGATCGCCCGAAAGCGACTCGAAAAATAAAATCGTATCAAACAGAAAGTAAAACTTTGTACAAGATTGTAAATCTGATTTGACATACTATAGAACTTGTTCTTTCCTTTTGGCTCAGGTTCGTTTCCTTTAAGGATTCCTATACAAAATCCATTTCTCATCTCCAATTATCAAACGATTCACCTTGCCACGTTGTCCATATGATTTTCTTCGATGTGTTGGTGTCTGACACTCGTACTTTCAGTTTCAACAGCATTTTTCTTTAAATGTCCCTGCACCGACTTTAAATGTCTCTTTTCCTCTCATCCATTGAATTTTGAATCATATAGTCCCCCATTTTAGACGAACGTCCGGAAACCTTAACCTCACGTATCTACACTAAACGTAGTTTAAAATACAACGATCGTAAAATGCAAATCTTCGAATAATTTTAAATTATCCGAAGACCCAAATTATTTTAAAAACCTGCGAACGGCAGGTTTCGTCAGAGGAGATCGATACGAGAAAAGCTTGGAGAGGAGCGCGGGACATAAACATCGGTGGCTGCCCGCCGTTGATTCCCGCTCTTTCCTGTTAGCGTTAGGCTACGCTCTCCGACACGCTTGCCGATATCTTGGCCGATAAGATCGAGTCTGCATGTCGATGCCGGCATGGGAGAAGCGCGACGAGAGGCGCGGATATGCTCGCAGCAACCGGAGAGATCGCGAAGTAACCCGGGATCTCTCTGGCGAGAGAGAGGTGAGGCGGCCAGGCCGAGAAAGAGGCCCAGGTAACACGGTCGCGCGATCGACTAACGCGACGTGGGACGCGCCGCTGACACCTCTATACAAGCGCCAACGTTCCACCTAATTAACGCCGCGGCCGCGTGCAACGCCGTTGTCAAAATAACACGGCGATCGGTCTTGCCGATCGACACTGACACGTACCATTAACGCGCCTATCGGGTTAGATCAATTAGAGGGGTCGGGAGAACGACTCGTGGGCTTAGGATCAAGCCCAATATGTATATGTACTCACGAGTCAAGAGAAGTTTCTTTTCGCGAACTTCGAGCGCTACGCTTGAAAGTAAAAATGTTTCAACCAACATTCATTTCGTACAGGTTGCTCCGATAAGTTTGTAAGACTCGAAACTTCGATGCAAGCAATTAGCCCGGATCTTGGAAATCAGAATTCTCGCGAAAAGTTTGAAGATCGGACATAAAAGTGATATTGCACATGCGTGATTCGTTTAACTCGTCGGATTCTTTGCAAGGATGTATACATATTCACGATCCAAGAGAAGTTTCTTTTCGTGGATTTCGAGCACCACGCATACACTTGAAAGTAAAAATGTTTCAACGAGTATTCATTTCGCACAAGTCCGGTAAATTTCGACACAAGCACTTAGCGCTCGAATCTTGGAAATCAGAAATTCTACAGAGCGGCTCGTTAAAAGAGAAGTCCAAAGATGAGAAAGATATAAAAGTGATATTGCTCGTATCATATATTAATTTAAAGCGAGATTCGTTCATTTTCTGTTCTCACATATGCACGTACCGATTAACAATGCAAATACCGAAAGGCATGTATGCTTCGTCAAGAGTTTCTGACGCTAAAACTTCTGCTCATTAAAAATCATCCATTGAAATATTCCCTGATCTGAAAATTGTAACGTCAATTGCTTTTATTATAATATTATCTCCGCCTTTAATTATTCTTCCATCGCGTTAAATCGCAATGCACACTTAAAACGATCTTAACGAAAACAAAAACTCGCTATTATTTCGGCTAAGAATCAGAGCGAATCCAAAGTAATTATTTCATTCGCGGAAGTACTGATTCGAAATATTCAAAACTATTTCGCTCGAAATACTTTTACCTCAAAAGTACTTATAAGGGATTCGAAATCGACGATTATAATATTGCTCGAGAGATGTTCGCGGAGAACCACGAGGAGAACCACGAGATGAAACGAGAGAGGAGGAGTATATCGGACGCCTCTCTATGTAAATAAGCCGTTTCTTTTTCCTACTGGGATCAATGAGGTGTTATCCGCGACGAGGGGGGAAAGGGGAACGGGTAATATATGCCAGAGGGAACTTTAGACGCGAGCTTGCTGCCGACGCGTTATTTATTTGGGTCAACGCATTCCGCGCCGTGTACACGCCGCGCGCTTTTGCTCCTTTTTCCAGTTGTCCGCGCAGGTTAAGCTTTCCGTTTGCTCGGGAGCTGTTAAGTCAAGGTTGAAGGCTCAGCTGTGTAAGTCGCGCGCGAAAAATCTCGCGCCCGATGAAGATAAAGAGTGGCAGGTCATCTTTCGCGCGAGAGCGAAAAGAGCAATTAAGGGAAACGCGTGAATTGCTACGATGAAAGCGCCACGCGATCATATAAACACGATCTTCGTACAACGTCACGTTACACTGTGCTGTAAAAATGTACTTCTTAATGTTAATAATACCAGTGATGTGATTGTAGCAGCGTCATATAGATTTTTAACAAAACCTGCCTGCTCTTTGTGAAAGTGTCTTATGAGTATTTATAATTAATTCATGATATATATACAATTAATAATTAACAATATAATTAATAATGTAACAATATAAAATAATTACGTCATATTATATAATATAACGCGAAGTCAGAAAAGGGGATTGAATTATGAAGACGAATGAAGAACAGCATCGTGTGACGACAACAATCGTCATAAGTTCTGCCGATCAAAATCGATCATTTAATTATTTTATATCACTTCGAATGTTCGAAGTTAGTGAACAAACTCACGTATATAGATACTGTTAATTCTTGACTTGCGAAATTAATTGACTTACGAAATTATCATTAATTATTAGACAATGACTCGTTGCATAAGATTGTACTGTAACAATGTCATTAACAATTGCATAAAAACTCGAGAAGTTACGTTTTCTCCTCGTCAAACACTAAACGAGATAACAACTTGACAATGACTGTTGAGACTCGTCAATAGCGGATAAATTCTGAAATCCTCTCCATGCGAAATATTGGAGCGTGTCTACGGGAAAAGACTCATTCAGAATCATCAGAATCGGGGATCATCTTGTTCTCGTGGCTCGTTCTCGTGGTGGTAGCCAGCGAGAGCTCGACAGGCGCAGCAATTTGTCTTTTCCTCCTTCGAGGGAACCTAATATCAATTTCTCAGCGAAGACTGATTACGTTGAACCCACGCGATCGGTCTGTTCCTTCTCGTTCCTCGACGCGACACGTCATTCGATGCTCGTCGAACAGCGCTGTTTAAAGTGCGAGCACGTGGGTGGCTGCGACGGCCAGAGGTGAAGAAGAAGGGAGCTACAAGAGAGAAGGTGAATTGGAGGAGAGAAAGAGGACAAGAGAGAAGGAGGAGCCTGGCGCGAGAAAGACGAACGGAGAAGGAGGACATTTAAGAAAGATTGAGGAGCGGCATCACCTCATTCCACCTTCTTATCTATGCATCTCAAAGAGGGAATTCATGTGTGTACGTACATACGTACAGTCACCCGCGAAAGTCTTTATACGCCATATGTGTGAAAAAATACGCCGTTCTTACTTCTATAAAACGTACCGTTCATAAGCTCCGTAAGTCGGACAACGCGGCACGTCGTACCGCTTTTAAATTAAACAATAATTCAACCAACTAATTAGTTCACCAAACAATTTTACAATTTTGAGATCACTCGAGTGATTTGTAAATTTCTGTTGCAAAATTCCATTTGATTTATGTTATCGAACTTACTCACTGCTATAGAGGAGAATTTATCAAACGAAGGGGAGAATGCGGTAATTTTGCAATGAAATTTCCTGGTGTATTTTATTTGAATACAAAAATAACCTTCTTTTTTTTTGACGTATGTACATATGTGAAAACTTTTGCGCGCGACCGTACGCGTGTGTTTCTGAACAAATAGATAGGCGTGTGTACATTTACAAACGACTGATAGAACACATGTAAATGTATCCATAGAGAAACGAGGGAAAGAGGTGGACCAATGGACAGGCAGTTTTGTGGCGCCCTTACGCGTCCATCATAAGGCCGACGAGCAAGCGATTTTACGACCGATATCTGGCGTATTCTATCCGGAATATAAGCGAGGAAGAAGCTTTTGATGATACGTTGACGATCCGTTCGAGTCATTTCTAGGTTGAGATACATGGAAGTATATGGGAAATTATCGGGTTGTAGTTTCGAAACTTTATCGGAGTGTCGGAAGGTTTTATCTGCAAGATACTGTGAAATTACGAATTCTGTGTTATACATACGGGTTCTGGGACTTGAGAAATTATACGTAGAAGTAACATAGCTAAATAAAATTCACTTATGATATCATAGTTGTTATCCATTCAACAATTTAACTTCCTAAAGTCTCGTTACTCGTTACTTCCTATACTGTGAATAAATGTAAATTCCAATATCCCGTAGAAAAATCTAACATAATCCTAATGCAATTTTCTAAATTAAGAAGTAATTTAGATTTTCTAAAATGTGAAAATTAAGAAATTTAAGACATCAAAATCCTGCCAGTCTTGTGACAGAAAATATTTTGAGTTTCCATTCTATGAAAAGTCAAGATGAAGCTATTCTCTATTTCAAAGAAAAAAAGCAACATAAATGTTTTTTCTAATCCATTTAAAAGAAGAAAATAGAAAAACCTTGTACTGCATTGAATTTCTTCAAGTTACTCCAAAAAGACTAGAAAAGCTACCAGATCAAATCTATAATCTTCCGTAATACAGAGATTTAGGACGATGTGTTGTTAGAAATTTCAATGATATTTTGCAAAATACACAGACGAAAGCATGATTAGTTCAGCTTTATTATTTCATCAAAAGCAACGTAAATGTTCTATCTATTCTATCTTAAAAGAAAAAAATTAAAAAATCCTGTACTGCGTTGAATCTCACCCTGAATCTCTTTGGGTTCAGTTACTCCAAAAATTCAATGGAAAAACTACCAGATCAAATTTGTGATCTTACAAATCAAATCTGTAACCTTCCATGATACAGAGATTTACGACGATCCGTTTTTTAGAGATGATATTTTCGGAAAATACGTTTTGCTAGTTTTGCAAAGTTCAATTTTATAGCAAGATCAAAAAAAAAGGAGGCGATTAAATAATTGAACTCTCATTCCGTCAAAAGGGACGAGATAGAACCCTCCTCCTACATCCAACGGCTCGAAGAAGCAAGATCCCTGGTTTCCCAAGAACAATCTACGGAACAATTTCGCCAACGACTCTATCGGTACGCCGCATCGACCTTAACAAGCGGGAATCTCGACCACACGACACGCCGGGAACACAGGAAGACGGGGGAGATTCGACGCGAGATCAGAGAAGGAGGTTGAATTATGAGGACAAACGAAGAACAGAATCGCGTGACGACAATTATCGCAAGGCCTGGCCAGGCTTATGGATAGAGTACCACGGTGACTGACAAACGAACGACGAACCCGCAAACGTCGAGCCATCCAAGATCGTGGAACGTGGCCACGCGAGAACGGAACAGGAGGGAAAGGAGTTTACACGGGACAGGGAAAGGAGGCGCTGAGAAGGTGTTTGCCGAGCAAATACGAGAGGCGGGCAATTAGGTTTCTTCAGACACGGGAGGCGCGCGCGTGCCGTTGTTTGTCCGGCTAAACAAGATATTATTACGAGCGGCGTGCACTCGAGACGAGACACGAGCTGAGATCTCGTACTCTCGTCGGGGCTGTCTGGTATCGCTTCTGGAAACAAATAAGAGGCCTGACCGTGTTACGATGCTCACGAGCCTCGTAAACTTTACATAGAACCTGTCTGTCTCGCTGACTGTAGAACTACATATCGTGAAATGATGAACGTGATTTCGTCGTGAATTATTCCTCTCTTCCTCGAACGAGCGAGCATGCGCGTCAGAAATGCGTGATCCGATATTCGTAACTATTTATTTGGTCGTTAATTTTTCCTTCTTTTTTTCTAATTAAGGCGATTGTCTGAGATTTCGAGGATCATCGATAAAGTATTTTAATTATGGGTGAATTATACGTAGGTAATTTCATGATCGATCGTTTTTACACGAGCAAACGTGTATGTCTCCGCGTAATTGATTGTCCGCGTACTAAACTTTCTTTTACGTGATTACCAGAGACCTTGGATATGTATTTAGATAAAATAAAAAATGGAAAAAAAAAGTTCTTCGACAGAAAACAAAAGAAAGTTTGAAACTCGTGTATCAAGAAATGTTCCAGATAAAAATGAAATTTCGCGGCCTCCTGCGAGAAGACGATTCACGACTTCGAAATCGTTTCGTAGAATCTATAATTCTACCATCCAGTTACGATGTCGTCTGCCGTGCAAGAAACCAGGTATCGCTGGAAACGATTGCAAGTCCCTGATACTTCGACTTACGAGACGAAGTTGCACCGAATTGACATTTTGATGATCGCGATAACCTTGTTAATAACAACCCATCACTAATAACCCGTTTGAAGAATCTCTCTTCGAAAACTTTCGGTGTGAAACGAGAACGCACGTTCTCGCAAGAAAAATCAACGGCCCGTATCTGGCGGCGGTGCTCCGTTCAAAATTATTGAACCCCTTGCGCTGGCAACTGGTTCGCGGACCGAACCGTATACAACAATTCGTCGCTTTCTTTTCGAACTCGTCGGTATAATATCAGTGGATAGAAATTATTGAGAAGTAATTTAACAAATTTATTATTTCTTTTGCCTAGGTTACATTTAAATATACTTAAAACTGAGGAAAATGTTGCAATTTGGGACAAAAAAATTCTCGACGTGCGTGGCAAGAGATTAAGAAAAGAGGCACAAGTTCGACTTGCAAAACGAGCTTTCTCATTTTCGTGACGAGGGCGAACAGGATCGTAGCGCAGGAAAGGAAACAGAAAAAAAATAAATGGCTCGCGTGCATTGTACCGAAGACGAGGGCCGACGAAAGGACGCGGCGTTTATTCGATCGGACAGCATTCGTTCTGTGGTTTAATTGCCATCGAAGGGTCGTCCTTAATTTCACGTTATCTCGATCGAGAGAATTTCGAGGCCGGTACTGCCACGAAATGACCTAGGCGCCACTCTTATCTGAAGAGGCACGGATAAG
Source organism: Tetragonisca angustula (assembly GCA_036937485.2). Taxonomy (NCBI): domain Eukaryota; kingdom Metazoa; phylum Arthropoda; class Insecta; order Hymenoptera; family Apidae; genus Tetragonisca; species Tetragonisca angustula. The sequence goes on along the minus strand of JAWNGG020000017.1, from coordinate 1,235,665 downwards.
CCCGATGATTGAGGAGAAAAGAAGCACTTGAGATAGCTACGGCGTCGGGAACCAAAAGGAGAAAGGAGGGAACGAAAATTGTTGAGAAATGACACACACGCAGGTACCGATACACGCGTGGCCCTCACCGTGCTTACCGCTAACTATGTAGATTCATATCTCGTGTCAACCCCTTGACACACGAATTGAAATGTAAAAATCGATATGATATTTATTTTTCATTTCGACATTTGTGTAAACTTAACCAAGGATAATTTTGATATTCTTGCCACATCAAGCATGTAGACAAATGTTTTTTTATATCCCTATATACGTACGTCTGATTGTCGACAGTAGCTTAGGAAACGCGCAACGTCTCTCAGTTTTCGTGCATATTGCACGTTTGATTCTAGCCGATTCCGCTCTGAAACTTGAAACCCTTTGACATATTCTCTCTACAACTATACAATCCGCCAATTAGATACATGTGTCTATCTAATCACGTGGATCGGTTCGAAGAAAAAAAGAAAGAAGAAACGAGAGGAAATAAGATAGACGAAACATGTTGTCGAAGAGGATCTATCGCGCGGAGATCGTTCGCGGAATACTCCAGTTGCGAAACCGAGACAATTATCTGATTCGACCTGTGGCGAACAACGAAACAACAACGGCCAAATCGTTCTGACCGAGATCAGATGCGATCTCTTCTCCGCGGTCTCTCATCCCCCGCTTTCCAACTGTCTCTCCTTCTGTCCCAGTAAAAGAAAGACAGAGAAACAGAGAGACAGAGAGACAGAGAGAGAGAGAGAGAGAGAGAGAGAGAGAAACTGGGAGAAGAAGAAACTCTCGTTGTTCCGATCAGTTAACGCTAATGAGCGATATATTTGGAAGACTGGCAAAACTGGCCAGAGCGACCGTCTCGTACATGCCTCTTCTCTCGCATGCCACCAAAAACAGTATGCGACTTCAATGCCACTGCCCTGGCCCTCCATACTCGTTTAAATAACGGACAATAATGTTAATTGAGAATTTCACTTGAAAAAGCGAAGAGGACCAAAAGATGACCTGAGTAATCGTTAACTGTTAAAACTTTGGACGAGTTATCGTGGCTGGCAGAAAGGGGTAATTATTATCGAAAGTTTTCACCTTGAGAAAAGAAACGGACCGTTCGTGTCGTTTGGGAGAGAGGAAAAAAATTATACCGACCGAAGGTTGACAGATGGTCGACGAATCTTTAATTCGAAGTGTCTTTAGCTAAAGACGATCCTCCAGGTTTATACTTGGCTCCAAAATGGCGGCGGCCGACCAGCAGGAGAGACAGTTTTTTTGCGACAGACAATTACTACGCAAATACACAAGTTCCAACGAGACGAGTGTTACCCGTATTAGGTCTCGTACGTCAACGTGGACGCAAACACACAGGGGCAAGCGTAGTACAAGCATGTATCGCGATCAGAGGCGAGAGAGACGAACCGGGCACCAGCTACCCTTGCTCCCGACTGTCCGCTTTATCTCAAGACTTGAGAAAACGCAGACGCTTCGTGGCGAGGCTAATCTGCTTGGTATCGGAGCCCTAAAACCGCCGCCAGGAGGCCAGAGACAACGGTAATAGGACAACCATGTATACTAGAATGCCATGAGAAATTCGCTATACATGCACTGAGTTGGCCAAAAAGTAATTGCGTTTTTTTCCTTCCCCCAATAGATGTATGTACATTTCTGAAGAAACACGCATGCGTATCTTAAAATGCAATTAATTTTCATTTCATTGTGTGATCAAGCTTGTTTTAGTAAAAGAAAATGCACGATTTCGTTAACAACTGTTTGTTTAGCGTCGGTTTCAAAATGGAAAATCAAAAAGGGACACTTTCATTGTATTTTGCAATACTAAATTCCGAAAAGGAGAAAAAACGCTGCATAAAAATTCATCGTATGGTGGAGAAGCCTTCAAGATACTGACAGACAGTGTCAGAATTGCACAGTTTGCTAAATTTCACTACTGACGAAGATATCGAATTGTCTTTGAAACTTTTTTTGGCGGAAAAGATAAGAACTTTTTTAAACGCGGAGTCATGATGCTGCGTGAAAAATGGCAAAAGATTAATTGAACAAAATGGTAAATATATCAATACGAATATATCTAATAATATTTTTGCTTCTCAAGAAAAATTCACCTTTCATTTGCAAAAAGAAAAGGTAGTTACTTTTTGAAAAAATCTGACATATGTCGATGAAATAAAACGGAGCATTATCTGTGTCTCATTCTCTCTTGTCTAATGAGAAACAAAGAATGTCTAAGAAAGAAATGAATGTATTTAATCAAGCGTAATCAAGTTTTCTAGCATCATCATCTTTCTTTATTCCTGAAGGGTCCAACGAATTAACCAAAAAAGAAAGAAACGGTAAAATGCAAAAGTAAGACATCGAAATCGGACGAAATTCTTACGATAAAAATAAAAAAAAACAACAATAATGCCAAAGAAATCCACTTCCGCGATCTAACACAAATCCCTCCGGATCTTCCACCCTACCGAGTCGCGGCTGCAAAAATCGCTATTAGCGAGATCAACGGTGCCCTAATCGATCGCCCGATCTTCGCAGCCGAAAGAACGTACGTGCACACAGAAGAACTCTCGAAGCAGAGGAGCGAATGTACGCGATTAAAGCCGAACAATGCCGGCTCCGAAAGATCCCGTAGATCCGAGAGCAACGATTCGCGTAATTAGAACGGGACCGCGGTAGATGATCAGATTCTCCTGCGAGGCTACCACGATCACGACAAAAGAACTCGAGCGATACGGTTTTTGCTCGCGAACGCAAAACACGCCGATACCGCGAACAGCGCGAGAGGGTGGGAGATGGGGAGGGGGCCGAGAGGGAGGGAGTTTCGTTGTATTGTTTGAAGCCGCGACCGAGATTATTCATATCCACGCGCGTCCGCCGACGGCGTACTGTCGATTAGTCGTCGCGATGCTTTTGATCGGCGGATCGTACGAACGTGACGATCGCCAGGTTGAAATCTACTATCACTGGCTATCAGCTCATTACGCTAATATTCACTCGGAATGCCAGACCGATACGGTATCTCGATCGTGCCTTTCGCGATTCGCAAAGGCCTTTTTGCGGCTATTTGCCTCTCTCTCTCTCTCTCTCTCTCCACGTAACCGTAACGACTGTGCCATTTTTGGAGCTCGTGTGTGCTTCGCCCAATCCCAATAGCCAAGCACTCTCGCGAAATCATATCCGCATTTGCGATCACGTCACGGCTTATCGACTCGATTTCGTTTCGAACACGATACACACACGTCCTCCTCCTGCTTCGAGTGGCTCGAACGCTTTTCGAACAGATGTTCCTGCTCGTGATTCGGCTCGCCGCGCGCCGTTTTGGTACGCCACGTCGCGCGTGAGTTACGCGGGCGGTGATTGAATAACAATATTGCTGGCAACCTTGACTCGCTAAATACGAATCGTACAAGGAAAAGGGGAAACGCGAGAAGTCGTAAATTATTTCGGCAACAAACTTCCGCTCCACGCGTTACATTCCTGGTTTAACGGCTATCCTTCGAAAACAGCGGAGGAGAGAAGAAAAAAAAAGAGAGAGAGAGAGAGAGAGAGGAGCTGGACGCGAGCTCTTCACTTAACACGAAACACATGTCGACCGCATCAAGCATGTTCCCACCACGAATCTATTAAACGTTGTTATCGAGGGTAGACTATCAAAAAATTCTTGGAACAAACGCGCCCGGTCACGAGCACAGCGATGAAAAGGAGAGAGAAAGAGAGAGAGAGAGAGAGAGAGAGAGAGAGAGAAGAGAAAAAGTTGAAGAAACAAGATGAAGAAGAAGAAGAAGAAAGAAGTGAGAAAAAGATAGAAGGAGAAACGGAGGGAAAAGGAAAAAGAGAGCAGTCGTGTGTGCTGTGAGTATCGGGAGGTACATCGCGGTTATCGGCGTAAAGCCGCGTTTACACGCGTGTAAAGCTGGTACGAAGGCTGGTTGACACCGGCGGAGTCGGAGAGGACCAGCGGAAGGAAGGCCTCGGGAAGGAGGCCTAACACACACGCGAACGGGATAAGGGAGAGAAGAGGAGAGCTCGGCAGACACCATTCCAACGATGCCTGGGCCGTGTCGTAACAGGCTGGAGTGACACCACAATGCAGTGTAGCAATTTGTAGACTCGCCCTTCGTCCTTCCTCCCCTGGTGTCTCTCTGGTGCCGCACAGCCTCCAGCAGCCGCCTCTTCCTCCGCTGTATTTATGAGCTGAGTCGGGAGAACGCCTGTATCGGTTCCTCTCGCGCCGCGGTTAAGGCAGGAAGGACGATGCAGGGCGCACGAAACGAGTACACACACGGCCTTACTTCTCTTCTTCTTCTTCTTCTTCTTCTTCTTCTCCTTCCTCCTCTTCCTCTTCTTCTCTTCTCCTTGCCTTCTCTCGAACCGAACCCGCGCACCGATCGACGACGAACGTGTACACCGTCGTGTATACCAACAGAGCAAGAAGTGGAGGAAACAGAAGAAAAAGAAGAAGAAGAAGAAGAAGAACAAGTGGAGGAGAAACAGAGGAAACTATAGTAAAAGGAAGATACAACGACGAGGAACGAGACAGAGAGAACGCGAACGGGGGGTGATGAAGAGAGAAGGCGGGTCGAACCGAGGAGGATCGCGAGAGAAGAGAAGGGCTAACTAGACGAGATCAACGCCGCGATAGTTGTCTCTCGTGCGTTTCTCCGTAAAGAAGAAGACACGAGGAAAGGGGGAGGACGAGGAAGAAGGTGGACCGATGGCGAGGAGAGACTCGACGAGGTCGAACAAGTTGGCGAACGAGGAAAACAAGTGGGATAGAGAGAGAACGCAAGGGGGAGAGACATCTGCGGCGGTTGTGGATTCATGCGTTTGCGAGGAATAAGGGACCCAGGAGGCGAGGAAGATAAGCAACGCTGATGGACCTTCTTCTCTCCTCTCTTCGCTTCTCCTTGTTCCTTTCTTCTTCCTTCTTACTTCCTCGCTTCACCTTCTTTTCTTTCTTTCTTTCTTTCTTTCTTTTCTCGCGTTCACGTATGCGATACACACATATGTATGTATGTACGTGAACAGTGTTCATCTTCTTGTCTCTCTGTCTTTCGTCTTGACTATTCGTCCCCTCTTCTGGTTCTTCTTCCTCCTCTTCCCTTTCACGTCACCCGCTCATTGCACACACCGGCGAACGATCGACACTGATAGCCGCAACGACTGTTCGCGGGTAACCGGCCACGGCGGAATTTGCGACTTCGCTTTTGTACTTTCCTTCAGGATCCGGCCAGAGAGGGAAGCGTGCCCCTTTGTAACCGATAGATTCGAGCACAAGATTTCGGGAATCTTCACCCTGCCAATTGAATTCCTTTCCTGCCCCGGCTATAACCGATTCCGAGAAACGTAATTAACTGTTCCGCGTTTGACCACACTCTCTCTCTCTCTCTCTTCCTCTCTCTCTCTTTGTCTCTTTCTTTCTTCTTCTACAACACAAACTGTCTTTATATAAATCGCACGGAACATGGGGGCAGGTGGTATCCGGTCGTTACGCTCAAAGTTCTCTCGTCTTTCGCTCCTTTTTCTTCTTGCTGAGATTTTCAAACACTCGGAGCAAGATCTTGAGTCGATTCTTTCTCCATCCTTCTTATGTATAACTCTATTTATTTTTTACCAAAGAGTCTCTGTTGTTTCGCTTCCAAATTTATATAAAAGTTTCTTCAAAACACCGTAAATACGGATTTTTGGAATTTCTATTTCAAATATATAAATAATTACGAAGTTTTATATTACGAACCATCAAAAACATCATTCGAAACGAAAAGTGAGGCACGAATGACGATCGCAAAGCGAGACAGCAAGCGGATTCGACAAATCCCAATTGCACGGAAGTGCACGAATTCAAGTAACAAGGAAAGCATTAGGGCGAGAAGACACGACGGCGAAATATGCTAAAGAGGATTAAGAAACGAGAGAGTCGATATTGACGCTTCGATAACGGTTGCAACAAGAACCGGGGAACCGTACGGAACGGCCCTCCCCCAGAACAGTTTTAACCCTTAGTGTCCAGGCGATGCTGCGCGCAGATATTATTTACTGGCAACACGATTCAATAAAACATAGTATAAAATCATTGGTTATTAATTTGACGGCTGTGCACGACGGGGGGTGATTGCTGCCTCTCCACGGGGCACCTTTTATCCCTGGCATCGTCGATTACCAGCATGATACAAGCTAGGATCCGGCTTCCCTCTGTACTATGCCACGAACCTTCAACACCGAAGATTCGATAACTCGCGACATTGCATATTTCCAACGGAAAACAATCGAGATATTAAGGGAGGAGAGTGATGATGCTTCGACTTATTCGCACGTCATAGCGTTAATCATTTGTGGTCGGTTATATTTTTCTCATGGTACAGTAACACTTCATTTGTATAGATTCCATTTGTTCGATGAACTGTTGCCAGAATTCATTTTATTTGAACCTGTGACGAACTTCTATCGTATAAACGAAAAATTGGTACTAAAGTTGTTCTATTATAGAAACTGTGTACATACTTAAACGATTTGTCTCGCAACAAGTTGACAGAAAGTTTTACTGCACCACCGCAACTGGTCAAAACGTAACGAATATTTACAATAGCTCTTAATCTATTCATTGACAAAATATCAAGAGACTATAGCGATTTTAAATAATCGTAAAAGCTAATGAAATAAAAAATTAGATTTTCATCGAGTCACGCCAATGCCCGAATAATCGAAACTTCGTTTTCCAAAATTATCCTCGGATCAACGAATTCCTAATTCGTACTACAATTTACTACATCAGCCATTTCCATTAGTCGTTAACAGAAAATTCAATAACCCTTTCCGCCTATTTAAATTCCGTTAAGCGTTCGTTCGGTCGTGCATCCCATTCTCGAAACAAACCCAACAAAACCAAGAAACCAACAACGATCCGCCGGCGATCAACGCGAATTCCCAGTTCGCTGGAAACCAGGAACGAGTAATAATGAGTCGGCGATGACGCGCCGATATCCAAAAAGGCAAGACGATTTTCTCTGTGCTCCCGGCGAAGATAAAACGCCAACGATAAAACAGACTCTCGCAACGAGCGAGCGAAATTTTTCACAAAATCTATTCAACGTTTAGCAGAGGGACACGCGCAACGTGAAACCGCGAAAGAAAAACGTTCGCGCGCGTTCGACCGATACGGGGCGATAAGAAAAATCGGCTGGTGACGTCAATTATTTTTAATCTATCACGTCGGTTATCGCGCTGCGAGAACCGTGCCTCTTCCGCGAAGGACGTATCACGCCGTGTAAGCGTTTTAATCGCGCGCGAACCTCCTTCCCGAAATCGGCGAACTTTTATTGCGCAACCGGTCGAACGTATTTTAGAATCCTCCGCGACGATAAGCGGTAGATAAGTTAATCTTTAAAGCGATCACGTTGCACCGTCGCGAATTTCAGGCACGTACAAACGTGGCCGACGAAAAGCCAGGAAATTTTAGCGATCATTTTTTTTTCAAAGAATCGTTCTATAAATAAATGGACGCGCTACTGTGCGTAAGTATCCGCGCGCTTTCGCTCGTTTCTAATAGTTATTTGTATGCGAGTTTGTTACAAAACGCGTTAGATTAGTGGTAAATTGGCAATTGGAGCAACACTTGGGAATGTTAAATTCGAATTTACGAATCGTTGTTATAAATATGTAAATACTATCAATTGTACATAAAATTAATATCACGCTAATAAATCGAAATGAGAGACAAAACAGATTACATTTTTATTAGGAAATACATATTTTGTAGCTGTACTTAAAGAACCACAAAAGGAGAAAAAAGAATGAAGACGAGATTCTTCAATTTATCACGTAGATTCTTTTAAACTCCACGATAACACCATTCAATATCGTAAAAATATGAAACATCAATCGAAACAAGTTGCAATGAAATTCTTCGACGTAGAAATTCCTAACGCCTATTATCCCGTTCGTATTATTCAAATTATTTGTTAATGTTTCATTTTCCAGTACTCTGGCGCATCCATCTCGTCGTTCCATTACCCAAACCAGTCTACCATCCAAACCGTAAGTTGCCTTTAAAAAACACACGCAGAAGCAACGAGTCAACCAAGAAAGGCCTGCTCGTTTCACGATCATTCGTTATTAACTCAATTACCGATGCTTCCAATTAGCAGTCACGCGCGCGGTCCAACATGCTACGCAATAATTACACGGACATTAATGTCCAAGTGACAAAAAACCAGTCGAACATCTTTAGGAAACTTTCACGAAAACCTCGAAGAGAGGAGAAAGGAAGAGGGAAATAACGATAGACGATTAGCGGTAAGATACGACGTTGCAAGAATTATAAACACAAGCCCGTCTTGAAATCATCTTGATGTTCGAATGAAAAATTATTCGACGTAATGCAGACTAACGTTCCCTGGCAATTGTTCAAGTCATAATAAATCTTGTTACTATTCAGATCTCATAAATGTTTGAGAACTGCGTGATTCTCAATCATGAATCCTTGAGAATTTAGAAATTTAGAAAAGACAAAAATTGGATAATAGATAACGACGAAATTTATGGATCTTTCTGGACAAAGCACACTTGCTCCTTTCGCGTATAATTTATAACAAGTAACGTAAGACAATTTACTTTAAACATTGATTGCTAAATTCGATATTCTTCGGACGAAAATGTAAACTCTATTTAAACGGTTTTTTGACCAATTCTAGTTAACAATTAAGAATTCTTAAAGATTCAGAAGCTCAAAAATTAAATGACGGAAAAATTATGAAATTTCCCGGTGAGACAGCCGTTTTAACACACTGTGTGCGACAAACAGGATAGAAAGAGGAGAGGAGAGGAGAGACGCTCGGTTCGACGAGTTGCGGCCACGTGAAAGTGGCCGGCGACTTTCATGATCGCGGGACCACGTGATCCAGCCGCAGCACAAGGGCGGCGAGGGGCGAAGGATCCCGCCTGGATCGGCACCCGCGATCTCGTCTGGCCTCGATCGGTTTTACGCCGAGATCGAGAAACATATATACAACGATACGAATTCGTGCAACCGAACCGATCCCCGTGTGCCATGATCCCCGTTTTGCCAATTCGATACCATCGACAAAGGCCCTGCGAGTCGTGGAAGCTTTAATTGGTGGCCGTAGGTAAGCAAGTGTCCCGAGTCCGCCTGATTGCGTAAGAATTGACCGAAAAAGATATTAGAGCAGAAGAAATAGAAAATAGAGGTTTAATGCGCAAAGAGGATTTTCGATCTTCTGAAATGTTGAATACTTTGGACATGATTTATCTTTTTTCTAAAGAAGAAGCAATTAAAAAAAAACATTTGGTGTAGTTGCAGAATTTGTATTTCGTTACGAAAGTGTAGCAGAAAATTTTAAATATAAGTTACACCTAACTGCGAAAACCTTTGATAAGCAAATATAAATATGCAATGCCACTCATTTTATCAAGAATCTATCATTTCACTTGCACGTATAGCCCTTTCAATGTAAAATTTTTTACTTTTTTTCTAATAAAAAGAGCTAACTATTTTAATACTTAAAGTTGGCAATATAGTATGCGTATCATTAAACAAAATAATGAATTGATTCTTGATCGGCATAGTGATTTTATAAATATAGTTACTATGAATTAAATGTATCGTTTATTTTGTGATAAAAATTTGCAAAATTTTTATCTGTTTATATAGATAAACGTCTGAAAAATGGTAGGAAAATAGAATGATTGATTGTGACGCCACTGAACGTAAATATTAATTACGCCGCAGCGACAATATTCCATAAAAACAATATAAAATCATTTCTGAATAAAGTGAAGAAATAAAGAAGAAATACGATGAAATAAACTCTTATCATTTCTAACGATTATACATCACTGATAATATTCGAATAACTACTTTTAATACGCTGGTTTTTATAATTAATAACAGTTTGTGATATATATAATAAAACAGAAACTTCCTAACCTTAATATATTTTAATACGCGTTTATACTTCAACACACGCTGCTGTTTAATAAAATGTTGACTCCAAACGATTTTTGACGGCGTGATATCATTTTAATTAATTTGGCATACAATTATTTCTACAACGCGGAATATTGACATACACGGTTCAAGCACTATATTTATGGTTAACCACGTGACCTGCTAGAATTCGAAAGATCAGCTGACAAGAAACTTATCGAATGACAACTGTTCTCTCCAAATAGCAGCTAACTTGACATTCCAATCGACCAAACGAAACAGACACAATATTACAAAAAATATCGCACGCACGATTGAGACCGAATAATTTACCCCTAACTTCAAATCGATGTTCCCGCCAATAAGAAGTTGCAATGTGAACGCTGATTGGTTGGACACGCGATGCAAAATCGAACTCTCGTAGATAACTGAGAAAAATGACGGGAAGGGTTGTTTCCGAAGGAATTAAAACCGATGCAAATCAGTCGAAGCAGTTTGCATAGCGTGTAAGTGTCGACTGGAAACGCGGTCTGACAAGCAAAGACGCCCAATCACCTGTCAAGCAACGTGGCGACCGGCTGAAAGCACGCCGTCGAGAAACCCGTTTTTCCGGGTAGCTCGCCGCGCGCGACAAACACGATTTAACATGCGTTACGCGAGAAACACGGACAAACACCACGGAACACATAAACGAAAGAAGCGGCAAAGAGTCATGGGAGAAAATGTAGGAATCGCATATCGATTACGACTCACGTTTCAATGGTTTTGGATTGCTCTGCTTGCGGCGTGACATCCTCTGCGTTCTGCCATCACCAAATCAACGTCGACATGTCTGACATCGTCGCAGCTACGCGTGAGAAGACGAAGATCAGTCGTCCCAAATCGTCGTGACGTCGTCGACATATAACAAGTGACACAGCACACGCAACGAGAATTAGCGTTAGGCGAGAAACAGGTTGGTTTGTACGACAACAAAGCCAGGAGACAGAGAAATAAAAAAAGCAAAAAAACAACGAACACTTCGACAGGCACAAAGATACGATTTTTATCCGATCACCGAACAATATACGTCGCTGATAAATGATACTTCCTCGTTCGAACGGTTTTCGACTGTTTTTCGAATCGTTTCTGCGATTCCTTCTTACCCGCGTTCGATACTCGCGTTTTTTCACGCACAAATGTCGACAAAAAAAAAAAACGTGCACACGCACTACGACGTACTCGTACCGCGGCCGCTGTCAGCGAGCAACTAAACAAACGCGATACCAAACAACCCCCACTCCTCCAAATGCAGCGTGACTACATGCTGGAAAGCGGGAGAACCCGCGAGAGGGGAAGCTCCGCCCATTACGCGAGTCCGGCTTTCAAAAGCGGGAAATTTTAAAGGTACGTTTACCGGCGGAGAATGTTTGCCGAGTATTTCAGATGGCGGTAGTGCGCCGAGACACGAAACATCGATTTATCTTAGATTCAGCTTACGAAATTTCTTAAATTTCTGAAAGGAACCGATATAAAAGAAAAGATAAAAATTGCGATCACCATTCTTTGAAATTACAAAATAAATTTAATGACTCGTGTAAAAATATTATTACAGATTAAAAATAATCGATCAACGACGTTAACGTTGATATTTGTTTTGAGTTTTGTTTTCGAAAATCCACTTTATACACGGCAAATAATTTTTGATGAAAAATAATTGTAACTATTAGTTGGTAACTTTTACAACTTCTTTAGCGACATCTACGACAGAATATCGTAGTTTTAAATCACAGCATTTCGTGTCCCATGCTCTGAAATACCGACATGACAAAAAAATCATTGGTTTTTTAGCGCACTCTATGCTTAAACAACGGTGAATTGAAGAACTACATCAAGTAAAATGATCGAAGTTGATCAAGTAGTGAATGCGCGAGAAACATGATTTTTGAAATCTATTACAGTGTTGTCAAATTTTCAATATCGAAATATGAAGCTAGTAAATAACCGAAATCATTCCACTATATATCAAAAAAGACTCTATTTACGGTATTACGATGGCTTCTTTTCATATAGTAAATTAAAATTCTAAAGTTATTAATAAAATATTAAAAAACTTATCAGCTTAAATAAATTTTATAATATGCGAAAAATTAAAGAGAAGAAGAAAGAACAACCCTTTTATTTACAGATATAATTATTGTAGAAGAAATAATTAATCCTAAACTCCCCAAAATATTTTTGTACGAAAAATATACAAATTCACATGAAATATTTTACAAATTAGTTATCCAGATATCAAAACTACATATTATTTATTTTTTATTAATCTAATAGATATGTACACACAATGGATTTACACAAACAAGATCGCAGCCAATCAACTCGTATTACTTTTCATTAATTTTTGTAACGTGCATTCTGTTTTAGATATTTCATAGAATTTTCTATACAGTGTATTCTACGTGCAATCTTCTTTGTGGATGTCAGAAAGACGTCATTCCCTTGAAATTCCATAGTCCATGTTATTCCATCTTTCATCTATGCATTTGGAAGTTGATAAATCTGTAACAAACTTATTTGTTGGATTAGTAGTTTAAAACTTAACACAAAAATTCCACGCCACTAAAACAGTCCCGACATTTGAAAAAAAAGGAACCCGAGCAACAAACTCGAATATCTTGTTTCGCAACACTAATTCACTGGCACTAATTGAGAAATAAGAAATTTTCAACATCAAACGCGTAGAGTGCTTTATTATGTTTAATACTCTCGAAAATAAGTACGCAACGCTATAAATCTATGCACTCTTGTTTAATTCAGTGCAACCATGCTGGAGATTGCTGATGAATGATCACTTCTGTACAGCTCTTGTAGCTGCATCAGGTGATCCAGAAGCAGGAACAGCCTTCCACGAAATCAATGGAAAAATTTGGGCATTTTGTAAACGCAACACTACATCAAAAAACGCGATCATTCATTATCGCAACACTAAGAGTAAAAGTAAAACTGAAAATCGCGATGAAATAATGTCGCAACAGTAACTTTAATGTTAAATTCAATAAAAATTATTATTAACAACACAAAACTATACGAACGAAAAGCTACTTTAAATACTCTAACACTCTAAAATTAATTAAAAGCAATAACTCTATAATTTAATTCAAAACAATAGGAAGCAAGATAAATTTTATTATGTATAACTCTAAGACAACTTTAAAAATTCACTATCGCGAAAACAAACACGGTTATCATTTTTTTGCAACTTTAATGTAAACCGTAATCAATTTCTCGCAACACTAACAAAAAAAGAACGCGATTTGCCCAAAACGAAGATGTACGATGATGGAAAAGAAAAAAAAATACAACTACAAATACTAAAAGAGCATAGTGACAAAGTAGTAACAAGAATGACCTCCCATACTCTGGAATCATTAAATGATCCAGAACATGAGAAGCCATTTGTTGTGACCCTCTTCGTGGCAGTTTGCCGGGCCTCTTCGGCTTCTAGCCTCTTCTTTTCTTCGAGCACAATGCCCGCTGAAACTTACGTCTAGCTCGAGTCTTTCTAATCGCAAACCAAAAAATAACTTATAAAGGTGAAATGAAAAGATAAATCGCGGAAGCTAATTGACCAATACACATGGACGACCATCGATCATAGTGATCGTTGTCCGTTCGCATGTGCATGCTCGAGCAATACCTACATAAACGTTCGTTTCGGAACCTATCCGCGACCACGACCGCGATACTAAATTCGAAAAATCGAAGAATAAAATCAGAAACAAGTGGCTCAACTTGTACCAATTTCACTGTCGATTTTTCAAATTGAATTTCCTGAAACAGGTTGGACACGCGAAAAGGGGACGCGCGACCAGAGACTGTGCCAACCTGCCCGGCCCTACCTACTTATAATTAAACACAGGCGTACCAGAAAATAAGCTACCTATCCTATCCAGGGCCCCTATATTTAAAAAATGGCAAAACAGGCACACCAACACACTCATTCCACGGTTCTCACACATACCACTCGGGCGCAGACCTAAACTAGAGAGGACGTCCCGGGATGCCTCCGACACCCGAGTTTAACATTCAACTTTCACACTCTAATCACGTACCATTTTCCTGAAATCGACTGAAAATGGCTAGCGATCATTGCGTAAAAAGTGATTAAAACACGTTTATATTTATACGTGAGATATTAGTACCTAAGGAATGATACATATAATTTATATAGAAACTCTGCAAGTTGACTTGGAATCATTATTATAATTGATAGTATAACTAATAACATAATTATAGTGTACTTAATAGGGATTATGAAAGTAGTAGGTATTATTATTAAATAAGTATTATTAAATATTTTAAATATTTATAATAAATAAAATAACAGAAACGACGCAATTCCACATCCTAACTACACACACATATGCAAAAAATACGTCGTGCACGATACGCTAACACAGTGTCAGTCGCTGAGAAATTTTTTATGAAATTACAAACTATAGTCATCGTGCCCAATGTCTTTCACCCACCCAAGTAGCACCTGGGCACGTGAGTGGGATCCTGACAGTGAACACGGAAACCTGAAAATCCTGAACTAAAAAAATGATTAGTTTATGTAATTTGTATCTAACGGACTATTGCATTATTTTATTTCAAACTGTAATAATTCTGTTCTTTAAAAAGTTATTGAGATTACAAGAGAATGAAGACAATGGGCAAGAATTGAATTTATTAAACAAGATACTATGAAACGTAATAATTGACTCAAACAATCAAAATCATTGCAACAATTGACTCTAAATTAAATATTAATAGAAATAATCTTAGGCGATTTCTTCATCAAAGCACATTTTCAAAAATGCGAAAGTAATATTCAAACTTGTTGCCTTGATTCAAAAATCTGCCTGTCGCAAAGTATCTTCTTGCACATAAAATTTTATATATATTTTTCTACGGAAAGAATTCTAATCTATTATATATAATCAAATTGTATTGAAGTTCATAATTATAAAATTCATTTAATTAAATCATTTAATACTATTATCATTATTTCATCAATATTTAATACTATTATAAAAGAGAAGATAAAGTTATAAATTACTAATTATTAATTATCAAAATATATTATCAGTATATTAACAACTAATAACTGACTCTTTCATAGCAACGAAGTCGGAGGATATCCGTCTTCTCTACTACGAAATGCCCAAACGAGATAATTTTAATAATAATCTATTTATCTATTCATATTGATATGAATATTTTGCTTTTGCAAACATTTATATTGAATATATTTTGATTTTACAAGTAATTACTCTAGCTGTATATATTCAAACTAATTGTTAAAATCGCGATGTGCAAGAAGCCCTATCCTGATCTAATACATAAAAAACGTGAAAAAGATGTTACTACTCACGGATATAAAAAATATCCGCGGTCACTATGCTCATCAAAAATTCTACGTATACAACCAGTCACTCGTGCCGATTCGGACCTTTCGTCCTACGACATGATTGAGTGACCGGAGGAACTTAAATGCATGCGGCTCACGCGACAGATGTGAAGAACGTTATCATCGATGCTGCACTAGACCAGGGAAAGTTATCGTGAAGATCCTCAAGTAGAAACCCATGGTGGAAGTGAATGCCGTGAAAAATATCCTGAAAAACATAAAATATTTTGTTCCTAAAGACACAGTGTTATTGGTGAAAATTCAAATTTTAATAATGATAAAAATTCAAACTAATAATTTGAAGTGTTTTTATTTTATAATTATAATTTTACATTCGACTTCAACAGAAAGAGTACTATAGATAACAGAATTCAAATACAACATACTAAAGTACTTACATTTTTAGCTTTTGAAGCATCATAAGATCCTTAAAAGATTAGGGGAAGTGGAAATTGTAGAAAATCTGTAACAAAACACTAAACATTAGAATTTATGTTTAAAAGCAAAGCAAAATCTTAAGTTAGAGATAATGAGAGATTCTTACATTTTTGGCTTTGGAGTTACCGTTGGATTTTCCCCAAAATATATCAAAAAGTTGATGCTGTGAAGCGTCTGCAACCATACGTCAAACATTATACTTTGTTATCAAATTTGAAAAATCGAATAAATTTAACTATTTATTTACGGTCTTTATTTCCTGGAGAGGTCTTATCCTCTTGAGCACTGACTCTAATATACCGAAAACGAATGTTGAATAAAAAAAAATATAAAAAGGAAAAATAAACGACTACCAACGCGCGCGTTTAAGTACTAATCAGCGGACTCACTGACTTTAACTTCGCGAATTATAATTTAAATGAATTAATATGCCAAAATGATACTAAAACATTGCGTAACAACTACTGATTCTACTGACCGCATTGCGCGCGGTCACCAAAATTTTCTGAAAATAAAGCTGATTAGAAGGGGAAAGGCAAAGAATACGTTTATTTAGAAAATACTGCTGTTTTCCTAGAAAATGATTATAAAGTACAATAATTTTAATATCAATATAAAGCTTGAGTATGCATTAAAGATATTAGTTGGACATTACAAAGTACTTTTCAATATTTGCAGAAATATTTGCATAAATTGTATTTTGAATGTTCGTTATTAGAATATGAAGTATGCACATCAGTAATATATCACGTCGCGTGTTAGAAATATTCGAAAATGTTTGCACAAATGAAAATTTTACAGCTAAATATACTTAGAAAATCATACACGTGTGAAATCTTGCTCTGAATCGTTTAATTGCGTTCGAAATAAGTATACTGTAGCAAAGTAGAGTATAATAAAGTAAAAAACTGAATTTAATAATCTAATACAATATATATCCATTTGAAATTATGTGCCATTAAGCTACTACGATCTCCATACTCGAAATAAAATATCAATTAATTTAATCTTTTCTATTTTCATCCTTGTATTCCAAATAATTACGTATTGTGAATTGTATATCGAATATATATATAAAGTGCATACCAAATGTTACCCAAAATGAATAAAATGTTACCAATTTTCCGTGAAAGTTCATCAGATTGTCCATTAATGATCGTGGTGTCTATGCAGTCTATGCCATCTTTGCAATCAAGGAATAACCTGCACAAAAAGAAATCAGAAGTCAGAACAAATGCGTCAAATAAAGGCAAATGTGTAAAAATGAACCGATAATCAGCTTCAAATTTTATTAAAAGGGCATACGAGACAAGCTACAGGTAACCGTACGAGTGAAATCAATGATTGAAGGAAAATTAGCGTGGAAAGCACTACACGATTTCATTGTCGTAATGCTCAATGAACCGTTAAACACTATTAATTAAATGTATTAATTAAATGATACTACTAATGAAGTATAAATGGAAGTAAAAGAGTGTAGAAGAAACGACGCCATCGAAAAGACGCCACCGATAGATTAGAAAAAGTTACGTACCAATGCGACGTAATGCGTGTTATTGTCACGAAATCCAGCAATCGAATGACTCTCCGCCACACGTCTCGTCCTTCAATTGAGAAAATAGTAGGGGATGGGGTGATCCTGTCCAAACAAGCACGATAAGTAAAATGAACATAAACATTGTGTTCGTGTTGCTGTTTTTCACTTCGAATTTCGCTTCAAGAACTTCTACGCTTTACTTTATTTGAGAACTGAGCAATTTCACTATATTACGCAGTAAAATTATTATTTTAACTGTAAAATACGTACATTCTTAATAAATTATTGTTAAATATTATCAGAATTGTTAAGAACTACGCAGTATGAAGTTAAAGAATCAACGAATATATAGAAAATATTATGATAGAAGAGTGTGTACAAAAGCATATAATATCTACATGTATATATATAACAATGAGTTAATCAATTACAAGATTATAGCATTTCTACTGAAATTGAAATTAAATTTTGGTATAAAATTATAAATAACTTTTAGCACAGTATGTTCTGTTTAAATGTTTACATGCTATTATTTATTTAATTGTCAAAAATTATATGTAATAATTATTTGGTTAAATAATTGAGTTGAAGCCAAATATGTACGTTTTATTTTATTTATTACGTTTAAAAATTCACAATACAAACACAAATCCAACAATTATTGATTTATATTTTTACCTGAGAACTTTTGTTTGATACTTCTTTCTTAAAGATACTTCTGGATAATTCTTCTGGATAAAACTTTCTACTTCACAGATGAAGCGTGCTCCTTTCCGCTATGTTTTCCATTTAAAAATCGATCATGAGAAATATTGATCATGATTCGAGAATCGTAGGAAGTATATTGCGCATTTCACCGTTGGGGCGCTGTAATCGCAGGTTTTCGCACGAAATGTTAACTGGGAAAAGAAAACTCTGGTCTAAATGAAATACACAAAATTCAAGAGAAATTCTTAAAAAAAGAACGAAAATATTCACACACTTGATAAAAAATTGTCAATTGTCAAGACATGAGAAATTTTATTACAATACATAGTAAAATTATTATTTTAACTATTAAATACGTACATACATTCTTAGTAAACTGTTGAATTTAATATTGGAATTGTTTCGTAATTTTAAATATTGCAATATTGCAATTAAATATTGCATTAAATATTGCAAAGAATTACGTAATATATGAAGTTAACGAATAATAAATGAGTAATAAATGTTACAATAGAAATAAAAGCATATATATGTACATATAGTCATATTACAAGATCATAATATTTGTAGAATTGATATATTTGTAGAATTATTTAAAATTACATTTTGGTATAAAATTATAAATAACTTTTAACATTGTGTGTTCTATTTCAACGTTTATATGCTATTGTTTCTTTAATTGTTGAAAATTATATGTAACAATTATTTGGTTAAATTTTACCTTGAGTTAAAGCCAAAAAATCACGTTTCATTTTAAAAATACAAAACACAAACACAAATCTAACAACTATTGATTGAAGTTTTTACTTGAGAATTTCTGAATAATACTTCTTTTTGGGTAATATTTCTGAATAACACTTTTTTTTACAGATGAGGTGTGCTTCCTTCCGCCATCTTCCCGTTGAAAAATTGATCCTGAGAAATATCGATATGTTCGAGAATCGTAGAATGTGTATTGCGTACTTCTCCGTTGGCGCTGTAGTCGCATGTTTTACATGAAATGATAACTGGGAATAGAAAATAAAAAACTCTGATCCAAAATAAATACACAAAATTCATCAGAAATTCTTAAAAAAAAAAAATGGAAATATTCACACACTTGATGAAAAATTGTCAATACTTTAAACTGAAACATGAGAAATTTTATTATATTACGTAGCAAAATTATTATTTTAACTATTAATACATTCTTAATAAATTATTGTTAAATTTAGTATTGAAATTATTAAGAATTATAAATAATTTTCAGCATGGCATATTCTATTTATATGTTTATATGCGATTATTTCTTTAATTGTTGAAAATTATATGTAATAATTATTTGGTTAAATATTACCTTAAGTTAGAACCAAAAATGCACGTTTTATTTTAAAAATAAAATAAATCTGACAACTGATTTATGTTTTTACCTGAGAACTGTTGAATAATACTTCTTTCTGAATAATTCTTCTGGACAAAACTTTCTTCTTCACAGATGAAGCGTGCTCCTTTCCGCCATGTTTTCTGGTTAAAAATCGATCGTGAGAAATATCGATATATTCGAGAATCGTAGGATGTGTATTACATACTTCTCTTGGCACTGTAGTCGCACGTTTCACATGAAATGTTAACTAGGAATAAAAAATAAAAAACTCTGGTCCAAAATGAATACACAAAACTCATTAGAAATTTTTTTAAAAAAACGAAAATATTCATAGACTAGATGAAAAATTATCAATATTTTAAACTGTTATAATTACGTGAAAAAAAATTGCAGAACAATTAACTTGATTTTATTTTAAAGAGTGAAGTCTCCACTTTAATAATCTTGAGTTTGTTTCGTTCAAAGATATTTATTTTTACATCATGCAAAATGTGTAAAAGTAAGAATACTTCTCTTCTCGAAAATTGTGAAAATTCAAAACTTACCAAAGAGAAGTTTTTCTATCACTGAACAATTCTTTTTCATAGTCAGATCAATCATGAACTTGAAAATTGAAATCTCCCCCTTTATGATCTCTTAAAACTAGCTGTGCGATTTTTCTCGTCATTTTATTGAACTTCAAACAACAATTCATTGATTTTTAACAAGTTATAACAACAAATGACCTCATATGTAAGTCACTGAATTTGTCTTAATAAATAACTATCCCATTTAAGAAAATGAATTTGATGAAACTTCAAAAATGATCTGCAAAAAATAATTTACACCATACATTGTAACTTTATACCGAACAATATTTAGAAAAAACATTTCTTTGATACTTCCAAGCTTTTATAAAATCGAATTTGCAAGATTCATTCAAACAGTTTTGAGGTTACACACTAAAAACGTCGTTTAATCTAATTCATATCTAATTATGTTGTTAAAATATAAATTTCAATCAATTTTTTCTCTATGTACTTTTAAATATATACAAATAATCAAATATATAAATAAATTATTCATCCCAATTTTCATTAATCACTATTTTAAATCATTATATTCCTTCATTGATGAAGTATCACCACGTTCAATTTAATAAATATTTCTTAAAACGAATGTGGCAACACTGTCTATATTTTTTGATTTCAATTCTCATCACTAGTAGTGCTGCAGTACAAAACGTACCTAAATCGGTACGACAGGATGTGACACGAAAATGGCCGCGAACTCCAAAATCGTGGGATAAAAAAAAACATTGTATGTAAGTCTATTCACAAATGAGGTATATAACCTTGTCTGTAGTCTATTCATATATCTTGTCTGTGGTTTAATCTATTCTCGTTTGATAATCGAATTGAAACTTTTTTATATACAGTAGATACCAAAGATATCATGTGTACCGACAAATTATATTGTGCACTAACTGTTTACATGGATTTTAAGTATTCTATGTCAGGATTAAATATAGAATGCATGCATAGGGGTTAGGTTTTTCTATCCAACACAATCTTTTTTTATCCACTATTAAGTATAATTATTCAATTTGTCATATTTTCAAATACATTAATCGAATAATCTTATTTTTATTTCACAGACAAAGTATATATATTTGTTTACTTTACAGGTGAAATATTGTCATTATCGATGCTTATTTCCCAAAATTGGAGCTGAAGATTTTTATCTTCCATATTTATTTGTTTCTTCGGCCGTGAATTAGAAATATCCTCAGTTTGATCCAATTTTTACATGGCACCGTTTCTTCGAATGTAAACAAGTCAAAGACCAATTATTTCCACTGCTATTGCTGAGAGAGAGATACGTGCTATTTTCGGACGACTCGACTGAACAGTGAACTCAGACGATGAACCAAATGCATCCGCAATCGAACCTCGCAATATATCAAATACATCTCCACCAACAATATAAACACTGTCTACCATCGAGTATTTGGCCACAAGCCGCTGTATTTACGCGTTACTTTCCATGAAGGTATGCTATGATCTTTTTAACCGACACAACCCATCCTTTCAAATTCGTGGATATCACAAACAAACAAGACGAATTCAACAACAGACACTACATACATAATCAGACTATAGATTCTTGTGCATTTATAGAAAATTTGAAGGTGCAAATGTTTAGTTGAATGTAATACCAATATTTTCTTATCGATAAAAGTATGAAATTACGTGACTATATTCAATCTATACATAATATACAATTAATAAATTCATAGAGAGAATTCTCTTGTTGCCTTAATTACAATAAATAGATTTCGAGCAATTTGAAAGTTAAGCGAAAGCGTTGCCAAAAATAAGATTGTATTTACGTATTACGAAATTGTCAACAGTTGTATTTACATGACAAGAAACCACAAATGATGAATAAAGGATAAGATAATTGTAATTCTATCGAAGAGCTGTCTGAAGGTCGAACAAAAGAAAAGCCAGTGCAAGGCTAATGACGAGAGCAGGAAATTAAAACGACGGAGATAGTTACGAGAAGAAACTGGTATTCCCGATATTATAGCAAAACAGTCGCAAAAATAAATGCATTAATTCTATTTACACGGACAAGTATGCATAGCATTTTCTCGTAATCACATTGAACAGTAATCGTTGAATAATTTAGCTTTAGCAACAGTACCATTGCATTGGAATAAAAACGCTGATGATGTAGTAGTACTCCCTAAACTAAACGAACTGAATCGACGTATGCACACGTCCGCAGGCGAGCCTTTGTGTTGACACAAACCTCCATATTTTCAAATAAAGAATCTTGATCTATGTTTTTACTTGATAACTCGTATAGAGAT
Source organism: Tetragonisca angustula (assembly GCA_036937485.2). Classification (NCBI taxonomy): domain Eukaryota; kingdom Metazoa; phylum Arthropoda; class Insecta; order Hymenoptera; family Apidae; genus Tetragonisca; species Tetragonisca angustula. The sequence continues at coordinate 1,213,340 of JAWNGG020000017.1, read as the reverse complement.
AAACATCTAGGAGATTCTACGAAAACAGTATTCTCGGTTTTACCAACTTTCCTTGTTACGTGTAACAAGGCAACAAAACAATTACATAGCATTAATAACAATGTTATTATTCGATGCAAACTTTAATATTCTATATACAAATTTATAATTTTACGAATATAATTAAATGTTATAAGAATAAAAATTCACAATCCGCTTATAAATAGGTATGTATATTTAATTTCAATTTGATGTTTTGACAATTTTGAATTTTCAAAATTTTAAGATTGTGAATTTTCGAAATTTTAAATTCAAAATACAAACTTTAACGAATTGTCTTCAACGAATTTTCAGATAAGCATTACATTACTACTCCTCGACGCCTTCTTGACATATACTAAACACAGTCGCTATTTTTGTGAACGCATTTCTCCTTTGTTTGGTGCACATTTAAAATGCGCGTAACGTTCAGTCACCTCGGTTATGTTATTAATTAGGATTGCAAAACAATACAATACGCTTCTCTATATAATACGAAGATCGGGGAAGGTCGTGCGGCCGACCTTGAGGCCCTCCACGGGGAAAGTAAGATAGCAGAGATACTGGTCGACTGTTTTGAACGAAATAAGTTCAATGCAAGATACACTGTACATTTGGAGATCCAATTTTTACGAACTTTCGGTTAATCGTACCAGATGCATCGCGTCCTCTTATTATTTAGATACTTATTTTAAAAACAATGTCAGCAATACTTTTGCGGAGTTAATACGAAGCTAGTGATAAAGCGTGAACAGAAGACGCACACATGATCATCGATCACGAGTTCGTCGAATGATTCCCTTGTTGTCTATCGTGAACATTGGTAGCCATTCGTCAAATCAGCGGGACGCGTGGCTGCTCATGAGAATCGATATAAGTTAATTAAAGACTGTAAAATTATTAAAAGCGACGAATGACGTTTATAGTTCGGTGCATTATACGAATAACCGATAAAGGAATGATGAAACACCGGGTGAAATTTTTCGATAAGAGCTTTTGTTATGAAAGAAACAATTATAGTAATTTATACTTCATTATTCTTCTAATTTTATCGCGTGTCGTCTGATTGTTCCTGGGAACCATTGTCGATTATCCATGGCGACGTAAATAAGTATGGAATACTTATCGAATACTAATCGCAATACAAAGCGGAGAGAACAGCGAAGATATCGAATGATAAAATCAAATTTACTAGAAACGTAAGAACATCAAGAGAAAAGAATTTACATAGTAATATTCCATGCGATTGCTTGCTGCGTGATAAGAAGTCTGCTTAAAGAAAAAATAGCGATAAGAAACTAATGAATATACGTGGAAAGTCACATAGAATGTGGTTACATGGAATTGATTTGAGATCTTACGTTTCCACCTGATTCGATGTAACAAAAACCTGTAACAAAAAAGACGAACACAAAATTAAGAATTCATCCGATCAGGAAATTAGACGGGAAATTACGTTCCCATGTTTGGCCGATGTGACAAGTCATTCTATTCTTAATGAATCGTTACAATATATATTGCATACATATTGATAAGAATACGCAATTATATGTCGCCCTATACTCAACACGATTAAGTAATAAGCTGCTACGGAATGCTCTATTTTCAAAGCCGATTATGACGTAGATTGTTTTTTTCAATGGCTTCGACTTTGAACATGAAATAATTCGAGTAATATTTTGAATAATTTGATTTTATTAAGACGATATTAAATCGAAAAGTCCCTTATGTTAAAAGATTCATAATCCATAAAAAAGAAAGTTCGTTTAAAAACACGAAAAGAAGCTTATGCTTTAGATTTTAAAAAAAGATTTGTAATTTCGAAATTTTTCAATTTTCATTGAAATCAATTAATCATTTCATTTTAAATCCACTTAACGTTTAAGTAGATCATGTCATGTGAATTATACAATGATAATAGATAGATATGTTGCATGTTCGTAATCTAATTAACTTATATTATGGTTTCCTATGAACTGAAATTTGAAAATCATAAAAAGTTAGAAAAGCAAGATGATATTTAAAAACAGAAAATAACGATTCTCACGACAGATGAATTTCGAAAGAAGAAGAGCCAAAGGCAATATAATAGATTAATAACATGCAATAAACATTAGTTGTCAGATTGTTGTTTGTAAGTTAACTATTGGTTATCTCCTTGCGTCTCCATTTTATTTTAGTAATCGTGATATGTGGGCCAAATCAGCATCTCCGTTTTACGAATATTTTCGTATTTTCAAGTCAAATTACTATACAATCATGTTAATAGATTTACCAAGCGGAAGGAAATTTTCTAATCTAAGCATTAGAAAATGCAATTTCCTGTATCTATTATGCAGCATAGTGTTACGTGTGGCCTTCGAGGAAATTGTGTGCTACGGTTGTGTTTGAAAAATTTTGAAAAAGAAGAACAAAGTAACGTTGGTAACAAAATAATGTTTCGTTTAAATTCATTAATTTGTCACTTTTCTTATAAGTTATCTTTGCTTTTTTAAACAATTCAACTCTAAATAAAGTTTGTGCCAATGCAGACATTCGATTAGACATCCAGCCGAGCAATTTATTCTGCGAAGAGGGCGCTGCTGAAAAATGCAACGGGACTAGAGAATGATGGTAGAGGAAGAAACAAAGGAGTCAGACCAGCACCCACCCAAGCTGAATTTGAATTAACAAGTTGCAAAGTAGACGACCGGTATATTTAATTTTAATACATTTAATAGCAGACTGCATCAGAACGCTTCTTCGTTAAAATACAACTTTTTCTCAAAATTTTCAGCCGTTTAATTCTCCCTATATACCATACGCATTCCTTCCTATACCGTTTCTTCAAGAAACAAAAAATATGTACTTGAAAAATGAGACGAGAGAAATCTAAATGCAATAATTGCTAAAGCGGCTGCAAATGCGTCGCTGTAGACTTTCAGTATACATACGTTGAAGACTGACATGATAAGGATGTTGAGCGGTGAATGATATTCCTAGAACTGCAATACATACATTTCTCCTCGTTTATCTGTTGGTCGTTAAACATCATCATCGTCAAAAATGGTAGCCGAATGTATGGAGAAACAAGTAGAAGTGAAATCGTTGAAGCGTACTATGTGCTGTTATGTATGTACAAGAAAAAAACTTTTATACCGCAAACTTACGAAACTCTCACATTACAACGGGTCAAAGGGGGAAAAGTGAGTGTGGCGAAACGACAATTCGGAGGCTCGCCGTGGTTTGCCAGGCAACGCGTTCTGCCAGACTATACCGATGAAGAATCGCAGGAAAAGCAGAGAGACAGAGAGAGCGAGTCAGATAACTTTGCAAGAAGGTGTAGGAGGGTTGAAGCTGCATGACGCTTAGTGAGCGCAGCGATACCATGACGTATCGACCGAGCGCGCCACGCAGACTGACGTCATGATCACGGCCTCAGTCAGACCGCGAGCACGTGAACAGCACGCCGGTGATCACGCGGTCATCGGCTGATAATACTTCTCTGATTGGTCGACTACGACGAGCCCCTCCACGCGATTGGTCCGAATGAAGCGCGCCGCATGATCACACACACAACTAGCACGGTGTGTCGAGCCAACCGACCTGAGAAAGCTTCATTGCATTACCAGCCGTTCAACGGTTACGTTCCTCAGCCTTTTTTCACTCAAAGTACGGTATACGTGAGATCGCGTTTTCTCATCAACAGACGAGCCTCTTTAACGTAGCATATACCCTTACCACATTTCCCCTAAAAAAATGAACGCTAATCAAACGCCTCTTTCACCACCGGCCTCACCCCAATTCAAACACGTAAGTGAATGTTAAATTAAAAGTACCGCCACTGTTGACTAACTGCCCGCGAAATATGAACGCAGCTAGAAACGACGACCTAGCTCTGTTTCGTTTAATTCATTCTTCGTCGTATCTTGTCGATTTTTATTCGTAATTCGTGTCATTAGCATTGGATTTTTTCTTTCTCTTCGTTCTTTTCTCCTTATTTCGTAAATTTTCATGAGATCTCGTCGAGTTTCTATTTGTAATTACTCTGATCGTTCATTATTGTCTGTTTTTTTCTTTTCAGATTGAACCGCTTCAGTCTCCGTTCAGCGTTGCAGCACTTTTGGGAGACAAGCTTCTACAAAAAACGAAGGCTGCTGATATAAATGTGAAAAGAAATGACGATGGAAACGCACGGCCTGGTCTACCTCCAACTCCACAACCTTCTGATTCAGAGGAAGATGAACCTCTTCGAAAAAAGCGATGCGTGGAACAATGCGAATTGGCAAAAGTGAGTATTATATATTATTAAATACAAACAGTTTTCTGTGTGTATTCGTTGCAAAACTCTCTCTTTTTGATTTTTTCTATCCGATCGACTGGCCACTCCAATGTACATAGACGCATGCGCGCATACTTTATAAAGTTGTTTTGCAAGATGACCCCATTTATTGGCGTGCGTTCACTCTTACACCATTTTTGTTGCTTATCCTTCGAGCAAATGGTTTATATACCTTCTGACGGTAGTTAGAAAACAACGTAATTTCTATATTTTCTAGAATAGATGGCTTTTAAACGAACGATGAAAAACCTTTAATATTATTTTTAATATTTAAAGATATTGTAGATTTAATAATTATAATATTTGTCATAACTATAGTTATTTTAAATAAGAATTTCTTCGATGTATCTGAAAATTTTTTAAAATTAATCTAAATATTTAAAAAAAAAAAAAATTAAGTTTGATAAATTTGTATTTATTTTGAATAGTTACTCTTAGACGGAACGCCACCGCCAAGTCCAGAGCCAACTCGTGTCTCGGTGATAATGCGTGCCAATCGAGATGGTACCTACAGTCCTGCCAACTTGATACCAAAGATTACCACAATGTGCTCACAGCCGGTTCCACATGAACCACGGCAGATCTCTAGTTCACAGTCCGAACTGACTACGCGGCAAAGTATAACAGAGCCGGAAAACATACTAAAGAGTCTCAAATTCAAAATGAGTCTACGGAAAGAAGAGATTATTGTAAATAATAAAAACACGGACCGCGAGACTACTCAACCAAAATTACATCCTTTAGCACCCAAACCTGCACCGATTATGGTAACTGGACTTTTAGGATCACCTTTGGTTCTTCCACAGACTCCTCTTTTATTAGTGACTGCGCCAACAACTGCGACAACGTCAAGCGTAACTACATCGGAGTCAACTACACGACGGCGTGTTTATGAATGTGAGCATCCAGGTTGTGGCAAGAATTATTTTAAATCATCACATTTAAAAGCCCATACACGGACCCACACAGGAGAACGACCATTCTCGTGTCCTTATGAAGACTGTAGCAGACGATTTTCAAGAAGTGACGAACTTTCGCGGCATAAACGAACACATACTGGAGAGAAGAAATTTGCTTGTACCGTTTGTCAGAGAAGATTCATGCGAAGCGATCATCTAGCAAAACACGTTAAACGACACACCAGAGATAGATCATCGTCTATTAATGTCAACAATACCGCTCAACCTTCTGTCACGCAAATGACACCTACACCTTTAAGAGTAAGCCTACTTCCGGTTATAGCGCCGCGAATAACACGATCCACTCAACAAATGATTGCACCGCAATTAATAGCTTAAAAAAAATAGTGGAACAATGACCTGATATCATTTGATATTTAAGCCGTATTTAAAGCTGTGAAATCAAGCTTTAATTATCGCAGAATTAAGAACCATTCCAGCATGAGAAAGTTAAGATTAATTGTCTGATGATAATTAAAGGCAACATTTTATCATAACGATAGATATTCTCTGCAAGAAAATTTATTCTAGAAGGATTTTCGTAAATCCGCCCAGTCAAACAATAAAATTGGCGGGTAACATCTCGAATTTGACTGTTAATGCTTTTCTCAATGTGTGCCACATATAATTGTGCAAATTGAATTAACAAAAGCGTACTTAAAGAGAAAAACACTTAAAGGCACGAGGAGTGGTGACAAGTCATAAAATGAGGCTTATTTTGCCGTCCGTGAACCAAGTACCTAAGTGTGTCTGTGATCTGTGATGCATAAGCGCATTGACCGAGAAAGAATATTTATTTAAGAGTGCAAAGACAGTTTTTATCAATTATGTATATAATGGCTATGCAAAAATATTAAGATTTATGCTATTTTCATTATCTTCAATTTAGTTATACATATGTATATATTAATTAAAAACATATATAAATGTATATATGTATATATAACTCGTCTAGTTAAGCGATGTACTAGACAAAGTAAGACTTCAATATCATGTATAAAACTAAGTTTTAAATAATTTTTCTACAAAATCGGAAATTAATTAAACAACTTATATACTTTCATATAAAATTATTGTTAATGCACATAAAACCCACGCCTTACAATGTCCTTCCTATGTTCTAACGTCTAACTGTATGAGTTAATTTACAAAAACATAATTAATTTATACAATTAATTTCAGTCATAATTAATTTATACAATTTTTATAATTAGAGGCTTGACAAAGTCTGAAGTAAATTACTTTATAAATTAATTTATTTACTTGATATAATTATATATATTAAATTTGTAAAAATTAAAAAAAAAATCATTTTTTTTCATAAATTTTGCAGTTTTAAACTTTACAACAAAATCAATATAGATTAAGATGATTAATGAAATGGAAAAACTTGATAATGCATTATCTATTGCGTTTCCACGAAAATAAAAAATAAATATGGATTGTTATTCAATATTTCAACTTCTTGGTTATTTTTAAGTTTCAAATATATTTTTGTATTTTTTTTACATAAAATTTAGCATTGTATAGTTATAACTATGCCATACTGATGAATGAGATATTCCAGCCATTTAACTTCTAATGTAGATAACAAAATTCTTGAAGTAAGTTAAATTAAGAAATACAGAATATTAGAATATTAAAATATATAGTAACGCATAAATCTTATATCATAGTAAAAAATTTCCATCACACATCATACAAAAAGCTCGATTGCGTGTGAGTGCGCGCGTAGGATGCACGATTAAAATTCACTTAAGTTGTGCTCAAATTTGAAAAATCCAGTACATTCTAAAATATCTCCTTCTAAATACTCTCCTTCTTCGATGAAGCTCTAAGAATAAGATATAAGCTTATATGTAAAAAATTTTTTAGAACAGAAGGATTTTATAAAGCTTTTAATGTATTCGCATAAATATGTTATATTTAATAATACAGTATAAGCTTTATATGTGCGTTTACTGCATGAACGTTTTGTTTCGTTTTTTATATATATTATTAATAAAAACTATAATTTGGACAAATTAAAATATTCCATTGTAAGTATTATTATACTTTCATACTTTTAAAAAAATCATATTAGCGTCAAACATAATTCGCAAAACCATCAATTAAGATAAGATTTTTTTATCAACCGTTTATATTTGTGGAAAAATTGCCAAAAACCTATTTTCTAATAAATATAATTATATTTTTGAATATTTCTGTATTTAACTTTTGTATTCTAAAAGTAAAGTTTTCCGATATTAAACGGATTTTGAATGAAATTACTGTAACTAAAAGTTCTAGCTTGATATTAATTGATCAGAAATATATGTATATAAATGATGGTAGATATTTACACTTTAATGTTTCGTTTTAGTAAAATAATTCTCAATAACGTAAAGAATTAAAAAATTTTAAGAAAAAGAATCATAACAAATTTTTTTTAAGTTTTTCTCTATATTCTTGGGAAACTGGTATAGAATTAAGTTATACAGGTCAATTTAAAGACATGATCCTCGTAAATGGCTTCTCACGAAACGTTGTGGTTTCTTGCATCAGCCAAGGACTTGAGTTCTTTTAATATTGTAAATGTCACAAACAGGTGTGGGACCGGTAGATGACGTAAAATGTTCTCTTGATTACCCTTACTTGCTTTTATTAAATTTCTTTGTTATTAAAAGCACAATGCTTTATTTTTTATACTTTTCTGTTTTTAACTTTGTTGAAATAATAATTTAACAATTAAAATAATAATTTAATAATAGTAATGAATTATTGATAAATTTAATATCATAATAATATTTAAAATGAAATTAATTATTATATTAGATTAAAATAAGATTAGATAATAAAATGTATTCTTTTTTCCTTGAAGTTTTTTTAAAATAAGAAGGATACAGATAACCAAAAATTACTTTTAGTTAGAATTGTTTTGTTTAGTATAAAATATTAAATCCAAATGAATTATTATATTTGTTATACTTTTATGAAATTGTAATTATATTAAATTTTTATGTTCAACTTACAATAGAAACTTATTTATTTTCGTCGAAGTCATCACGAACATATATCATGAATAGGGATTCAATCCTTTTTGCTCATAAACAAGCATATATCTAAAAGTGCAATATCTTCTAAACATTGCATCAAGAACAAGAATTCCACTCCTACATCTTTCATAATTCATAGGAAATAAAAAATGGTAATATGGACGATAAATTTATTCTTGTGTAATTATCAGTCATTCGTTGTTAAGTTCAACATATAATGGACATTTATACATTTTTAGTAGAAACTTGTTATTAAAATTTCTTTTAATAAACTACATAATTCTATAAATAGCAAAAACTATATATTTTATACTTGGAAATAGAGCATATATGTACATTTTATTCGTATCTTTGAAAAACTGTAAAAATATATTTTAATGTTATAGATTATGAAAATATTTCTATTTTAAAAGATGTATGATATAAAAATTTTATAACAAGTACGCAATTTGCATTGATAGTTGAAAGAAGTTTAAAGTCAAAGGCTACCACAATATAGATATTTATCAAAAAATATTTCTAAATATTATTCTTGATTTTTTTAGGCAAATATAAAACTATTAAAATATCAAATATGTACTTTCAAAACTTTAACATTGCACTCCTCTTATAAATCAACTCGTTTTCCTATTTATAAAATTTTTTACTTCGTTCAGATGCCATATCATATAGCATTTGACATGGTTTAAATGCTTCACCATAGTGACTTTGAAATTCTTCCATTTTTTGCACCAATTTATCAGCACCATAAGAATCTATCCAACGGAAAGGCCCACCAGTAAATGGAGGGAATCCTAATCCAAAAACAGCGCCCACATCACCTTCCACCTGTAAAAATATTTATGTTTAATAAAACATAACAATAATATAACGATATTAATTATTAATGCATAAGAAATTTTATAATACCGGGTTAGCCAAAATATTTTCTTCTAGACAAAGTACTGCTTCATTAACAAACCGAGACACCAATCTGAATTGACGATCTTCAAAGGACGTACTTCCTTTTGGTTCAAGTTTGTATTTCTTTAAAATGTCTAATGCTCCAAGATTAAGATTCCTGTTTTTAATATTCTCTTCATACACATATATTCCCTTGCCGGATTTTCTCCCTGAAAATGACATATATTTCGTTATATAAATAAATAAAATTATAAAAAATAAAATATACATAATAAAAAAACTGAATACCTAAGAAACCAGCTTGAATCATATCATTGAACATATTTACATCTCCACTTCTAAAACGTTCACCTAATACTTTTCCAAGGTGTACAGCTATATGAACACCAACATCAATGCCAACTTCATCTATTAAAGTGGCTGTTCCAACAGGGAAGCCAAACTTTTTACACATACTATCTAAATCTATAGGATCCACACCTTCCTGTTTTTATATCGAATATTATATTTTTGAATTTTCTTTTCTTTAAATTATGAAAAAAAATAAAAATATTACCTGCAATAACCTGGTGGCTTCAGATAACATAGCAGACAGAATTCTAGTTGTATAAAATCCAGGACCATCTCCAACAGTAATAACTATTTTCCCTTGTTTTAAACCTACATCAACTGCAGTTTTAATAGTTTCAGTGGATGTACCTTTATGTGTTATTATTTCTAATAATTGCATTTTATCTACTGGAGAAAAATAATGCATTCCAATCACCTATAAATACATTATTCTGTTATATCAAATTAGAGAAATAATATATTCATAACAATCACCTTATCTGGACGACTACTACCAGCAGCGATTTCAGTAATAGGAATTGCTGATGTATTTGTCGCAAGTACACAGTAGTCTGGTGTATTCTTCTCAATTTCTTTTATAACTTTATGTTTAATTGTAATATCTTCAAATACAGCTTCTATGACCAAATCTGCATTTTTAAATGAATCATAAGTTAATGTAGACTCAAGTTGAGAAAGATATTTGTCTTTTTGAACACTAAAAAATAAATTAAATAAATTTTTAAAATTAGGACAGAATTTGAAAGCCTATGTCTTTATAAAACAGCGTCATGTTTTTAATAAAAAATTGAAAACTAACTTAGAGTATTTCTTTCTTTTCACTGCAGTATCCATTCCTTTCTGCACTTGATTAATACCACGATATAAACCTGCCTCATTTGTATCTTTCATAACTACATTAAAATCTTTATCTATGCTCACTTGAACAATGCCTGCTCCCATAAGCCCAGCGCCAACAACAGCAATTTTTCTAAAATACATATATAAAATTAAAATTCCATAAAAGATTTAATTATTTTTATACGATAAATAATAATACATATCAAAATATATATACTTAGTAGCATTCTTTGGTGCTCCAAAACGATTTCTTTTACATGTTGTTTGTCCAAAAAATAAACTTATAAGACCTTTACATTGAGGTGTAACTGCCAATTCACCAAAGGCTTTTGCCTCTGCTTCATAACCAGCTTTATGTCCCTTATCTATACCAGTACGTATTACATCTAAAATTTTTAAGGGTGCAGGGTACAATCCCCCAGTCTTTTTTATCACTTCATTTTTTGCCCTGGTAAATACTTGATTCTTCACAAACTCGTAAGATAAAGCAAAATTCATAATTTTATCAATCAATGTTTTAGGACCTCGAACTACTTTTAATGTTCCACTTGCAAGATCTTTTGCAGCTTTAACAGCAGTTTCTTCTAAATACCTCATAGTACTACAAATATTTCACGGAGATATAATTTTTTTTACATTTTATATTTTATACGAATATGTATAAAATTAATATTATTAATATTAATTAATTAAAATTAATAATAGCTCTTACTTTTCTTGTGGTGTTCCAATACCAGGGCCAAGATGATTTACTAAAATATCCACAAGTCCAACTTGTTTAGCTTTGACTGCTTTAAGATTTTTTCCAGTAAGAGCCATATCTAAAGCATTAGGAAGTGATGTTAATCTAGGTAATCTTTGTGTACCACCTGCACCAGGCAAAAGACCTAACATTACTTCTGGTAAACCCAAACTAGTTTTTTGATCATTTACAGCAAGCCGATAATGACATGCCATGGCTACCTATATTAATTAAATAAAAGTATGGATAATTAAAATTATAGCTCTTCTAAAAATAATATATGAATCTAATAAATTATATACCTCAAGACCTCCTCCTAAGCAGCTACCTTGAATTGCAGCTACAATTGGTTTTTGGCTTTTTTCTATTGTCTCTAAAATTTTCTGACCATTGAAAGATATTTTATAGCCATCTTCTGGCGTTTTAAAACTTTGTACCATAGTAATATCAGCACCAGCAATAAAACATCCTGGTTTTCCACTTATTAAAACTACTGAATTTACAGTAGAATTATGTTCTATAGTTTTCAGAACATCTACAATTTCATCCATTACTTCTTGGTTTAAGGTATTTACCTATATTGTATGAAATATTAATCATTTTTATTAATCTTTGACATAGTATTTTACATTGCATTTATATTGCAATCTTTTATATTTAGAATTTTAATATCCAAATTATTAATGATAATAGTACTGTAATAGTTATATACATGCATATAAATATATTATATACCTTAATTCCTGGAGAATCTAAAGTAAGAACTGCTACATTATCCACAACTTTGTATTTCAAATGTTTTGCATTTGTTGGATTACTTATTGTTCTTACTGACTTGTACAATACTGAAAACAAAAATTATGTATAATAAAATATAATTTACAAATCAAAATAGCTTTATTTCTAAATTAATATTTGCTATTTTACATTTATTAAAATTTTATGTATATTGAAATTTTTCACTAACTTAATTTTAAATGAACATTTTCTTTGAATTTTTTTTAAATAAATTAAATATATTATATACTTTATCTTATGTGACATATACGTTAAGATAAGTTTACTTAGGAGCAAAGGTTCATATATATGCCTATAAAAGTATAACTTTTTCTTTATTTATAATTACCGTTTTGTGCTATAACATTTTTGTTAATATGCGACAAACTCGCAATTGTGCCCAATAATCTATATTGTGCCATGTTTTTAAATCACATGCACACGCCCTAAAAAAAATAGTATATTAAATCTGCACATGGAATCACTGTACGAAAGTAAAAACGCCGGTAACTACGCATGCGTGTAAACGTGGGTATTAATCTAACCTACAATTTGCTATACTTTTCAAAGACTTTGACCTCAACTTACTATACTATACTTGATATATATAAAAACAATTAACAAGAAAACAAGAAATGATTAAAATCGTTTACAAACATATAGCAAATATATACTTTGATATCATAATTGATTTTTTTATTTTTATATTGATTTTTCTATATGTACACACTTATAATTTTGTTTATGCAATGTAATCATAGATGCATATAAATACAATAATATTTGCAATAAATATTCAACATATTAAAATTTGTACTTTAAATATTCTTGTATGAATATTTGATATATAATCAATAATTAATAATGTTAAGTAAGCTGATCATTATACATGTATATGCATATTATTTTCATTATGTAATTTCATTCAATATATTTTTATGTATTTAATTTCCAAATCTGTCTGTGTATCAATATTTATTAGTAAATATAGTTTTCTCATAACATTCAATAGTTGACTCTTTCATTGCACCATCATAATCAAAATCTCGTTTTTAGTCTCGTTCTTAGTAACGATATCTTAATATTTCTCGATATATTGTTGAGTCATGTATTATTACAAATAAAGAAACATTTATGAATTGGAATTTACAAATGTTTTTCTACTTTAATCGATTCAAATTATCTGCAGAAAATAATATACTAAGTCATTAATTCCAATCACGCGTAGTATTGTAACCTTATATTTCTGTTGTAAACTAATAATTTTATAAGTGACATAAAATAGTGGATTCACATATAATGACATAAAAACATTATTTTTTAGTAACATTTCATCTAAGAAACATATTTATTTACAACATTTAAAACAAAATATACATTTCTAAGCTAAATAT